>CM065781.1:46964363-47599363 GCA_033296515.1 Macrochelys suwanniensis
GGAAACTCCTCTATGAAAGCTCTTGAAGGATCGAGCCTACGCACGCTTTTCTCTACCATATTCTCCCCTCTACTCCCCTACCCTCCTTTTCATCCTTACCCTCACCCCCAGAACTGGCAGGATGCATTTGTGCAAGTCACTTAACCAGATTCTTCCTCTGTACCATCAAACATCTATGATGCCCAAGGGGGCTGTGGAATTTCTTCTAATCAGCAGCTGAAGAGTGGAAATGGGGAGAAAAGAACAAACAGCAGAGTGGAGGCCTGGGGAAAATCACTTACAAGTCCCTTATCTCCTCTGAATGCCTAAGACCTGAGAGTTAAAGAGGGCAAAAACCCCGGCCTATGTACGTATAGTTGGGGTTATATTTTCCAACATCCATTACATCACACTTATCAATATTGAATTTCATCTGCCATTTTGTTACCCAGGAACCCTGTTTAGTGAGATCCCTTTATAACTCTTTGCAGTCAGTTTTGGACTTAACTTTGAGTAATTTAGTATAGCCTGGAAACTTTGCCAGCTCACTGTTCACCCCCTTTCCCAGATTATTTATGAATATGCTGAACATCACAGGTCTCAGCACAGATCCTTGGGGGACCCCACTATCTATCTCTCTCCATCTGGGGAAACTGATCATGTATTCCTATCCTTTGTTTCCAATCTTTTAGCCAGTTACTGATCTATGAGAGGACCTTCCCTCTTATCCCATGACTCCTGACTTGCTTCAGAGCCTTTAGTCTGGAATCTTGACAAAGGTTTCCTAAAAGTCGAAGTACATTATATCAACCGGATCACCCTTGTCCACGTTTGTCAACCCCTTAAAGAATTCTAATAGAATGGTGAGCCATGATTTCCTTTTACAAAAGCCATGTTGACTCTTCCCCAACATATTGGGCTCATCTAGGTGTCTGATAAGTTCTTAACTTCAACCAATTTGCCTGGTACAGAAATTAAGCTTACTGACCAGTAATTGCCAGGAGCACCTCTGGAGCCCTTTTTAAAAATCAGCATTACATTAGCTATTCTCCAGTCCTCTAGTACAAAGGCTGATTAAAGCAACAAGTTACATATCAGTTACTAGTACTGCAATTTCACATTTGAGTTCCTTCAGAACTCTTGGGTGAATACCATCTGGTACTATTAACATACTACGGGTTTATCAACTTGTTTCAAAACCTCTTCTATTGACACCTCGGTCTGGGCAATTCCTTAGATTTATCACCTAAAAAGAATGGCTCAGGTGTGGTTATCTTCCTCGCATGCTCTACAGTGAAGACCAATTCAAAGAATTCATTTAGCTTCTCCAAAGTAGTCTTGTCTCCTTTGAGTGCTGCTTTAGCATCTCGATCATCCAGTGGCCCCACTGATTGTTTGGCAGGCTTCTTCCTTCTGATGTATTTTTTAAAAAATAATTGCTGTTAGTTTGTGTCTATTGCTAGTTGTTCTTCATATTCTTTTTTGATCTGCCTAATTATATTTTTACATTTTACTTGCCAGAGTTTATGCTCTTTTCTATTTTCCTCAGCAGGATTTTACTTTCAATTTTTAAGGATGCCTTTTTGATTCTAATCACCTTGTTAATGTTGTTTAGCCATGGTGGAATTTATTTTTTTTGGTCCTCTCAGTTGTTGTTTTTTATTTGAGGTATACATTTAGTTTAAACCTCTATTATGTTGTTTTTAAATATTTTCCATGCAACTTGCTGACATTTCACTCGTGACTGTTCCTTTTAATTTCCGTTTAAATAGCTTCCTTGTTTTTGTGTGGTTTCCGTTTCTGAAGTGAAATGTTATTGTGGTGGGTTTCTTTGGTATTTTCCCCCCTACAAAGATGTTAAATTTGCTTACATTATGGTTGTTATTACTCAGTGGTTCAGCTATGTTGACCTCTTAGACCAGATCCTGTGTGCCACTTAGGGTTAAAGCAAGAATAGCCTCTCCCCTTGAGGGGTTCGAGGACTAGTTGCTCCAAGAAGCAGTAATAAATGGTGTCTAGAAATTTTATCTCTGCATCCCATCCTGAGGTGATAAGTACTCAACATGGGGATAGTTTAAATCCCCCATTATTATTGGGTTTTATATTTTATTCCTACTTCTATACTCTTATTATTGAAGCATGGGATTTCTATCCATAGAGATTCTATCGTACAGTTTGATTCATTTAAGATTTGTATTATATTTGACTCTGCTTTCTTTCACAGATCATACCACTCCTCCAGCAGCACAACCTACTCTGTCATTTCTATGTATTTTGTACCCTGCCATTACCATGTCCTATTGATTATCATCATTCCACCAAATTTATGTGATGCTTATTATATCAATATTCTCATTTAATATCAGGCAGGCAAGTTCACTCATCTCAGTATTAAACTTCTAGCATTTATACACCTGCACTTATAAAATTTGTCAATATTTAGTTCTCGGCCTTCATATCATGCAACTAAATGGGGCTATTTTTCATATGACTGTTTCTCTTCAGTTCCTGCCTGTATTTTATCAATGTCTATCCTGTCCTGTTTACTAGGATATATAGTATTCCTTTTAATAAAGCCTTCCCTAAAGGATGTGTCTGCAAGAACTGCATGTTATTCTTCACGTCAACTTTCCCCCAGACCTTAGTTTAAAAATTCTTCCACAAACTTTTTAATTGTACATGCCAACAATCTGATTCTGTTTTGATTGACGTGGAGCCCATCCTTCCTGTACAGGCTCCTACTTTCCTAAAGGTTCCCCAGTTCCTAATAAACCTAAATCCCTCCTACTAACACCATCATCTTATCCATGCATTGAGACCTCACAGTTCTGCCTAACTGGCCCAGCACGTGGAACTGAAAGCATTTCAGAGAATACAACCAAGGAGGCCCTGCACTTTAATCTCTTACTTAGCAGCCTAGATTTAGCTTCCAGGACCTCTCTCTTACCTTTCCCTATGTCACTGGTACCTACATGTACCACAGACACCAGCTCCTCTTCAGCACTGCATGCAGATCTATCTAGATGTCTTGAGAGGTGTGCAACCTTAACACCCAGCAAGCAATTCACAATGGGGTTGTCCCAGTCATCACAAATCCAGCTGTCTATATTTCTGATAATCAACCCCCCATTACTATTACCTGTATTTTCCTAATAACTGGGATACCCTCCCCCGGAGAGGTAACCTCATCCAAGAGAATTCCATTATATCATCTGGAAGTCACAGGGTCAGATCTTCAGCCCCACTCTCCTGATGTTCTGAACCATTCCATGAGCACAAAGCAGCTAGAAAGCTCCCTGGCAGCAAGCTTAGTATAAGGGGTATCCCTGGGAGTGCAAGAGGTATTTCTAGGTAGGGAAAATCTGGCATAACTGGTCCCTATTCCAGGTTCTCCCTCAAAGCTTGAAGTATGCAGGGCACATTGGGAATGTGGCAAGGAAAGAGGGGGCATGGCTGGAACACTGCTGCACTTTGGCAATCCCCACTGCCAAAACGGGTCCCTTGAGACTATGGGCAGCCAGATGTAGCTTAGAGCAGTCTCACACTGTGACAGGGGCTGAACTGACCCCAAGTGGAACCCAAGATAAGGAGAAGGGAGTGTAAAGGTGACAAACAGCCACCTCTACTTCCCCACCTCACCTATACTCTGTCAAGCACAGCACAGGCATGTGTGAGGATCTGGCCTTTAGCATGGATACACTGCTTATTCATGTATTTGTTTCTGTTCCAAACTGAAGTTTTCTACTATAACATTTAAGTGTCTATTTAAGAAAAGGTTTTCTAGTTGCTGTTTTAGGGCCTGTTTCTACAGTTTATAACAGGCAAAATCCTCACAGGAGTTTTGCCCGACTGGACTGCAGGGCTGGGCCCTTGGTCTATCTATAGGGAAAATCATCCTCTCATGAACCACACTTGAGAGAATGTGGCCTGACCCACGGAGAATGTACTATATGGACACCCCCTTTCCCCACCCCAACATTCACAGGGAATCTGCAAAGAACGGTAATACAGTTCAGTTTGGGTGGTATTATTTGGGGGTATTTGTAATACCATCCCTTTCTTGTATGAAACCCACTTTAAAAGGGGCAGCCTCATGTTGGGGAACTCCTGGCAGCACAGTTCCTTGGAGTCTCTCACAGCTGAAAGGCTTCAAGTCAGTGCAAGGGCACAGGGCCCCAAGGCAGACTGCACTTATACATCGGGTTTTTCACTTCATGTTTTTCACTAAGTATTTCATACATTTGTGAAGCATGAACAGCTACAGAAAAACTTACCTAGACAGGAAATGTCTTCCTAATTAAGTGTATTCCCTAATACATGAAGACTATATCCCTAAAAATAAAGGGGTTTTTATCCTAAACTTGGCAATTTTAATATAGTATCCTCACTAGGTTTAACTGTAAGTGCTTTACTAAAGAAGATAAAGTAAATACTATTTTGTAGATGAGAAAACTGAGGTGGAGGTGAAGTAACTTGCCAAGGTTTCACAGCAAGTCAGTGTCAGACCTAAGAATAGAAATGAGGTCTCCTGACTCCAAACCCAATGTTCTGTCCACTGGGTCACACTGTATCCACTGGGGTAACTTACAATGTTCTAAGTAGTCAAATACATTTATAATTCTTCTTGAATCCTCCTAAGTTTTAGGCCTTAATGACATCTTTTGACAATGAGTTTCACAGGTCAATCATACATTGCATAAAAATATTTCCTTTTACAGATTTTATATTTGTTGCCTTTCAATTTAATTGAATGTCCACTTGTTCTTCAATTCAATTTACATTCTCTTTACTATTCATTCTTTTGTACACCTCTATCATGTCCCCCTTATTGATCTCCTCTCAAAATAGTGCCAAACTTTTCAAGCCTCTTCCATGCCTCTAATCATTTTATCACCTGTCTCTAAATCAGCTCTATTTCTGCTGAATCTTTTCTACAGTGACCAGAACTGATCACCATTATTTCAGGTGAAGGCATAACATTAAATATACAATGGTATATAAATCAATGGAACATTTTTACCGTGTGATCTTCTGATGTTATAATATTTTCAGGATTATTTTCCATCCCATTCATTATACAGCTTAACATTTTGTTTGCTTTTAAATCCAGGTCTGCACATCGAGGAGAGGTTTTCTTTCAGGGTTTGTTCACACTTTCAGCTGGGGGTGTGACTTTCAGTTCAAAGAGACATACTTGCGATGGAGTGCACTATGAACAGAATGTAGCCGCAGCAGTGCAAGCTGCTGGAGAGACTAGACACTCCAAGTACGTACCCATCCAACACCCTACACATGACCTTGGAGCAGTTAGTCTGTCCCGCTGCTCACACTGCTATGGCTACATTCTATTTTTAGTATGGTATCTCAATGAGCTAGCGTAATTATGTCTCCTCAAGCTGGGAATCATACCCCCAAGCCAGTTCACAGAATAATAGAATCATAGAATCTCAGGGTTGGAAGGGACCTCAGGAGGTCATCTAGTCCAACCCCCTGCTCAAAGCAGGACCACCCCCAACTAAATCATCCCAGCCAGGGCTTTGTCAAGCCTGACCTTAAAAACCTCTAAGGAAGGAGATTCCGCCACCGCCCTAGGTAACCCATTCCAGTGCTTCACCACCCTACTAGTGAAAAAGTTTTTCCTAATATCCAACCTAAACCTCCCCCTCTGCAACTTGAGACCATTACTCCTTGTTCTGTCATCTTCTACCGCTGAGAACAGTCTAGATCCATCCTCTTTGGAACCCCCTTTCAGGTAGTTGAAAGCAGCTATCAAATCCCCCCTCATTCTTCTCTTCTGCAGGCTAAACAATCCCACTTCCCTCAGCCTCTCCTCATAAGTCATGTGCTCCAGCCCCCTAATCATTTTTGTTGCCCTCCGTTGGACTCTTTCCAATTTATCCACATCCTTCTTGTAGCGTGGGGCCCAAAACTGGACACAGTACTCCAAATGAGGCCTCACCAGTGCCGAATAGAGGGGAATAATTACGTCCCTCGATCGGCTGGAAATGCCCCTACTTATACAGCCCAAAATGCCGTTAGCCTTCTTGGCAACAAGGGCACACTGTTGACTCATATTCAGCTTTTCATCCACTGTAACCCCTAGGTCCTTTTCTGCAGAACTGCTGCCCAGCCATTCGGTCGCTACTCTATAGCAGTGCATGGGATTCTTCCGTCCTAAGTGCAGGACTCTGCACTCGTCCTTGTTGAACATCATCATATTTCTTTTGGTCCAATCCTCTAATTTGTCTAGGTCCCTCTGTATCCTATCCCTACCCTCCAGTGTATCAACCACTCCTCCCAGTTTAGTGTCATCTGCAAACTTGCTAAGGGTGCAGTCCACACCATCCTCCAGATCGTTGATGAAAATATTGAACAAAACTGGCCCCAGCACCGACCCTTGGGGCACTCCACTTGATACCGGCTGCCAACTAGACATGGAGCCATTGATCACTACCCGTTGAGCGCGACCATCCAGCCAGTTTTCTATCCACCTTACCGTCCATTCATCCAGCCCATACTTCTTTAACTTGCTGGCAAGAACACTGTGGGAGACTGTATCAAAAGCTTTGCTAAAGTCAAGAAATAGCACATCCACTGCTTTCCCCTCATCCACAGAGCCAGTTATCTCATCATAGAAGGCAATTAGGTTAGTCAGGCATGACTTGCCCTTGGTGAATCCATGCTGACTGTTCCTGATCACTTTCCCCTCCTTTAAGTGGTTCAGAATTGATTCCTTGAGGATCTGTTCCATGATTTTTCCAGGGACTGAGGTGAGACTGACTGGCCTGTAGTTACCCGGATCTTCCTTCTTCCCTTTTTTAAAGATTGGCACTACATTAGCTTTTTTCCAGTCATCCGGGACCTCCCCCGATTGCCATGATTTGTCAAAGATAATGGCCAATGGCTCTGCAATCACATCGGCCAACTCCTTTAGCACCCTCGGATGCAGTGCATCCAGCCCCATGGACTTGTGCTCATCCAGCTTTTCTAAATAGTCCCGAACTACTTCTGTCTCCACAGAGGGCTTGTCACCTTCTCCCCATACCATGCTGCGGAGTGCAGCCCCCTGGGAGCTGACCTTGTCTGTGAAGACAGAGGCAAAAAAAGCATTGAGTACACTAGCTTTCTCCACATCCTCTGTCACTAGGTTCCCTCCCTCATTCAGCAAGGGGCCCACACGTTCCTTGACTTTCTTCTTGTTGCTCACATACCTGAAGAAACCCTTCTTGTTACTCCTAACATCTCCGGCTAGCTGCAACTCCAAGTGTGATTTGGCCTTCCTAATTTCACTCCTGCATGCCTGAGCAATATTTTTATACTCCTCCCTGGTCATTTGTCCAATCTTCCACTTCTTGTAAGCTGCTTTTTTGTGTTTAAGACGAGCAAGGATTTCACTGTTAAGCCAAGCTGGTCGCCTGCCATATTTACTATTCTTTCTACACATCGGGATGGTTTGTTCCTGCAACCTCAATAAGGATTCTTTAAAATACAGCCAGCTTTTCTCAACTCCTTTCCCCCTCATGTTATTCTCCCAGGGGACTTTGCCCATCAGTTCCCTGAGGGAGTTAAATTCTGCTTTTCTGAAGTCCAGGGTCTCTGTTCTACTGCTCTCCTTTCTTCCTTGTGTCAGGATCCTGAACTCGACCATCTCATGGTCACTGCCTCCCAGGTTCCCATCCACTATTGCTTCCTCTACTATTTCTTCCCTGTTTGTGAGCAGCAGGTCAAGAGGAGCTTTTCCCCTAGTTGGTTCCTCCAGCACTTGCACCAGGAAATTGTCCCCTACACTTTCCAAAAACTTCCTGGATTGTCTGTGCACCGCTGTATTGCTCTCAGGGTAAGTTCAAAGTATAGACTGACCCTGAGCTGTCTCCAGTATCAGAGGAGTAGCCGTGTTAGCCTGGATCTGTAGAAGCGACAAAGGGTCCTGTGGCACCTTATAGACTAACAGAGGTATTGAAGCATAAGCTTTCGTGGGTGAATACCCACTTCTTCGGATGCAAGCAGTGGAAATGTCCAGGGGCAGATATAAATGTGCAGGGAAGATTCAGGCTAGCCAACTACAAAAGCAGTTTCTCCTCCCTTGGTGTTCACACCTCAACTGCTAGAAGAGGGCCTCACCCTCCCTGATTAAGCTTACCTCGTTATCTCTAGCCTGAATCTTCCCTGCACATTTATATCTGCCCCTGGACATTTCCACTGCTTGCATCCGAAGAAGTGGGTATTCACCCACGAAAGCTTATGCTTCAATACCTCTGTTAGTCTATAAGGTGCCACAGGACCCTTTGTCGCTTGAGCTGTCTCCAATGACACTCAGGTCTTTTCCCTTAGGTTATAGATAATTTGTAACACAGTAATGTGTATGAACTATTCATTCTTTCTTAATCCAACGTGTACCACCTTGAATTTGTCAACAATGAAATTCCTCTGCAATCATGCTGTTTGCTTTTTGAAGCGCCTCTGAAATTCCTCATAATCTTCTCTAATCTTGACTAACCTAAGTAATTTTTGGCCATGTGCAAAACTCACCTCTGTACTGCTTTACCCCCTTTTCTGGACCATTTATAAATGTATTAAATAATACTTGTACTGGTACGACCTCTTGTGAGGTATGCTGTCAAAAGATTTTGATAGTCAAAAAAGTTTTATCAGCCATTTTGTTGACATGCTAAGTGAACTCTAGTAGATTGGAAAGGTGCAATTTTCCTGTGCAGAAGCCATGCTGGTTTCTTCCTAACATACAATTTTCATGTAGTGTTCTATCATTTTATTTTAAAAAAAAATGTTTAATTAACCTTGTGCTGAAACAGATAAAAAGGATACTTTTTATTTCATTTTATTCTTATTGTTATTAATAAGTAAAGTGCTTTTAACAGAGTGAAATGATTTAAACTGAAGCAATTTAAAATCACTGATTTTAATTATGTTTTGCATTTGTACTTTTTAGCTATTTTTCTAAGGAAACATTTATTCTCACTGGTTGGTGATCATTAAAACATGTTGATTAGCAACTAAATACAGCTTTTACACTAAATTTGGTGCTTTTTAGCTTAACACAAGGATATGTTATATCTATACACATTTATTTAAGCAATAATATAGCTTAATATACATTTATTCAGATTCTTAATATTTTCATTTTTATTATGTTAGGAAATGGTGAATGATGAATTTCTTATTTATTAGATGGTAATTAATATTTTACCTGTGATGTGTGTCAAGTTTTATTTGCATGGCATTTCAAATTCAATTAAAATGCATTATAATAGCATTTTTTAAAATTAAAAACTACCTTAAATGTGCTGGACACAAGAAAAAAGTTAGCTTTAAATCCAAAATATTTTGGATTTAAAACTAACTGATTTATTTTTAAAAGGAAGTATTATCTGTAACTAGTGAGCTTAACTGATTCTTCCTGGTCACCCTATCCTTCGCATGGGAGATTTGTCACTGATTTCAGCGGGAGTAGGATCAGATCCTTAGGACCAACTACAATTTCCAGCACACAGGCTGAATAAACAAGCAGTGCCCTGGACAAGATAGCAGGTATTAGAATCCTCAGTCCCAGAGTGAAGCCACATTGCAGACACTAATGCAGGGTCAATGATTCCCTGCAGTTGTTGTGCCCCTTGAGGGTGAAATATTTGGTGGATCTGTGTAGCTACATATTTTCCATCTCTTCCTACCTTCAAATCCCGCAGTATACTACAATGCAGGGAACATTGTAAACAGCACAGCTCTGCAGGAAACAAAGGTCAAAGAGACACCTTTTGCAGGATCCCCCAGTCCTCCCCTCATGATTCCGTCTGCACCAGTGTTGAAGCTCTCTACACCTAGAAGAGGAGTGGGGCAAGTTTGTCCAATCCTGCAGGTTTATGAATCAATAGCCTTCTAGTATTTAAAGATTACTGCATGTACATTTTTAGGGATTTATTTATTTAAATTACTGAGTGTCTCAAACCTTTATATAAGCTCTGATCTGTCATTTTGATATTTCTCTTTCAGGAATAGAAGTAAACAGGTAAAATTGCGAGTAATCTTGACACATGTATTCTACTCATTATAACAATTAAATTTACAGAATTAGGGAAATGCTCCTGAGAGTCAGCTTCCTGAAGTTTGACTTGGGTTGAAGCCAAAACATTTCAGGTTTAGTACTCAGGAGTATTATTTAGAAGACAAATTGCCTGATATCAGATTTTGGGAAAGGTAGAATTACCATCAAGTCTTGTTGCACAACAATTCATTGGAGGGAACATACCCTGTATTACTCACTCATGCTTACAACAACAACAACAACAAAAAGATAATATGGCTTAGGGGAATTTAATTTTAATAAAATGTTTGGAAAATGTTGTTTGGGGAAGTATTTTATTAATGGAAAGATTAAAATAATTTCCAGTTTATTTGTGGTTTAGCATGCGATCAGACTGCTTTGAAAAGATTTTAAGCAAGATGAAGTCTTATCATAAATCTTTTACCATTAAAGTGGATTGTTCCTGCAGATGGGAGGGCCTCAGTATTGATTGTCCACTTCTTTTGAGTGACAAGAATGGTTCTCAAGTCGCTGTGTGGCAATTCCTAAAAATACATTCCCATAGAAGAGATTACATGCAACTAACACTACATTTATGAAGTAGGAACAGCAGCAGCAGCCCTTTGGAAATATGAGGTACTTTTTCCTTGGTTTACTTGGGGCGTACATGTCATCAGCAGCTCAACCCCAGCGTGCATGCATGCACATTCATGTGCACATTTTTCACAACTTCATGTCCATACATTGGTTGAAATTTGCACCCACAAAACATATTTTTCTCTTTGCCTTTTGCTGACGCAATTTGTAACACCTGTGTGTGATTGTTAAAATTTTTGAAATCTATGTACAAGTGTTCACACCTATCTGAGCATTTGTCTGCATAGGTATACACATAAAAGCTGGAAACTGAGAATTTCCCCCCGCATAAACTGCACATATTTTTTAAATAACGCAATGACTTGAATAAGTAACTGCTTTGTCCATTAAAAGAAAACAAAATGGACATTTACAAAAATGTAATATTATGGAAGGAACATTTTTCAGATATACCTCTTCAGAAACAATAAGTAAAAACTTGTAAATGTAAACTCAGTAATGCAGTTAAAACTGCTGCTGGCATTGAATGCCTCAGAGAAAAATGTGGAAGAACTTCTTTCACATTTTCTAAGAACCATTTCACCTTGCTTAGAGGGAGGAAAGAAGGAAAAAAGTTTCTCAGCAGTATCACCTGTTTATTTTATTCTGGATTCTCATTTTTCTGATCCTTTGCTGTCAGGATGGACTCATATTTTGAGAACTGTCACACAAATTGGATTTTTAAGGTTTTTTGGATGATGGGACTGGATTAATAAATATTTCCTGAACTCCTTGTTTTATTATATGTTTATGTATATTTTATAAATACAATGGATGTTGTAAAAATAACTAACCTGCAGCTCTCCCAGTGACAAGGCATTAATATTGTAAGATATTAATAGCATGAGAATCACTGGAAAACATTTTCAAACGTTTATCAAGTAACAAAGAAGGGGATATTACTTTTGTAATACATTACTTAGCCTGACACCAGTGATTCACAACCACCCTGGAGTTTCTTTACATTATGCAGCCTCCGTTATTATAAGTCTCTCTCTTCCTAAGTTCTAGCACTAGAAGAACAGACCTGAACTGATAACAGCTGGAATGAATAAATGGAGGAGAAATCAAAGTAGTACATGATTTATATAGTAAAGTATTATGGTGGAGCACGTACAAAGCAATATTCTGTCTCCCTATCTTAAAGATAATTTCATTGTACACAATTTCATAAATAAAAAGTAAAAATCTGATAGAACATTTATCATTACATGTTTAGTAAGGTGCACTTTGTTATTAACAGCTGATTTTTACTTGAAAACTACAAAAAAAACATCCACACCAATATTAAATGCTTTTATTTGGGGGAGAAGGAAGGTGGAGAAACGGAATCTTAAAAGAAAATAATTTAATACCAACAATCTGTAACTATCTTATTTTCTACCAAGAAATTTTGGAAAAAGCAAAAATCAACAATTCAGGCACATCCTTGATTTCAAAGCCAGTAAAGACTATTAGAGTAATCTAGCTAATTGCACAATAGGACTTCTTGGTGCAAGCATAAATGCCCATTATATTTTCAATAAGCCTTTCCTTTCAATAATCTTCTAGTAAATGGCTCAAAAAATCCTCAAAATGCTGATATTTCCAAATTCATTATTAGTTAATCATAAGGAATGTAATTATCTCTCTTTTACTATACTCAGGTTTTGGGGGAGGGGGGCACTGACTTTTGTAACAGCTTTAACTTCACATTTCAAGAGACAGTCCCCCTTTTTAGAAAATAAACATATCAATTATGTTTTTCTTTTGAAAACTCATAATTTAATGTTAAAAAACACTACAAAAATTAGCTAGTGGTGATGAAAATATCAAAGGAAATTACATTTCCACTTAAAAATAGCATGAACATTCTTTTTAAGTATATGCTACTTCTCTTTTCTTTCCTGTCAGCATAAACTTTAGCACATAAATTTAAGAACATAACTCCTATATCTTCTAAGTATGGAATATTTCTGCCTACATACGTTCTGTAACTGCTATTGAAAATGTTTAATAAGAGAAGAGCATGCACTTCATGTAATTCATAATTAGAAGATGACTACAACTGCATTGTTTAAAATCAAGCCTTTGTTATCAGCACCAGTTTTAGACAGAAGCTGAAAATCATTTGTGAGCTGTGGCAGACCCAGACTGTTCAAAGCAATTGCTGTTCAGCATGAAAGCTGCAATGGAGGTCACAGAACAGGTCAGAAGGAAAGATAGTGTATCGATTTCACACCAGGAACAGAGGCGAAGCGAGGGCCCACTGTTGCTGCATGTGATGTATTTCACTTCAGTTTAAGGCACATTTCATTCCAATTCAAGAGGGGGGTGGGGAGTAAAGGGCGAGTGGATTTCACACTGAATCATGATGAATTCTGGACTCGTGTATTCCAGTAAATATCTCCTTCCTGACATTAAGTATTTCTATAGCAGAGTGAATACAATGGAAATTAGATTCCACCCAGATAGCAAAAATGTAACTATTTTAGACTGTGTCCATTTCCTCAGAAGACAGTATATAGAAATGTTACCTCAGATATAGAAAATTGTTAAAAACTAAGCATTCTGTCGAAGGTGACAAATCTGTACTTGTTCCAGTATTCAGCATGTTGTGAAAGACCACAGTATGCAAACATTCTAATATCTGAAAAAATATTGTTAGGCCTTACAAACCCAGGTGGTAAATCTTCAGTACCTTAAGTGTGTGGGGGAACACACACAAATCCACATTTTAAAAAAAAATCACAGTTTGTCTTGTCTTGTCTTGATGCACTTCTTACATCATGTATTTTAAATGCATCAGTGTTACGTATGAGTATAAAAACAAGGGGGACAAAAAGTTTGTTAAACTTCCATAGCAAATAACCTAAACTAACCTTGAACATTTTGGTGCTACTTTCTAACAATTGCCATTACCTCTCTCTAACCATTTCAATGAGGGAAGAAAGTGTTCTACTGCCTAGTAGTTGCAGTCAGCTTTTGTCTACTTTCAAAAAAAACTTGATTTCTGATAAGCAAAGGAATAAAAATAACTGGCAGGGTTGTTTCCCATCTAAGATACATGGATAACAGACTAGCCTTGTTCCATTTCTTTCCAATATCAGGAAACTGAATTTCCAGTACATTTGCCCAGTATATTGTAAAGGTGTCCATTCCAAAACTGGTAATGCTGTCAAGCATCACTTTCAGAATGACAATAAAATGGTATCTCTGCCAGGATAAACCACTGTTCTTTCTCCCCCACCCCACCCCCCATAATTTGTTCTTTGAAAAATTGCTGTTCTTTTGAAATGTGTTGAACCTGCTATGCCACTTGGTGACAATATTTTTATAACTTCTCTACGTCTCTTCACTGGCTCAAGAATATTGGCAAAATAGTCAGACACTGACATATTTCAGAACAAAAGAAAACTGTGAGATTGCACAGAGATTTCCTCTTAAATTATTTATATTACTTCACTGTCACATTATTATTTCTTTTAAACTGTTCTAAGGCATCAATGTCAACTTCATGAACCTTCTCATGAAAGCTTTTATGTCATTGGGGTCTATTTAATTCTGCATAAGGAATCAGTTACACAGCAAGTTTCCAATCACAAAGGGCCAGATGCTCCATTGTGCTGCATGTTACAACTGGGCAGAAGGCCCCCCTCACTATAGGAGGGGAGGGAGAAAGGAAGCTATGCAGCATGCATTCTACGCTAAACACCTGACACCACTATGGCTGAACAGCGCACATTCGGGGAATGATGGGCATGCATGGAGCCAGAGATCAGCCACTTTATGTGGTATGCTCTAATGGGAAATGCCACCAGTTTCAATTGCAAAATGCCATGGAGGCTAATGCTGCTCAGAGCAACTTTTAACTCCCCTAAAGAGCAATAATCCCACCTAACCTACAGGATAAACTTCAGATTTAGATGCTGCACAGAGATGGTGCATTAGCATTTCCTGGTTATGGACAGAAGTCAAATATTCACTTTAATACTATTAGGTCTATATGATTTCTTTGACATCACGGATCACAATGTTCTGTTAGCTTTTCTGAGGGACCTGGCTCGGGCAGGTCAAGTACTGTCAAGCTGATTCTGCTGGTTTCTCTCAGAAATCTCAGAGTGATGAGAATTTTGACTGTCTTTCCTGAAGATCTTGAGTTGCAGAGCGCCCAAAGGCTCAATCCTTCCACCTGAGGCTAACAGGAGATACAATGCCATGGCCTATATTTCCAGCAACACACTCAGGATATCCAGTTCTACACCACCTTCTTGTTAAGTGCAGACAATGTGATCTCCAAGATCTATATTTTTGTGAAATATGGAGTCTATGACCAACCCTCTCAATTCAGGTAATTTCTTCTTGACTATCACCACAGAGCACAATTGCAGGGTCATGTTGGACTCTCATCTGTTACTGGACTACAAAATAGCAGTGGTAGCCAAAAATGCTTTTTTTCATTTACAGCTGGCAAGGTGATTGCTTTATTTCCAAATGGGCAAGGAACTAGTTACAGTGATTTATTTCTTTGTTACCTCTAGGTTAGGTTTTTCTATTATAATATATCTGGAGCTGATCATGAAAGCCAACCACAAGGTACAGCTTGCAATTCACTAATAGTTTAGGGTGCAAAAAGTACAAAGCATAACAGCATGGCATGCTCTATAAATTATTGTCTATCAATTTTCAGGTCCACTCCAAGTTCCAAATATAACTGGAAGTTCAATGACCTATGCAGGCTGGGTCTCAGCTCTGTTGGTAACTGTCTTTCTCTCTGAGCATCACTATCACATCTATGCTCACCTGGGACAGTTCAACTGACAGAACGCATGTACTAGGATATGGAACCAGGGCCAGTGCTGTCTCAATGGAAGGTCCACAGCTGTGAGACCTTGCTTCCATCAGAGTTTAGGTTGAGCCCAAGTTTTGCAAGATTCACCTATTCATGAAGGCATTTCCTATTAGACAGGGAAAGTCCACGCAAACCCACTAGGAGTCTAATTATTCAAAATAAAGGTGACAAAGGAGGAGAAATTAAAGAGGTTTGCACTCGTTGGGGGCATGCCTTGTACATAAAATACATGTTAGATCATTGCACCACAGCAATGTTTTTTTAGAAATGCACATAACAGTCATGCCACCTTCCTCTGCCCAGTAAGCAACAGGGTGAAAACATGGCTGGAGAGTCCTCAGCAACTTACGCTGGAACTGCTGTGGGGAGAGGGATGGGGAGCAATAAAGAATCTTCCACTCCCCAGTGTAGGGCCAGAATTTATGGGCCTTTGGGCAGAGGCCACATCCCTTACTGAAGCCACCTCCCCTGCCTCAGGAAACACAGCAGTCGAGATGTGGCTAAAAGAATATCAAACTATTCTGAGTACATCACTCCTCTTCAACAGAATGGGGGGTGGAGGGGAGAGAAGAGGGTGATTTGACCTAAAATGAACAGTTGTTTTGGAAAGGTGTGCACTATGAGAGTAACTTTAGAGATATCTGCTTGCAAAGGGTTAAGACACCAGTATTCTGGGAGTTTCATAATAAAGGGACAGATGCATAAAATACACATTTCAAATGAGCAACATTTGTAAATAGATAAATTAAGTTTCAGGACTCATACCATCCTCTTGCATACCGTTTTTTCTTCTTTCAGAATATTTATTCAGTTGAAAAAGGATAATTCTTAGATCCTCACAATGAAAATTATATATGGTAAGACTACTTGCGTCCTAATTTATGCTAGCCTTTCTTTCTAAATACCTTTATAGGGACTTTAGACATGCTTTTAGTGAGAGTAGGCTGGCAGGTGGGTGTGTTCCATGGGACATACACTGCAGTTCACTTTCTCTACAGAAAGAACAACCTCAAAAAATGAAGCTCAATCAAGCGCACAGCATTAAATTGCATCTTCTACTTGTAAGACGCTTTTACCAAAACATGCAGCCACTTCAGCAACAATTTTATCAAAACTATAATATTTGGAGTAAATGGTGTGAATAGAAACTCTCAGTTCTACACTAGACATTTTCACAGATTGGCCTAAAACACAGTTAGCTTCTGCACAGTTGACTTAATCCCTAGAGGAGGTATAAAACCTGCTACAAGAACACCTTTATCACACCACCTCCTAATCCATAAGAATGTGATTCTGTCACCCTTTCTTCTAGGATGCGAAAACAATGTACCCAGATATATTCTATGAGGAGGACACAACTTTCTAGTTACATCTAAGCACTCTCATTTCCTCTTCAATGACCAAAGGGGGAAGAAAAAATAACCATTAACCTGCCATAAAAGCAAAAATCATTTGTGACATATCCACAGGTGTGTGTTAGATGGCTGAAGTATTTGCAAAGAGGTTGTTTGTTACACAAATAAATAAATAAAAACAAATGAACTATTTGTAATGAATAGGTGAGGAAAACTCCATTGACAAGATATGTAAACCAGGCAAAACTCAAGTTTTAATTTTTCTAAACAAGGGCAACAATCTGTATTTTAATTACTTTTTTAATTGCTTTATTGGATTCAGTTTTATTTCCATTAATAAACAATTTATATTAATTCATGAACAGGATAGTTGAAAAATGAGCATTGAATCTCTTCACACCTTTCAAAAACTGATTCATATGAAGGCAAATCAAGTTCTGAAGAGACCTATGTGCCCAGCTAGTTTGTTATTTCTGTGGAGGATTACGTGTAATTAGCTAGAATTGTGCATTATTTTCCCTACTTTAAAAAGAAGGGTAACTGATAGGGATTTTTTTCCAGTGTCTAGTACACATTTGTCTTTTGTATTTTAACAACATTTTCCAAATTTGTCCAAGTAAAAAATAATTCCTAGAAAAGTTCTGGGATTTATACTAAATGGAAGGAGTAAAGTACAATTCTCAAACTGGTACCAGGAACAATATATGAACCGCTGGAACAAAAATACAAAGGTGTAAAGCCTGTCCCCTTGTTTAATGATGACTGGAGCTAAGAGAACAACTGGTTCAATGAAGAGGAAAAAGCACATGAATTTAATGTTTCAGAAAGAGGTCTGTATGATGGTTGATTTTTTTGGTCTCATCATTTACTGAAAACTGTTGACTTTGTGTGTCTAACCCCATCTAATTTTGAGGGATGTACACTTCAGTACTGTGTAAATCAGGATAAGAAAGTTGTAAACAATTATTCTAAAAATATTTCGCGTCTATTAAGGACTGATTTTAGAAGAGACGTTTAAAGAAAGTATCTTTTTGAAAGCAAAAGCATAAAAGTGAACAAAATGTGAGACACAAGCACCCTGTTTTATTATGCAAGATTAAAAAACCCGATTCAGGTTTTCAAAACAAGAATGCAGCATCTCTCTCACATTTTATGTCTCAAGAAGGTTATAAGTACTGCCTATTACTTGTCAAGAATTCAACAGCAAGTAGAAACTTTCCAGGTTGACGTGCTGGGGCAGAAGAAGGTCACTCTTTAAAGCATGTGCTCCCTTGAGAGGAAAACCTGGAAGGACGCTGTTTGAGCAAGTTATACCAGGCACAGCAAGTCATTAGACGACGGTCGCCATTGCAGGCCTCTGTTGCAAGCCTGCCATGATCCCTTTTTCACAGCCATGCATGGTTGTCATGGTGGAAACTAGTTCTAAAGCCTAAAAGGTCAAAAAAGCACAGAGGTCTATTTTCCTTCTCAAAGTGCTGAATAGTTATAAACATATTGTAAATCTTCAAGTAAGAACAGAAAAGACGCAAAGAAAGCAAATAAGCAACAGACATTACCATGGAAGATATTTATTGTTTTGTATCATGGAGATGAGGGATATCTGAGTGATTGTGGAGAAGAAGCAATTTATAACGACAAGTATTTTCTCTTTCTAGGCGATAGTTAAACAGAATTCTTGTCTTGTTTCTGCCTGGCAACTTTTTTTAAAATAACAGTATGTTAGTCAATGCTATTTTCTTTTAAAAGCTATCTCCGGGGCAGAGAGATCTACATTCTAAATAGCTAATAACAATCACTAAATTGTACTTTGCAAACACTGTAGATTGAAATCTCAGTAGTTCATAAAAACCCATGAATTCAAGAGTCATTTGGCGTGAGCTTGCAAAAAACTCCTCCTAACAAGAACAAGTGACAACAGGATGGCATTGGGCTGAATTCTAACCTTAAGATACATAGCAAACACAACAAGAAAATACATTGTGCAAATCTGAGGTGTGTTTATATGGGGCCTGACTCTACATCCCTTACCCAGGCACAACTCCTACTGGATCAAATGGAGTCTTACCTGAGCAGAGAGTACAGTGTAGTATGGGGCCTATAAAGTATGTATTTCTGATATGTATATGGCATGTAATAGCACTACATAAAAGTTAATATTATTTTCAGCTTAAATAGAAATGAAGAGATGACAACCAAAAAAATACTTTTTAAGGCCCAGCCTGAGCCAACAAGAACTGAGCACTTGCCAGATGAACCGGTTTTCCTGCATGGACTGTAGGACAGTTCATTCCCTCCTCTCCCATACTGTGACCATGCTTTTGGGTACTGCTGAGCTGAACTGTGCCCCCTCTAACTGCCACTAAGAACAGCTCCACCTATCCACTGATGTACCTATCCTTGGCAAGTAGCGTTCTATCTGGGGACCTTAAGACCAGCAAAGAAGCTCCTGTGCTGGGTGCCCTTCTTCTTCCCTACCAGAGAGCAGAGACACTTCAGGCCACTTGTGCCCAGGATTGAGTGCCTCTTCAGATTCTTCAATTCCATTGATCCCACCCAACCACAGTGTGACTGAGCATGTGCGCGAGGGAGAGATGCCTGAACGTGTGGGTGAGTATAAGCGGAAGAGAGGTGAGTGAGTGAGTGTGTGTGTACTCAAGAGAGAAAAAATGGTGACTGACAATAACAGTCAAGTTCTGTGCTGCTCCATGTGTCACTTTTTATGCCAATTATTTAATAAGCTAATTTGCCTATGACTAAGTTTACTGTCAACACAGTCTGCGCCAAGCAAAGATGGGGGAAGGGCATGGAATTGCACAAAATCTGGCAGTGCTGGATGGGGTAGGTGTGTGCTCGAGTGGATCTGTGTGCATAGCTGGGATGGTGGTGCTGGGAGCCCTGGGAACAGTTTGGTTATCTGGGGCCCACCATATGTTGGAGTGGTTGTTGGAGGGAGCTTGGTACAGATGGCTCTAAGGGGAAGGGAGAAAGCATTAGGACATTCAAGCTGCAGGTGCCACCTCCTCCACCTGAGTGCTCTTTGTTGACTGGGATCCTGCAGAAAGACCAGAATGAGGAGGTTCTGTGCTGTCTACTCAACAGTGCCTCAGCGGTGCTCAGTGGCCCACCGGTGGAACTGCAGAAAAATGCATGTGTTTCAGGCTGAGTTGTGTGAATATATGACAGGGCTACCCAATGCACATCACACAAGACGTGTCTCTCTTGGCAGCCTTACCTGACTGTGTGAGTGATGGGGATGGATGTGTCAGAAGGGAAAGTGGAGCAAATGGTGAATAAATGTTCAGGGGAGGAACTGAGGGTTTAACTTATATCAAAGAGGTAGCGAGAGATGCAACAGGTTAAAGGGAACATGAGAAGGTGGAAGAAATTGCTGAGATGAAAGAAAAGGAGACTTAGGGACAGACTGAAACCATCAGGAAAAGAACACAACAGAAGGAACGGAAGAGGAAGGGAAGCAGGAAAGAAGCAAGAAGGGAACCAACACTGAAAATGAGAGAGAAAAGATACACAGGATATAAAAGAGAAAAAAAGAGGCGCTAATGAAAGGAAAAAATAAATAATAGAAGTGAGGGAGCATGGGCAAGAATGTTCATAGGACAAAGAAAAGGCACTTATCTGTCTCCAGGGCTTTTCCCTGTCAAATTTCACAGCCCTGCTACAAACAATGGAGGTGAAAAGGCTTCTCAAAATAAGGTTGAAAGACCACTGTAAGTGAAAAGTATTCAAGAGAAAATATTAGGCAAGCTAAAATATACAGGTCATTACCAGCTCCCCTTATAATACAGACCAAGCATCATAGGTTTATCTAGTCCTGTAAAATGCACTTGAATAACAAAAACAATGAAAAAGGAACTTACACTCCGAGATGCATAGAGCTACTAATATCTATTCAACAGTATTTGAATAAGTAGGGAAATGGGAGAAGGAAAAAGATTTCTTTATCCCTGATGGAGTTTATCTCCATGCCAAGGATGATTGTCATTCTTAGCTCATAACAACTTATTTACTTATTTATTTGGGTGGGGTGGTGGTGGAAAAGGGGTTTTTTAATACACCAGGCAAAACTCAATGATTTTTTTTTATTTCTCAATCACCACTACAGAGGAACTACAAAAATTTATACCAAATGAAGATCCAGCCCCAAGCCTTAATTACATTAAAAACTCCTTCTTTACAATGTGCATCAGAGTTTAAACACGTCCAAATAACTTGACTTTTAAAAACAGAGCCATCCCCCTGCACGCAATTAAAACAGCAAAATTCTCATGCTGTATGGTGAGATTGTCGCACCTGTGTGTATGTATGTATATGTACAGAGTTCTCTTTCTGTACAATATATATATATATATACACATATTATAGAGCACATACACATGTACCTATAGTGTATATATAATATATATGCATGAACACACCTACACTTTTAAAGCATGATTACATAGCTGCCTTTCTACAGTGTATTAGCAGCTGCTTGCATATGTGTAACTTGTTGTCCAGAGTGACAGCTGTATTTTCGCCTGTTTTGACATTGAGTCTGATCTGGGTGAATAGCTCATATCCATTAAAGTGCTATTACAACACTGAATGACTGCCAGAATACTTCCTGATCAATTTTAAAAGCCAGCGAGCTGTCATCATCTAATCGCAACAGCGGAAAACAAATCTTTGGGGAATAAAACAAGATTTTAAAACATTTTTTAAAAGCAGGATATTAAGTTTAAAACTTCCAAATTATTTAAATACGAATCACAAGCTGAAGGAACATCTAGGTAAAAATAATACTCTCTGCACTTTGAAAACCCTTTTACTTGTTACTAGCAAGAATTCTAACACTTTCCCCAAATTTACCATTTCAACAATTGCTAGTTTGAACTCTTGCCATTACACAACTTAATAAAGCAGCACTGAAAACTATCACCACAGAGCGTGATTGTACTCACTATTAAATTTAGTTCTATGAAATTTAAGACTGAATTCAATCATCTTTCTGTCTTTGGTTGAATGGCTGAAACCCAATGTGCAGGTTCAACCCCTTACTTCTGAACAGCTTTACAATATGCATATTTTAAGCTGCAATACAAACAACATTTCAGACTTGCATTTATCAAGCAGATCTGAAGAGCAATATAGCTCACAAAAACAGTTAAGACCCCTTGAATTGTAGGAATAGTTGGCATAAGCTAGGATACTACTTTAAGGAAGAATACAGCAAAGTTGTAATTTTACTAATACATGTAATGTATAAATGATAGGAAAGATGTCTAAGATGTGAACTATATAAACCCTATCTACTGCCAACATGACTATCAACTGAACCTCAGCTGTTGTAGATCACAACTTTTTCATTTATCCATAGTTGCACCATTTTCATACCTTTACTACACCATTTTACTGATCTCCCACGTGATCTGGCTGTCCTGATCAGAGAGAGGAATATAAAGCACTGACTAACTGAATAAAAATATTACCTCACAGCACAATATTTTAAAAAGTAAAACTGACTCAAATGGGATCACTCACTTGTCCACAAAGACCTGCAACTTGGATCTTAGATGACATTATGCACTGGCAAGCAGGAAAGATATTTTGACTGAAGAATTCCTAGAAGAACTAAAGGCTAGTCTACATAGAAACTGAAACAGAAATAAACTGTTGGTAAAAAAAAAAAATCAACTTAAGTTATGTTCAAATAGGGCACTCTTATTCCAAAATAAGTGTGTCCCACACTGACTGGCACCAAAATAACCAAAGGAGTGAATTACAAACCATTTAGTTATTTTGGTTCCAGTTTCCATATAGATAAGCCCTAAGTTTATGACGCTACAAAACTTAACTTCATTAAAAGGAAAGTTTGCAATATTATCTGCCAAAAACAATGTGGATTGATAGTTTACAAAACAATAATTAAGAAATACTGAAAGTGTTATCCTTGCCAGGGTGCTCATGAAAAGTTACCTGCTTATGGACTGATAAATGAGAAACAAGAGAATTAAATAGGGTTCCAAACATACTAAGAGTTTTGTAGAAAAAAGGTAATGCACATCTCCTGAAAATAAAGTTTGAAGAAGTTCTTTTACAGTGTATGTCACAAGATATTACTGGATTCACAGTAGGTCAAGAAAACTTACTGAAGGCACTTTAATAGTGACATAGTTGGATTTAAGGGACCACAAATGCATTTTGAGAGAGAAGCCAGAGCTATGACAGATTTACAATTTAAAGAGAGGAAAATCCTGTTTCTCCCAGACTTCAGCTCAACCCAAGCCAGGAGGAGGGACTAACAACACAAAAAAGAATTTCAAGCTGAGGCTACTGAAGTTTCTTTGCTTTTGGTGGCAAAACTATGAGTTAATTATAGACCTAAAATATACATTTATTGGAATGTAAGATCAGCAGTTCCCTTTTGTAAAAAACAGATAAAACGGTAAGATATAGTGTAGCACAGCTGACCAGATAACTACATACATAACTATATCAGGAAATAAAATACTGATGTGAAAGATACTAAATCGTTTATGTTTTTACTAAAATGTGATTTTTTTTACGTTGGAACCTTTCAGTAGTAAGACTCATTTGTGTTAGCTCTTTACTAAGATTCAGCATGGTGTGTTCTAATATAAGGTTCTGATTGGCATCAAAACCCTTTAATTATATTTTAAGCTGCTCAGGAAAGAGACTTCCTATGTGTTTATATATGTCTAATGCAATGGTGCCTCAGTCGTGACTGAGGCCTCCAATGCTGCCACAATAATCACAGGCCTTGTAAGGGATGGGTGATGTAAGTGTTCAGAAAGATACTGGTATCAATGTTTTTAATATACATATATCTTGCTAGTTATAGATCAGCTGTCACTAGTAAATTAACAGTGTCAAAAACTAGCCTAGTGTGGGAAAAAATATGTTCACTAATTGCAGGGAATGTGTATTGTGGAGAATAACCCCTTGTGACCATGCAGAGGCTGCGCCACACTGCTAGCCAGGAAGGGGAAAAAAAACCCATCACATAATTTCTGTATTTTCACAATCTGAAGAACTAGTATGTACAGATTTTCACAAATGTGATGTATAGAAATGTGTCTTTATTGTCTTGCAACCTTATACTGTATACCAATTACTACCTATAAGAAACATTTAAAAAAACAAAGTTCCAAAATGTATGGTGTGATTTCTGCTCCATTTAGACGCTACCTCAAATGTTTTACTCTATTAACTAAATGAGTCTTTTATAGAAATTTGCCCTCCTATGTTGCCATAATATGAACTAATATTAAGAAGATGAGAACAGCCAAAGAAATTGGCTCAGATACCAAGAGAAGTAAAACTGCCACAACTAGACCTAACCTGATCCAGCTGCTTGGCAGCAACCCAACCCACTGCCAACTAGGGTGGCCCAAGTTTGAGGCAGAAATCAGACTCAGAACTTACCATGAATTAAGTAGGGTGAACTACAGAAATGATCTCCTTAATGGAAGGGCATGAACCACATCATACTGAACACCCCCATTCCAAATCTGGCAGGTTCTTCAAGAGGGATTGGCATGTGGCTACAGAGGATTAATCTCTACTAGAACACACAACAGGAGGAACAGTATTACAGAAGACCAGAACAGGAATGAGGAAACAACAAAAGCTCATAGGTCTAATTTTTCACAAGATATAAGAAAGTGAAGTGAGTGTTCAATTAAGACAAGTGTAAACAAATGTGATGGCTAAATGCCACGTGAATTAAAATTTTACAAAAAATAATACAACATATAGAAAAATCTTCACCTACAGCAGTTTCATTCATTCATGTGGAAAGTACAGTATTTTGGCATACAATCTTCTATTAATCCAATGAATATCATTTATGAGAAGAGGTTTTTTGTCCTGGATTTATTCTATGCTGTATGAGAAGAACTGAGATAAATGGGATATCAAATATGAACATATTAAAGTTTTCAAGTATGTATTCAGCTTTTTATCCAGCATTTGAAATATTTTTTTTACTTTACAATCTTTTTACTCCAAGAATTAGGGATCTGCCAATATAAAAAATGGTTCAGTATGGTAGGAAAAATTGCACCCTTTTAGTTAAGCATCTACTCATTACATGTACTTTAAACAACACACCTGTCACTCTAAAAGCAGAAAAACTCATCCGGTCTCACAGCATAATTGTTCTAATACATTATGAAATATGATATAATTGTTAACAGATGATAAAACTAATATATCCAGCAGAGGAAAGTAGCAATACCACAGAAATCTAAAAGAGTACATCTAACTTGAAGTCAAATTGTGAAATAAGATATAGCGGAGAAATATGGAAATTAGATTGCATCTCCCAATGAAAAGAGAGATATTTTCCCAAAGTGGTGTCAGAGGTCAGCTTTGAATTCAAGAGTAACATTAACATTGTCTCTCACTGCCCCAGAAATGTTTTTGACCTTGTAATATTTATATCACAAACAGCTACCACAGGCAGATTTCTTTCTGAAAGCCACCAGATTGCTTCTTGTCAAAGATGCTGTATAGCTTTGATACAGATGAGATGTGCAATGTACTGGTAGCCATATTTGAAACTGACAACACAAAAGACAAGAGAAAAAAAGAGTTGTTAAGTTCTTTGGTATCTGCACTCATGCTGAACATTTTGTCAGCTCTGTCTCAGAATAAAAAGGAAGATATGGAGAAGTTGCAAAGTTAGGGTTAAGGTGAACACACTTTCATGAGTGAGCTGAAATCTGTGGCTGAAAAGCGGAGATGATCAAAAGACCCAATCGATATTTAGATCTAAACATTCTGATTCATATTCTTATATTTTCTAGACTGGATAGTGGTAACATTCCTACATGAGGTACTGATCACTAAATATGCTGCTGACAGATTGCCAACATAATGGATATGGTCAGATATGGTTATAATGGCTGCAATATTTCAACAGTAATAAAGCTACTGGACTGGTTCACAGATAGTCCTAATATTTGCTTGGACACTGCAATTGTAGGGGTCTAAATAATAGTGGGAGATGCACACATGCAATGAAGTAGGAATTACATCTCATAGTTTATCATCCTTTGTCCATTTATACTGCTTCCCAGGCATAGTTTTTAAAATACATATTTAGTGAGAACAATGTTTAAAATGTTATTTAGTTTGCAAAGTCAAGCACTAAGAAGTTCCAAAATGCCAGATTTATGGCTGCCTGTGCTACTTTAATTTCGCCCCCTTGTGTGTCCATCCTATGCACTGAGTGAGGCAAGGGTCCTGTGGAAATAATGGTGTGTGATCATGTAATTAAAGATCATACCATATCATAATGCATATGCACAATTAAGGTTGCATGTTATAATAGAAAGTATTAAGCAATAGGGGCTCAGGACAGGCTCCCTCTGTACTGACACAATATTACATGTTCTTTCCAATAGATAAAGTCTTTTGAGGGTCAGAAAATTACAGCGAACACTTCTGGGTCTGTGTAGCTGGGTTTCCTTTTACCCCCTTCCCTACACCCTGCTCCTACCCAACATTTTTGGGTTTGATCACTGTCCAATGCTGTTCACAAATAGATTGTTTTCATACTACTCACCGCTAAGCAGCCAGTCTTCAGATCAAATGCTACTTTTTCTCTCTGCCTTTAGCACCCAAGACATGGTTATGGGCACTTCTCAAAATCCTACCAAGCATTGTGAGCTTGGGCAACTTGGGCACCATCAAATACCAGCTTTCAAGCACATAATGTTCAAGATTATTTTTAGATGAATTTTAAAAACTAGTGACAAATTCCCCCTCATCTATTTCTGAGGTTTTTCTATCAATTCAGGTGCGGGTGATGTTGCTTTATGATCCCACCAGGCCACAGATGTCCCAAGAGAGGATTACTGAAGTGTCTTCAGTAAGCATAGAGTGGACAAGTAACACACAGAAACAGGGATAACAGCAGCATTTTGAGAGCACATCACAAAGCAGTGAGGTTTTGACAACCACAGTGACCTAGCACCAACCTGAGCCTTAGCACCTCAACAATTTGGGCAAGAAAACCACCACCACTCAATATTTCCTGTCTTTTCTGAATAACCAAATCTGGGCACCGAAATCCTCTGCACAGTGCCTGAAGCTGTCCCTTTGAAAATGTTCACGTTTACTACTATGCACTACAGCTTCAAAATTGGGGATATTGGAAACACTTCCACTGGGCATTTTAAAGCTGAATTTAATTTCTATAGCCGTTACATTTTTTCCAAAGCACACCGAGATGTCTTGGACATTAAAGGTATGTTAATACTGTAAATTTTTCTACTGTTTTGTATTAAACTGTTTACTGTTTTATATTAACCTATATATGGATGAGAAAGACATCTATCTGTTTGGTACATAAAAATCTGACATATTCTTACTTAGCTACACAATGAAACAACAAACATTTTGATTGTTAGTCACCACCATTCAACATTAGTGTAGTTTAAAGCATTCCCAGGCTTGATATCACACAGTTCTTTTCTGTATAATATCCAAATAAATAGCATTTGTAACAGTAAACATACATATTTATAGATAACTTTATAACATTTATTTTCGTAAAGACTGATAGGATGACTCAGATGTGCACAAAAAGTTAAATGCACCAAAATCAGAACATTAATTCTACACACTCAGAACTTCAAACTGGATGGTTTTCAAGACTGTGTGTGTATGCTTTGAAACACTACTTTAATGCCCCAAAATGTGTATTTGTCACTTCTATATGATCTTTTACAAAACAGAACTAAAAGTGGAGCTAGAGTAGTGCTTACAATAGGGATCCAGTTTATTACATTTGTTGCACTCCAAATAAATATTGATTTCAGTCTTGGAATGCTATGAAAGGGCTAGCGCCAATTACATAGTACATCACAGTCATGATGCCAGTTACCTAATTCCAGTGATGCACACAGTAAATCCATCAGTCACATCCATACACCTTAGTGAAACACAGAGCCACCAGTACTTACCTTTATCTGAACTTTTAAATACTCCATGCATTTTGGAGTGGCATTATAAGGGAAAAGGTTTACAATAGAAAAATGTCAGCTAATCTGACAAAAAACCTGTAGTAATCATAATTACCTCTATTCTAGTATGTCATGTGTGTTTTAATACATACGCAAATGAGTTAAAAGAGCCCTTAATGACAACAACATTATGAGGGGAGGTTTCTCTTTTACATTATCTATTTATTCAACACAAAATTATTAGGCTATTGTGATAAAGCAGCTAGAGTACAATGACTTTCCTTTAATCACTAATTAAAATGCTGATTGCCTGTTGAGTGAGACGTGCAGTTATGGTCAAACACCAAGTCCTATTGTGTGATAACAGCTTGGGCTGTCCTTACAACCGGGTGGGGTTGAATCACTGCAAAGTAAACAAACCCTCTATGACTGGAAAATACAATTGCTTTAGCGCAATAAAATCCTTAAGTAACTTTTAATTTTACAGCCTTAGACAAACTAATACTGCAGAGCACAAAAGTTCACAGATAAAGAGACCTTCCAGGGACTGGAATAAACAAGCAATTACACAGATTATGGAAGTGCAGTGCTGGGTACATATCAAATAGTTTATTCTATGTACAAGCTGAGGCACAAATTAATTTCATGGAGCCAAATTCAAAGAACCGTTGAGACACTACTGGCATCAGCCAGTCTGCTTCACTGGAGTGTCGAGAGTTACACCCAGTTGCCTTCACTGGCACTTCATGAGTGCAAGCTAGAGGAGAATTTGACCCATTTAGAATATATTTTCCTGGTATACTTCATTAAGTTGCAAACAAATGAAAAAAAATGGGGCCTAATTCTGCATTGCCCTGCACCTTGTTCAGCCATTTACACCAATGTGAAGTGAGTGTTAAATGCCACCCTTCTAATTTTACAGCAGTTTACATGCATTATGTACTCACTTTGTGGGGGTGTGTGACTACACAAGGCACAGCAACAGAAAATCAGGCCCACTGTATTCTTCCTTGACACAATGAACAGAATTATTTCCCAAAAGAAAATAGATGTATTTAATTATAAAGAAAATAGCCTAATGACTAATTCAACCTTCAGATTTCAGTTATATTCACTGAAATCATAGTTTTCCCAATAATACAATCATTTGGAACTTTCCAAAATAGAAAAATATGTTTCTTTTAACAACAACTTGCTCAGGTTCTAGGAAATCCATTTAACCCATAAAGTTAACATGGCACCGAACAAACCTCTTGAACACACAACATTTTTGAAAAGTAAATTCATTCATTCAAAAGACTGATTATCCTAATCAGATATTCACTTAAGACAGTTCCAACACATATATTAATAAGAAAAATGAGTGAGCCTGCTTTCCAATAGTTCACCAGGTTAAATTGTTTAACATGACAAATATGATGCACTGTTGAATGCACTAAGCTTCTATCACATCCCAGATAATCGTTTAAGAGCTTTTTATATACTATACATGAAATTATCTGAATACGTGTACTCTTGTCAGTTATTCATGGTTAAAGTAGAGTCAGAGTTTTGAAAAACTTCAACAGAAAGTGTTCAATGCTTCATAACACATGTATTTTGTCTGGGGAAGGTCATACTAAAACAAAAAGTGACAATCTTCAAACTGTGGCTGAAAACTTTTTCTTTTAAAGAGAAAGTGCACATATGTAACATACTCATCCTGACTTCTCTAATCTTTCTCATATTTTACTATCTTTATCCATAAATGCAAATGTTCTTCCATGTAAAACCATTATGAAATGTCTAAAAACATTTAAAAGTATTTAACTTAACCTGTCTGCCGTATTTCTCTACCTCAGATATGTTAAAAACAAAACAAAACAAAAAAACCCCACCTACCTTTTTCTTTATGAATCACTTCTCCTCCTCTATCATCTGTCTTAATGCTAAATGTTTTTACTGTTTTCATTGCTTTTTAGTCACTTTCTCACCCCTGAAAATTGAAACTACAAATGAGTAGAATTTTTGTCCTTTCCATTTACAAATATTGATTCCCTCCCTTCTTTTGAATGTAGCTTAAAGTAACACTGTTTTATTTATTAACAACTTCTATTTATAGGTCTTATCCCAGCGGTTTTCAATCTGGGGTCCGTAGACTATGTCTATGATTTCTAAAGAGGTCCGCACTTCCCTTCAAAAATTTTTTGAGGTCTGCTAATGAAAAAAGTTTGAAAACTACTAGCTTATCCTACTAAAACACCTTTTAATGTGCAAGAATTATCAATTATGTTAGCACAGCTGAGGAAATAAGTTGTTAGTGAATATACGACATGAAAGAGAAAATATCAGAAATACAGAACGACGTCCTCTTCACTTTATGGTGTGTGCAAGGGTGGAAGAAGGCACAGGAAGACCTTGCATACTTGCACAGAATCCAGCGAGGATACTGAACCCTATGGCCTGAGTCTTACAGGGAGACTGAGTGTTAGCATTGCCAGTGATATTAGACATACAGAAATAGACACATCAGACCATTCAAGTTAGGTGGGGAAGCAAAGTATTGGTTGAAGCATTCTCCATTCCTCTGTGAACTCTCCCAGCACACCTATAGCCATTCTGTCTCTATTTTCTGCAAGGTGAAGAAGTCCAGGAACTTCTCTTGATATGGTACCCACAAACTGGCCGACAATGGTAAAATTCTACCAGTTACCCATGTCAGAATCATAGTGAATATTCTGTTCTCCCTTGTGCCTACCTATATCACTGATGACAATGGAAACTAAGGCATGTAAGCAGATGCTCATCAAGATTTTTTACAAAATAGTTACAAAAATTCTACAAAAAAATACATGGCTTTTAAAAATGTTTTAACAGTAGATTTTTTAAAATTATGTATTTAAAAACATGACGATATTCCTCAAATCATAACATCATTGAGCACTTTGAGATTTTTCTATAGAAGACCCTGTGAAAAGTGTGAAATATGACAACAGTATTATAAGACATGTCAAATTCTGATAATAGCCATTGGCAGTAACCACTTAGGATTCTGAGTAAAATACTTCATTTTGAAGACCGTGATTATGCAATGGGATACAGGCCACAGCACAGAGCCCTACTGACTTCACTCAGGCTATGCACAGGCTGCATGTCTCTCACTGCAGGATTAGGACCTCGCTGCACATCGCCAAGATGCTTTACTTCGTAAGTGCATGACAGAACATTATTTTGTTTCATTGTGGCAAACAATCCTTAAGCCAGTGTCTCAACAGGGTCTTATTTAGCCCTGCTGTTACCATATTTATATAATGTCCATGGGTATTTGTTTCATAGCCATTCCACAAATAAAACGTGGGGGTCAAAAACCCAGCTCTTTAGACCAAAAAGCTCCAAGTGATCTTCTGGCACCACCTCACACTTCCTGTGATCAATCTTGTATGGTCTAGTTCAAATAACTGCCTACTATAAACAGTAATGCTCAGCTGGTTAGCAGATAGGTCACATTGGTCATACTGATTTTTTAACAACACACCTGCCAAGACTGGACTCTCTCTCAGCAAGGAAGGAGAGGACTTTGTTTTAGACTGTTAAGTCTAGACTGTGGTAGGTGCGTAAAGAAGATTTCAAGACCACCACCCCCATAAACACACACACATCCCTTTTTACAGCATGCACAAGAGCCATTTGTAGTCCCCGGACTCTTAGTGCAACACTGGAGGCATACAGCACCCCAAAGCAGATGGGAAGGGATAAGGAAAAGGATGGCCATGCCCCATTCCTTCTGCACCAGCCCACAAAGCAAGCCAGTAGTACCACAGGGCTGCATCAGGGGACTGGTGGAAGAACTGACTTGCAAGGAAAAATTAAGAGAGCTAAATATGTACAGCTTGGTTAGTAGGAACATGGGGCAGGTGGAGCACAATGACGGCCTACAAAAATTTAGAGAGGGTAAGCTCCAAGGGTGGAAAGGAAATATTGCATGACATTTGGAGGAAGAATGAAATTAAAGAACGAAAATGCAGGTTGAGTGTCATGGAAAATATTCCTGACAGTCAAATGCAGTAGGCTGTGGAGCAGTATCCCAAGGAAAGTGGAGGACACCCCATTTCTAAAGACTTATAAAACACTAGAAAAGATACTGTAAGGAACTATTGTGCATTGGCAGAGACACTGGGTGATCTAATAGGTCTTTTCATTCTCTGACTTCTATGATGCAGTAGTTGTGAGCTATATTTAATCTCTCCTAAATCTCATACAAGTAGTAAACTAGAGATGCAGACTATACCTAGCAGCAAACATTTTTAAAATTCAGTCCAAAAGGCATTTTTATAACTCTTACACTCTCATAAGCCAGTATACGCTCCTTTGCACCCTGTCACGACTGGGACATAGGCAGTCTGACCTACTGGTCAAAGCAGGTCAGAGACCAGCATAGGCTCAGAGTTTCTAATCTGCCGGGGGATGCTCCCCTTGGCTCTGCCCAGACCCTGTCCCCACTCCACCCCTTCCCCCAATGCTCCAACCCCACCCTGCTTCTTCCAACCCCAGCTCCACCCCATCTCTTCCCCGCCCCATCCCGCCTCCTCCATGCCCAGTTCCACCTCCTGCCCTAAGTGTGCTGCACCCTCGCTCCTCTCCCCTACCTCCCAGCACCTCCTGATGATGCAAAACATCTGATCCGAGGCAGGCGAGAGGCGCTGGGCAGGAGGGGGAGGCACTGATCGGTGGGGCCCGCCAGTGGGCAGGAATTAATGGGGGAAGGGTGAGGTTCTGATAGGGGAGCTGCCAGGGGGGCTAAGCGCCCACCATTTTTTTCCTGTGGGTGCTCAAGCCCTGAAGCACCCACGGAGTCAGCGCCTATGGATGGATGCCAGGAGGCCAGAGGGAAAACTGAGATTTGAGTGTCAGAAGGAAGGCAGGATCAGGTTACCAGGAGATCAGAACAGGAGACAAACTTGAGAGCAAAACCACAGGTCAATAACCAGTCAGGCCAGGTCAGGATACCAGGAAGTCAAGCCAGGGGAGCAGGAGTAGGAAGCACAAAGCACAGTCCAGAACAAGATGGATCCCAGTTGCATAAATAACTTCCTATTCCTGTATTAGATCTAAATAGGAGCTGTGAACTAGGGACCCCCAGCACTTTGCCAATCAACACCTTAGAGGGGGGTCCTCTGTCTGAGTTCAGCTCCTATTCTGATAATAGTTAGCAGGTCACTGGGTGGCAAGGTGGAACCTGCTAGCTCCAAAATGTCCTTTGGCCCATGGTTCAAGACCCGTGACATCTGAGACACCCAGACCAAATAACCTGGCCCCGCAATGAGGAACATCATGAGAGATCTTCTACCCAGAATAGAGCTGCTCTGAAGCCAAACCTCCAGCTTAATGGCTAAAGGAGCCTTCTGGTTCCCTACTAACACCATGGGGTGGACAGGACTGTGGAGGTGCAGACTTGGATTCTCCAAACTCCTGTTGGTGACAGTATGCGGGGAATCCCCTCAAGGCTTGGCTATGTTCCACAAAAGAGTTACCCTCCCACCCCATTTTCACAGAGTCCCCCTTGTTCACTGGAGACTCCATGGTTCTACTCTACGTTGGGCCTCTGCATGCAGAGGAAGCAGGATTTTCCCCACAATGCTTAGCTAATCTGATGACTGTGTGATACATGTAGAGTAGTCTGAAGGTAGTTATATTATTTATGGACAAATCGTAACTTGTGTAGGGTCACAATTCAATACTGATGACTACTTTACCACCTGCTTAATGAAATACAAACACGCAAATACTTTTTTCTTCAGCGGCATTTTTCCCCAGTTTACACCAATGTAAGTAAGACTAGATCAGACCCACAGTGTAGAGTAAGAAACATGCCTCAATCTTTTTAGAAAGCTGTTGCCATTACTGTAGGCCAAGAGAGCTTTAGCTATTCGTTTCAGTGCATACTCTTGCAACAGGGAAAGGACACATTGCAAGAGAAAACCCAGCCCTTTCACACAGTTAATGTTATACCTGTGTAAATGACATCAAGCCTTGTTCCCATTTACACTAAGGCCCCTTTATGCCACTCTAGCAGTGTGAAGAGAGTTTAAAGCAGGGGTCTCAAACTCAAATTACCACAAGGGCCACATGAAGACTAGTGCATTGGCCCGAGGGCCGCATCACTGACCCCGCCCCCTCGCTGCCCCCGGCCCCGGCCCCGCCCCCACTCCACTCCTTCCATTAGGCCCCGCCCCTTATCCGCCTTCTTCCCTGTGTGCACGGCTTCCCGCTCCTCCCCTCTCCCTCCCAGAAACCGCGAAGCTCTTCCCATGCGGCCCACGGAGCTCTTCCCTGCGGCCCGCCGGGCTCCCTGCACCCCTCCCCCCCCCGTTTTTTTTAACCCCCAGGCAGTTCCCGCCACCAGAACAGCTGTCTGGCGGCGGGAACTGCCTGGGGGTAAAAAAAAAAAAATTAAAGGGGGGGGGAGCCCGGCGGGCCGCAGGGAAGAGCTCCGCGGGCCACGTGTTTGAGACCCCTGGTTTAAAGTGTGTGTAAATGTAACTTTACATTTAGAGCAGTGTTGAGGGGTCTTGGTGTAAATGAGATTCAGGACCTATTGGCTTCACTGCTGTTATTCATGATTTATGCTGGTTTAAATCAAAGCAGAATCAGGCAACCAGTCTCAGTAACCTCCCAAAAGAGGATCACTAAATGCTAGTTGATTTATTGCATAAAGCCTTGAAGAGAAATCCTACTTTAAGACTTAGATGTGGAACATAATCCATCTATTCTGTGTCAAACTTTGAGTTAGATACAAGGAAGCTCAAGAACTCAAGCTCAAGATAGTCGTTTTTTTTCCATTTGTTCACAAGGGGTGAACCTGAGCCTTAAGCCTACAGCCTGGTAAATGGCCAGGTTGCATGCAAAATGGTTGTGAAAAGCAGATTTTAAACCTCCTGTTTGGGTTGGGTTCCAACTTCCCAACTTCCATATAAAACAGCACAAAGAATGGCAGAAGGGCAGGCTGGAGAAAGGCAAATAAACCTTTCTAGCCGCAAGAGTGGTTGCAAAGAGTAATGGTTACATACAGTCCCTGTGTTTAGGCCCTTGGTTACAACAGTGGTTTTTGGGCCCTGCCAATTACTCTGCCATTATGCAGATTAAGTGAATTTTACACAAGAGGTCATATTTCCCCAGCACAAGGCATCAGTGATTCCCATTAGTGTCAATGGGAATCATGTTCATATATACTGAGGGGAAAAAATAAACAGTTTATAGTGGTTTATTCGGTGTGGGGGGGGGGGGGGGGAGATGAACAAGACACACGTACCTGTGTGGTAAAGCAACACATTGGGGAAAGTGTCCAAGCATATAACATCTATACTTAAAGACTGCCATTCATCTTTCATATATTTGCTTTTCCAAAATGCAGAAAGTTTTCAGTGAATGGTCATTTGAGTTTTTAAACAAGTTCACCTCAATTATATTCACACCCTAATGTGATAACTCTCAGCAAATATTGTAACAAACTTGTTTCCTAACAGGAATGTTTGAGGAAATTGAGTTTTACTGAATATTGCAGAATTTGTAATCACAAGTATTTAGGATACCTACTTCTAAGAGTTAAGTCCATTCAACCAACACAGCTCAAATTTCAAATACCAATTACTCCCAACTAGCTCCTCCCAACTCAGCTAGAAACCAGGAATTATTTCCAGAAATTAGCTGATAAATAATTTTGAATAGTTAATACATTTGGAGAGGGTGGGATTCACTGTTTGCAGGTGATTCATGACGATAAATTCTTTGTTACAATTTAGTATTTATTAAAAATTAGCTACAAATGATTCACCTGGATTTATAATGATACATAGTGTTGTGTACCACCTTCACATTAAGTTAGATTGGAGAACTTTGCTGTGTGATCTGTTTAAATGCCTATTATAAAGTTCAGATCTACAACGGACACAAGTTTCTATTTACTAATGTTCTGATTGTTCACAAATGATTACCCCATTGGATTTTGAAAACTAGTGTACTCACTGTGACATAGATGTAGTACATAGCAAATGTAATACATAGCAAACAGTGATGTGTAGGTGTTCTGACCCATTAAAAGCACTGTAAAGGGTGCCTCAAAGAGAATGCCCCCAAAGCTCTGAGGTTGCACCAGTAGGTGAAGAGTAATCTGTAGTACCCCTTTCTAGGATGCAGCACACTCTTATTTCCTCTTTTCCCCCTTTCCACCAGGAAGTAACTTCTTCTGCTTGCCAGCAGATGGAAGGCACAGCCATGGTTCTGCCTATGCCCCCATCCTTCCCTCTCTGCTCTCTTACCCATTTACTCTTTGGGGTGTGGGCTGCCTCTGGCCCTTAGTCTTTGTGCTCTCCTAAATATGCTAGCCACAATTTGGGTATCCCTTTCAATGCAAATCCTTACCCCCGCTACACCACTGCAGAAATGTGGAAGGGCTAACCCAACTTAGTCCTTTATTTTCTGATACTACTTTTATTACATTTAAGATTATGTTAATGTTTTTGATTATAACAAATTAATTCTGAACACACATATTTTGTGTCTTTCCATGGGATTTCTATTGTAGCTCAGTATTAATATACCATTAAATTAAGCATTCCCATTTTTTTCTGTTAGTTCGGGAAATAAACTTCAAAGATTAGTTTTATTAGGTTTACCCTAACAGAGTGTCTATGAGATCAAATGTATCCCTATTTACTGAAAAAAATCACATTTTCTCTTTTGAGAACTGTTGCCCATTTCCTTTACACAGATTTTACTTCAAAAAGGTACTGTCAATTCCTTTAGGCCAAAAGTATAATACTTTTTTTAAATGTAGACACACCATTAGGAATGAATACAGAGATGTGTTTATAGGCAGGGCCTAGGGCAAGCACTGTATTTGTTTGTGTTACAAATTGGTATGCACTGGTATGCATTGGTAAGTCTTTTTTAAAGAAGCAATAAGTTAGGATAAAGTTCTTATGTGTCTCAAGAAAATAAAACTTTAAACATTTGTTACATAGCAGATGTCACTCTGGTTGATGAAGAAAGAAAACATATCTCTCTGGTAACTTGATGAAAGGCCAAGGCCACAACTTCACTGAAATACAGTAACTCACACTAGTATTATCCAACAGTCAATAGTCCCTGCAATAGTAAATAATCAAAGTGGGAGGCAACCCACCATGCACTCTGGATCCTGAGGAAATGCAATCCTCCCCCAAAACTACAACTCCCAAATCACATAAATATAGTTGAGAAACATGTTCTCTTGCGTTTTGAGGTGCAAGGGAGGCCTATACCTCTATATGGAAACAAGGCCCTCCTTCCACACCTTAGGTCTTGCTTTTTACCATCCTTTGCGCACCTGTGCAAAATTTTTGGGAAAGGAATCTTCTACCAGAAAGGTTTCCCTACCACCCAATCAGGAGCATAATGCTTGATTGTTTCCCACCAAATCATGCTGCATAGCCAAACACTATTTAATCAAGAATAAATGTCATTACAAAAATATTTGGCCTGATTGCCCAATTAGCAATTATCATCCTCCCTAAATAAACCTGGGTATTCATCCAAAAGGGTGATAGGATGAAGTACCTACCAATCAACTCAAATCATAGAGGAGGTGAGGCTTTGCTTCACTAGCATCACAATGAACTCTGCTTACTAATCCTTGGGAATGGGTCATAGTGGTTTCCCCATATCCCTGTTGCTACTGATTTCTGAACAACCTACAAGCTTCTAATCTTCAAGGATCCAGAAGGACTGCATCATGAGCAATGGCTTGAGGATGGCCTCTGATGTTAGAGTCTGAAATCTGACCACCTGTAAACGCTATAAAGCAGAGGCAATGCTCCTGTCAACCTCAGGCATTTGTCTAGCCAAAAACAATAAGCTGTTCAATGGAAACACCTTAGCTGGAAAGGCTCACATCATTTTTATAACCCTGTGAGACTTACACTTATGGTTGATTGCTTGAACTGCTGGATGAACAGATGGAAAAAAGACAGCCCAGATCACCACTACCATGAGAACTAGAAAGAGCTAAAGAAATTTGTACTATATATGTCAGAATTGATCCATTTGCAGTCATTTCTCCGCCCTGATTCACCTTACAATCACCCACAGAAACAATCAACACAGAATATTCCAGCCCAGTTTTCCCAGCCCAATACTTACTCCAACAGAGTGTTGAAGTTTCAAAGACTTGCAATACCAATAGAAGCCCCAATTAGGGACTGGGGCCCCATTCTGTGAGGCACTGGTATATATACATATACTCACCAAAAGAGGCAGTTCCTGTCCCAAGGAGCAAACAGGTTGCAGGTCAGTGCATTGACTCCTCCTCTCCCTGTGCCCTGATATCCTGTAGCCTTCATCTCATCTCTACAATGAGATAGGATGTGGTTTCCCATACACAGCTTGAGACTAGTGGGTAATTGGAGCTAGGCCATCTCTGCAGGCAGTGTGGATGGAGAGGATGGGTTTCAGGTCTCACACACTTGGCACTACTATCTCTTTCCCCTGCTCCTGCATTAAGAGTGCCAATAAATCAAATACGTCTGTTTGCAGGCTGCTAGCCACCTTGATAGCCAGACAGCTACTTACTCCCTTCATGAATGTGCTTCTGCAGGGGCTCAAACTCACTTGGATGGACCTGTATATTGGGCCGATGAACCCCAGGCCTGAATGAAGCTTGCTATCCTCTGAACATGCCCCTACCACTGGGCTGCATTTTCTCTGGATCGACTCAATGTCCCTGGACTTTATGGAGCTCTTAGTCATTGGCTCCTCTTCCTTCGTTTCCTCCAGGTCTGGGGAATGACTTCAGGCTGACAGCAAGGAAGCAAGAATGACTCCTGCGCTCACTGGCAGACACCTGTGACCCCAGCTCGCATAGGGAGGAACCGTGAGAGTCTGTGTACAAGGGCTTGCTTCTGCCTTCTCAGTGCTCACCCTCTCAGGGTCACTGGAAGGCCAGACAGGTCACCAAGGTCAACCTCCCCCTCACAGAGATACAAACAAGAAAAATGGGGAGGCAATAAAAACACGGCAGGTGCAAACAGCCCCTGCAGCTTTGTCAGCGGCACCATCTCACAGGTCACAACAAAGTCAATCCCCAAGCAGACAGGGATTCTCATTTCTGGCTTAGGCAGTGTCCCTTTAAAACAAACAGCAGAACCTAATGGAAATTTCTGTTTTACTATTTTGCTTCCACTGGTAAGAGAGTAATTCTTCAATCTTTATTCAATGGCTACAAGGGAATCCTACTTGGATTTCTTTTAAACCAGAATAACCTACCAAAATATTCACGGAAAAGAGCTCATGATAGTGTTATATTCTTTTCTGAAAGCTTCATTTAGACAACTACCAGTCGATCTCTTCATGGGCACAGCAAAATCTTCAACTCTCTCTGTCTGAGTGTGCTTGCCTAAGGCATTAAATTCAATCTACCATGTCGCACCTCAGTAACTCGACACAGACTAGAAAATTCTTAGAGTCAGCTTCCCCAAGGGATTTGTTAAGTTTCACATACATTTAGTTGTACAGTTGGCCTGCTCAAATTGATAAACTTGTTGCCCACTGCTTTCTGCTGTACTGTCTTTGTTGTCAAGAGAATAAATATTTAAAAAGCAGCTACTATGTTTTAGTAATGCCCATTTATTTTAAAAATAATTACACACACATTACCATTCCTATTTCCTCCCAAGAGGCATTTGTTTTTCAGATGTGGCATAGAGATACTCTGGAGATGGGCACATTACAGATGCCACAGATAGACTCGATAGATGTCATTAACAGGTGAAAAATGATCAGGGCAGGCAGATGTAAAAATACTAGTCAGTGTTATCAAACAGGAAGGAATAATTCACTACATGAGTACTATATGTATTCAAATAGAGCACACTGACAAAACACAGGTTACTAATAAAGACTCCAATTTGGTAAAGCACTTAAGCACATGTTTAACTTTAAGCAGGTGAGCAGTCCCCATTGAAATCAATGGGGATTGCTCACGTAATTAGTTTTAAGCATGTGCTTAAATGCTTTGCTGGATCAAGGCCAGAGTGACCAATTTATAACTCCTAAACTATTTTTTATGATGTTAAACTACAAACATCAGTATGACCCATGGTATTATACAGACTGAGAATTCTTTTGTCATAATTAATATTTACTGGGTGTAGTAATTAACAATTACATGCATCTGTCTATATATGACACACAGTGGACTAGTTTTGGCACAGTGGCTGGCAGAGGTTCCCAGCAGCAGGAGGTCACCCAGCAAGCAGAGGTGGAAAGTGGCTGCAACCTCCTTTAAGCCAGAAGGATTTTATGGGGCTACTATAGCTAGAAAGCATGTGATGCTAGAGAAGGAAATCAGGGAGAGTCAAGGTATCCAGGAGAAGCAAGAATCCATCACATCTTTTCATCAGTTTCTGCCAACCATAAATTAAAGCTCCTTCTTAGCCCTGCAGAGTTCCTTAATTACTTGGGTTGTGTATTGTAGAAAGCATTTGGTCCTAAGAGTATTACATAGATCAGTGGGTTAGTGCACTAGACTAGCCTTTCCACTCTGGAGACGTGTGCGCAATTTGCAATTAGGCCAAAAACAACAAATAGTTTCCTATCTTTCTCCTGGTCTTTTGTTACAAATAAACAAAGCATTATTATTAATTGCTGTGCACAAATATTACCGGGATTTCCAAAGAGTGGATGATCTTACAATGATAATGATTTGCAACACCTAAACACAAGAACACAGATTAAACAAATTCCTTGGCCTACAGTAACTCTGATTCTCATCACTTTTAGCAGTTCAAGGAAGATTCTTTATATATATATTGGGGCGGAAGAGTTGTTTGTTTGTTTTACAATTTGTGAAGAATGTATTTCAGGAATCTGAATTTACTTGGCTGACAAAACAATGCCAATATCAAAATTCATTTTCAGGACGATGATAAAGATAATTGAAAAATAAATTAATCAACAGTTAATGTACCTAAGGGGGAAGTCAAGAACAGGCATTGGTCTAGGGCAGGAGCCCTTTGAACCCAAATGTTCAGAAAGAGAAGCATTAGATTTGTGATGAAAAATGTGTGCACGATTTTGTGGCAAGGTTTGCGTGTGAAGTTACCCTACCCGCACACACACATCCTGCAGCGGAGAATGCAAATTCATATGATGTAGGTGCAATCTGCACACAACTTCACCTTATTTGCATGTGCAATTTTTGTAATTGTGCATGTATACATAGCCACACACATGCAGACCAACCTTAGACTCACCTTTCTGAAAATTTAACTCTACCTATTTAGAGCTACAATGTATTCTGCTTCTCCAGCTAGATAAGATAAGTAAGGTATCTTAAGTAAGTATATCAGGGCATAGAAGCTTTTATTTTGATCATCTGCACTGCTCCTGACCTGTGAAGAAATAGGACTTCATCTTCAGTAGACTCAGTGATTAGAACTTCACAGGCAATGAACAGCAGAAGTTAAAGGAGCTACACTTTCTTCACACTTGAACATAATGATTGTCAGCTTGAGAAAGAGAATCTATAATAGAGGGGAAAAGAAATTTCCTCTTTCTGAAGTGCAAAAGAACCAAACAACAGCTTAGCTCCACTAACCAGTCTATCTTCTGTAGCTACCCCATGTTATGGTACTGCTTCTTACTCGCAACAGCAACACAAATTTATAGTTACTGAATTGCATGTTTGTTTTCCTCTTACCATTTTCATCCATACTTTAAAAATGCAAACCTGTTTTACAGCTGAGATGTTGATAAATGATGGAAATCAATATATCTGAATCTCATCATATCTAGTTAGAATTACCTGCTTGTTCTAACCTGACTCTACAGAATGATTTCCTTTGTCTACTAATGTATAAAAACAACAACAAAAAGGCAAAATACCAGCATTAATATATTTGGTTTTGCAATCTTCCATTAAACACCCTTTTCAAAAACACCTTCAAAATGTTTCTGAGAGGAGTGCTGATTAATTTTTTAAAGTTTTCTATGGAACATTTTGCTCAGTTTCTGCTTCAGATATTCTTTTTTTGCTTGTTTTAATTATTACCTTGGATGTACACTCATATACTTCCCCCCCCAAAAAGAAGACGGCATTGTATTTCTGCTATTTATTTTACAATCAGCCTTCTCCCTCAAGTACACAAAGAAGTTCAGATGTTCTGGTTATTGACATGACCCAACCTTGCTGAGACAGTGGGCTTTTCGTGTATACACACACGCGCACGCACACGCACACACACAGAATGTTCCCCCAAGCACTTGGAAGATGAATTGTGAGGACTCACACACCCAAGTTTTCAAAACCCTCCCACCTCTCCTCCATGCAGCTGACAAAACCATTCACCACCACCACCCAAACCTACTGTACCTCTCTAAAAACAAGCAACTCTTGCCCACCCAACTGTGAAGTCTTCACACCCCCAGATTTGCTATGCAAGGTAAGGAAGCCTACCTGAAACCCCACGGAACTTATATCTGGCTCTGGATACTAACTGTATTAATTCAGTTACCTTGTCATAGATCTGTGTGCAATCATTACCATAAAGCACTCCAATTTTGTGTTGATAAGAGTTAAGAATCTGTTGAAGTGAAAATGCATCCTTCAAAAGCATCTAAGGCAGTAATTATCATTCTTAAAAAGTCTTGTCTCCCATTAAAGAAAGGAGAGGGATAGCTCAGTGGTTTGAGCATTGGCCTGCTAAACCCAGGGTTGTGAGTTCAATCCTTGAGGAGGCCATTTGGGGATCTGGGGCAAAAATTGGGGATTGGTCCTGCTTTGAGCAGGGGGTTGGATTAGATGACTTGCATATTCTATGAGATTCAAGTGGTAAGGTTCAAATTTTCAGAGATGGGCACAACGGGCTTACCCATGAAGACAAGCACACACCTGCTGTGCCCACAAAATCCAACATTTAAATGCACAAATGGGTATTTGCAAATGCAAATCAATTCCTTTGATAGGCCACTACCCAATTTACATGCACAGTATGGGAGGCGGTGCTAGCTGGGCTGGAGCAGAAAGAAGCGCCTGTGCTGTGAGCTCAGTGTCAGTCTTAAATGGTTAACAATAAACAAACTCAAGAATTGGCTGTCTGTGCCTTTAAACTGATAAACACAAAAGTTGACTGTTTAGCCACCTTGTTTAAGCAAAGGGCCTGCCCGGGTCTTGAAGTTCTGGGCTTGTACTGAGATGCTCTGCTCTTCTCCCAGCCTCACACAGTAGCACTGTCTTCCATTCAGAGAAAGTAGGCAAGCCTTCTTAACTGACCCGCTCGTTCCCTATTGATTAGTGTCTCTTCCTGCCCCTTCTAGACCTCTGGAGAAGTGTGGTGGGGTGGCTGTCCCACACAGGCAGAAGAAGGGTTAAAGCAGCCATGGGGAGGCTGCGCAGAAACCAGCCAATTAGAAGAGGGCTTATTGAGCCAGTCAATAGGGAGAAGGTTTAATGGAGGAACCAACCAGGGCCAGGCTGGCCCATATAAGAAGGGCTGCTGAGCAGAAAAGAGGTGGTCTCTCCCTGGAGGCCAAGGAAGGAGGACTGGCTGCCCTGTAGGAGGGTTGAGAGAGACAACACCACTGACAGAGCAGTGCCGGGCAGGGTTAGGGGAGTAAGAGGGAGCTCCAGCCTGATGGCTGAGAGACTGAGGCCCTGATACAAGGGCGGAGAAGGTGCTAGGGCTGCGGGGAAGTGGCTCAGGGAAACAGATGGCAGAGTAGGAGGAGGGGTAGTACGTGGCTGCTGGCTATAGGGTCCTTGGGCTGAGACCCGGAGTAGTGGGTGAGCCTGGGTCCCCCTTCTTTACCCCCTCCCCACTTGCCACCGAGGGGAGTGGCTAGACCAGAGACTGCAGTTTGCCACTGAGGGGAGTAGCTGGACTGAAGACTGTTGGGTCCCCCAGAAGGGGAGAGAGAACCGAGTGCAGCACAGATGGAGAGCTAATTCCCAGGATGGCCAGCAGGAGCTGCTGCGGTTTTAGGGTGAGTCCCACCCCAGTTACAATGACTAACACTCATTGGTAGCCAGGACTGACTGTGTTTTCCTTAAACAGGGGAGTGTCTCTTCTAGTGGAGGCCTGATAAGACTCTATGACAGAGGGTAACCATGGTTGTATGCATATTTCTGAAGGCACACCTCTTGCATGCTTCTTTGAAAATTTGTCCTAAAGATCAAATTTGAATATGGCCCTTAAAGAACAAAAAGTATGTAATACTAGACAGCTATAATGGAGAACATTCCTGAAAAGAACAACTTGGCAAACCAATTTATCTAATTCATCAAGTTATCTACATCTCAAACTGACTGACTATAATTTGTTGACAAACTATTTTCTATACTATCCCAATAAGAACTAGAAATGGTTTTTATTTCACATAACATTTCACAATGCTCAGGTAACACTATGTTGCAAGTTCCCTCGTTCTAGTTATGGTCAGTTCTACAAATGGCTTCTAATCAACTTCAGGAATGCGTTAAAACTAAATCTTCAGAAAAGCAATGTTCAAACTACTGCTATCCCAGGCTATGACCTAATACAGCTATGTTATAACTAGAAGTCCTGGATCTGGATCTGCTTTATAGAATTTAGCAAATAGGATTCAAAATGAAATGTTGGTTAACAACCGTAAATACCAGCTTATTCCAACTGTAGGGCCCAATCCTTCAAACACTACTGGTCATATTTATATTGATTGGACTTCTCATGCTACAAATCATCACCCCAGCAGTTAATATGTGCAGGATCAGGCCCTTAAACTCCAAAGTTCTATTTGCTAAGGAGAAATCAGGGACAGTTAATTTTGTGCAGCAAACACAATCTGCTTAACTTTGGAAATTGGATTATCCTGGGAATTTGAAGATTATCCAAGTTTCTGAAGGCACTGATATATCTTGCTCAACAATAACTGCAGTCACCAAGAGACAAACTAGACACTTTGAACTCTCATCTCCCTTGACTTATTCTAGAATCCTGTTCATCTTCAGTACCAATGTAAACTTAAAAATACCTATACACTCTATTTTACAGCAGGAGCCATCAGAAGAAAAATTCACAATGGAATAAGGCAAAAAATACTTAGTATTTTTGCAGCACTTTATACATTTGAAGTACAGTACAGACATTATCTAACTACTGTTCATAACACTTATATTAGGCAGCTTGGCATTGTGCTCTTTTTTTACAAATAAGGAAATTGAGGCAGATAGATTTAGTGATTTACACCATTCAGTGAGTCACTGATAGAGTGAAAATCAGAACTCAGAACTACCTGACTCCCTATCCTATGCATATGCCTCTAGAACAAAGGTGTTTCTCAAGAAGCACTGACTTACAGTTAATAGCCAGCACTGGGTGCTACTAGTATAATATGGCCATAAAGATGACTTAACTGCCCTGGAAAGGTAAAGATTGATCCTACTGTAATGCAAATCCAAAACAGAGCTCTAACGTATTCCCTTCCCAGTGGCCAGCTTTGCAGGGAAAAGGGGGCATGACTTTTCCACCTCTCTGCCATGATAATCTTCAGCTGTAATTTCAGCACCTTGTGGCACTTTGCAACCAGATGTAAGATGGAGAAGCTGGCTAGCTGCTCTAATACAACACAGGGCTACTGAGCCTGCACAGAGCAGCACAACAGCAAAATTAAGAGTGTGCAAAAGTGAAATGTAAACCATCTTTGCACACCAGCTGCCTGGCCCATGCTCTATGCAATTCAGCCACCTTCCAGGTTCTGGCCCATAAACTCTATTCCCGGCTCTGCCACAGACTTGTTCTGTAATCTCGGCCAAGTCACTTAACCTTTCCGTGTTTCAGTTTACCCATCTGCAAAATGAAGATAATTTTCCATCACGCATACCCTCAATTTTTTCCCCCTTAATTTACTATGGCCAAATCACACTGCACACAGAAAAACAGATGTGAAACAGGCTTTCCACCATGTGACATTACTGGGGGCTACTAAACAGCCACCCTGTTTGTTCCTTCAGGTCACATAAGCTGTTACAAAGCATGGAGGGAAAGTAGCAAATATGGCATGCTGCAGCACTGCCAACTCTCATGACTTTATCACAAATACTTGGTGTTTTTTTTAACTCCTAGCTCCTGAAGTCAAATGATTACAGCTTTCATTTTAAAAAAATATTTTAGTTCTTATAGTTATGTAGAACACCTTGAAAATGTGAAACCTAAAGGCTCAAACCAAAAAACCAAAAAAAACCCAACCCCAAAGTTTATTTTTTGTTAACATCTCATAACAGCAGCCATACTTGGTCAGACCAAAGGTCCATCTAGCCCAGTATCCTGTCTTCCGACAGTAGCCAATGCCAGGTGCTTCAGAGGGAATGAGCAGAACAGGTAATCATCAAGTCAAAATATCAAATATTAACCCAATCTTGTTATTTTGGGGGGATTGCCTCAAGTTGGCGATACTGCAATTCTTTTCTACACAAGGTTTCTAGCCATTGGAGCTAAACAATGCATGCTCACAATCCCAGCTGAAAACACTAGCATATAGTGGGACTACACAGCACAGCTTCCAATGCACAGAGGGGATGTACCCTTTGTAGCTTCTCTGCCGCATGTCGCACCTGCACAACAGAAACATAGTATTTCTAAATCCTTCGATAGAAGGTGCTTATCTGTTTATATCCTTAATATAATTCATTTTCATGTATAAATTGGAATCCCCAAACTACACAGCTTTAAAGGGTCTTCAGGGGGAAATCTTGGAAGGGCTTTAGGAGGAAAAAAAGAAAAGTAGTTCATTAAATAATCTTTTTATTGTACTGTTAGTTTTAATTATGCATTTTAGTAATAAATACTAAAGAAGTGAGGAGGGGACCATTAAGCAGCCACCAGGTGGGCAAAGCCGCAAGAGAGAAACACCACTTGCGACACCTGTTCTACACACTTTAAAAAAGTAATCAAGAAAATTAGGTAATTTCTGCAAGATATTTACTTTTATTCTGTAATTTAAGATACGTATATTTTACAGTTTTAGCTTCTTTTTTTTAAAAAAAAATCTGAATGTGGGGTGGGAGATGTTTCTAAGTTGTGAGAACTTCAGGGGGCTACGAGCTTTAGAAAATTTGACCCTTTGCATTTTCTACATTAAAGGATTAAGAGATGTTTTTGTTGAAAGCCTAATTTAAGACCGTTAATAGGAAAAAACCAAAATGTACACGGAAAATTGTTTAATTTGTAGAAATCAGAATAGCATATGAAAACTGGCAAATTTGAAAAACTGAGTTTTCCTCATGCACTTCATTTTGCTTCTGCAGTTCAAGCTGCGCTAAAAAGTGAACAGGTGCTGGGCCTCTCATAATGTACTATTATTTATGTTTTTATTTAGTACCATGGGTGTTCAAGGCATTTTACAAGCAAATAAGATGTCAAAGTCCCTACATCAGAGAGCTTGAAGTTGATCTATCAATACAGCCATCACTACTGCAGTACCTGAATGCCTCACAATCTTTAACATACATATCCTGTGAGGTAGGGAAGTACTGTTCTCTGACTGATGTGGAACTGAGTCACAGGTAGTCTAAGCATGTGTTACACAGTGTCACATAGAAAGTCTGACAGAGCAGAGAACTAAACCCCAATCTCCTGAATCTCAGGCTATCATACTAACCACTAGACGATCCTTCCTCTAAGGGACCAATTCTGTGATTAGAGTAGGGGTGAATTGTTACAAGAAGTCTATGAAGCAGACCAGAAGACAGTAGTCTGTATCAGTAGTAGTAAGCAAGCTGGGCTATTAAATTCTACCGTATTTTTTGTGGTACAGTACCCTTATTCTTCTGCTTGGAGAATAGGCCACAACCACAGATTACTGTTAGTTTACTATCTCCAAATCTGAAATTATTTCCTGTGATTGTTCACAAACTCAAATGACACACTAAAACATACCTACAGTAGTACTAGGAGCTTCATTAGAGCTGCAACACAAAAGGATTCCCCTGACCCTGGCTGTCCCTGTGACTCACCTTAAGCGTGGAGCAACTCCTCATGATGAAATGGTTGCCACAAGAATGATAATACAGTCCCAAACCACCTTTTCTGCCTCTTCTCCCCTTTTCTATCACATCTCCACAGGGCCACTATATACTCCCCAGCTCTCCACTCAATGCGGGGAACCCCCCCACACACACACCCACACACAAATCAGAACCCTGCAAAGCATTCTCTGCGATGTTACCCCTACAGAGCTACGGAAGTAGCTGACATCCCTCTTCAGCATAGGATGGCTGAAATCTACCACCCATGAAATCTCAAGGGTTCTGCACTACATCTATATTTGGATTTTCACAGCAGTGATTTGCATTGAAGGCATTTGCTAATTACACAAACTTTACACAAATTACTCTCTCTCCCATACCATGCAGTCTGCCTTAAGTCTTTTCTCCTTGTATGGAGACAGGGATCCATTGATCTTTGACCAGCAAGTAGCCACTGATATTGCTGTAATTAAATTTAAAATGTTCACTGTTATGTTTTTCTAGACAATAAAATCCCTACATTTACTAATGATAAAACCCTGGCATTTCTATGATAAAACCCTGGCATTTCTAATATGTATTGCCTGTTATATACATTTTGTTTCTTTTCATGTTTTCCTATGCTTCATCCAACTTTTTTTTTGCCTTCATATTTCTGACATTTCTCTGCTAAAATTCTGCTAAATCATAATGCAAAACCTATTGTTCAACCAATGAAGTACTGATATTTCTAAGAAAAATAAACACATTGTATATTTGCATGAGTTCTGAGAATAAATCATTTCATTAATATTACTGATTTTATCATATTATACTGAAGTAGGTTCCATAATTATATAACAAATTAACTAGCAATACAAAATTAAGCTTTCACAAGAAGAAAATGTATTTATCATCACTTTTTGCTCTATTTAATGATGTGTCTTCTTATACATTATTTTATGTCCAAAATCAAAGTACAGCTTCAGGCATTAAAGGTTACCTATAGCTACAAACATTTTACCACACAGTAAAATAACAATTCTAGTTATTTTACTGAGTTACCTACAATATAACCTTATTCGTTTGAAAGAAAACACTGCTACAAAATCCAATAAATCAATGCCTTAAAAGGCTAAAAGTTTGCATGAGCATGATCTGCTGTGTTTTCTCCCTTAAACAGTGTTTTCCCAGCATTTATTTTAAATATAACATTTTATTTCAGACAACCAATACTTTTAAACCATGCTGTATAGTGTGGAACATTCCTGTACTCTGATGTCATGCACAAAGCATTTTTCTCAGAAGACGTCTTTTGTAGCTGTAACTAAAAGGCAAAAGAAATTGGAGATCTCAAAAGGGGGAAAATGGCTTAAACTGCCGACTCCAGTCGTGCAGTGTAAAAGCTCTACATATTTCTAGTCATGACCAGTTAATATAGTCCACTTAGAAGTGAATGTTTCCTCACCACTTTAAGGTAGTGTGCTTACTTTCACACAGTTGTTTGATTAAAAATTCTTTGCATTATTGTACTGTATGATAGAGAAGTGAGCTATAGGTTAATGAAAGACGTTTTCATTCCTGACTGGCATCTTCTCAATAGCAGGGGCCCAGGCACACCGCTCTTTTCCAGGCAAACTTTTCTGCTCTTAAACAGTACAGCATTCATAACTTGCATTCAGCACTGCAGGGCAGCCATACAGAAAAGGTTCTCCATCTTAACAGGTTACATCACTGAAAAGTCCACCATTTGGTCTAGGTGAAAAAAGTGAAAGCATGCCTCATTCACTTCTCCACCCTAATAAAAAAAATCAAGTCATCTCTATCCCAAAGCCATACACTTTCACTCCCACAACACAGCTTCATCAAATCTAAAACACCGTTCTACTATCAAATTCTGCATGAAGATAACAACAGCTTTGTTATTATACAATATATCCTGATTAAATATATGAAAAGAAAAAGAATGCTTAGAGAGACCAGAGACAAATTTTAATAGCATACATTCTTTACTGGACGTGTGTCGGCATTAACTTCAGTACATGTTCTGGATTCACATCGAATGATGCACAAAACCACACCCAGAATTCTAATCTACCTTTATTACACACCCAATCTTAGATGTGTGTGGATATATAGGGAATGCATGATAGTGCTGCATGGCTCAAGGGACTTATCATCATGACTTCGAAATAGTTCCACTTATGAGCAGCAAAGCCACAAATGAGTTATGGAGGTCATTCCAAAAGATAGTTGAAGAAATGATAGTTAAAACTTTTACACTATTATAGCTCAGCACCATCATGTATTCTATATATACACACACCACTTACAGAATGCTACCAAAAATATCTAATTTAAGAATATTAGAGAGTTTTAAAACATTTTATTGGAACTGTTTTACTTATCTTTCATGTGTTCAAATGTCACGGAAAAATAAACTTATGTGCTTGTGTACATAGGTATGTATCACCTCCACACACACACATATATATATATATATATATATATATATATATATATATATATATATAAACATACTGTGTGTTTATTTTTTTATATAACATACATACATAATTTTATATACACACCCTCATCCTTAACTAAGTAGTGACAGACGTTGTGTTACTCCTATGGAAATTCTGTGCCAAAAAAAACAAAACTCTGCGCACAATATTTTAAAGTTCTGCATATTTTATTTGTCAAAATAATACAATATAATCGCTCCAGTTTCAATTATTTTGGTAATTTATTTCAAAAAACATGTCAATAAGTACATCAACAATACAGGCAATACCACCAACAAAAAGATTGCCCCAGGAGAGGGAGTTAAAAAAAACACCCTACAACAACCCAGTTCCAGATGGGGGGTACTGGAGGGGGCTGCATGGGGCCCACCAGAGCCCTGCCACAGGGCATTCCCAGAGTCAAGACACCCACATCCCCGCCCCACAAAGCCCAGCTGTGGGACACCCCCAGATCCCAGACACCCACGCCCTCCTCCCCACAAAGCCCAGCTGTGGGACACCCCCAGAGCCCAGACACCCACACCCTCCTCCCCTCAGAGCCCAGCCACAGGGCACCCTCTGGCCCAGACACCTTCACCCTGCTCCCCCCCAGAGCCTTTACTCCCCCCAGCTTCTTTACTATGTTGCCAGGGGACGTGGTGTGGTGCAGCCCTGCCCTTTCTCACTGTTTGCCAGAGCCAGATCTCCCGGGCCCTCTCCCATCCCCGGGCAGATGAGGATCAAGCCAGGCAGCCAGAGCATGCAGAGCCTCCATCCCCCCCAGGGAGGGGGTTCTGCTCGCTGCAAGCTGGAGAGCTGGGCTCTGCAGAGTCCAATGGCCCCTAATGGCTGCCAGCAGCTCTGCAGCCCCAATTCTGCAGGGGAAACATGAAAGTCTGTGCAGAGCATTAATTCTGCGCAAATTCTGCACTGCACAGTGGTGCAGAATTCCTCCATGAATAAATGTGTGTATGCCCCATAGGTATGTTTATACAGCTATACACACACACACAGTGTACATATTATAAAATACCACAAACACAGTATGTACATATAATACATACACACAACTTTTCCCACATGCATACTACATGGTAGAGCAAGTGTTCTGGCTGCAACTTAGCCTGCGTAATGTACAAAACATTTCAAGTAGGTAAATGTGTTCCAGCCTCTGAAAAATATTGATCTGTTTTATTTGAACACATAGCTCCTAGATATTATAGGCAATATGGTTACACCTCTTCTACCAAAACTGAAAACTAAGATTTTATGGGGGAAAAATGTACACTTTAGACAGCATTCACCCAAAAAGAGGCAGCCACCACCAGGAGGTCATATACCGTGGGTCAAGTCTTAACTAAATGTAAGTCAAATCCTTAACTAAATGTTTACTCTAGTGAAACTACAAAAAACTTCACTTCTCCACCTCCCATCTCCTTTGGTCAGGCTAAGGAGGAGTGGCACAAAACACACCCTTTCTGCCGCCATGCAAAATCCTAAGAAAAGATAACACAACTCCAGTTAGTGTAATCTTTTCTGTGGAAATATGCCTAAGGCAGAGATTTTCTAAAGGTGGCTACCATGGACAGAGAGAGTTTGTGATAGTGTAGCTTAACTGGGGGGATCTTTGCAAAAATGAATGGATCCATTGATTCATATGGGGATTAGAACCAGAATGCATATCCTGTATCATGAAAGGAAGGGAGCCCTGCCCCTGACAGAAAAATGAGTGGAGCATTTCTCAAGGAGATATCCATGGGCATCCATCCCTCTGTTCCCCCTGAAGTGTCTAAAATGATGGGGAAAGGATGCACCCATTGGTATAAAGATCACCAATATTAAAGTGCAGTGATCACCAGAAAAGTGACTGTTTAAAAATGGTACCATCTTACTCAGCTATTTTCACTGTGTGTAATCATAATTCATTTAATTAGAAAATAATTTTTTACAAATTTTTACTTCTCCTTTGCAGAGCCAGCACTGCTATGGGGAAGTACACTGGATTCTTTTCTGGCTCATGCATCAGAAGAATTGGTAACTAAGTTTCAGCTGTAGAATTTTTATTGTTGGTGATCCATGAACCAGAAAGAACCCAGCTTGACTTTCAAATTGCAGGTTGCGCTTGTCGCAATGGCAGTCAAGAAAAGCATCTTTTCATTTACTCTGTCTCCCCCTCATTCTCCTACCAAAAAAAAAATAAACTACTGTTGAAGCACAGTAAAGACCACCAGCTGCTTTATGGTAAGAGATTTTTGAAGAGGACTCTCCTCCTTAAGAAAAAAATAGCAGCATGAATGCACAACACTTGTCTGTTGTCCATCATAAATACTGTACAGTATGTTTGTTGAAGAGCATAAAGCATGGAAAGATAATATATACGTTACTCCTGTTGAAAGAAAGCATGTTAAACACATCAGAGAAACTGTCCAAAAACAGTTTATCCATGTGAAAATATAAGGACAAAGACACTATCATGTATAGTAAAATATAAGATTATCAGCTGTGAACAGGATTGTTGGACAAGATATAGGGGCTTACTTTTTGCAATCACTTTACCTCTGATTTTTATTTACCTGTTGAGAAAAGAATACTGTGTATTGTTCAGATTGTTCTCTTCTTTTTCTAGTTTATTCAACCCCTTCTTAAACATGCTTTTATTTTTCCTCAAATGCTGAAAAACTGAATACATTTTATATGGCATGCACTCAATTCTAGGACAGAGAATACAGGACAGTGTAATTTAAATGGCAGACTCGTATGCATGAATTTACAAGCAGCCCTTATACAATATACTTACATGTAAGAAACATGCATTTTTAAAGTTTTCTCCCATCCTGCACACTTATAATTCAGAGCGCACAAAATATATACCATAGGCGCTAGTACAATGAACAAATATTTCAAGACAACTTTCATATTCTCAGTGAAAAGAAATATCTATAAAGACATTTCCCAAGGTAGAAAAGTTTGTACTGTGCATAAATTATGAACTACAGAATCAGCAATTCAGTTTTATGAACCATGAAGAGTAAACTCAATAATAATGGCTTGTTACCCTGGCCTAGTGCAGTGTGCTACCAATTAAATGACAGCAACGATTGTTGACAATATAGGTTCTTCTTTATATTCTTCTGCAACTGTTCTCTTCTATAATTTATAATTCTCCATATTTATAAAAGTATTCATCAGAAACAAAAATTCAATGTTGCGCATAATATTTTGAAAGGGATGCAGCTTCACAAAATGATTTGAAACTTGGGGCATTTCAAATTGAATGTATTATTTTTTAATCATTTTAAATTTCAACTATGGACTGTAGCTAGGCCTATTAGCCCAGAGGTAATGCTCTGCATTAGCATGCCACAGATCTAGGTTAAATTTCCAGTCTGTCTTTAGCTTCCCAGCACAACCTGGGGTGAGAGGAGCGCCTCTTGTTATCGTGCAGACACCACTTCAACTGATTAAGGAGCAATGCTGATAGGCTCCGAAGAGAATCCCATCCTCCTCACCAAGGAGGTTGTGTCTTTGAGCATGGTGAGAGGTTAAAACAGGGTTGAAATGGAGTATATCCTCAGGGCTCCATCAGGGACATGAAAGACAACCCAAGAAAGTATGCTATATTACAACAAAGACATCAAATAATTTGAGTTGGGTAACTAGATTCTAGCTCTCCAAATTTCCTCTGCAGTTTCAGTTGGATGCTGTATTTTTCTTCCTTTCCTGTCCTAAAAAACTGTTCTCTTACATTCCTGTGTCCTATTAAACAGCTGCCACATTTCAATTTAGATGGCTGAATAACAATGGAGGTTTAAATGATTCCTATGTAGTGGACCAGTATCTGGCCCTTCCATATTCAGAGATAAAGAGGAACTGCTGGCAAAGAAACATATGCAGAAGAGAAGTGATTGGGTTTAAGTGTTGCACCCTATTCCTAGCTCCTTCAAACCCCTCAGAGTTAAAACTCCAAAGGTCTCCTATGCATTGAACCATAAAAGGGCGTTCAAAGGCTCAACTTATAGTCAGGCATCAAAGTCTATATATTCCAACTCAGATTTCACCCAGAGTCATTATACACCCTTCCCTTTTCAGAATATTCCTGCTCCTGGCATGAATAATCCATATCGGTAAATGTGCAGAGTTTTTATGAGAAGCCAAGAGCAACTACAATATGGGCACTAAAATAATGCTGTTTTTACATAATTCATTTATGCCCACTTTGTGAAGAAAAGCAAAGAAATCCAAAATTTAGCCCAGACTCTGTAAAGCCGTTTGGGATCTTTTGGAATAGAAGACGCTCCCTTATCATGCATAACTGTACGGTAGTATCAGTAGAGTAGGTCCAAGTACAAGTTTTGTATCTGATGGCTATAAGACTTCACAACATGACTTCTTGGCTTGCAATCTGATTTCCTCCATTAACACAGTAACAAACAAAAGGAAACTGACTTTCTGTTGAAATAAGTGGCTATACAATGATAGTGCAGGTAAAACCAGAATCTGTGGTCTTGTGCAAATCACTGCTAGTTCAAGACCGGACATAGATAATAAATGGCTGCAAGGCTGTAAGTTCTCTGGTATAAGTGTCTAACACAAAGAGCAATAGCAGACCAGAGTGCTAAGGCACCCAACAATTTGAAAGATATATACTGCTAAAAATTAAATTGAAATAGTATTTTCTAAATACCTTCCACGCCATAAGTGGCCTGCATCGTCTTTCAAGACAGAGTATCAGTTTATTTCAAATTTAGAGATATTGGCCTTGATTCAAATTCATGGCAGTTATAGAAACCAATGTTCCATGGCTTGATTCAGGTGGCAAGCATTAAATCTTTTTCCTGCTGTCATGCAACAACAACTTTAATACAAATTAGCACTGCCAAACTCAGTTTCCTGAGCTCAGAAGTCCTTGATGCTACTCCCTGAATTTTATTCAGACTTTCACATGGATTGTGCTCTTTTGAAATTTTCATAGCTGACAAGAAACAAAAAACTACAGTTTAATGACACTAGGTTTAGTATTATAATTTACTGCATGGTAGAAAATTTAACATAATTTAATTATTTTAGCTGAGGTAAAACTCAATCAAAACCACACACAGATTTTTTCTTAACCTGGAGATCTGGTTTCTCTAACTCAGATATTCCTTTCAGATTGATTGTTTATACTGAATCCCATCCTGTCAGTCAATAATAATTCATAATTTTCAAGCTATCAATTCAGCATTTACAGCAGCTTCTCTTGGATTCAAAGACAAAGTTGCCCAAGCCTCAGAAAACAAGAAATAACTAATCAAAACTAAGAGCTTTTCCAGTTTTATTACTCACTGGGAATATATGATTAACCAAACTTGACACGCCAGACAATTTAGGATGAGATGCCAGAGGGATAGATCTGAGTCAGGGAAAGTGTATTTCCATTTAAGAACGGACACTCTGTTTCTCAAATCAACCACTCCAGACTGATGGGCTCTTAATTACAGAGACCCACAAAAAAGGGTGGGAAATACCAATGAGTACCTAAGCATCCTGGGTTTCCATAGCCATGCTCAAAAACCTTTGGCAACAATTTGCATTTCAAGGAACATCCAGTTCCAATTTCAAACGACTCCCATAGCAGAAAACCAAAATCCAAAACCACTTCCTAGGAAAATTTCTGCCAAACCAGTCAGTTCCTTCTAATCCTAAAATGAAACACTGTTTCTAATTGAATGGGACCTCAATTTAGAGCAAGGGTCTCAAATAGGTGGCCCGCGGGGTTATTTCCTGTGGCCCGACAAGCTCCCCGTGCCCCTCCCGCCCCCCCGGAGTTATTTCCTACAGCCCGCCAAGCTCCCCTCCCCCCGTACCCTCTCCCCACTGTGCACCACGTCCCCGCTCCTCTGCTTACCTCCAGGCGCTTCCCACTGCCAAACAGCTGTTTTGCAGTGCTTAGCGCTTTCTAGGAGGAAGGGGGGAGGAGCGGGGAGCTGTGCGCTCAGGGGAGGAGGCGGGGATTTGGGAAAGGGGTTGGAATGGGGGCAGGGAAGGGGTGGGAAGAGGCGGGGCCTCATGGAAGGGGTGGAGTAGAGGCGGTGCCGGGGGCAGCATGGGGGGATGTCAGTGATGCAACCCTCGGGCCAATGTACTAGTCCTCATGTGGCCCTCCTGGTGATTCGAGTTTGAGATCCCTGATTTAGAGCCAGTTAAGTCATCTGTTTGTTAGTTTCTTCTATTATTATTGTAGCAGTCATTTATAATCTAATAGTACCTCAAGGTTCAATGAGAATTAGAGCCCCATTGAGCTTGGTACTATAGAAAGATAAAAGAGAGACAGTCCCTGCCCTGAACAGCATACAAACTGTGGGGGAGGGGAAGAAAAAACACCCTCAATGACCAGGGTGATGATGGGCTAATAGGCAAATGTTTTCTTAGTTCTAGAGCTATGGGAATTTTCCATGTCATTTATATATTTAACATTTTGTCCAATGTTTTTTTTACTACTGTAGCCCTTCCTGATTACATATATTTTGCAGCCTTTTATATAACCTGTGCCTTTTCCTAATTTTTAGATTTTTCAATCTTAGCTGTTTGTTTTTTAAAAATACATTATATAAATATACAAAATGCATGTATACTTTTAATACCTTTTAAAAAAATGCTTGCCATTTTCTACATCTATTTAACCATAGCCTTGTCTATATATTTTTTAATTGAAAGTCTAGCCCTTTTTTAAAAATTAAAACTCTAATTTTAACCATTTTATGCAATATTTAGCCCAAACCTTTTCTATTTTGGAATTCTAGCTCCTAGTTTTATTTCTTAAATTATGGCAATAAATCAATCAGTTCCACAATTAACTCATTTTCTCTCTACCCACTACCAGCCTGGGTCAACTCACTGACAACTCTCTCACAAGCATTCAAAAAGAACGAAAACACAAAAGTCAACATCTTGCAACATCAGTGAGGCTCTGAAGGTATTGAAGGTATCCTCCCTGCGCCTCTGGCTGGCCGTTGCTACTACCTCTCTTCTTACAGACACCTGGAGTCTTTTGGGGGTATGTCTATACTGCAGAAGGGCGTAAGCCTCCTGGCCTCGGCACACAGACTCATTCTAGCTCGGCTCGAACACTCACGCTCAAAACGCCAGCATGGACGTTGCAGCTCTGGCACAGACTCGGGCTAGCCACCTGAGCTCAGACCCAGATGGTCGGGTGGGTTTCAGAGCCCGAGCTGCTGCCTGAGCCACAGCGTCCATCCACACTGCTATCTTTAGCGCACTACTTCGAGCCCTGCCAACACCAGTCTGCCCATCCACGCAGGGAAGCTCACTCCCGGCTCCAGTGTAGGTACATTTGTGATCACCTTTAAACCCAGGTAATTAAAATTCAGGATCCTTCCAACCGCTACACTGCAAGTTGCAAGTCTTTCCTGCTCTGAGACCCAAGAAAACCAAACAAACCCAAAACCAAAAAGGATTAACACTTTCTAATTAATGTGAATGGAGGAACTCACTTTATGAAGGAATTTTACTCTCAAGTACTCAGCAGGTTTTTTTGTGCCACTTAGCGGGCACAGACATATATCTGGATGATTAACTTCAAGCAACTAAGTTTGAAAATGTTGGTCTCTGTGCCTATGTTAAATTCAGATTTTTAAAATCTAGGGTATAAACCTTCACAGGGAGAAATGCATGTACAAATGGAGAAGAAACTTTGGAAAAAAATAGAAGTGGAAACTTGGAATCACTTTTTGATTAGATTTCCCAGGTCCACTAGACACAATGAGCCAGATACTCAGCTGGTGTAAATTGGCATAGTTCCACTGAAGTCAATGGAGCTGCAATTTACAGCTGAGAATCTGGCTCAATGTGCTAGATTCAGGGGGAAAAGGATATAAAATAAAGTGCTGGTAGAATTTCATGCCAGAAAGGTTAAAATATATGTATGGAAGTAGCTATGGTAGATACTAGATAGCTTGGTGAGTATGAATCATTCTTGTACATTTAGTAGAAATATCACGAGTCAAACAAAAGAAATCATGGGTGCAGCTAATATTGGAATCACTAGCAATATGGCTTAATATACCTTTACTGTTGTGCATATATACTGAAAATCTCCCTTAATTTACCGACAACAGCAACATGCGGTCTTGAAACTTCTAGGAATGGAGAAAACCTTGCTGATACAATAATGTTAGTCATATCTGAGAGATTCTGGGGATGGAGGTACTATGCAAGAGAGCAAATGAAAAGACTAATAATAATATGTTTGGATACTTTTAAGGAAATTTGCCAAAATTAATATTGACATTATGGAAAACTACATGTTTGACTTACATCTTGAACTACATACTGATAATTAAAGACTGGTACACCATGATTTCCCTTTCCAATGAAATGGTAAAGATGAACAGTAAAATTTTCAAAAGCACCTGAAAGTCACTTAGGAGCCTAAATCCCATTGAGAATTTTGAAAGTTTTATCTGAAACCTCTATTGGCATTCCAATGAAAATGCATGTAATCCAGGACAGATTATTTTTTATTTCAAAATTCTTATTTCTGCTAGCCTAACAGTCATTTTTTCCAGAGTTTTGCTTACTGAGACTTGAAAAGGACTCCCCCATCTTCACCTCCAGACATTACTTTCCATATCAACCTCTGTGAAGTAAGGAGGATCATTTTTCAAATATTAACTAGTGATCAAGATGATAATTCTGTCAATCAGCCAATAATCAGAGTAAAATATATATTTTAAATCACTGCTCCAATCTAGTTGACATGAAATACCTGAAGAGCAACTAATGGCGGAAGATTTGCTAACAAGCTAGACTAGGGGCTTGATCCAAAGCTCTCTGAAATCACTTGGCGTCCTTCCATTGACTTACTTCAGTGGGTTTTGGATTAGACCATGGATAGGCATCACTGACTTCTCTGAGTCACATTGCCAAATAAGGATCTAAATAATAGAGAAGCTACAAATATAGAATTATCTTCCCTCATTCACAAGGAACTATATGCCACCTCCTGTCTGAACTATACTAAGGTGCTCCTTGCTAATCTTAAAGATATTGTTGGGTAGCTTCTCTCACCCTTAGACCACTTATTATTTATTCTGGTTTTTCTGGTATACATTAATCTAAAAAAATTGTTATCCAAGGTGACAACAGCATGGGTAGAACAAGCCAAGGGAATATTCTTGACAACAAAATAATCTGGTGCTACTGCCAGCTCCATGATTCCATTAACCCTAGGAGCTGACATACCAGGCTAATTGGCTCTGAGAATCATCAGCATTTAGATGGACTATGAAGCACTTAATACATCTCTTGGTCACAGTATAAAAAATAAAAATAAGTATGCGCCACTGTGCTAGGGAACTAAAAGACTAAAAACCAGAATGATGATGATGACTAAAAACCAGATGATGCAAAAGCTGAACTGCTATTGACTATCTGGCTGACTACAAGGCAGAATAGTTTATTGGCACAAACAAGTGGCTCTGATAAGTAAAAAATACTTTTAAATATGAGTAGGGTTGACAACTTTCTAATGACACAAAACAGAACACCCCTGTCCCGCCCATCCCCAAGGCCCCGCCCCCACTCACTCCACACACACACCCCCATCGCTCGCTCTCCCCCACCCTCACTCACTTTCACCGGGGCTTGGTCAGGGGGCTGAAGTGTGGGAGGCGATGAGGGCTCCAGCTGAGAGTGTGGGCTCTGGGGTGGGGCTGGGAGTTTTGGAGTGCAAGACAGGGCTCCAGGCTGGGTGTTGGGGTATAGGGGGTATTGGCTCTGGGCTGGGGGTGCAGGCTCTGGGTGGGGCCAGAAATGAAGGGTTCGGGGTATGGAAGAGGGCTCCGGGCTAGGGCAGGGGTTGTGGTGTAGGGAGGGGGGAGGACTCTAACTGGGGGTGCAAGCTCTAGGATGGGGCTGGGGATGAGGGGCTTGGGGTAAAGGAGGGGGCTCCGGGGTGAGGAAGATGATTGGTGTGGGGGTTGGGGGTGTGGGCTCTGGGGTGTGGGTGAGGGGTTTGGAGTGCAGGAAGGGGCTCAGGGCTGAGGTGTTGGGGGGGTGCGGGCTCTGAGAGGGAGCCTGTGTGCGGGGGGGGGGGGGGGGGGGCGGGACTCTAGGCTGGGGCAGAGGGCTGGGGTGCAGGGTCCCAGCAGCGCTTACCACGGCTCCCAGGAAGCGTCCACCAGGTCCCTGCAGCCCCTAGGTACATGAGCGGCCAGGGAGGCTCTGCGTGCTGCCCTCACGCCCGCAGACACCACTCCCGCAGCTCCCATTGATCATTCCCAGCCAATGGGAGCTGCAGATCCAACACTGGGGCAGGGGCGGGGGCAGCGCGCAGAGACTCCCTGGCCAACCATGCACTTAGGGGCCGCAAGGACCTGGCGGCTACTTTCGGGAGTCGCACGGAACTAGGGCAGGCAGAGAGCCTGCCTTAGCCCCAAGCCCCCGCTGGACTTTTAACGGCCCGGTCGGTAGTGCCAACCAGAGCCACCAGGATCCCTTTTCTACTGGGCATTCTGGTTGAAAACCGGTCACCTGGTAACCCTAAATATGAGTGCTAAATTTTGCACTAATTTACATCACTTGGGTTACATTTTTATACAACAAAATCTGAATTAAATTATTATGAGATTTTGAATTCTGATTATTTCCGGTAAGGTATTACTTTTAGTATTTCTGACATCAATAGGAGTTTGTCTGATTAAGGAATGTAGCATAAGGACTCTCTCTTCAGTAATTTGAAATCTAACATTACTTTTGTCATTTGTCTTGTTTCATATGTACAGCAGTTTTACGATTCTATGGACGCTCAGGTGCTCCCAGGTGCCTAAATCACTTATGAAAATGGGACTTAGGCTCCTAAGCCATTTAGGCACTTTTGACATTTTTCTCTACAGCTTTTAACAAATTACTGGATACACAACCACCAAAATAAAATGTTTTTAAATCATCATTTCTATTGTTAAACTTACCATTTTAAACAGTACTTAGGGGGAATCAATCTAGTGAAGGTTTATGGAAGTATCCACTAAAACATATCTGCAAATGCATGTTCCAATTTCTTTTGCATAACTTTAGTGTTTTCTATGTTTATATTTGTAAGTGAAATTGAAAATAATATTATCCAGCCTTACGGATTTGCTTCTCTTTCTCCAATCAATTAATCTGGTCTCCCAGGAATTCCATATTAAAATAAAATATCAATACTATCCTTTTTTTAATTTCCATGTGTTTAATTATTAAAAGTAATTAATCAATGTTTTTCAATTTCATTTCTTCTTAGGGGCATCTCACTGAACAACTGAGAATTGACATGTGTGTGTTAAAGTATCAAAAAACTTGGAGACACAAAATTGTTCATCCCATCAAGATTATAATCTAGAGAGAAATAAATCCCATCTTTTCATTAAATGATTGGTCAAATGAATATGTTTTTCCAACACAACACTTTTAGAATATTTACGAAAGTTTACTATAAGGCCAAATTCTGCTCTCGGTTACACCCTGCAACTCCATACATATGCATGGTATTTCTGGGGTGAAACAGATGGCAGAATTTGATCTGCAGTATACATCGTTTATTTCTGATTACTTTTTATCAGAGAAAAGAGAGCTCATGACTAATCCAGGCTGATATTCCAAGTCTGATCCTAAAGCTGGGCAAATGCAAACTTAAGTCATTTTGACATTGTTGTTATTACTAAATCCAGTTTAAATGGCAGAATACTAGATATGGCTGCTTTCTTCAAGATTTTAATATCAATGGATCAAATGAAAATCCTCTGCATAGACTTGGATTATGATTTATGTGTTAGATTAGTTAAAATTCACACAATTTTCCTGGAACTCCTTGGTTTGCTAGAACACACAGTATGCCTAACAAGCAGGCTTTCCCTAATGCTTCTCCAATTATTCTTTGTGAAGTATATAAACTCCTCCTCTAACAGTGTGAATATTCCTCTTGCTTTACAGCAGAAGCTGCCATTAGATCTTTAGTTATTGCTACAGATATCTGTGAAAATATTGCATGGATTATCTTCATTTTCCAGTATGAAATAACAGATAGCTCCATTACAGTCTTCATTTTAACTTATTTCCCCTCTTTCTGATAAGCCTAAATAAATTTTAAAACCTGACTTTACTATAACAATTCATCCATTTCTGTACTAGAAAAATGAATTTTAGGGATTAGGGCAGTGGTCCCCAATGTGGTGCCCGCCGTGGCATTTTTGTGCGCCCGCCTACTGACAAGGGAGCACTTCTGCCGGACAACCCATCGCCAAGGAGTGCAGCTGCCGGACAACTAGCTGCCGAAATGCCTCTGAGAAGCGGCAACACCGAGAAGCGTCGCCACTGCTTTTCGGCGGTAACGCTTCTCGATGACACCGCTTCTCAGCGGCATTTCGGCGGTGACGCTTCTCGATGATGCTGCATTTCGGCGGCTGGTCGTCCGGTGCCCATCACACATTCATGGGAACATGAAGATGCTACTGCAATGGAAAGGTTGGGGACCACTGGATTAGGGTTTTATACTGCCACCTATCAACATAGTATCTAAGCATCTTCCACCACTACTTCACCTCTGCTACCTTTCACTAAAGGCCCTATTCCACCAAACTGTACTCTACGCCACAACCCATGGAACAAAGGATGGCAGAAAGCAGCCCTAAGTAAATTTTAAGAAGTTTATGTATTTTAAAATAAACAGATATCCTAATTAGTGTCATTTTAATATACACATCACAGTGAAGAATTCATCACTGTAACAGCAATGAGTACACTCGTATAGAAAAAACCAGTGCAAAGACTGGCAACTTTATCATAGCATTTTGAAGGGCTTATTAAACCTTCCCTCTGCAAACTCAATGATTCACACCCAGTAAAGGAAGCATTTCGTCTTGCTGGACAAGGTTGGGGTTTACATTTCTTAAACATGTACTTAATTTTATTTCATCTTAAATTGCTTCACCAAAATCAAATATGTGATAGTCCTATGTGTGTCTCTGGCCCACCAATTTTCTATTAAATCAAAAATTTTCCAACAGCGCAGACAAAATATTCATCTACCTAGGCTTCAGTCATAACTGAACTCTTCACACTCTTTAGTGCAGCTCATCTTTTCTACAATGAATTATTATTCTCTACAATTTGAAAAGAAACAGCCATTCAATCACTGCTTTACAATTATTGGCTTATCCTCTTTGCCCAAGTGTGATTACGTTGTGTTTTTTTTAATGTTTCAGAAGATACATAACAGTCTTGGTTTCAACATTCATTTATATTTTGACTCTATTTTCAATAATTAACTGTCATTACTTTACCAAAAACAAAATGTCATACTACAAGGGGGTCATGCTCTTGATTTCTTAGCACCATGCACTCCTGACTAATAAAACTAGTGTAGCCTATAGGAAATGCTTATCATGGCCTGACAGATATCCACAGCAGAAAAGCCACCCACACAAGTAGAAACGACACCTTTGTTGGGAGTCTCTGCAGAGAGGCCAATGAGTGAACAAATGGAGAACAAGCTACCTAGTAAAGGATTGACACAATTCCAATTAAAATCATTGGAAAGGTTCCCATTACTTTCAGTGGGAGTTGGATCAGGCCATAAGATTGGACCTACATGCCCAGACTGAGATTGGCAGGACAATTTGGTGAAGTTTGCAGTGCCACGGTCTGTGCTGTAATGTCCTCAAAGAGTGAAAAATCACCTTGTGCCTCTGAACTCCTGAAGGCGTAAAGTTGCTGGCCCTCTGCACACAGAAGACTTGTACCCTGGATTAAAAGAAAATGTCAGAGTGCATCACTCACAACACAAACTTTCATCAGGACAACAATCATATGATAAAGGGTGAAGGGGATAGTTTACCTGCTGTATACAGTTTAGAAATTTCAGCTTTGAAATAGTTTTTAAAACACTGTTCAAAAAAGTGTACTTATTAATATTTGCATTTAAAACAATCTTATTAACAGAGGCATGTCCCATGGATTAGGGACACGGTTTACTTCTCATTAGTAGCATTTAATGGTTTGTACACTGCTACTTTTATGTTGATGGTATTGTTTCCTGCAGAAGAAATGAATCTGAAGAGCTTAATAACTTCAAAATGTTTTTAAGTAATCCTGTTCTAAACAATAAAAAGACAGTCTCAGTTTTTTACTAAATCCAAACAAATATTAGGTTTTTAAATAAATGGATCTCTTGTCACTCAAGGCCTTGTTTTTCAGAAGCAACTGCCTACCCCTGGTGTATATTACCATTTTGTCAAATTTCTTATTTTTAAAAAGGAGGGCTACATTCTGATCCCATTGACGTCAATGGGAGTTTTGCCATTGACTTTGCTGGGCCAGGATTTGACCCCTGGAGAAACTCAGTTCAAAAAAAGAAAATGTGCATTCAGAATAGGGGTATAAACAGACAGAACTGCATCAAAGTATTGTATGCAGTGTAGTTGTACCGGATTAGTCCCAGGAGACAAGGTGGGTGAGATAATATCTCTTATTTGACCAACTTCTGTTGGTGAAAGAGAAGCTTTCGAAACACAGAGTTCTTCAGGTATAGAAAAAAGATACTCTGAGCCTCACAGCTAAATGCAAATTGGAACAAATTGTTTAGCATAAGTAGTTAGCACATATCCCAAGGAACCATTCAAGGTAGAGTGGCGCGTTAACACCTCTGAAGTCATAGGACAAAAAGAGGGCGCTACAATCTACAACTACGACCTATGTTAGGTCAATTTGTAGCCATCGCAGTAATTACTGCAGTCGTTGATCTCCACACTACCCTCTGTCGGTGGTGCACGTCCCCACAGGGAACGCTTCCACTAACTGAAGAGGGGAAGTGTGTGGGGGCTAAGAGCCAGGACTCTCAGCTCAGTGCAGCTCCCCATTGGGGGCCTAGCTGCCTCCCATGGCTTCTCACCTTCCTGCTCCCAGCCAGAAGCAGCGGTGCAGCTGCCTGGGGCTTCTTGCCTCCCCATTTCCCACCAGGAGTGGGGGGGAGGGGAAACTGCACCCAGAGTCCAGTCAGCTGCCATTCTTATAGCAGGAAGCCAGGACTCTGGCGGGGGAAGCAAGGCTCCCAGTGGGGAGCAGTGACACCAGACAGCAGCCCAAGCCAGGAGCCTGGGTGGCAGTCTGGTTTGGAGCGGAAACCCAACAGCAGCCCGGCTGGGCAGACACCTGTCTTTCAATTTCACAACTCAACTGACAAGAATGACAGCCAACAGCCAATGTAAGGAATGCAGTATCTACACAGATACCACGTCGCCCTAACTACACTTACATAAGTCCTACGCCTCTCGTACATGTGGAGTTATGTCGGTGTAGTACAGGGTGGGCAAACTTTTTCACCCAAGAGCCACATTTGGATGGGGAAATTATATGCAGGGCCATGAATGTAGGGCTGGGGCAGGAGGTGGGGGGGCAGGAGGGGGATTTGGGTTGCAGGAGGCTCAGGGAAGTGGGTGCAGAATGTGGCGGGAGCTTAAGGCAGGGGCTTCGGGTGTGGGGGGCAGGAGGAGTTCGGGGTGTGGGCTCTGGCCTGGCACTGCTTACTTCGAGTGGCTCCAGGGTAGCAGTGGTGCACAGCGGGGCTAAGGCAGGCTCCCCGCCTACCTACCTACCCTGCCCGCGTCGCTTCCAGAAGTGGCCAGCATGTCCGGCAGCGTCTCCTGGGGGTGCAGTGGGGTTGGGTGGGGCAGGCGGCTCCTCTGTGTGCTGCCCTCACCTGTGGGTACCACCCCCGAAGCTCCCATTGGCCGCGGTTCCTCGTTCCCAGCCAATGGGGCCTGCAGGTGAGGGCAGTGCAGTGCCCTCCCCACTCCCAGGAGCCGCGGGGACGTGGTGCCAGCCACTTCTGGGAGCGGCCCGAAGGCAGGGTGCGCCTGCTTTAGCCCCGCTGCACCACAGGGCTGGAAATCCCACGAGCCCGGATTTAAAGCCCTGACAGGCCAGATCTGGCCAGTGGGCCATAGTTTGCCCTCCCCTGGTGTAGTAGGACACTTACATCAGAGGGAGCAAGGCTGTTGTGTAGACACTGACATAGTTAGGTCAACACAAGCTGCCTTATATGTCAATCTAACGCTGTAGTGTAGACCAAGTCCTAGTGCGTTACACATTGTTGTAATAAGCCATAAATCCACCATCTCTGTTCAGTCCATGATTTTTAGAGTCTAGCAGAGTTATAAATTTAAACACTCAAGCTTGTCTTTTGAAAGTGTTTGTGCGAGTTTCCTTTGAGGATGAGACTACTTTTTGAAAATAGGGTGTTTTTGTTTTTTATCACTTTCCGGTGCAAGTTCATTCAAGAGTTCAGTGATTTTCTGGTTTCAACCACATAGTTATTGGGACATTTAGTGCACTGGATTAGGTATACCATATATTGTGATAGGCACATGTAGGATCAATGGATCTTGAAAGGTGTGTTGTAGGGGGTACTGATCATTGTAGCAGTGGAGATCTGTCTGCAGGTTTTCCATCTGTTGTTCTGGCGGGATCTGGGGCTGCTTTGAGTTGGTATGTCCTATTCTGTGGGGAGTTTTCTTCTGACAATGATTTTGGAGAGGTTGTTTGAAGGCCAGAAGTGGGCGTTCAGGAAATATTGCTTTCAGGGGTCCCCATCAAGCATGGGTTATAGTTGTTTGATGACAACCTGGGTTCCAGTGTGGGGTGGTAGGCAGTAGCATAGACCCTGCGAGCAGAAGTGGCACCTTAAAAAGGAAGCGGCTCCTTTTTTTAAAGTGGGAGCGGAGCTAAAAAAAGGTGCCGTTTCTTTTTAAGGCGCCGCTTCGTGCACTCACCCGGCGGCACTCCAGCTGTTCGGCGGCACTTCGGTGGTGGGTCCTTCACTCGCTCCGGGTCTTCTGCAGCACTTCGGCGGCGGGTACCACCAAAGACCCGGAGCGAGTGAAGGCCCCGCCACCGAAGTGCCGCCGAACAGCTGGAGCGCTGCTGGGTGAGTACAGGGGGAGGTGCCTTTTTAGCTCTGCTCCCCCTGTACTCAGGACCTGGCTACACGGCTGGTGGTAGGGGACAACCATGGTGTGCAGGCGGAAGGGGCTTTTTTCCTGCATTGAAGAAGGTTTTCTTGGGGTATTCTGGAAGCCCATTCCATGATGCAGTCTACTTCTCTGGTAGAGTGTCCTTGTTTGATGAAGGCAGTTTTGAGTGTGTTAAGGTGTATATCCTGAACTTTCTTCTCAGAGTGTATTCCATGGTATCTGAGTGCTGAGCTGTAGACAACAGATTTCTTGGTGTGTTTGGGCTGGTTACTGGATCTAAGGCCATGTCTACACTATCACTTATGTCAGCAAAACTTATGGCGCTTGGGGATGTGAAGAAAAAAAACAACAACACCCGAGTGCCATATGTTTTGCCGGCATAAGTGGTAGTTTGCACAGTCCTATGTCGGCGAGAGAGCTTCTCCCATCAACATAGCTACCTCCGCTTGTTGGAGGTGATTTAATTATGCCAACAGGAGAACACTCTCCCATCAGCATAGAGCGGCTCCACGAGAGATCTTACAGCGGCGCAGCTACATCGATAGAGCTATGCCATTGTAAGGTCTCTAGCGTAGACATAGCCTAAGAAGGCAGATATCGTGGGCCATGGGTTTCTTGTATATGGTATCTCTAGGGTTCCATTTCTGAAGCTGATTGCAGGGTCCAGAAAGTTGATGCTAGTGTGGGAGAGAATTTGATAGGTCATGGTTGTTGAAATTGTGCTGGAAGTCTATGAGGGAGTTTAAACTGTCTGTCCAGAGGATAAAAATATAATTGATGTATCTCAGGTGATGTATCTCACCATTGGTTTCATGGTGCATTTGTCCAGAAATTCTTCTTCAAGGTGTCCCATGAAGAGGCTGGGATATTTGGGAGCCACCCATGGCTGTTCCCAGGGTTTGGACAAAGTGTTTAATGCTGAATGTAAAATTGTTACAGGTGGGGATGGAATAGATGAATTTGGCGATGTGTATAGGGTGGATAGCAAGTGGTTCTCTGTTGTCTTGTAAATATTTGAGGCAGGCAGCTATGCTGTCATTGTGAGGGATGTTGGTGCACAGGGAACTGACATCTATGGTGGCGAGGATGGTGTTGTGAGGGAGGCTGTTAATGTTGCAGAGTTCATGCAGGAAGTCAGTTGTGTCCTATAGAAAACTGGCCCTTTATGTAGTGAGTGGGTGCAGGATGGTTTCTATGAATCCCAATATTCCTTTGGTTATAGTTCCATGGCCACATGGCCACATATGATGGGTCTGCCTGGGTTCCCTTGTTTGCGCATCTCAGGAAGCCTGCAGATCCCTTTGGTGGGTTCATGGCGGGGGAGAGGGATGAGTTTCTGGAGTTTCTCTTTGAGTTGTTTTGAGAAGGATTTGCTGATATCCTTAAGTACCGGGGTAAACTCTGGTGTGGGGTTTTCTTGAGTTCTTTACAGTACGTGGTGTAAGAAAGTTGTTGGTTGGCCTCATGAACATGGTCATCGTGGTTGAGGACTACAACGAAGCCCCCTTTGTCTGCTGGTTTGATCACTAACTGGTGGTTAGATTTCAGGGCCTGTACAACTGTCCTCTTAGTGGTGGACAGATTATGGTGGATGTGACGTCTATTAAGGATTTTGCAGTCAATTTTTTTCTTGAAGCAATCAATGTAATGATCGAGAGTGTGGTTTCATCCACTTTCTGGTAGACAGTCAGATGATTCTTTTTTCTTATGACTGTCAGCGGGGGCATGGTAACTGTGAATGGTGTCATCATTGTCATGAAAGAGTTCTTTGAGGCGGGGACAGTGGAAGAATTCTAGACACTAAAATCTCTACTAGACATTAAAAATCATGGACTGAACAGAAACACGGGATGTATGGCTTATTACAACAATTTGTAACACACCAACACTCACTTTTTGTCTTGAATGGTCCCTTAGAATATGTGATAAACTACGTTTAGCATACGTAGTTGATCACATGCTATTCCATTTATTTAAGGTATTTTTTCAAATTTCCACAAATACAACAAAAATAGCACTGTGTTGCATGTTTTATTGCACAAAATGTTTCTTTTCCAAGTAAGGGACTGGGTCTATGGCATGACTGCAGCTGAGTGTCAAGATGCCTCTACCAATATAGAAGTGGTAAAATAAAAGAGGCCACTGATGGAAGGGTTTTTATTAAAACCAAAGTATTTATTACACCACAAGACACAAATATGACTAAGAGATACACTAGCTCTCAAAGCAAAAAGCAACATCCCTAGACTGTCACTATATCAGATGTTGGAGACCAGCAAGCACTCCAGGAAGCTGAATCCTACAGGAACTCTGCCCACTCTGGTTCTGCCTCCAAGCATCACTCTCAAACTGTTGCCACATCCTCTGTGCTGGCTTCACTTAACTGCTGTGGGAGGGAGAATAGTTTATACCTTGTGGACTCTGAACTCCACCCTTTTATCAAAAAGCTTTGCCATAAAAAGTGCTAATCTTTTGCCTCCCTCCACCCTACCCCAACTAAAATATCACAATGGCTTAGTTAACCTCAAGTGGCATGCAGTCCTTTCCTCTGTGCCACAGAGCTACCCTGCTCTGCATCATGCTCTGAGTCCACCCATCAGATTAGAGAAGTATTTTTTCAGGGAGTACTTCCTGATCTTCCCCCGGCACAAAGCTAGTCAACCTCAGCTGGGGAAAAGGGAATTCTGACCTACTCCTACCCTCAGAGATCCAGTTTGGGGCTCTAACAGGACACAAATGGAGAAGTCCAGCTCATGATTAAGCATTGACTTATTCTTTGTCATGACCCTTTCCTTATTTAGTAAGGAAATTTGCCCTGTACATTTATTCCTTCTCTCACCCCAACACCCACACACCACCTTCTTTAAGGACAGAAACAGGGACAAAAATGTCAGCATATTTTTATGCCCTGCTTTATGTTAAATAGTGAAATCATATGGCTGCAGTGTAAGGTACCACCTAGTTATATGACAGTTGTAATCTTTCATGTTCTGCATCCATTGTAATCCTTCATGCTCCATTTCGAGAACAAAATGTCTCCCTCATAAATAACATTTGAGACGCTGCATTGCCATCTGATAGCTTTTTCTGAGAGACACCAGATATGCTACTTCTGAGAGAATGCTCAGCTATCTGCCCCTACAGACCACCAGGTATCATCTTCCTTCCTTTTCCTATTGCTCCCAAGCCAACTCCCCGGGCATCTTCTCAAGCCATAAATCTGGTTGAAAAATCCAGGCTTTGACGTGCAAAACAGTCATAGATACACCTTTTTAATATCTGTAAGGTCCTGTTTACAATCATCCATCCATCCATTTTATTTGTTCTATTTTATTAATTCTTAAAGAATTGTTGGAAGTATGCATAAACCTTCCATAATCTCAAAAAAAGAGCGGTACTTGTTTCTTGGCTCCTGGTGGTGGATTTTCTAGGATGGGTTTCATTCTCCCATTCAAACGTTCACAACATTTATTCCTACCATGTATACCATGAAACCTGAGCACAAGTACATCTCCATAGTGTCACCATCATTTGGAAATTTCTCTATAATCAGGTTTTTCCTAGTATAAGAGGAATAAATACAACTCCCTATTTCCTAATATAGCTGTTGCATAATACTGGACATAAAACTGAACTCCGTATCAGTAATCTACTGATATATCCCAACTCCAGAAGACAATTGGACTAAGGTGCTCATCGTCTGATAGCTTTGTCTCACCCTACAGTCTTAGTACCTGTGGTGCTCCCAACATCTAAAAAGAACCAGATTCAACACATCTGCCCTATATTTTTGTTCCTACTCTTGTATCTAAAATTGGATTCCAACCTAATATGGCCAGAAACCAATTATTAGATCACCATATTGAGGATCTCATCCCTAGTCTTCTGGTCCGGCCACAATCAAAGACTTACCAAATCAGTCAGCTATGGTGGTTGTTTTGCCTGGTGTTGCTCAGCTGCCAGGAACCCTTGCCAATATACTCTATCCCTCTATTCTACTGGAGAGCTGTTTTCACTTCTGCATAATTATTCACCAAGTCCTTGTTCATAGCATGGACAGGCACCAATGCCTCACCTACCAGCAGGGATGTTAAATAAATAGTCTGTTCTTGCAGCTGAACACATTCAAACCCGGCAACAAATTGTTCATTTTCCTCCCCCTCCACATAAGGGGAAATTTAGGATCCATTCACACCACCTCCCAAGAGAGCTCCCTCAGTCTTTTGAATTGCACTAATCTCACTCAGACCCATGGTGCAGAAACTAACATTACTAGATCATTTTGCCAAATATCCAGCCTAGTTCCTCCTCTTGGGTCTCTAGGAGATCTGATCAAACCAAGGGTAGGGTGACCAGATGTCCCGATTTTATAGGGACAGTCCTGATTTTTGGGTCTCTCTCTTATATAGGCTCCTATTAACCCCCACACCCCATCCTGATTTTTCACACTTACTGTCTGGTCACCCTAACCAAGGGACAGTTTCATCTCCTGAGATTTCCATCCTACAAATCTCAATCCTGCCTCTCCTCCTGATTCAGGGGCTGCTGGAAAAAAATACTTAATCAGGAATGCTTGCCAGCCTTGCAAGAGATGGTGTTCCGCAACCAATCTACATTCCACACAAAGAAGTCCTTTGCCCTAAACCAACCACCACAGACGGGGCTGTTTCAGGCTACAAAAAATCTATGAAATGGGTCAAATTCTACCCTCATTTACACCTACATAAATCTGGAGTAATTCCACTGATGTCACAGAGCAGAATTTGGCACAAACACTTGTAATACATAAATTGCATTCTTAATCCTATAAATTCCAGTGTTCCATTTATACACATGCTGCTCCATCACTGCCATTAATGGAAGTTACACTTGCATGAGAAGTGGCTAACTCCTTCATACTATGTGCCATATCCATAGGGACAATACAGGGATTAATGTTACAGTATATGTGACAAAAGAAATATCTATACTCAGGGTCAGATCCTGTTTCCTTTTAAATCAATGACAAAATTCCAACAGAGTTCAATAGTGTATAGCTGGACCCTTTTTTATTTTTTGCCCATTGTAATTAGTTGTGTTGACCACTGTTTATAATGTAATGTTCCTGACTCACTGAGCACTCAACAAGATACAACCTTCTGATACTGCTCCTTTTTCTGAACTAGGCTCACTAATAACATTTCTGAGCTGTGAATCTGAAAACTAGAGATTTTATTCATTTTTGTTGTACTTCTCATCACAGAAAATTCTTCTACTGCAAATGTAAAGAGCACAAAAAAAATTCAGCAATTAGTGCCTGAAGCTCCTGTCTTTCCATCATATTTTATGCTGTTAACCTCTTTCTATTAAGTGCTGCCTCTAGGTGCAAGACATTCCCAGAGTTCTTCTGTTCATTCAGAAAACTTCCTGCGACAAATTTATGTATCTTTACCATTGTTAGTTGTTTTTGTTTACTATTATGGTAAGCCAAATACATTGTATTTCCGTTTAAAATCTAATATATATTACTACTTTCATTAATAGGTTCAAGACATCATTGAAGTTAGTTTTATATCAATGAGGTTTCACCAGGAAAAATTAATAGAAACATTGTGTCACTGTTAAATTTAAGCTGTTTAAAATGTATCTTATTTGATGGTGAAAACACAGACTTCGAAATATGCATTTCAAATTAAATTAATCAACATGTTAAAAAGACATTTGTCAACAAGTAAAATACTCTATAGCGGTATAATGATTGTAAGCTCTTCAAGGCAGGAATTCTTTCCTTCTAGAGCTTGCACTCTGCCTCGCACTTGGGTCCCCAATCCTGAATGGGGCCTTTGGGCATTATCACAATATAGATAATAAGCTATAATCAAGCTCTTTCTTACACATCTCAGAACAGAGAGATTCAACATGGGGCAAAAGGTACACCAAAAAGCACTATACTAAGCTGTGGCACTTAATCTTCTCAGATCCCCGTGCAAAATAGCTCAATACTTTTTATATCCCCTGTATTGTTCCACATCGAGGCCATTTTTGCTGAAGGCCTGCCATGGAAGCTGCTGAAGAATGCTCTTCAACCTGAACCCTACTGAAGTTGAAGACAGGAACCCAACTGCACCTCTGCAGGTCACCTTTTTCAACCCCTTGGCATACCAAATTAACCACACACAGAGGAAAATATTGGCAGATGGTTCATGCAGATATCTGGAACATCCAGAAATGTTCATAAGTGAACTGAGGTGCACAGGTCGCTTTGTGTAAATTAGTATAGCCTTGGACACCATAGGCTGACTGAAGCAGGAGTAAATCTCACTGGAACCCTGATTAGCTGCTACTTCACAACCTTGCAAAGTCTCAACTAAAGACTCCTGCAACAGCAATAATGCCTTCCCTTTTTCATTCTCTCCCCAACTTCTTTTTTCTATGGAACTGGGGCTCCCTTTTCCTGCAGATTCCCAGGATCAGCTGAGTAGGATTGGGTGGCCATGTTCCCTATCTCTGCAAAATCTTCTATCTTCTGAGAGGGAGATTACTTGGAAATTTCATTAGGTTAACCTCTCAGAATTCCCTAGCTCTCTCCATATTCCCTTTTGCTTATATCCAGGGGAGAGGACAATCTGGACCCAAATTATTATATTATTATTATTATAAGGCAAATTTTGGGTCTTTCCCTTTTTATTTTGTATTCATCTCTCCCACTAAAATTAAGGCAAGTATGTGTGGCATGGACAGAATAGAATTCAAAGTGATAAAGAAATTCTACACATTGTTTTGGATTCCTAACTAGCAATTATATCTTAACTAATAATGTTACTGTATATATGTATCTACCAACTGGTGATTTATACACACTCTATAATATATACCGGTTACTATCATAATGCAATGATTTCTGAAAAAGCAAATGAGAATAGTGAATTCACCTTCCAATACATACAACTGTTGACTTAAGTATTCTATCATATTTTGATGCATAGAGAATACATTGCCTTTTAACTAATAGCTAATATACATTAGAGTATTTTTTCTCAAACTGTGTGTCACTTGGAACTATATAATTTAATTATCACAATTCCCACTGGGAATATCTCATGTAGATTATTAATGTTATTATTGTATTAAAAAAAATTCTCAAAATCAACCTATACATTTTCTTAAATGCAGGGACTTCCATAAAACAAAGAAAGGCGCTCGATTCCTCTTTCATTCCATGTGATACGCAGCTGCATCAATCCCATCAGGAAAGAGGCAACAGGAAATTCTTAACATTCTGAAGAGAAATCTAAAGATGTGGGTCTCATCACCCTTTCTCCTAAAAGTGCTTTTTGATTATCTAAAAGATGTTTACATCATAGAACTAAAATTTTAAACTTACAACTTTACTTAGATCTTCTACAGCCACAGGCCTCATTAAGTTGCTAACAAGGAGTTAGAAATATTTTTTTGTATGTTTCCTTCCCTTTTTCATTCTCTCCCCCATCCCCAAAATATAAATCAATAAAGAAAGTTGACACCTATGGATGAAATCAAGCCAAGTACTCTAGATACTGGAAAATATGCCTTCATAATGTCCTACTGCTGTGTTATTTGTGTTTCTAACTATAGCTCTTGCATATATAATTCCATTATACTTTTATAAATCAGCGTTTTGAAAAATGCTTTTGAACCATTAATATATTTTCCTGGTTAAAATTCTTTGAGATGTTCTTAACAAGAGTCTTAGATAATGAATTTGGGCAAACTCTGGAACAGTCTTTACAGTATTATCATTCTCATTAATTTTCAGAACTACCCACTGTGTTGAGATGATTGTCATGGGCCTAAGACTTCAATTTGGCTAAATATTTTTGCATATATTTCAACATATAAGTAACTAACAGATTTTTTTAAATGCTAAGTTCACATTCTAGAAATAGTTAAATATTTACTATAATATCATAATTTGTTTGCTGCACTCATTCTGATTTTGTTGTTTCTATCTTTAAACACTCCTTTAGTATCCTGCTTGGCTGTACACAAAAAGCTTTAAAATGCCTTCACAAGAAAACAAAACACACTGGATTTAGTAAATACAGCTGTGCTTTTAAATTAGAAAAAAATCATTTAAAGTACCAGAAATGAAAAACAAAGAAAAAATAAAACACTTAAGGCATAGAAACTTAACATTTACCTAAGGTCCAGACTTTATGTAAATTGTTAGCCTAACATCATCTTTGAAATTCATATTTTGTTTTGGCTTTAGAAAAAAACTGAAAAAACCTGTGGTGTTAAATCTTTACTAGAAGACTGTATTAGATGAAAACAGTATCACTTTTTAAAAAGTTAATACAGAGCATATACAGTGTTTTACTTTAGTCAAGCTTATTCTTTTTTCTTTCCCCCCTCCCCCACCTTCGTTTTTTTTAGGTTATCTTTGAAGACTGATTCTGTTTCCATTGTTTCATCCTTTAGCATTCACATATCAGAGCAATAAGTATTTCATTACTGGTTTATCTGTCCAGAGGCTTGAGAAGCAGTAACAATTAACCCTCCCTTCACAGTGATTGATACAGGCTTTGCTTTCAATTTGTTCCACTACACAGATCATGAAATTCTGAATGCGATCATCCTTATTGACCTACACTTTCAAACACACGGCTACAATGAGATGAAAGTAATTATTAAAAGGAACACAGGACTACTCAATGCTGAAACAAAGTCTTTAAAAAATCTTTTAGATGACCTTTCTTAAAATTGGAAGTATTTGATGTGAAATAAAATGATGGATTTGCTTCATAATCTGGAAATATTACATTCAAAACTTATCAATGTATGTTATGATTATACCATAGGGGCTCAAGTCTGCAACACTGACTTCAACAGGACTGATCACTTGAGTAAAACATAGCAGGGTCAGGCCCTATATGTTCCTCAAAGGGCTTTATTTTACACCAATACTGATTAAAATATTGTGTGAGACCTGTCAACTCTTTAATTACTATGCTGCTATGACCTGTTTCTTAAAGACATGGTATTTCTTTTGAAGACACTGTACTTCCTGATTCACCTTACTATATAAATATGTAAAGCCAAAAAACCGTGCTCTCAACAAGGAATGAAGAACTGAAGAGCAACAGTTTTACACCATCAGACAAACTGAACCAAGACCTATAAACCCATATATAAAGACTCCACTGCAGTGGGAAACAGAAATATTTTTCACAAACCCTTGAAAAATAGCTTCAAATAAATATTAATATCTTGAAATCGATACATTCTGAGGAATATAAAGTGATTGGCAGAGCAGTGCAATGACTACAGAACTATTTAAAATAAGGGTTGCAGTCAAAGAAAATCAGGATAGAAAACTATGCAGCAGAATGTTCTTACAGGCCTCAGGGTCTAATCACAAAACAGAGTGATGGAGATGAACCAGTACTGCATGGATTAGTGATGAATTATTTTGAACTATGATCATATGCCAGCACAAAAGGGGAGGTAAAAACTAGCCATTACTCACAAGTTGATGTGCAGATAAGTAAAATAAAAATTGGGACAAAATTATATCTTAAATGAATACATCAGAATAATGAAAATCTAAACTGTTGTTACACTTCAAGTAACAGCCTATGTAATGTCTTTTGTGTACTGTATAATATTGAGTATTTACACAGTATAGTCTTCAAGGTGCTTAGGCTAAAGCAGGGTTAAATTGCCATCTCTTCTGTAAATCAGTATCTGATAACAATATATGTCAGAAAAATCTTAGTGGGGAGATGTAGACTTAAATTATCACAAAAAGCACTATTTTTTCATATAGTGAAATTACAGGAAATTCACATATAAATGTAAATTTATATATAATACTAATGAAGCATTTAATTTCCTTTAGTCCATCTGGAAAACAAAATAACACCAAATTAGGATTCAATATTAGGTTTCTTTTTAGTGTGGAAAAAAAACTGTTAGAACTAATTTTGAAGGAAAGAAAAATCAAAACTGCTATTCACAGAGATTCCTGAGATTCTTATGAACAGACTGTTTAAATGAAGAGCACTTTAATCAGTAGAGGAATCCTCACGTTTCTAATGTCTTGCTGTGCATTCTGCAGGTTATAGTAGCAGCTGGTAGAGGTCATATATCTTTTGTGAGCATCCCAAAAAGGCTCACTGCCAGACTGTTAAATTATGAATAAGCAATGAACAAAAGAATGCAGATACGGTAGTGACAAGATAATCCAAGCAAATTTATCTATGACAAATTTCACAGGATTAACAAATTACATTTACACAGAACAATAAAAATGTGCAAAAAATGATGAGCCTACTTTTCCCTCACAGCATTAGTTTAAAAAGTCACCATTCCAGTGCATTTAAATTTAACTTTATCTAAAATAAGACATTTACAGCATGTTGAGGACAACCATATAACATTTCCTTTCAAGCAACTATACATATATTGTGTATGTAATATATTATATATGTGCATACAAGTACACTATAACTGTATACATCACTGTAGAATTACATGAAAAGTCTTCCCCTACATAGCAAATATAGAAGAGTACTAACTGTCAAATGCTCCATTTTGCTTGGAAAGAACATATTTTGCCATTCGTTAGCCACTTTTCCCCATAAAGTTTGTTTTCTTCCTATTTGCATCGAACAGTATAAAACATAACCTCCACACAAAAAATTAAGTCCTGAGTAGGAGTTGAAATACTTTTTCCAGTCATATTACAAAATAATTAAACAAGTAAAAAGGCAATATCCATCCCTGATTTCTTGGAAAGATGTGGGAGAGTACAAATAACCTAAATACTGTGTGTTATAAAAAGGATCCCAAAGATATATAATCAGGGTGTCAAGTCACTCTTCTATTTTGGATTTAGTGTTTACTCTGTCCTTTTAACTGAAGCTCCGGTCTTGAGAAATGGTGCAAAAACATAAAATTACACTTTGAGCTAATTGGTGCTAGAATGCATGGAATAAGGGTTTCCAAACTACAACTCTGTAGAAGAGGAAATTAGGTTTTGTTAACAAAAAAAACAAAACAAAAAAAAAATTAAGAGCAAATTCAGTGTCACTGCAAAAAAGGAACCAAATTTATGTTTAAAAGATCCAAGCACTGTTATACCTTTTCCACAATTAGTCTCATTTGAGATATGTACTTTATGTCAATTCAGTTTATTTTTGTTTTTTTTAACATGAAACAGTTGTTTAGTAAAAATACAACTTTAGTAAAATTGGTCCTCTTCAACACTATACATGATTTACATATCAAATGTACGCTCTCCTTACAGAACACTGCCTATAAACAGGAAACCTAACTATTAAAGTGAACATCCAATTAATTAAGATACTTTAGTAAAATACTTGGATCCTTCAAACACTGATACTTGAGTACCATTTATCTAGCTCATTCAGCCATTGAAAAAATTAATGTACTTTTTATTTTTCAGAAGAAATACAAGTTTTATAGTAAATCAGAGTAGTGACTCAAAAACAACAAATTAATAAGGCTGCTCTAAGCATCTGTTTCTCTTCAGTACTTTTTACTAGTTAACTACAAATAAAAACAGGATTCTGTTTTATTTTATTTTTTTCAGAACCTCTTGTCAATAGAACAAGTGTTGAAGCAAGTGTATCAATTCTATATTAAATGATACTCTGACAAATAAGAACACTTTTTGCAGTTATGAAGGCTAACGGATAAGCAGCAATGGCAACAAGTCCTTTTTTTTTTATCCCAAAGATAGCACTTTAAAGACTCAGTCATTCAGTCCTTTCTCCTCACCTCAACCTTGATCTACAGCATCTGCCTACCTACAAGAGGTTTTTTCCTCACTGTAATGTACTCAGTCTCTATTCTCCCCTAAACAGAGATTGCTAGTCCTTCCAAAACTTTGCAAATTATTGTTTTGCTAAATGGACTGCAATCTAAAGAGGACAATTCTGAGGACATCATGCACATCTAAATCTAGTACTCGAATGAACTAAACTTTAAATTGGCAAGTGCTTCTATCTCTTCAACATGATATATAAACAAGACAACAAACAAAGCAACCCCCACCCAGTTTATATAATGTACAATATATGTGAGCATTATCACAAGCCAAATATGCACTTTTCCAATTTAATCCAAAATGACAACTCAAAAACAGTATTGTTCTATAAAATTAAGTTTAATGAACCCAATCCATATTCCTTAGGCAGGTAAAACTTCCAGGCTGGGATTTTCAAATGAGCCTTTAGGCACCCAACTCCATTGCAACTGAATGGGTGTGTTGGGTGCCCAAGTCCCTTAGGCTCCATGGAAAAGCCCAACCCCAGGGAGTTAACTGTAGATTATGTATATGCATACTATTCAAACTGTATCCTGAACGTTGATTATATACACATGTAAACCTATGATCCCTGACTTTAATGAAACAATACTCTTTCACTTTAATTACTTAACATAGTGTTGAACCATTATTGTAAATGAAATTAAATGAAAATGCTGATTTCCATAAGAAATAAAAATACAATCAGCTGTTCCATCAAAGCACTTTCTTTTAATGAGAATTTTGCCTGTATAAGCCTCAAGCTCTCTAAGAAGACAGTGTGGTCCGGGGATAGGGAATCAGACTTGGAGTCAGGAACCCTGGATTTTATTTCCAGTTCTAACATTGCTGTATGAGCTCTGCCAATTCTCATGATTTTATATGCCTTAGTTTACCCATCTGTAAAATGGACATAAAAATGCATATGCCCCTTTTAAAGCACTCTGAGCTCTACAGGTGAAAATCTTCACAGAAATGCTAAGTTTTATTAAGTGTTGCTCAGTTGTAATGTGACATAAACAGGAGTTCCCAGAGCAGAGAGTGGACAGCACAAACTCTAAGAGTGTAATTTCAACATGCAAAAATAAGAAAATTCAGCACTGAAAATGAAAAGGTCCACCATGAAAAGGAGCTACCTCAACTCAAGGGTCAAACCTATTCTTTTAATGAGTCATTTAATTATTATCAATTTATCCTCATACGAAGTTGTGTGAGATCAACTGTCCTTCAATGTGATTTTGAATTTTGCCTGTGTAAGGAATACAGGATCAGAAACTACATAAGCTTCAATATTTGGGCCCACCAGATTGACATTGCTATTTTCTTGAAAGCCCTTTTGACAGAGGACTACTCCATTTTTATTTCAGAATCTCCTTGTTCTTTTGTGGTTGACGGTACACAGATGCACAGCCCAATCCTGCCCTTAATCAAGTCCATGAGAGTTTTACCATTACCCTCAGTGGGAACAAAATCAGGCCTACAGTATTAAATGTAAAAAATAAACTTTTCCTTTTGGCTTTCTATAGTATTTTCTTTCCTTTAGTTTTTCTTTTTTTTTAAATGAAGATATAATTTGAATGTACACTTCCAAAGACAGAATATAGCTCTTCCAAGCCACTGTTGCAAACATAATCCTGTTCTTACCACACCATATTTTTCTACGCAATGTTCCACTACATTATACAATATTAATGAATATTTTTACTACTTAAAGTCCTTTGAAATCAATGGCACAAGAGTCCTATTCATTTCACTGGGACTTGGTGTACTGCAAAACTACAGCTCAAGCTGGTCACAGAACAATGCTGTAGTCATATAAGACACACCAGCAACCATTTTATTCCTACTATGCTGCATCTTCATATGCAATATTATAACAATTTATTCTTATTATGTGAAGTTCTGTTAAAACCAACAGTACAAGCACCTCCTTGACACTATTAGGACTTTGTATGGCAAAGATAACATGCAGTAGTCTTGTATATATTACACGGAAAGATACCACCTATTATGAAAAATACATTTATTAAAGCCATTTCAAAACATTTCTTCTAAATGTCAAAAACACTTTGGCAGCAATGGACTAATTTCCAAGTTTTTAAAAAAAGTAGCACTGAGAAAGAAATGTCCTGGCTAAATACATTCAAAAATGTATCCCTTAGTTTAAAAAATAATTCCATGCTGGCAAATTGTGTGCCAAGTTTCAATGTAATTACTTCTGAAACCACTATAGGACAGATTCTGAAACCTCACCTCACATGAGTAACTCTTACACCTGTAAGCAGTAATTCTATTGACTAACAGGAAAGTACTCCAAAGGGCCTACTTGCACATGTAAGAATTGGTCACATTAGGTCCACTTTCAGGATCGGTCCAGTTACACTGAACCCCAAAAATCACGTACTTAATGCATATAAAATGAAATTTAGCTACATTCTGTACAGGGGTTTGATCCTGCCGCCACTAAGTCAATATCAGCGCTCCCACTGACTTCAATGGGAGCAGGATCAAACCCACAATGTTATGAAAATTACTACAGTTAGTCAGCATGTTCAGTTTCAGATATTCAAAAATCTCAGCACATATTTCCCCCCGCATAAATAAATCACTATCAAAAAAAGATTTATGAAACAAATTATTTTTTAAAATAAAGATACCTTTTAGCCAGAATATTAGTAAAGCAAGTGGCTAGAATGATAAAAATTGTCTGTGTCACTTTTCAACAACTGTTTTACATAATTTTTTGCAGTGAATTTCACATCTGGCTAGCAACTTGTACGCCAAGTTTCAAACCGAATGCAATTTGAAACTGCCAATACATTACACTCTGAAATTCAAGCACTGAGAAGAAGAATGGGGAGGTTGATGTTCATGATGTATCCTGATGTTCCCTTAAAAATATCCATACGTCTGGGTGTTGTAGTAAACTGCTAATTTTAATGCGGTAACTTTGGTTATCAATGTCAAGTTAGTGGACCTACGAAGCAATGCTATAATTATTCGGTATAAAAATAGTATTTCTACGCAGCACCATTAGATTGGTATAAAACAAGTTAAAAGCCTATTACTTCCAGTAAGAAAAAAATTATGCTGTAAAACAATGTAAGAAACAATGCAGCAGACAAAAGCTTGTTATTCAGAATCCCATTAGTTACTGAAAATACCTAATATAACTTTTGTTGATCAATACTTTCATGTAAGCCCTAAATAATACATGATTCCAGCGGGGAAATATGCAGCAAATCAAATATGGTTGGAGATTATTTCAAATTATGAATAGTAGCATGACTGCTAATCCATAAATCAGAAATCAGAAAGATTGTTGTAATGTGGGAGGGCTCTATTTAATAAAGGTCATTATAACTCCTGGCTCTAGAGCTATAAGATCTAATATCCTCTCTGGTAGCTCTATGATATGCCCATGCATTACTGTTCTTGTTGACAGTCTGTTGCCTTGGAAATATTTCATTATTTCAGTTTTTCCATTTGTAGACCCTTGGCCTTGTGATATGAAGGCCACCCTATTTCATATTTTCGATTATCATTTAAGCAATCTTCTGGAGCTATTTATATAAAAGCAAGTGTTAGACAATGCATATCATCATTTATCACTGTTGTGTTTAAGCTTATACTCTAGAAAGAAATACAAAAATGATGAGTTTTTTTCTTTACTTTAAACCAACACCACTGGGATACTGCGATATGCTTTACAAATCAGCACTGGCATACTATATGCATGACACGTCTATTTAATCATCTTGGATATATATCCACACAATTGAAAGATCCTAGGCTGGTACTGTAACCGTATAATTTGAAGCCTACCAGTGTTTAAAAGAAAATCAAAGAAGTTTAAGTGCATAACTTCAAAAATAATTATTTCACAATCTAAACAGGTAAAACAAAGTTTTAAAATGATTCAAGTAGTATTAATACTTAATGGTAGCATATATCATCTTTGGAAGACATTTCAAACCATTATCCTGTTGTTTACAGTACTTTAACACATTCCATCTAAATAATGTGCAAATGAAGAACAAACAAACAATATATAGATTGTTTACTATCCTGGGTCTAAATTTTGATAACTAGTTTATTTAAGTAACTAAGAAAATAGTGATTGCAGAAGACATTTTTCAAATCACTTACAAGATACAACTCAGAGGAGATTTACAAAGTAGGCTTAAATAAACAGTTACATGCAAGAATGTAGTGAAACGTTAAATACGTTTTAAGAAAATGCACATTAGTGTATATTTACTGAAGCACTATTACATTTTTTCCAAAACTTTTTCTAAAGAACACATAGGATTATATATAATTTCCTATATAAAAACAAATAAACTTACACATGTAATATTTATACTTAAAGTGTTCAGAGCATTGTAAACAGTGATAACCAAGTGAACCCTCAGGGCACAAAACTGTCTGGACACTAGGCCAAGTTTGTGGCTATTAGCGTTCTAGGAGTTTAGGCTACTTGTTCCCCTGAAATGATTACTCCTCCCACTCCCTACAGGGTAAAACTACTCTGATCCAACCTTTAAAATGACAGCATCAGAGCTGAACAAGAAGATGCTATTAAAGGGCATTAAATTAAATACAGTATATCCTCCTACAACTTCAATCAGAATTTCAGACCAAGTGTTATTTAGTTCAGCTCTCAAGTGGAGCAGAATAACAAATTGCGCACTTTGATTTACCTTCTCCGAATGCCAAATGGAGACAGGTGATAAAGAAAGCACTCATGCACAGGCTATGAAGTTTCCCCTAGAAATTAATTCTATTTTCAAGATTCCTATCTCAGAGAAATTCCCAAAATGGCACACAAATATGCTTCTGCTGGAGAGATTACTGAAGCTGTCCTGGCAAATACATTTATTACTAATATAGTACCAGGATCAGAAAGAAGACAGCAAAATTGTATATTAGAAAAAACATATTGCTATTTATACATTGTTGTTTTCCTTGCAAATGAAGAACTTTACAGAAAAAGAAGAAAAGGATGCTGCTAAAGGCACTATTAAGACAGTAAAATGCCTATGCAGCCACTGGAAGAAAACGTTGAATGTTTATCGCTAAAGAGAAGCCAAAACATAAATCAGACCTTTGATTTCTGGATTTTTAACAGAGGTGCACATTACACCTATATCCAAATTCAGTTCCATAGGTCTTTGACTACATTGTCGAAGTGCAACAGTTAACGGTATGCATCAAGCACAGCTACATAAATACTTTACTTACGAATACAAAACAGAGTTTTCCAAGGTTTTGCAATACTCAGTAAATTACTTCACCATGAAAAGTACTGAGATTTCTATCAAATCTGCAACTATTTAATTTTTTTAAAATATACACTGTGATATGTTATCACATTTTAAAAAGACAAGTTTTACATTAAAAAGTGTGAAATTAAAAACTGTCTGACCACAACTTATTTTATGTAAATATTTCTCAGATCAACTTGCACTGTAAAATATAAATCTGACAATGTGACCCAGTCACTTTTAAAAGCTAAGTGTTAATTTCCATTTTACAACTAACCAGGCACCTTCCTCACCCTCCCACTCATCCCAAACTCGCTGATAATGCTGAGAAAAGCACACAAAAACAAACAAAAAAAACTTTGGCTGCCCTCCTGTTGGACATATATCTTAGTGAAATGGATCTTTGAATACTTTTGTAAGAATCACAAAGTCACATCACATGAACTTGTCAACTGCTACCTACTGATCACTTCTAGAAAGAGTCATTTTACTAGAACAAATCTTCCACGGCCAATTCATGTCAGCAACAGTCAATTAACAGCAAACACAATCCCAAACAAAAGTATAAGGGGCGAGACTGGTGGATTAGAAGAAAAGGGGAGAAAGTACCATCCACTCTAAAGACTAAGAATAACATCAGTTTACAGTCCTTGCAGATATTTTGTATACAAACTCTGTTGCGTGCTTTAACCAACTCCACAGTGCAATAAGTATCAACTGTTCCAAACAGCCTGATGTGTTTCCACCACCAAGGCCGGGGCTGAGAGGGGGCAGTGTACATTATTCTGCTATTATTGTAACGCTTTGGACAAACTTGCCCGAATGCGCAGCTTGCTGCGAAGAGCAAACAGCTCTTCCCTAGTTTTGGCCTAGCTGCACTTGAACTGCACAAGCAGGGACGGCCCCTCCGCAAGACGTTCCGGGCCTGGTGCAAGCTCCTCGTCCCCCAGTCACCCCCTCCTCCGCCTCCTCCCCCTCCTTCGCGGAGGCTAGAGACCCGAAAGGGGCCGCCCCGGGGATCCCCACCACCACCACCACATACACCCCTCCCTTCCTCGTCAACGCGCCCTGCCAAACACCGGCTCCTGCGAGCTGGGGAGGTGCCACAGCTCTGAGACTGGCGGCGGCTGCAGCGGGGAGGCTCGAAGCGCGCGCGCGTGTGTGTGTGTGCAGACAATATGCAATAGGAGAGAAACTCCCCGTACTACCTGACAGGGCGAGCGGGTATCCGCAGGCAGAGAGTCCTCCTCCTCCCACCATTCCCCGGCATGGCAGCCAACCCAGACCCAAGGCAGCAGCGGCGGCGGCACCGCGCGGCGCTGCTGCGGCTGCAGGTTCAATAAAGAGAAAGTGTTACCGTTCTCGCCGGGAAGGATCCTGCTGAAAGCTTGGCTTGGTGGGCGCCATCTTCCTGGGGGTTTTTTTTTTTTCCCTCTCGCCCTTACTTTTCCCCGTGCCGGGGTTGGCGTGTGTGGTGTGTCTAGCGGCGGCAATGGCCCTGGTTACCCAGACAGGCTAAGGAAAAGTACTGAGGCCGAAGCATCGCGGGCTCCCGCTCCTCGGCGCAGTCCTGGTGCAGGTTGCTCGCTAGCACGGCTGCTGCGGCGGCCGCCGTCCACAAGCCGAGGAGCGGAGAGAGCCCGGGCTCCGCCGGCTCCACAGACATGCCAAGCGCAGAGACAGGCGGCCGGCGGCGGCGGGGGGAGAGAGCCGCGCAGCCCCGGCGGGCAGCCCGGCCATTGGCATCGCCCGGCAGGTGTGACACACGCACACAGCACGGGCCAGATTAAGCTGGGTGCCAGGCCATGGGGCGAGCGGGGCTGGGGCGAGCGCGGGAGGGAAGAGTCAGGGAGCTCCGGGCTTGACCGCTGTGAAAGTATTTCTGGGCATTTTCCAGCTGCTTCCCCAGCTCCGCTCTCACTCTCTGTGCAGGGGACAGAGCCTCCGCTGCCGGCGCAACAACGCCACTCAGTTGCAGTTTCGCACACTTTCCTGCTCTGGAGCAGCAGATCCAGCAGAAAAGAGGGGCTGCGAGACACGGTTGTGTGTGTGCGTGTAACTCTGCGAATGCACATGTGTGCATATCACAGGGGAGAGCATGTGTGCACTGTATGTAGAAATCCGTGAGACAACATATGCTCTATACAGCGTGTGTGCATTACATATGGAGAAGTGCGTGTGTGCTCAATATGTTATGTGTGCGGCATATGTGCATCTATTGTGTAGACAGTATTGGAAGAGAGTATATGCGTTAGATACACAGAAGTGTACGCACGTGTGAATAGCTCATATCCCTCTGTACAGAAACCGCAGATAAATGGGGAGAGGGTTGCGAATATAGGCGCGGACACCCATTTGAGTGTGTACACACCCCGCACCTCACTCAGTATAGAGTTCCAGCTGTAGATGCTCTCTTCTTGAAAGATGTAACATTGGTCATGTTAACACAATGTGACTCGCTCTGTTTGGAAAGCATATGCTTCACGTTCACTGGAGATTACCAAATGGATCACGAAATAAGGAAGCGAGAAAAAGAGCATACCTTACAGGTTTCTGTTAACATATCAGGAGAACTGGGGTAAAAGAGATTTTAAAAGGCAATGTCTCTTTTGTAAATGGCTTTTTAATGCTAAAATAACGGTGTGGCTATGCTGCTGCACGCAAGTTCAACTGCTTAGGGCCTGATCCTGTTCCCAAAACGAACCGGATTCTTTCCATGGGAGCAGGATCAAGTCCTAGACAACGGGGTTTAAACAGAGCATCTTCTCCGTGACTTAAAAAGGGAAAGGGGAATGGGATGGCTACACGTGTGAGGTGTGCAAGAGAAAGCGAGCGAGGAAGAAGTTATTAAAGCACCTGAAAGTTTGGCTGTAGGGCGTTGTAAATGCACTAGCAGAACAATCTCTCCCTGTAGGAGCCAGCGAGACTGACCTACCTATTAGGTTTGAGGACTTCCAGAAGCAGACACAGGCTGCCAGGGCAGCCCAGGGACGAAGCCCCTGCAGACAGCTTCTCTCTCCAAGCAACCTACTCACCTTGGCCCCGATCCTGCAAACACTTACACAAGTCTCTACTCACTGTAGTAAAAGTTAAGCACGTAGGTAAGTATTTCAAGGATGGGGGCCCCATTTCTTACTGGACTTTTTGTATTTGTCATTCTGCAATACATACACATTAACTATACTGTATTTATCCAGAGTAAACATCATACATCTCAACATAAGATCCTTGGATTTCTTTTATTTTTATTTCAGTCATTTAAAATGGGTGCTGTAATAGACTTTCAACTTTATATCAAGGAATCTGGGGGTTCAAAAAGCACAAAATGCCAGTCAATCCGGCAAACCTTTTTCCTCCCCTCCTCCAGAAAAAAAAAAGTTAAGGTGTCATCTTGGATTTTTGCAATGAGCATAAAAGTGATGCCAAGGTTTTGGTATATTTATAAAGCATTTCAGTATAACAAGTTGAAACATCATTCAAAGGAAAGGCACAGTTTTAGTCTATAAAACTAATAGTTACCTAGCATTTGGAGAAAATGCAAATCGTCTTTTCTACAGGAAATTATATAAACCATCCAGACTGGACTGCATTCTCAGTATTGTATGTATTTGACTATGTATTTAGTCAACAATGTTTGGTTTACTGGTGTTGGTAGTTTATCAGAGAAGAGTTGTTCTTATAACTTTTTCCTGATTACTGACTGACAAGAATCCAGCTATTAAAATCTAACTGAAGTACTAAAATTTCACAAGCTGCCTTGTCCATATATTTCTGTATAGCTTAACCCCTCCAGAGGTCTCTTTCATTTATTTAAAAGTCAATCTGACATTTCTGACCCTTGACTTCCCCACTTCACAGACTAAATTATTGTGACAGTTGCCTGTACTTCCTAGTTAAAGTGACCGTCAGTTTCCCTTAGAATTTAAATACTTTATAGGTGACAAAAATCATACAGAAACCATGAAAGGAAAATACTAGCCCAACTTTTTCCCATTCTTTATATCTGTCACGTTCCAGTTCTTTTATATAATAGGTTCGTGTATTTGAGCAAAAGGCGGGTGATATTTCATTTTCAGACGTTCCTGAGCAAGGAAAGTTCTTAGGGATCATCTAACTGAAATATCAACTTTATACTAATTTTTCACGAAATAAAGCCTTCAAAAGTCACGTCCAGAAAATTTATACCATTGGGCATCAAATGGAAAACACACCCATATGTTTTCCAAAACTTGCCCTACTGTGTTAGGCAACTCAAAGTTGGTGAACAACTCAAAGTTGGTGAACAACAAAGCAGGCAATGATCGATTATCTGAATCTTACCAGTTTAAATACTGGTGGTCCGAAACAAGAGTTTCCAAATCAGTGAAGTTTGAAATATAACGTAAAAACTTACGGGGATACTAATATTCATTAGATGCACATTCAGTTTGAGGTGTTGGATATTTGTGGCTACACACCATTTTTTACCCCAATATTTAATTTAATGCTAAACTGGAAGCCCAGATGTTTGGAACTATACTATTTTTATTTTATTTTAAAATCAAAATTGTTCAGATTTCAATCTAGACTTATTTTTGTCAATTAGTGGGGAGTACATTTTTGTTCTAATTTGCTAGTTTTGTACGCTTAGAAAGACGAGGAAATGTCATGTAATTAAACATCATGTTAGTATCAGCACGTATCGATGAATTATTAAGGGATGGGGGTGGGGAAGGTCTTTAAACTTCATTATGACTTAATGCCTAACCCAACTTTGTAGGGCTCTTCCTAAAGGCGCTGCCTGCGAATCGCGTGTATTTGCATTATAATGCAGTTAAGATGAATACTCCACAGTGCTGCGCACACTTAGGGTTTCATGCTATATTTCCCTGTACTAACAGGTGACATGATAAAACACTACAATGTGGACCTGCAAGCGTGCAACTCCAAGTTAAAATTGTCTCTTTCTCTGTCGAAAACAAATTATCAATCAACACACCGTGATCAATTATCCCCCAGGCTGACACACAGTGGGATTTGCACAAGGCATTGACATTGAGAAATTCCCCTCTAGCAGGGAAGAGCGGACGGGATCCCAAACTTTGCAGCAGCCAAGCTAAGATGCCGGGAACTCACTCCCCCTACCACACACACACACACCCCCATTGCTGCTTCCCAACTCATTCAAGATACAACTAGGAGATTTTGTTTACATCTCGGTGTATTTTAAAGCAGCCTGAATTTTTACACCCAAAGAGCTACCAACAGCGAGAGAGAGAGAAAGGAAAGAAATACAAAAGCACAAAGAAAAGCAAGTGAGGGAGCCTCACACACACCCCCTTTTTTGACTTGCACTCACCGTTGTTGGTAGGAAGTGATGCCCTGAACGTTTTGCGGGTTGCCGTTAGCTGCGGTGCTGGCTCTCCCCATGCCTGGCCCGGCCGGCACTCCCCCGGCAGCCCCACCGGCCGCCGCCGCAGTCACCTGCACGCTGAAATCCGGGAAGATCCTGATCATCCCCGCGGCTCAGCACCCAGCGAGTCTCGGCGAAGAGGTACAGCAGCTCCTCTCCCTCCGGCGGCTGCAGCAGCAGAGCCAGGCACACTGCAATCCCATTAGTGAGCGGCGGCCACTGTGAGTGAGGGAAGGCGCTTTGATCTGAGCTGCTGGGCTGAGATTGAGAGGAGTTGGGGGGGGGGGGTAAGGATGGGGGGTAAAGGGAGGGGGAAGATATTTTACCGATTTGCAAACATGCAACGTGTGAGGATTTGGGGGGCGCGGGAGGGGGGGGTGTCAGCACTGCCAAAGGAAGGTGTAGCTAATAATACCACTGAAGCTGAGGTTATACCAGAAAATCCAAGCTGAGTATGGACAGAGAGAGGAGAGGGAGGCGCAATTACTTTAGCGGTGCAGTGAAAATGATGAGCAGCAAATGTTGCCTTTTTTCCCAGTCCTCCTTCTCCCCCACCCCTCCTCCCAAAATGCAAGTCTTGGAGGATTTCTGTGTCTCAATGAAGTAATAATAAGCGCTGCTGACCACAGCCTGGGCTAGAGCCAACAGCGCGGGGGAGGAGGAGGAGGGACGAAATATCCCAGCTCCCAGAGTCCTAAAGAAAGAAGTAAGAGTGGAGGATTGTTGCTGCCCAAGTTCCTGCTCTTGGTAACTTGCCTCCCCCCCTATGAAGGGACGGTTTTCAAAACGGAGGAAATGCGCCGCTTTTGTGCAATGGCAGAGTTTGTTCCCTGTTATAGGGAACTGACTCTCCTCCCCTCCTAGTGTGCAGCAATGTTATTACTACTCGAACTTGTAAGGTGTGTGGTTGTGTGTGCGCACGCACTGATCCCCATTGCTGCTTCAACATATCAATTATACCACTGAGCGGTGTGCAAGAACCCTTTGCAAATGTATATCACACAGCAGCAGGAGCAAACAATAACAATCGCGAGGAAGGTGGCTCGTCTTTGGTGTCTCTTTGATGCAAACTGCTTAATATAGGAGAGGGGAAAGCGTCTGCAGATTTACAGCTCCTTTGTGCAACACGGGTCGGAGTGGGCGCAATCCCCCACCCCCCCCTTACCGAGGAGGGTGGATTTACCTTCTCCCTCTTCCCCGCTGCAAAGTGATTCTCCACCCAAAACCGGGTTTGCTTGGGTTTAAAGGCTGCTGCCTGTGCATGTGTGTGCCCCCCGAGCCACGCCGTGCGGCGTTGTGGTGCTTCTCAGGGCGCAGCAGCAGCAGCCGCCGGCGGTGCAGGACGAGGTGTTGGAATGCGCAGAGCAGTCCCCCACCCCGTGCCATTCCCACCCTCCTCGGAGGCGCCGGGAGTCAATAAGGGAGCAACAACTTGCTCTGCCGCGCTGCTGATTGACTCCCCGCGCGTTAACCACCGGCGCTGCGAGCCTGGGCCGCTCGCCTCGCAGCCAATCGCCGGCCAAAGCGCAGGGCTGGCGCGGCGCTTCACCTGCTTAACCCTTTGAGGCAGGCGAGGAGAGAGCAGCAGCCTGCGTAGCGGCCAAGACGTCAGGAAGGGGTGCGAGGGAAGGAGGCGAACCACAAGCCCACAACAGAGCCCTTTCTTTCTTAACAGGGACAGGTCTTTGGGAAAGCCCTTGTCCTAATGTGGAGGAACGCAGAAGCCTTGCAAAAACCGCCCAGAAAAGCCTGTAGCCCCTGCATCAAATCTACTCACCCAGCCTCACCCTGACACCGAGAAAGTAACTGGGGGCACTTGGCCCAAATGCTGTCCCCTCACCACACTAAAGTTACTCAGGCTAAGCAAGCTGCTGGCGTTAGTTTGCCAAGGTTCCATACAAACTGCAGCGCCTTAAGTACTTTCAGTCAGGAGTATTAAGGGAAGAGAGGAGGAAAAGCTGTTCCTCCCCACAGCTTTCTTGTACAGGTGTATTGTCCACACACCACCCTCCTCCTCCTCTGGGGCCTTAGAGCCCAGGCCCCTCAGATCCAAAAGGCAGACCTGAAGGAGTAGCTCTCTTGTTAGCAGTAAAGCCTGTTCCCCTCTAGCCAGGGGGATGAAGCACACACAGTGCTAGTGGGGGGTACACAAGCAGCATTCATTCTGTGCTCCCTGAGGACAGAGCTGTTAACCCTGTCTACTCATGGTATGTCTCCACTGCAAAAAAGTGTGTTCTCAACTCAGGTTAGCTAATTTGGGTTAAACAGTAGCGGCGCCAGGGTTTTTGCTGCTCTAGGCGGCAGCGCTGAGCTCTTCGGTGGCAGCTCGTGTGAAGCAGCATTTTGGCAGCTGCTTTTCTTGCCGCCGAATCGCCGCCAGGGAGTCGCCAACCCCCAAATCCTGCCGCCCTAGGCGACCGCCTAGGGTCGCCTAGTGGAAGCGCCGGCCCTGAGGTTAAATAGCAGTGAAGGCACAGCAACTTGGGCTGGGAGCTCACGTTCACCCCTAGGATGCCCTATAGACGAACTCAAGTCACAGTATGACAGTTGCACTGTGAGATGTGCTTGCTGTACTTGTCCTGCCTGGCCCTAGAAGGCATTGTGCTCCTGGCTTCCACATGCAAAGCTACTCTTGTCCTGGCAGTATATCACCTTTCACCCATGCAGCTCTGCCTCTGTGAATCTTAGATTGGCCCTTAGATTGGCCTTGCACATCCTCTTCATCTTGACTTTTACTTATTATTTTTGTTTGAAACCAAATTAAGACATATCAACTTTGTTAAAACAGAGATTGCATTCAAATCCTTTGTATTAAATAGCATCTGTGTTTGCATTCTATTTTAATACAGAATTCTTTGGACTGCAGCTAATACCAGGAGATATGAAACTGGTTAGTCCCCACATGTTGCACATAAAAAGAATTCATAATGAGCATCTGTGGGATGTGGAATGGATCCCATGAGTTAGCTGAAGACCTCATAACGTAAGAGCTGAGAAGCCTAAGTGAATTATGACTGTCTCTCTCCTCACAAGTAGGATTAATTTTCTATCCCACTTATATTCATTATCTATCCTGTTTATACCATAGGGACATCAATTGTTTGAGCGTTAAATATAAAGACTTTACAGAAAAAGTATAGGTTAGATAGCTGAGGGAGGAGAGGATGTTATTCAAACTGCAGGTTTAAAGAATAGTTTTAAATAAAGATGTTCACATTATTTTTAAATTACTTCAAATGTTTGTTTCTTCTTTGTAATCAACATATTTAAAATGCAAGGTTTATAAACTATCCTCCATCTGCCCATGGCCCTCCCAATTTTGTCAATAGGAATTTTGCATGCAGATCAAGGACTGTATATGGCCTTTAGAGAGCAGGTCAATAAATGGCTGGAGGAATGATTAAAGACTTCTGAATAGCGCCTTTCCTTTTTCTTACAACACAGTACAAGACTGGCATTAATATAGGCTACCACTCTAATTGGTTATGGAATAAACACAGAAAGGAATTTAAATGTGCCCACATAGTCATTTTCTAAATTCTCAGACCATTATAGTAGTTTTTTTCTGCCAACTTGTGTCCAGGCATTAGAGTGGACATAATCATTTAGAGGTCTCCATCCTTTGACTGTCACTCTGGGTACTGTAACCATATTTTCATGATCCAAAAGCAACAACTGAGACACAGAGAGCCAGCCTTTGGCTAAGATGTACAAAGCTTGTCTTAGTTAGAAGTCTACTCCCGAGGGCATTGTGCGCCAAAAAATTAAAAATTCTGCTCACAATATTTTAAAATGTTGCAAGTTTTATTTATCAATAAATAAATGCAGAGGCTCCAGCATGACAGCGGGGAGCACAGGCGACTGGCTTGCTGAAGGTAGGAGATCACCTGCAGCCTCCCCACCCCTGGGACACGGACTCAGCGGACAGGCTGCACCCGACCCTTACACAGCACAAGGCTTGGCCTGCCCCAGAAACACCCTAGGCCCCCGCCCCTCTACACCAGCCACACCAGGTGTAGGGCAGGCAGGTTCAACCAGGCAGGATCCAAGTGTGGAAGGGGTTCAGTGTGGGGTGATCCAGGTGTGGGGTGAGAGGATTCTGTGTGGGACAATCTGAGTGCAGGCAACTCAGTGGGGGGTCCAGGTGTGGAGAGATCTGGATGCACACAGGCTCGTTGGAGGGGTTTTAGGTGCAGGGGCAAAGGAACTCTGCAGGGGCTTCCAGGTGAAGGTGGTTGGGGCTCAGCGGAGGGGTCTAGGTGTGGGTATCTCAGCGGCTGAGGAAGTGAGGCTTGGTGGGGTGGGGGGTCTGGGTGCAGTTAGTTGGGGGTCAGTGGTGTGGGGGTCTGGATGTGGGGGCTCAGAGTGGTGCAGGTGGGGGGCATCAGGGTGGGGGTTTGAGTGAGGGATCTATGTGGAGGTGGTCTGGGTCCATAGGCAGGGGGTCTGGGTGCAGGGGAGCTCCAGATGCAGGGGTTGAAGTTCAGTGGGGTGGGGTTCGGGTATGGAGGGCTAGGGGGGTTCTGGATGTAGCCAGTAAGGCTTGGCAGGGGTGTCTGGGTATGGAAGGTCTGGGGGAGGGATAGCTCAGTGGTTTGAGCATTGGCCTGCTAAACCCAGGGTTGTGAGTTCAATCCTTGAGGGGGCCATTTGGGGATCTGGGGCAAAAATTGGGGATTGGTCCTGTGTTGAGCAGGGGGTTGGACTAGATGACCTACTAAGGTCCCTTTCAACCCTGATATTCTATGATTCTATGCACAGGGGGTTGGGTGGATGGGGAAGCAGCTCCCTGTACAGTGACCTCTCCCCCCACACCTGAGGAGCGATGGGGGCAGGAAGCAGGGGAGGATGCTGAGCTTTCTGCAGCTGGGGGAAATTTATGGGGGTGGGTCTGACACAGCCTCAGTTACTCCTTGGAGGGGAAGAGGAAGTCCTGTCCTCTCCTGCCTCCAGCCCAGCTGGGACTAGCAGCTGATCCTGGCTCAAGGTAGAGGCCACTGACTGGGGTGTCCCCAGCCCTGTGATGATTTACCTTTCTGCCGGGCGCCTGAAACCATGTATGTGCTTGCTAGGGAGTGGTGTGTGACCGCTCTTACAGCTTCCCTTTGCTTCCCTGTTAGAAAGTCATTTTTCTGCAGGAAAACAAAGAAATCTGTGCATGTGCAGTGGCGCAGAATTCTCCCCGAGTAGAAGTCACACATGGGGGTCCTGAGCTTGCACCATTGAAGCCAGTAGTTTTGTCATTGACTTCAGTGGGTGCAGGACTGGATCCTCTTTGCATATTTTACATGATATTTTATTACTACTGACTGTATCACTTATTTAACTGCTTAAACACAGCAAAAGCCACATGCAGCAGCCACACAAGTAGCCCCACTGAAGTCAGTGGAACTACCCACATGAGTAAGACTAGCAAGATTTAGTCTCAGGTTTGAAATGTCTGCAATATGCAGAGCCATTGTTTCAAAGCCCTTAAAAGAATATCAACTACAAATGTTATACCATGACTGTAGAATAGTGCGTTTGATTGTTTATTGCTTTTCTCCCACAATTAAGGGTAGCATAGTAAAGCAAAGTGTGAATCTCTGCTATTTGAATCTTATTTAACACTTGAGTGAAAATGTTCAATGTTGGATTTATACTCCTATCTGTCTGCCCCATGTTCAGTACTGTGGGCCTGATTCTCCTTCCATTTTCACTAATTTTATACCAGCATAACTATGTAAGGCAAAGGAGAATCAGGCCCTATCATTTTTTTAAGTTAGTTTATTTTTCATCACTCCCCGATTATTGCTAGATCTGGTTCTTGAGTGAAATTATTTTTGTCTAAATTCAGTACACTATAATAAGATATTCTGCAAGTTGCTTTGGTATTGATTGAGCTCAAATATGTTCAGGTACAGTAGTGCTGTTTCTTATAATATGCTGTAGATTTTCCACTGTTATGGCAAAAACACAGTAAAGACAAAAATTAAAAACACATGACAGTGTATAATATAATATTTAATATTTATACATTACATATACCTATCTCTCACAATTATATGTTATATCTTTATCCTCATTGTCAATGTACTACAGTTCCTTTCTTTCACAGGTGAAAAAAAATCTCTTCTCTGGAAATTCATTTCCATTTACTTAAAGTTAAATGGTTTGACTTTGAATTTTCATTATCTGCTGTTGGAAGGAGCCTGTGACAGGTACTAGAGAGAATGCTACAAAGCTTCATTGTATCATCTAATTTTTGCTTCACTTTAGTCAGATATCATTTAGGTGGAGAGTAAAATAGTATACATAGAACAGGATAAAATAGAACAAAACAGAACAGAAATAAAATAAAATGAAAATAGGATACATAATGAACTACAGTAGAAAAATGCCTTTATCTCTGAAGTGTTGAATTTTTTTTTAGTTATACTGATTCCCCACTAGTGAGAAAATTGAACTAATTTTATATAAAAGGAATATGTCATAACAGGATATGGCATTTATCTTCATGAGATAGAGGTGACCTCATCATTCATAAGTGGTGTAGCTATGAATGACTAATCAGCCTCCCCCCACCCATTAAGTGTAGATAAAGTCCGTGTCTTCTGTATAGGTATTAAATATTCAGTTTATTATTTTACAACTCCCCATCTGTACAAGTGTCCACTGACTGTTGTATCAACTGCTGCAACCAATATGTACTATTATTATGAAGCACTGGCCATTCAAAGGCTGCACTTCCTGACAGTGGATGGATATAGAGAATGGAAAAGAAAATAACAGAGAAGATGAAACAGGAGACGATAGCCCATGTAAGGAAAAATTATGGGCAGAGTAAGGAGAAGACTAACTGACCTGTACTTTCATTGCTTGTAATGTTCCAAGAGCTTTATAACATACATACAATGAAAACATTTTTCGTATTAATACTACACATATCAGCTACCTCATATCTCAAGTTATATTGCTAAAGTTATTCCCAAAGGAGTTTATATATGTATACTGAGAGAGGAATATATAATTAGGAATGAAGAATTTCCTTTCACCGTTTATCAGCAGTGCACATTAGAAAAGAGCAGTTGATAAAAAAATATGATTTCTTTCCAGAACTATATGAGAGAATATAATTTTCTTCCTCAAATGATGTCATGTGCTGCATTTTGTTTTCATTCCAGTGTAAAACTAATGATCTCAGTATAAAATATACATACATTCTGTTTAATTTTACGTGGAAAGAATTGACTGTTCATCTGAAAAATGACAACATATTTCTAAACAGTGAATGTTAGAAGTCAGGAAAAAAGCCATCAAAACTCAAATAGGAAGTACTCAAATATTTTCCATCCTTAGAATTCCTTGATATATACTCAGGGTCCAGGGCTGGGAGAGAGGAGGACAGACATTTCTAGAAGATGCACTGGGAATGAAGGGAGAGATTAAAATAGCTATCCATATATTCTAAGCAGGAAACACAAGCAAAGAAGAAGATAGAAGGAAAATGCCTGGGGAAAGTAGCATCACTATCGAAATCATAAAAGATGTATAAGGACATCAGTAGAAGAACTAGAAAAACTATTAGAAGAATGCCCTAGAGGGCTATCCCAATGGCTCAATGATTAGCACACTGTGCTGCCACTGGGAAACTAGAGTTAAGGTTTGAGGTTAACCTTAGAATCTCACTCATCAGAATGGGCAGTTGAGAGCATTGGGAGGGTAATGTTTATAGCATGGAGGAAGAAGGAACAGGGATGCATCACTCATGAATCCTAACAATATCTAGGGCCTTTACAACCACTGGAGCTGTCTCAGAAAAGAGTATCAGTCCTTTCACCTACCTGGAAATTCTAATTCCCTGATTATGTGAGAGCAAAAGAGCCCCTTTGACCTACACTGTGTAATGGCAAAGGACAGCTCATTTTCCATTGCTAGAGCTTCAATGTTAATTTCTTCTGTGTTGTATCCACTGCTCTGGCCCGAAGTCCTAATTAATGGGTAATCTCTTAGCACCAGAGATTTTCCATAGTGTTGATCCCTCACAAATGGTGCTGAACAGCTCCAGTGGAAGATCAAAGAACTGTAGTCAATTTTTCCCACACTTCATTTGCTCCTGCAGTCAGCAACGTAACTGCAGATGCTCCATGGTGTTCATCCAGACAGTTTTAACATCTGAAGACCAGTCTTTCTCCCCTTCAAGATCACTGCCATGACTCCAAGGTAAACTAATCCTGTACTTTGCTGGCCAGGGGTGCTGGAACAGTTTTTATAGTGGGGTTGCTGAGAGCCATGTAACCAAACTGTTAAAAACTGTAAACCCTGTATGTAATGGAAACCACATCAAGCCAGGGGGTGAGGCAGCACCCCCGCACCCCTAGTTCCAGCACCTATGTTGCTGACAATCAGTCTGGGATCATCTTGGGGACAGCAGATCAGTTTCAAAGCAACACTTTCAGTTGCTCCTCCATCAGGATCTGAATTATACCACAAAGCCTGCAAATAAGTTGAAGAGAATGAAAAACAAACCATATGGTGGGGTTTTTTGGTCCCCAGGGTTTCAGGACGCAACAGTGTATTTTTTCCCTTGTGCCTACACTATACCTGCCCTCCAGGGCCAGTAATTCTTTCTACTCCTGCACATCTTTAGGCTCAAAGCAGATTATAAAAAGACCAGGTTAATCAGCAACATTTTTTTCTAGCTGTTTTCTACCATCTTTATTTTCTTTCTGCATTGATATTCCTAACTAAGAAAATTTGCAGGGATAGGAATTTGGTTGGTGTGTAGTACCCTACAGGTAGCCAAAGTAATCAGCTTGTTTTATCTCCTATGCTTAAGGGAGGATATTAGCTTCTGCATCCTTTCCCCTTAATCAGTCCTCAATACTTTCTGATTTAAAAAACAAAACAAACCCAACAACCCTGTTTGGTTTGCCCTAGCTCATTCCTGAAATGACGAATCAAAGTTAAGAACAACAGTAAAATAGGAACAGATTATTATTTATTACTCCCTCACAGAGCTCTTGTATCCATGCCTAGTGTGGCCTAATATAGCCTGCCCACTTTTTGGTGCATACCAACAATGCTCTGATGAGTTATGCAGCAGTGGTCAAGTAGCTCAATCTATGAGTCTGTAATACCAGTGTTTCTTCCCCTTCATTGTAATCTGGAAGTCACAATCAGGACTGACCCTAATAAACCCCTAGATTCTCAAGAGGTCCCTGGACAAATATTAATTGATTTATAATCCTGTAGCATTCCAGAGTGGGAAGAGTATTTATATTTTTTTTATTAAGAAAGCTAACATCATGTACATCTTACTTTTTACAAAGGAATTAAACTATTGAGTGAAGTCTCCTTGCAGGAGGCCTTCATCCTGTTTTATGACTATTTCCTCAATTCAACCTATCCTTCCTTCTGGGATGAGAAACCCAGTGTAGAATTTACAGACAGTCCTCCTTATCATGTCACTTCTACCACTCAACTTATTTCATTGTATTTCTTCTTGCTTTTGTTGGAGTTGCTCACTTTGTCCATTGCTAAGGCAATCTAAAGGTGGATGGTGTCCTGGAGTGACATTACAAGCCCTGATTAAAGATATTTTCAGATGCTCAACCACATCTCCTTATATTTGACTCTCCAGTCCTTTCTCATGGCTTTAACTTTGGCAAGAAAGTTAAGTGAGCTGAGATTCATTTAGTCCAGTTATAGATCTTTATTTTCAATTCCCACGGACCAGCCCTAAATGCCATCAATTTCAGAACACACAGAGTTCTGCCTCCAGCACACAATTCCTTTTCTGTTTTTTGGTCATAAGTCTTTACAAGTACATTTTTATTTTCATTTTAGGTTTCTACCTAAAGCACTCGAGGTTGTGGAGAAATCTGATGTCTTCATTGTGTTCTTTGGAAATCCCACAAAAAGACTACATAATCCTTTAAACCCTACTTTGCCAGACGATCATATTATCCTATTTTCAGGAAGATAAAACAACAATACAGGAAACTTGAGATTGTGGGGATGCATTCTGACAGTGATTCATATTGGATGGAGAAACATCAGTCCTCTTTGAAGGAAGTCAGGCAGTTACCTGGCCATTAATACACGCCTTCTAAGCATTAGAAAATTGAGTCACTATTCTTTTGGATACAGATTTTGTTTTAGGCAACAGATGCTTCAAATACCTTTCAGGAAGGATATATGTAGTGTATATGTGTGAGAGAAAGAGAACTTATAACTTCTGGGTAGAAGTAATTCTTGAGTTCAAACCAGATTGAAAAAGTCTTTACTGCATCTGTTTTATCTCAGTCTGATCCCAGCTGACATGGTTCCTTATTTGTCTTTTTTAGTTTGACACGCAGTCACATCTGAATTTCCTTGGTTTATAATGACTATTTTTCACTATTTTATTACCCACTCTATTTGGTCGGTTGATGAAGATTACTGCTTGCTAAGTTATCATGAGTTATGACTTCTGTGAAGACCAGTGGTTCCAGTGCAGAAGAAAGGCTAGATTAATTCCCTTACCTCTAATTTTTATTTTTCCTAGCATGGATTTTTTTGTTGAAGAGAAACTGCCCCAGTATACTTTTCTAGTATTCTGTACATATTTGGTTTAACATGGGTTTATTTTTCTTCAAGTCAGACTAAGAGAGTATGTCAGACAGGGCTAAATATTACAATAATGGCATCAGTATAATGATTGTGTTTGTATTCAGTTCCAGCTTATAATAATTGTTTCATGTATCTTCAGTTTTCAACTTTAGCAACACTCTTCTGGGGAAGGTGTGACTATTTCAAAGTTTGTGCCATTATGGGGAAGTTTCATCTTAAAAAAAAAATATTTTTTTTGAGGAAACCAGCCTCCATTCACGTGGATTGGTCAAGAATACTCATGAATGAATATACTCCCCAGAATAGTGGAAAGATAATAGAATAAAACAAACATACAGTTAAGACTAATTTTGTCTATTTAGGGGCCTAGATAATATTCATTTTTTCTACTCAAAGAAGATCCAAGGAATTAATTAAAAGTATCAAAGAAGGTTCAAAGAATTATAATTTTATCCATCAGAATACTGCTTACAGTCTAAAAAGCTTTCTGTGCAGTCTATTCACTAACGCAGTTTTACTATCCATTCAGTCCATTACTGAAAGCCGACCAGTCATGGTGGCTGGACTGGTTTGAAGTGCCCTTTATTTCTAGTGAAATTCATTTAGCTGTTGACAGTTTGTATAGTCTGAAGGGTGAAGATCTATATAATAAAGCATGTATAATGTGAAAAAAATCTTGAATTAATGTAATTTTAGGTTGAATTATCAGACACTTGGAATATTCCAAATTTAACATTGTTCTTGAAACTTTAATTTGAACTCTTTGCACATCCTATACTTTTTATAGTATACATTAATAACAAGAGCCTATTTTAAAGTTTACATTTATCAAGGAAAGTAGGAATCAAAAGTATGGTTGAGCTAAGGGAGAGGTAGCAACCTTAGCTTTCTAAATGTTATTTAGGGTGCTTGATATTCCAACTTCATCACTGCATTAATATTACTTTTTTGCATTTAATTTTCCTGGGAAAGGAGGAGAAGTTTGAGAAGGGGAAAATCCAAAGTTAGTTGACTTTTGGGAGCTTGTAAATTATTTGATCCTATGACTATGATAAAGGGCACAACATAGAATCATAGATTCATAGAACTGGAAGGGACCTCGAGAGGTCATCTAGTCCAGTCTCCTGCATTCGTGGCAGGACTAAGTATTATCTAGAGACCATTCCTGACAGGTGTTTGTCTAACCTGCTCTTAAAAATCTCCAATGATGGAGATTCCACAACTTCCCTAGGCAATTTATTCTAGTGCTTAACCACCCTGACAGTTAGGAAGTTTTTCCTAATGTCCAACCTAAACCTCCCTTGCTGCAATTTAAGCCCATTGCTTCTTGTCCTATCCTCAGAGGTTAAGAAAAACACTTTTTCTTCCTCTTCCTTGTAACAACCTTTTACATACTTGAACACTGTTATGTCCCCTCTCAGTCTTCTCTTTTCCAGACTAAACAAGCCCATTTTTTTCAATCTTCCCTCAGAGGTCATGTTTTCTAGACCTTTAATTATTTTTGTCGCTCTTCTCTGGACTCCAATTTGTCCACATCCTTCCTGAAATGTGGCACCCAAAACTGGACTCAATACTCCAGCTGAGGCCTAATCATCGTGGAGTAAAGCAAAAGAATTACTTCTTGTGTCTTCCTTACAACACTCCTGCTAATACACGCCAGAAGGATGTTTGCCTTTTTTACAACAGTGTTACACTGTTGACTCATATTTAGCTTGTGGTCTACTATGACCCCCAGATCCCTTTCTGCAGTACTCCTTCCTAGGCAGTCATTTCCCATTTTGTATATGTGCAACTGATTGTTCCTTCCTAAATTGAGTTCTTTGCATTTATCCTTATTGAATTTCATCCTGTTTACTTCAGACCATTTCTCGAGTTTGTCCAGATCATTTTGAATTTTAATCTCTTCTTTCTGTTTATAAGACCTAGCATCCCTAATGCCCTTTTTACATTCTGCCATATGGTACCATTTGGCTCATTGAACACTTACATTGGAAATCAGAGCTATTTGATTTGCAGAAATTAAAATCTCTGCCATCTTTGCCATTGGAGTTAGGAGTTTCTAAAAAAAATGTTTACTTTGATTTTCTGAAAATGTGTTTAGAAAAAGATCCAATAGATATGTGCAAAAACTGCAGATTTAAAATGTACATATCTTTAAATTACTGAACCATTTTTCTTCAAACATAGACTGATTTTTAACATTGGGCGTTTGACACACATATACTATTCCATAATGCATAACCAAAGAAATCCATCACAGTAGCATTTAACTTCAAAAAAGGGAAACTACAAAAATGAGGAGGCTAGTTAAATGGAAATTAAAAGGAGCAGTCACAAGAGTGAAATGCCTGCAAGCTGCATGGAAATGTTTAAAAAACACTAATAGAATCTCAAACTATATATATGCCCCAGATTTAAAAAAAAACAGTAAGAGGATCAAAAAAAATGCTACCATGGCTAAATGGAGTAAAAGAAGTGGTTGGAGACAAAAAGACATCCTTTAAAAACTGGAAGTCAGATCCTACTCAGGAAAATAGAAAGGAGCACAAACTCTGGCAAGTCAAGTGTAAAAGTAAAATTAGGCAGACCAAAAATGAATTTGAAGAGCAACTAGCAAAAGACACAAAAACTAACAGGACACTTTTTTAAAATACTTCAGAAGCAGGAAGCCTGCCAAACAATCAATGCGGCCACTGGACACTCAAGGTGATAAAGGAGCATTCAAGGAAGACAAAGCCGTTGCAGAGAAGCTTAATGAATTCTTTGCATTGGTCTTCACTGCAGAGGGTGTGAGGAAGATTCCCACACCTGAGCCATTCTTTTTAGGTGACAGATCTGAGGAACTGTCCCAGGCAGGTGTGTCAATAGTCAGTTTTAGAACTAGTTGATAAGTCACCAGGACCAGATGGTGTTCACCCAAGAGTGCTGAAGGAATTCAAATATGAAATTGCAGGAATAATGTGTGCAGCTCTGATCACCCCATCTCAAAAAAGATATATTAGAATTGGAAAAAGTATAGAGAAGGGCAGCAAAAATGATTAGGGGTATGGAACAGCTTCCATATGAGAAGAGATTTAAAAGATTGGGACTGTACAGCTTGGAAAAGAGATGGCGGAGGGGGTATATGATAGAAGTCTATAAAATCATGAATGATGTGGAAAAAGTAAATAAGGAACAGTTATTTATCCCATCACATAACACAAAAATCAGGGGTTGCCCAATGAAATTAATAGGCAACAGATTTAAAACAATCATACGGAAATACTCCTTCACACAATGCACAGTCAACCTGTGGAACTTGTTGCCAGGAGATGTTGTAAAGGCCAAAAGTACAACCGGGTTAAAAAAAGAATTAGATATATTAATGGAGGATAGGTACATCAATGGTTATTGTATGGTTATTAGCCAAGGTGGTCAGAGATGCAGTCCTATGCTTTGGGTGACTCTAAACCTCTGACTGCTAGAAGCTAGGAGTGGATGACAGGGAATGGATCACTCGATAAATTGCCCTGTTCTGTTCATTTCCTCTGAAGTATCTGGCACCAGCCACTGTTGGAAGACCGAATACTGGGCTAGATTGACCATTGGTCTGGTCTAGCCGTTCTTATGTTCTTAATCTAAAATCCAAGATTTAACTACTACATAGTCATGGCAATAGATATGGAGATATTGGTTTTTTATTCAATTCTAGTGATGGTGCTATAGAAAGTTAACAACCAGTACTAATTTTCAAAAGTGATTTTGAATGTTGGGCTTCAGGTTTTTGTGTGCTCAAATGGAGATACCTAAGGCATGATATTAAAAAATGCTTAACATTGACTTCATTTGGAATTGTGAGGGCTCAATATTTTTGAAAATCAGAGCATACGTGTTTATAGCTGAGCATTCAGAAAATGAGGCACCCAAAATTAGAGATTTTTGAGGGTTGTGCGTTGTCTTGATGGCACAGTTGAGAAATTTATGTATTTTTCCAGGATAGAAGTTGGAGTCAAGGCCTTTTCACTGGTAGGTACTAAAGTTAAGCTTCATTTGAGTGTGAATCTATATTTCTTTATTCAAAATTACAGTAAATGTGTTCTTGCAGAGAAATTGCTCAAGCTAAAGATAATTATAGTTACAAAGTCACTGAGGTGAATCAGTGCAGAGAAATGAAGACTTGCCTCATCACTAATAGACACAAGTAGTATGCAGTAAGTGACTGTGAATTCTGTCCATACCAAAGTGTCTTTAGTCCTGATACATATATAGCAATACTTTCTGCTCTATTAATAGATGTATTTTCCACACTTGAAGCTAATTGTTTCTGCAGTATGACAGTATAATAGCAATTAACTATATAACGTATATGGTATATTAGAGCCATACATCTCTTTCCTGATTTATTTGGTCTGAGAGAATCTATAAGTTATCTCGCTTCTGAAACAAAAAAGGCAAAATGTTTCTGCATGTAGATGGATAAATTTCAAGCAACAAACCTGCTCTTCCATCTTTCCCCAATCACATCTCCTCTCTCTGACCACCAGCTTGGATTTATAAAAGATTTAGGTAATTTCTCAAGAAAAAAACCACAACTGGTTTAATTTGGACTTCCCATTTTGCTAACCTTCAAAATGGACTACTACAGTAGACTATTTGTAGCAGAGTGTTTAACAGAGTACTGTGCAGATCTGTTTTTCAAAAGTTGCTAGCTTGGATGTAAAAAGGGTTTAAAAATACTATGCATGAACAATTAAAATACTACCAAGAAGTTACTAGAAGATACTTTTCTGTTTCACTGGAGATTAGTAGTAGTGTTTCTCTGAAGGCAGTGGTTAACATTACCTAGAAACAATTTTCCATTGAAGTACATGGAGATTTGGTCTTGTCAGTATGATATTGAAGTCAATTGTCTAATGCTATTAGAAATGAGTCTCCATTGAAGTGAATGGAGATTAATTTTCAATAGTATTTCATTGAAGTCAATGGGCCAGTGCCATCAGAAATGAGTCTCACTGAAGTTGATGGAGATTCATTTTTGATAGCAGGCCATTGAAATCAATGGAAATAAGCTCCAGAAAGTTAACCCCATAGAAGGCAATTGCAAGTGATTCTCCATTGTCTTCAATTCAAGAAAGGAGGGAGAGATTCTTGTATTTTGCAGTATAACCATTTGTTTTTATATAGCAACTTTCATACTTATAGTATCTCTAAACTATCTACAAATTAATGCCTCAAATGCTAGTAGTGAAGTGACTTTGTAGGCTAACAAAGCAGTTATAGGTCCAGCATTATCACACAACACCACATAACAACACAGTTCATATAATACTGGAGCATGTTTTTGAGAGAGATAATGTTAGGCAGGATATCACTTATCCCATACTCTTTGAACAGTGCCTCAAGCACTAATGTCTACCTAGATAGCCATCAGAGACAGGCTCAAGGGATCACAGTTTAATGTCTCATCCAAAGGGGAGCATCTATAAAAGCACATTTCCCCCCAAGTACTGAAGTATAGAGTCAGTACTAGTATCAGCTAAATTCTGGTGTGCGAATTGAATCCACAGTCTTCTAACCTGTAGGCTAGAGTGCCCTCATCTTAGCTAAACGCATAGAACATATTTACAGAGCTTCCAGCATTAACTCATGGGGAATTAACCTCACTATCTTTGACCAAGCACAGTCACCCTCAATATTTCTTTTAATCTGTTAAGAGCTTTAAACATTTGAAAAGCTAATAGTAAAAAAAGAATCAATATAAATAAAAAATAGGTGGTGAACACCTATATGGGATGAACACTTTATATGAATTAAGAGGTTGATTGAATAAGAGAGGAAAAGCTGAGTTAAATATCTTTAACTTTGCCATCTTGTGTATGCCATTATGCTAAAATATTTATGATTATGTTACCATATCACACTAGGCAATGTAATATACCACCAGGCAAATATTTTCCACAAACACACATATTTTCCACAAACATGGATTAGTTATATGGAAGTGTATGAATATTTCATTATGTGATTCCATATTCTTTAATTTATTTTATTTGTTGAAATTTCTATTAACACAATCTATTGGCACTCATTCAGCGCTCTGGGCACATATCCCATGAATTAAAAATCACAACAGAAATTGTAGGTTATAATAACAACGTTGTTAAATTCTTTATATCTATGACTCCCTATAGTTTAAGAGGTAAAACATTGCATAATTCTAAAATCACTGAAGCAAAAGTATTGGCAGTGTCCATTGAACTTCTACATTGGGGCAAAAAGGCCCCAGTCCCATTGATTAAGAAGGTGAGATATTATATAGGATATCAGTAGTTAAACAAAATACTTTAAACCAAATCAAGTTTAGGGCTTTAGAAGTTAACACGAAGGGCCTGATAGTCAGTTGATGCAGATTGTCTTCAATAATATTAAACCTAGCCTGCAAGCCTACAAGCAAGCAGTAAAGAGAAAGTATCCTAATTCTCTGCTGATTCTTCCTCCTTTAATAACAGATGTGTTTTTCATCCTATCCTAGCTAGAGGTTGCAAGTTAGGTAGCTCAATACAGAAGACATTAGTTTAACTTTAAAGTCACACAGGCGGTATCGTGATCTCTAGGTCAGCATGCAAAAGCTGGCTCCTGTCTAGCAACATCAACAAGATGTTATGTTGTGCTTACCACATGTGACACTAAGTCTTCTAATGCCAGCCCCTGGTCAAAGACCATCCTCAGATTTGTGCCAGCCATTCTACCTTTCTGAAACAGCTTCCTAAAGATGGAAAGGCCTAGGGAAATATCATTCACCTTACATTTCTTTCCTGCGTGCTTTTCTTGGATTAAGTTTCATCCAGTTTCTAATCACCTCATCATAGAATTAGGATGTACACACAATCTCTTTGTCCTCAGATTTTGGAAAGCCAAATCTAACTATCATCTATATATGGTGATAACCCATGTTATTGATCTCAAAAACTCCCTACAAGAAGCAGCATATAGATTCTGAAGATACCAGAACAGATCCCTGGAGAATATCACAACCAATCCTAGTGCAAATAATTGAAAATTAACCCACTGTATATGAGGTGATGAGTTATCCCTGAACTAGAGCCTGATTAACCCACATGCAGCAATGAGTCATTCCTGTGTTAGGCTCCAAGCAATTCTCAAGCCAGGAGCTGATCTTGTGACTCTCAGAGCAAATATATAAGCCTCACAAGAGAAACAGGAACTCATTCTGATCAACATTGCTTCAGGGCTTGGAGTTCTCTTTCTGGCAGTGGTGACAGACTCCACAGGCTTAGCCTGCTCTGGCCCTTCTCTTTCTCCAGCCTTGCCTCTAGTGCTGCTCAAGGCTAGCTCCCAGCCCTACTCTTAACCTTGTTCCAACCCTGCTCTTGACTCCTGATTCTGGCTCTGACCCCTGGCTCCAACCTCTAGGCTTGATCATCCTCACATTGGCTTCTGACACTAGCTGATTAGGACAGTTTAACAAGTTTAATATGTTAACTGCCATACCCAGCTTCTTCTCCAGGAAGCATGAGAGAGATCTGACAATACAGAGTATCAATAATTTCTGAAAGGTCTAACAATATTAAAAAGGAAATAATAAAAAACTATGTTTTCACAGTCTAATTTTTTGTAAAAAGAGTAATTGAAGCTGTGAGTTCATATGCCAGGATTAGTCTGTAACTGATATGATTACAAATGTTAGAAAATAAACTCTAAAAAGCACAATTTATAATGGAAATGAACACAGTGATAGTTACAGACTGGCCACAAAGAACCACTATATTATGTATGCATGGTGGAACCCATGTAAAGCAAAAGCTTTTAATTGAGTAGCCTTGTTAAAATAATAAATGTTTGAGCACGAACGCAAATACATACAGAAATACACTGAAAATGTTTTGAATGATAAAGTAGTAAACTTTAAAGGAAAATATAGAACTCTCTAATGTAACAAAAAAAAGTCACTAGAAAATTGAACTGACCTCCTAAATTAATAATTTTGTATTTGTGTGAAATTCAAGTATATTTGTTTAAACAACAGCCCCCTTAAATGAGTGTCTGCTAAAGAAAAATATATATTAAAAATAAAAAGAAATTGGTCTTACATGGTTGCCTCTAATTTCATCCCTTGTGGTGATTTCAATGGAGTTACACAGGGGATAGACTTGTCCCTGATTGAGCATTTGTGTGAAAGTACATAAAAGCTTTTCTTTATAAGGGCTCCACTGAAGGATGTGTGGCAGAGATTCTATCTCTGATGATCATGCCTTTTTCTCCACTTAAAGAGGCAGATTCTGAAAGGGGCTCAGTGCCTTCTATTGCAACTGAGTTCACTAAAGTCTGGTCTACACTACAGACTTATATCAGTATAACTACATCACTCAGGTGTGTGAAAAATCCACACCCCTGAGCAACATAGTTATGCCGACCTATCTGTCTGTGTAGTCAGCACCTTGTCGTTGGGAGAGCTTCTCCTATCAACATAGTTACCGCGTCTTGGGAGGTGCATTAACTACACTGATGGGAGAGCTCTCTCCTGTTGGCATAGAGCAGGCCTGCACAACATGCGGCCCGGGGGCTGCATGCGGCCCGCGTGGGCTCACTGTGCGGCCCGCGGGGGGGTGAGTAGGTGGGCTCACTGTGTGGCCGAAAATCTGGGACTGTGTCCGTTGGTCCTTTTTGCTGCTTGTTTCTGTGCTGGGGGTTGTCCCAATGCTGCAAAGAGGGTGTTCCCAAAGGAAGGTGCTTGCTTCTAACCCCCGAGGCCGTCAGTATATCTGCTCTTCTCTAGTCAGCCCACTTGACAAGTTTGATTGTCCTTGGTCTGGTTCCCATCCCCTCTCCAAGGGTTGCAGCTGTCTGGAGGTGCCTGCCTTCCATGCCTTCCTCATTCACACCTCATTCATTCAACAGGGCAATTGAATACAAAGTGGGGAGAAGATCTTATTCTACTTCTAGAAAAAAGACATTTTTCTTTTACCTTAATTATACTACCTTAGGGGCCCCGCTATAACATATTAGCAAGGTTCAATACAAAGTCATATAAAAGTTATACAAAAATGCATAATGCAGAGATTTATCTACAACTGCATTGATTGACTGTTGTGTGCAGTAATATAGGGACCCCTGGGGGGGTGAAGAGGGGTGTGATGGTGGGGCCGAGCGGGGAGGGGGTGGGTCCTATTTTACTGCTGTGATCTGGTCACCCTATGCGCGCTGTTTCTTTCCCCCAATACAGGCTTCCACACCCCAGCGCTGGGGAACGAGGGGTTGTTTCCGCGGGGCGGGCAGCACTGGGGGGGGGAGGGGGTGTTTCCGCGGGGCTGGGGGGTTTCGGCCCTCAGCTGTTTTCTTTGGAGTAACATGGCCCTCACTGCTTTATGAGTTGTGCAGGCCTGGCGTAGAACGTCTTTATTAAAGCGCTACAGGCAGTGCAGCTTCGCCAATGCAGCATTTTAAGTGTAGACTTGCCCTAAGAGAGGAAGATATCCAGCACCTTGCAGCATCAGGCCTGTAAATTTTAGCTCAAGCTCAACTGCCTTTTGCTTGTGACGTTCTCAAACATTTCCAAGTTTGGGAGCCATCTAAGCTGCCTTTTGTCCATGTTCTTATTTTGAGTTTGAGACTGAGGCTAGGGTAGTTGGAGTAAGAGTGTAAATGTGTGTGCTTTAACTTAGGTTTAAAAGAAAGAGAACTGAAGAAGGAGTGTGCACTGAACCCCCAAAGAGCACTTTAGGTGTTTATTTTTGCTTCCTTGAGTGTCAGAAAGCAAGTGCTCTTGTTCTATGTGTAAAAGAGCCTCAGGAATGTGATTGGTTTGTTAAGGCTGTCACTAAGATTAGAGCTTCCAGAAACTCCTGTTCTAACATCAAATCAATTTCTTGCTAAAACTCATTCTTATTTTAAATGGGAAGAAGATTAGAGCTGTGAGAGCTTGGGAAATAACCCGCCTGGTGGGCAAGCTTTCTTTTAGTAAAGAAAAAACTCCCCAAGCGCCTGAGCCTAAGGATAGCTCAATAACGACAACGAAGAAACTAAATTTGGGGGATGAATATAGAAGTGTGAGAAATAAAGAAGAGAGCTAAAAAATAGTGTTGCTCCTTGTCATTAGCACAAAAACGAAAAAGCAAAAGCAGTTAAATTTGGAGGCTGAGAAGTGTTTCTGCATTTTGAAAATGAAATTATTTTTGAAACAAAAATAATGTTTTGTATACTCAACATTCTGCCTCTCTCATATTTTTATGCTTCAAAATATCAGTATCACCCAAGTAACATTCATAAAACATTACAGAGAAAGTTCTGATATGAGAAGGGTAAAAATCAGTGACAGGGAGGGGGGAAAGCTCATCAGATTGACACGGCATCTCTTCCTGCTCTTCCCTACCCTCAAATATATCCCCTCGCCTCTTACTAATTGGATAGTATCCCTCACCCACTATTATTTGCTCTAAGTTTCTGTTGTGAGGTAAACCCATGCCTTGCCATCTGCGCTGATATAGATGGAGTGGTGCTGAACTGATATCTTCAGTTTCTGTTGTTGTGGCCATTCCATAGTCCTTATGGCTCATTGCCATTCTCCTGAAGTCACAGAAAAGGGATAGAAGATTTTAATTATAAGCACACAAAAGCCTATCAGGCATATGGAGATAACAGCCCAGAATTTTTAGGAGATGTTGGAGAAGTTGGTTTGCTAGAGTTTGAAACGTTGACAATTGACTTATATTAGCTCAAGAGAAAATTTCCTGAGTCTCTATTTCTGCCAGGATAAGCTAAGGATAAGATTGCTAATAGATGAGCTTTGGTTAGCAGTGGGGTAAAATAGCAAATGTGCACGAGGGTCACAGTAAAAAAGAAAGTCAAATAAATAGGGGACATATTTTTAAAAAGCCTAATAATGAATTATTTTGGTATTAAAATAAGTACCATTACTCATGAGACTCACTTGGAGTCCTGTCCTGCTCCAATCAAAGTCAGTGGAAGTTTTATTATGACTTCAGTGGGAGAAGGATTGGGCCCTTGATAGCAATGTGGATGCTGTAATGGCTGTGAAAGATTTGCTCAGTAATTCAGCATTTGCCAACTGGAACATTACTTTAATGTTGCCCAAATAAAATAGAGAATTTATAAAAAACAAAATCTTTGGGTGGAAAAAATCCATTTCCTGACCTACTCTAGAGCTGGTCAGAAAACTTAGTTGACAAATATATGTGATGAAAATATTATTTCCTGATGAAAATTTTCATGGACACAATTTCCGTTTTTTTTAACCAGCTCTAGTAATTACTAACCCATGGAAGAAAAAAAATAGGCCCAATTCTTAGAGGTGCTAAATACCTTCATGGATTTCAATGGGAGTTGCATTTACTCAGCACCTCTCAAGAACTGACCCTAAAAGTGAAAAAAGTAGCTGATGTCCACACGTATCAGTAATGATTACATGAAAGAAATTTAATCTATGCGCATCAGGCAGAAAGTTAGAGCCTAGATAGATATAACTGAGCAAAAAAAACCAACAAAAGTTCCAAAGAAGGGATATGTAATCAAAATAACATTTCTGTTCCCTGTATTTAAATAACTTGTTAGTGTGGAATTTATATTGTTTGTATTTTCTCTGCACCTGGGAGTGTGCTTCCCAGTGCAGGTAGAGACACACACACTAGCTCTGCTCGCTTTAGTGTGCTAAAAATAACTGCATGGACATAATGTGCCCAAACCCCTGAATCCATACCCAGGTGACTAGCCTGTGCCAAAGCGTCCACACTGCTATTTTTAATGTGGTAGCTTGAGCAGAGCTATCATGTGTTTGTCTACTCACCCTGGCAAGCATGTATCTAGCTGCAGTGTAGACATACTCTTAAGTTTTGCCCCGTAAACATGGAAATATCCCAGCAGCAATGAATTAATAATGGTCATTGATCACCCAAAGTAATTGCCAATAGGATGTAAACAAACATTTACAAACATGCATGATGCGCACTGAGCAAAATGAATTACTCATGCCTGCCTTTTACTATATCTGTATGCAACCACTGTTATTCTTGCTCCAGATAAATTCAGAATAAATCAACGAAGGCAAAGATCAAGGGAAAAAATATTTTAAAAGCTATAAAAATGTCAAAAATCCAGCGAAAGCAGACTTAACAACCCACTGAATTAAGCATTATAAGCTAAATTCTGAAGTCCTTACTCAGGACCAGATTCTTATACTCTTACTTTAACTGAGTAATAACCTTATGCCATCAGTTGTCCCTGGCAGTAATGGCTTTATTGGAATCTCATCCTGCCATGGAGCTGAAGTGATCTGAGGGGGTCCTGGAACTAGTATTAAGGTGCAGAGGATAATCCAGACATCTGGGCAGATCCATACAGATCAAAGGTTATCTGTGCATTTAGTGGGCCAAAACCCCCTGCCTGTTTCATGGGAGGTAGCTTCTCCCAAGAGGAAACTCCATAAGGGGAACCTTGCAAAGTCTCTAGCCCTCCATATGTGGTTGTGGTGTTTTCCTCTGCCTTATCACCTCAGTTAAGGGATGGTTTAGGTCTCATGTTTTTTATTCTGTCTTCACTTAAAGTGAGTATGCCAAATCCCAAGAGGTGATGAGCACCTGCAAATCTCATTAACATCAACAAGTGTTGAGTCATACCTTGTTCCATGAATAGTCCCTGATACTTTCACCTTTATTCCAAACCCACAGATTATTTTAGATCCACTCTAAATGGTATGCTCCTCTGTTGAAGCCACAGACTTGGGGATAGAAAACCCGATAGAGCAGCTTTTAATATCCACAGTGTCTTCTCCCTCCCCAAAGTAGACAGTAACTAGCTGTGGACAGGAGACCACAGTATTGCCAGAGTCAGCCAAACTGTGAGAAGGATGGTGGGGCCTAAGGCAGCAGGCAGAGTTTGGCACAGTTTCCCACAATCTGCTGTGTTGTGGCCTGGATTCCCTGCAGATCTTTGGGTTCCATGTGAATGCCAGGTCACATTCACGCCATCTCTGCATGAGTGTTAATCCATCCCCACCTCTTAGAAGGGCTTGTGTTGGGAACTCCCCAAATTGAAACAGGACAGAAATTAATCATGCACTTACTCTGTCATAATGCTGTAATCTGTCATGTAAATACCTTGCCATTATATGGTAATTATGGTTTAATTAAATGGTCATGGCTAACACATTTGGCAAGAATAATTACATATTAGTGTCCTGTCCCTTAAAGTATTCACAACTCTTTTTGCTGAAGGAGGTGAAACAAGTGGTCAAGTATGAAAGAGGATAATTTGGTCCAATGTGTGTATTTATTCACGATGACTTATTATGCCATGCTCTCATTTGACTTTGCTCCAAAGCACACCAAGGTTTAATTAAAAGGGACTTTAAAACGACTAGGGCTGCACATTTTCAGAGCCTCCTGAAGAGGATATATCACCTCACTGCTTCTTTTCTTTTCTCTTCAAGCCCTGATTCAGTACATCACAGAAACTTAACTAATACACTCATGTACAGATTGGGAATCTCAGCCTATGCAATCTGATTTACTATTTAACACTGATCTGAACAATTTGGTAATGTGGCAACTTGTGTGATTTTTTGCAACTCTAAATATCTGCTTATGCTCAATAGATATACATTGTTCCTTGTGAGTCTGCAAAATCTCTATTTAGAATCTGCAGATACTGAATTGTGTAGAAAAAACTTACACAATCATATGAGCACTGCTGACTCATATTGAACTAAATATATACCACACTATGTATACCCATCTATGTATATTTTCTTAATTATGAAATGTATTAATAGTTTGGATGGAAATTTCTTTTTCAGTCAGCAAAACTTAAACACAAGTTAGAAACGTACATTTCGAAAATATTCTTTACACACAGCTTTTAACCACTCAGTGACATTGTAATGGCAGGGTATTTAGATGTCAATTATTGCATAATTCCAGATAAATCTATGATGGTTCCTGCTCCCAGAATTTGAATCCAAATAATGGATAGAGAGGCTCTTCTGTGTATGGATCTCCCATAACACACACCAAGAATTCTCTCAGCCCCCACAGCAGCAATATCTTCTCCCTCCTCCAAGCCCTATGGATGAACCTACATGAGTCCTGGGGTGAAATCAACCTCATTGAATTCAATGTAAAACTCCCATTGATTTAATTGGGGCGGGATTTTACCCCAGGGATCTATCCATAAGCACTGGATAGGAAGGGGGGGGCAGTTGGGATGAGCATCACCATTTCCTCCCTAAGTTCCCTTAGATAATGGTCCATTCACTCCTCTGTCTCTCCCCTTTTCTTCCATCATCTTGTTTTCACCTTCCTCACATTGTTCTTCTCAAATATTTTACCCTATTTCTTATAAGCTTTTTCCAACAATTCTTCCTTATCTCTCCTCTTACCTGGTAGCCTCTGAGGCTCATATTGGCAGAGCATTTCTTCAATATTCTTCCCTTTCTAGTTGCTAAATTCAAATGGTCATTTCCCAAACTTCAGGTCTGCTTATTTTCTTAGTCCCTAATTTAGCAAGGTGTTGAAACACATATCTAACTCGAGGCACGTGAACAGTCCCATTGATTTTATTGATACCACTCACATGTTTAAAAATATGCACATGCTGAAGTAACTTTCAAAGTATTCTGCTTACTGTCTGAGGACAATTATTCTGTGGCTATGTCTACACAACCCCCTGGATAGAAACTCCAGGGATTGATGCACCAGGGTCGATTTAACGGGTCTAGTGAAGACCCATCAAATCAACTGCAGATCGCTCTCCCAGTAGTGGCGCCAGGGTTTTTGCTGCCCTAGGCAGCAGCGCTCCTCTGCCGTAATCGGCAGCGCTTCGGCAGCAGCTCCTCTAAAGCTGCGTTCTCAGTGGTGTTTCGGCAGCCGCTTTTCTTGCCGCCAAATCGCCGCCGAGAAATGAGTCGCCGCCGAAATGCCGCCCCCCAAATCCTGCTGCCCTAGGCAACTGCCTAGGGTTGCCCACTGGAAGTGCCGGCCCTGCACTCTCCAGTCGACCCCGGTACTCTACCCTGAACAAGAAGAGTAAGGTAAGAGTAAGAGTAAGCATGGTGTGGACCCCGCGGTAAGTCGACCTAAGCTATGTCAACTCCAGCTACATTATTCACATAGCTGGAGTTGTGTAGCTTAGGTTGACTTACCGCGGTAGTGTAGACATAGCCTATGTCCTGGATCCCCTTCCCCTGTGTTCTCTCACAAATGCCAATGAACCTGTATTCCTATCTGTTAAACCCATATTATTGTCTACATTCATTTAAATATATATATAAAATTTCAAACAAGACATAAATGATAACCAATTACAATAGTTCAAGACTACTTTCCTCAAATGTAACTTCCACTCAATTTAAAGTTATTTCTCCATCTTACAAATATTTTCTCAGATTTTAAATTTTTTATTGAGAAATTAATATTTTATTATCTCAGGAAGATGATAGGGGTCCAAAACCTTTGAAAGAAATAATTGATGATAAGATGTCAGTAGGGTTGTTCAGGCTTTAAAGGTTCAAAGCAGAATTTGGACTGAGTTGAGTATTGTAGTCTATAGTGATAATGTATTTTGGCAGTTAGCAGCATTTAGCCTTTGACCTCATGCCTAAAAAACACCCCTGCATGTTATTAGACCATAATACACACTCCATTGTGTCTTATTGCTTAGTTCTATGGTATCTGCACCTCACAATTTCAAATGTGATGCCAAGGAAAAGGTGTCACAGTGTGATCCTTCCAAACCAAGTCATGACAATGACCTGCTGTTAGTCTGATTTCTTTGCTGTGTGGGTGGAACTCAAAAAGGGACAGCCACTAAGCATGAGAGAACCTCAGTATGCAGATTTAATCTTTGCTCTTTATAAATCATCTCACATGCCATAGGACCATGACACGCAAGGCTGTCTTAATCATATAACTGATTAAATAAGGAGGGTGGGCAAACCAAGAAAATTCCTGGACCTTGCAGGGATATTTATATGCCCAGGGCTCTTATATTCAACCCAAGAACTCATATTTATAGACATTTTCAGGGTACCTAAAAAGTTTACCAAATAGAATTTCTTCCCACTCTCTCTATGTAATTACTGTGTGTATTTTAAAAAAAATCCTCCGTAACAAGCAAGAAAATGCAAATAAGAAACTCAAAGCAAGATTTATACATTCCACTCCCCAATTACCATTCAGGAGAGAAAACCTGACCGGTGAGAGGGCAAAAACAGCTCTGTCATTTTTTATTTATATATTTATTTATTTTTAAAAAGCCTTGCTAAGAAAGGGAATAATTTAATACTGAGGAACTTACAAAAGCGATGACCACTGATATTATATTCAAGTAGCACATACTCGGGTAACTTGACCCATAGTTTTAAAAAAATAGATTAACTCTATTATGTCCTTGGTCTCAAGCATAAAGGCACTTGATCTTTCACCTGGAGACTTGTGCGTGAACCCCTGGGCCCATGCTAAGCCTCCAAGAGAACAGATGTACAACCTGAAATTTTAGATTACTAGCTGGGTGGTTTAAATTAACCTTCTAAATAATTCTAAACCAACTATTTAAAAACTAGCTGTTGCTCTAACAGCTGCACAAGGTCAGCTTTATTTATTCATCTACATTTGTGTTTCTTCATATATGTTTAGGATTGTTTAAAAATGAGCATGTTTCTAAAGGTTTTAATCCTGCAAATGAATCAACTACTTTGTAACAATATGCAGCACATATGTAAAGCAAGGGTAAACATTTAATCAAGCTCATATGAAATAAACAAAGATATAAGGCTTTGCATGTGGGGACACTCCATATTGTAATTAAGTGCCTTGGCACCAAGCCATACAATAGGTACACACATTGTGAGTGGGTGAAAATGCAATTGGTAGGGTTGCAAGGACACTTTCTGACACATCTTGTAATATAACTGTGATTTGTTACATCAATATATACGCCATGTAAAAATTTAACATTAATGCAATGCTAAGGCTGAGCAATCAGCTTGGACGTCAGGAATTATGGAATTAAACCAGAAAACTGCTCAAACTTAATACTACCTCCCCTGTTGCTTTGGTCTTCAAGTACAATTTTTATCCTTTTTGAAAGATTCAACCATTTTAAGAGAGATTTCCTCTATTTAAAATGGGAAATACTATTGGAACCAGTAATATAGCAAAACAAAATAATTTTTTTTAAGTGTGGCCATTTTATATAATTATAAATCATGTCAGGTGTACATGAACAACATTAAATATTCTGGGCAGACAACGTTCCTTACTTCTTGTACCCACTGCCAGCCCAAAAAGTGGGAGTTTTTTCATTAGCCTCATATTTCACTTAAGAAGGAAAAATAAAATGCACAACTACAGAATGGAGAATAGCTGGCTAGGTGGTAGTACTGCTGAAAAGGATCTGGGGGTTATAGTGGATCATAAATTGACTATGAATCAACATTGTGATGCAGTTGTGAAAAAGGCTGGTATCATTCTGGGTTGTATTAATGGCAATATCATTTGTAAGACACATAAGGTAATTGTTCCTCTCTACTCAGGACTGGTGAGACATCAGCTGAGTACTGTGTACAGTTTTGGGCACCACAGTGTATGGAAGATGTGGAGAAACTGGCGAGCATTCAGAGGACAGCAACAAAAATGATAAAAGGTTTAGAAAACCTAGCCTTTGAAGAAAGATTAAAAAAAACTGGGCATGTTTAATCTAGATAAAAAAAGAATGAGGGGGAACCTGATAACAGCCTTCAAATATGTTAAGGGCTGTTATAAAGAGGACAGTGATCAATTGTTCTCCATGTCCACTGAAGTCAGGACAAGAAGTAATGGGCTTAATCTGCAACTATGGAGATTTCAATTAGATATTAGGAAAAGCTTTCTATTAGGGTAGTTAAGATCTGGAATAGACTTCCAAGGGAGGCTGTGGCATCCCCGTTATTGGATGTTTTTAAGAACAGTTTGGACAAATATCTGTCAGGAATGGTCTAGGTTTACTTGGTTCTGTTTCAGCACAGGATAAGGCATCCTTGATGCTCTCTCAAGGTCCCTTCTAGCCCTACATTTCTATGATTCTGTAATTGGGTTCTCTTCTTCAAATACATAATTTAGTGAGTATTTTTGCTTGGTAACTACCATGCATCATACTGAGATGCCTGATCCTCAACAATATGAGTAATGGCATCCTGCCTACATGATAACTCCGGATGGTCTAGTTCTAGGGTGACCAGATGCAAGAACCTAAAAATCGAGACTTGTCCAAGGGGGCGGGGGGGGACCCCTCCCGCCACAGTTGTTGAGTAAAAAAAAAAAGGAAGAAGCCTGATATCAGGACAAAAGGCGTCCCCAGGACAAAAGGAGAAAAATCGGGATAGTCCTGATTTTATCGGGACATCTGGTCACCCTATCTAGTTCTGAAGGCCAAGCGGCAGGGTAGTGTAGTTCTTCACTAAGCCCTGGTCTACACTACGAGTTTAGGTCAAATTTATTAGCGTTATTTCGATTGATCCGTGCGCCCGTCCACACGACGAAGCCCTTAACATCGACTTCTAGGGCTCTTAAAATCGATCTCGCCACTCCACCCCCAACGAGGGGATTAGCGCTTAAATCGATATTGCCGAATCGATGTAGGCTAGTGAGGACGCAATTCGACGGTATTGGCCTCCTGGATCTATCCCACAGTGCAACATTTGACCGCTCTGGACAGCAGTCTGAGCTCGAATGCTCCGCCCAGGTAGACAGGAAAAGCCCCGCGAACTTTTGAATTTCATTTCCTGTTTGGCCAGCGTGGTGAGCTGTAGGTGAGCGCAGATCTCATCAGCAGAGGTGACCATGATGGAGTCCCAGAACCGAAGACGAGCTCCAGCATGGACCGATGGTGAAGTACGCGATCTGATCGCTGTATGGGGAGACGAAACCGTGCTAGCAGAGCTACGGTCCAAAAGAAGAAACGCCAATACATATGCCAAAGTCTCCAAGGGCATGCAGGACAGAGGCTACAACAGGGACGCGCAACAGTGCCGCGTGAAAATTAAGGAGCTCAGGCAAGCCTACCAAAAAACCAGAGATGCAAACAAACGCTCTGGGTCAGAGCCCCAGACATGCCGCTTCTATGATGAGCTGCATGCCATTCTAGGAGGTGCAGCCAGCACTGACCCACCCATGTGGTATGACTCCGTATGTGGATCATCAGAAACCACAGAGGAGCATGATGATGATAATGATGCTGAAAATAGCGCCCAGACACAGCAAGGAAGTGGAGAAGCCCTTTTCCCCGACAGCCAGGAACTCTTTGTCACCCTGGAGCCAGTACCCTACGAACCCACCCAAGGCGTGCTCAATGCAGGAGAAGGGACCTCTGGTGCCTCTGGTGAGTGTACCTCTGTTAATTAATACATGTTTTATAAGCAAGCGTGTTTAATGATCAATTCGCGGCCAGTACAGCTACAGCTACTGTACTGTTAACATGTTCGGGGATGGAGCAGAAATCCTCCGGGGACATCTCCAGAAAGATCTCCTGGATGTACTCCCAAAGCCTGTGCAAAAGGTTTCTGGGGAGGGCAGCCTTATCCTGTGCTCCGTGGTAACACACTCTACCACGCCAGGCCAGTAGCACGTAGTCTGGAATCATTGCTTTGCAAAGCATGGCGGCGTATGGTCCCGGTGTTTGCTGGCATTCAAGCAACATCCGTTCTTTATCTGTCTGTGTTATCCTCAGAAGAGTGATATCATTCATGGTCACCTGGTTGAAATAGGGGAATTTTATTAAGGGGGTATTCAGAGGGGCTCCGTCCCTGCTGGGCTGTTTGCCTGTGGCTGAACGGAAATCTTCCCCGCTGTGACCCACGCGGTGGGGGGAGGGGGAACAGCGAACATCTTGGATGTGTGTCTGTGTGTGTGTGTGGGGGGGGGGCTGTCGATTAGGTTTGCACTGCACGTTAACCCGAAAACCGCCGCCCCTCCCTTTTCAATTGCCAACCAGTTTTAAATTGCCAGCCCAAAGGCTGTTTGTTATGGGAAATGAGGGGGTTGCTGTTTGAAAACATTCCCACATGTTATGAAGGTTAAAGAAGCCTATAGACTGTGGCTTACCATGGCTGCCTGCAAGCCGAATTCTGTTGCCCGCCGGACCTGCTTGTGTGATCTCTCACACCAAACCGGCAGACCCTCAATATAATAGGCAAAGTGCAACCTTGGACCAAATGCATATGTGATATGTAATGTTTGGAGCATTGTTCTCTAATATGTGTCTTTTAAACTACTCCTCTCCCGTTTGTTTCCTCCCGCAGCTGCAAATGTTTCAACGCCACCCCTTTCATCACCGTCCCAGAAGCTAGCGAAGATTAGAAGTAAAAAAAAAAAGGAATCGAGACGATATGTTCTCAGAACTCATGGAATCCTCCCACACTGAAGCTGCCCAGCAGAATGCGTGGAGGCAGACACTGTCGGGGTCCAGGAAGGCAGAATTTGATCGTGCGGACAGGTGGCGTGCTGAAGACAATGACTGGCGGGATGAAGAGAGTAGGTGGCGTCAGCGTGCAGAGAGAAGGCAGGATGCAATTCTGAGGCTACTGGAGGATCAAACGGAAATCCTCCGGCTTATGGCTGAGGAAAGGCGTAGGGTTCAGGAAAGGCCGCCTGAGCCCAGACCGCCGCTACAGCCCCTGTGCAACCAACAGCCCTCCTTCCCGAGTCCCATAACCTCATCCCCGAGACGCCCAAGAACGCGTTTGGGCGGCCTCCGTGCACCCAACCACTCAAGTCAAGAGAACAGTCCAAGCAAGAAAGGGCTGGCATTCAATAAGTTTTAAAGTGCTGTGTGTCCTTGTCCTTCCCTCATCCCCTCCTCCACCACCCATCCTGGTGCTTCCCTTCCTCCACCAGCTATCCCGGGAGACTGTGGCAGTTACCCCCATAGTTCCCCCTCTTTGTTTTACGAATTAATAAAGAATGCATGATTTTTAAGCAACAATGACTTTATTTCCTCTGCGAGCGGTGATTGAGGGGGGGAGGGCAGGGCGGTTTGGGTAAAGGGAAGTAGAGTGAATGAAGGGGCGGGGCTTTTCATTACAGGGGAAAAACAGAACTTTCACACAGCATCCTGGCCATTCATGAAACTGGTTTTCAAAGCTTCCCTGATGCGCAACGCACCCTGCTGTACTCTTGTAATAGCCCTGGTGTCTGGCTGCGCATAACCAGTGGCCAGGCGATTTGCCTCAACCTCCCACCCCGCCATAAACGTCTCCCCCTTACGCTCACAGATATTGTGGAGCGCACAGCAAGCAGTAATAATAATGGGAATATTGTTTTCGCTGAGATCTAACCTAGTCAATAAACTTCGCCAGCGAGCTTTTAAACGACCAAATGCACATTCCACCACCATTCTGCACTTGCTCAGCCTATAGTTGAAAAGGTCCTGACTACTGTCCAGGCTACCTGTGTATGGCTTCATGAGCCATGGCATTAAGGGGTAGGCTGGGTCCCCAAGGATAACTATAGGCATCTCAACATCCCCAATGGTTATTTTCTGGTCTGGGAAGAAAGTCCCTTGCTGCAGCAGCCGAAACAGACCAGAGTTCCTGAAGATGCGAGCGTCATGTACCTTTCCCGGCCATCCCACGTTGATGTTGGTGAAACGTCCCTTGTGATCCACCAGTGCTTGCAGCACTATTGAAAAGTAACCCTTTCGGTTTATGTACTCGCTGGCTTGGTGGTCCGGTGCCAAGATAGGGATATGGGTTCCGTCTATCGCCCCACCACAGTTCGGGAACCCCATTGCTGCAAAGCCATCCAGTATGAGCTGCACATTTCCCAGACTCACAACCCTTGGTACCAGCAGCTTGGTGATCGCCCTGGCTACTTGCATCACAACAGCCCCCACTGTAGATTTTCCCACTCCGAATTGATTCGCGACTGACCGGTAGCTGTCTGGCGTTGCAAGCTTCCACAGGGCTATCGCCAGTCGCTTCTGTACTGTGAGGGCTGCTCTCATCTTGGTGTTCTTGCGCTTCAGGGCAGGGGAAAGCAACTCACAAAGTTCCATGAAAGTGCCCTTACGCATGCGAAAGTTTCGCAGCCACTGGGATTCATCCCAGACCTGCAGCACTATGTGGTCCCACCAGTCTGTGCTTGTTTCCCGGGCCCAGAATCGGCGTTCCACTGTATCAACAAGCCCCATTAACACCATGATGTCCACCTTGCGGGGGGGGCCTTTTTTGAGAGAGGTCTGTGTCCATGTCCTCATCACTGTCCTCAGGGCGCTGCTGTCGCCTCCTCGCCTGCTGTAGCTCTAGCAGCTCCTGGTTCTCGTTCTGCATATACTCCTGGACAATGCGCGTGGTGTTCATAACGGCGAGAACAGCCGCGGTGATCTGATCGTGCTCCATGCTTTCCCTGGTATGCTGTTTGCAGGACAGCAGAGTGGCAGCAGAAGCAGCGGGTGGATAACAATGGAGTCAGCAATATGGCGCCCATATGAAAAAAGGCGCGAAAGGATTTTTTGCTCCCCCCTCAGTTGCTTTCACGGAGGGAGGGGGGAGCAAGGGTTAGGCTCATTTCCTTCTAGCTGCAGATGGTACAATATGCGGTGAGCAAGGAGGCGCCTTCCCTTCTAGCAGCAGATGGTACAATATGCTTGATATCCATCATCAGCTCCTGGCCCCCTCAAGGATTGAACTCGCAACCCCGGGTTTAGCGGGCCAACGCTCAGACCGCTGAGCTATCCCTCCGCCCGTGTTCCAGGCAGTACTGAATCTCCCTTAAACAAAACGTAAAAAAGAGAATGACCAGAGTCACTCTGGTCACTCCCATTTATGTCCAAGCGCCCCCGGCCAGCCACACCATAGGCCGCCGGCCAGGAGCACACGAATACCAATCATATTGTACAATCTGCTGCGAGAAGGCAAGGAGCTTCTGCTGTATGGTCCCGCGACCACGACCATTTATGGCATATTGCACCATCTGCAGCTAGAAGGCAAGGAGCTTCTGCTGTGTAGTCCCGCGACTACCAGCCTCAGGCGGAATGGCCCCCTCAAGGATTGAACTCGCAACCCCGGGTTTAGCGGGCCAACACTCAGAACGCTGAGCTATCCCTCTGCCCGTATTATAGTGTGACTGAATCCCCACTAGACCTAATGTCCAGGCGTACGCTGGAGATGTACGGTAATTGTGAGCTGAGCAGGCTTCCGTAGCAAACACGGAAACCCCGGAAAAAAGGCGCGAAAAATATTGCTTTCACGGAGGGAGGGAGGGAGGGAGGGATGACATGTACCCAGAACCACCAGCGACAATGTTTTCTGCCCCATCAGGCTTTGGGATCGCAACCCAGAATCCCAATGGGCGGTGGAGACTGCGGGAACTGTGGGATAGCTACCCGCAATGCAATGCTCCGAAAGTCGATGCTAGCCCCGCTACTGTGGACACAGTCAATCGACCTCATGGTCTTAACGCTTGTGTGTGGGGACACACACAATCGATTCCATAAATTCGGGTTTTAAAATATCGACTTCTATAAATTCGACCTAATTCTGTAGTATAGACGTACCCTAAGTTTGTGAAGTACCATTACTGATTTTACTATCATGTTGCATGGTGTTTTTGCTGCTTTATCCTGTTCCCCTTCTCTTCTGAGTGCTGCCGACTGACCACACTGTCAGCTTTTGCAAGGTCTAAGATAGCCTCAACTCAGGTATGAGGAGATCCAAAAGTTAATCAAGGCTTTGCTCAATTTGATCCATTGCAGTTTATTAGGTTCTATTGACAGACTAGGATCCATAATTTGCACATCTGATTTCCAGACATTACTTTCACAGACTTACAGAGTCCCCATCAAATTGCTGGGAAACCAGGAGCCCTAACATTGAAACTCCAGTTCAAGGGCCAGAATCTTCCAGTTTTACTCATGCTGTAAGATGTCCCATTGACTACTGAAGAAGAATAGAAGCACAAGCTAGCTCTAATGGAATGGTGTCCCATAATAACAAGTGCAATGAACCAAATTTGAAACGTAACCTTTCCCCTCTGCATCTCTGGCTTGTGGTGAGATGTAACAAGCAAAAGATACTATTTTCTGATCCTGCTCAGTTACAGGCTGTACACAAATTTATAAATGTCAAATGCTGGGTCTCATATAGGCACTGAAAGCAGGTCTTAGTTATTTTAACAATTGACTGGCTCTAATTGCTATCGCAAAGAAGTTGTGGGAGGGGGGAGGAAAAGGAGGCACAGGGAAACTGATGCAATAGAGGAGATGGTATGGGAAGGCGCAATACAGATGAGCGGCACACATTACTGTGGGTCATTACCATGGGTGGTGGGTATAATGGGCCGGAGAAGGCTAAGCCCTCACTGGCATAGCTGACACCAACCCACAGCCGGACAGCTGGGCTGCAGTGGCCCTGTCCTTACCCCTTCCCCAAGGCCCCCACTGTCTGCTGCTGCCTGCCTGCCACTGCTCGCTGTGTCCCTCCTCCTCGGGGTGGAGGAGTGAGGAGGGAACGTGACAAGCCAGTGGTGGGCGGGTGGGTCTGGCGACTCCGTGCGCTGGATCTGGCTGCGGCTGGCCCGGTGCTTTGAGAGGTCAGTGGCTCAGCCCGGCGCACCTCCAGTTGCAGGGGAGCCCCCAAGGCTCCTTCTGTTAAGGGGGGTGGTTCGGTGCTCCAGCATGTGGGGGCGTGGCCTTGGGAGGAAGGGTCATGGCCAATGGGCTAGCTTCCCCAAAGCCGGGGTTCAACCGCCACCAATGCTCATTACTAAAATAAATTTTCAAAGCCTCCCAGAGATGCAGAGCTCCTGGCTGGGCTCATCTTATTGCTTTGGTATCTGGCTGCTCAAAATTAGCTGCCACACTATCTGCCTCCCCACCGCACCCCTGCAAAAACTTCTCTCACTTTGCCTCACAGGTATTATGGATAAGGCTACAATTTAGTCACGGAGGACATGGCAGTCACGCATACCATGACTTTACCAGACCTCTGTGACTTCTTTGGCTTCAGCTGTCAGCCGCTGAAGCCGTGGCTGTGGCTGTAGCTGTGGCTACGCTTTTCTGCCCTGCGGCAGGGGCTGCAGCCGGGGCCACGCACCTCTGCCCCACAGCGGGGGCTGCAGCTGGGGCTCTGTGCCCCTTCCCCATGGCTTGTACAGTTATTGTCTCGGGCTCCATGAATTTTTCTTTATTGCCCATAATCTATCCATGACTTTTACTAAAAATAACCGTGACAAAATCTAAGCCTTAATTATGGAGTGCACAGCAGGCAGCGATAACAATGGGGATATTGTTTTCACTGAAGTCTAACTTAGTGAGCAAACTGCACCAGCATCCCTTTAAATGTCCAAAGACACATTCCATCCCCATTCTTCACTTGCTCAGCCTATTATTTAACTGATCCTTACTACTGTCCAGGTGGCCAGTGTATAGCTTCATGAGCTTGGGAGCAAGAGGTAGGCTGAGTCTCCCAGAATCACTACTAGCATTTCAACATCATCCATGGTTATTTTGCAATCCAGAAAGAAAATCCTTGCTTGCAGCTTTCTGAACAGATCTGTGTTCCTAAAGATGTGCGTCATGCACCTTTCCCGACCATCCCATGTTGATGTTGGTGAAACGCCCCCTATGATCCACCAGCAACACCATTGAAAAGTATCCCTTCTGAATTATGTACTCTTTTGCAAGGTGGTCTGCTGCCAAGATAGGAATATGCGTTCCATCTATCACCCCACCTCAGTTAGGGAAACCCATCCACTATGTCCTGCACATTGCCCAGAGTCACTACCCTTCTTAGCAAAGTTGGTTAATGGATCATAACAGCTCCCAGAGTGGATTTGCCAACTCCAAATTGAATCCCAACTGACCAGTAACAGTCTAGAACTCCAAGCTTCCACAGAGTGATCGGCACTCTCTGCTCCACTGTCAAAGCAGGAATCATTTTAGTGTTGCTGCACTTCAGCGCTGGGGAAAGCTCTGCACAAAGTTTCTGGAAAGTGGCCTTCTGCATTCCAAAGTTCTGCAGCCATTGCTCATCATCCCATAATTGCATAATGATGCAAGCCCACCAGTCAATGCTTGTTTCCTGGGACCAGAAGTGGTGCTCCACTGTGTTCAGTTGCTGCATGACTGCCAGCAGCAACCAGGAAATGTTTCATTCTGTGGCTTGCAGCAGGGTTGCTTGAAGGACATTGCAATGTTCCACGTGGCGGTCCTGTCTTGGCTCTGGAAATAATGCAGGATGGGGTGTGAGGTGTTTGTAATGCTCACAACAATAGTGCGCAGCTGAGTGGGGTCCATGCTTCTTGGGCTATGGCGTATGCACAGATAACCCAGGCTTTCAAAAAAAAGGTACTAAAAGCATGGGTTGTTTGCCATTGATATCAGGACAGGGAGAAAGGGAGAAAACTGCATCATGGGAGGTTGAAGCCATGTTCCCATTGCCCCCTTCAACAATGTTTTGGCCCAGGAGGTGTTGCAAGCCATTCCGAAACCCCCCTGCAGCTACTTGCACTGTGGGATAGCTACCCATAGTGCACTGCTTTCTACATCAATTCAAGCACTGCTAGTGAGGATGCACTCTACCGACACAATGAACATGGTGTGGACACGCCCGACCAACTTAATTACTGTGGCGACTGGATGTCAACTTAACTTAAGTTGATTTAATTTTGTAGTGTAAACATACCTTAAGTCTCATTGAAAATCAATGGGACTTACGATCATAAGTCACTGTTGAAAAATAGGACACAAGCTCCCAAATCATTTAGGCACTTTTTGAAAAATGTCACCTGCAATAAACACGTAGGGAAGGAGATATCTGTATGAGAAAAGAAAAAAAGCTGTAATTAAATATAAAATGACAGATTTGTTTTACTGTGAAAATTTAAGACCCGCTCCCATGCAAGTAAAGTCCACAAAAATTTTGCCATACTCTTAAATTGTGCACGACTGAGCCCATGTAAAATATGAAGTGCCAAGTGTTTTACTTCTTCCCTCCATTTCTTTGGCAGAAAGAAGGATGGGCTTGTGCTTAATGCTGTAGGCAGATGATCTGAGTTCTATTGCCATCTGTACTGTAGAATTCCGGTGTAATGTTGGAGAAATCACTCTCTCTCTCTGCCGTAGTTTCCTCCTCTTTACCGTGAAACCATGAAAATGCTAATTTCACAGGGATTAATCTATGTGGAGTGCGCAGATACCGTGGGGAGTGGTACCACTGAAAAGCCTACAATAAATTTAACTTAAATTGTGGCATCGACTGTGGATGCAGTTCTGCATTCCTTATATATTCAGAGTTGCCACTGACTCCAGTGGGAAGACTCGAGTGAATAAGGACTAACTGCATAGAGGTTTCAGGATCAGACATTTGGGTCCTGATCCAAATCATACTGACACTAAGGGAAAGACTCCCACTGGCTTCAATGGGCTTTATATCAGGCCATCAATGTATAGCAAGGTCCTAGCATGACCCTCATACAGCAAATGTGTATTCTCGTATGTGTATGGTAAGCTGACTTATTAAAATTTAAAATCCCTATTTTTTGAGTTACCTTAAAAGAAAACAGCTTTAATGCCCCCCCAAATACAACAAACTCAACAAACAATTTGAAACAATTATTAAATAACCATACTTAATAATTCAGAAATAGCTCTTAGCTGCCATAAATGACATACTAATAACTAGATAAATTCACATTTTGAACACATAATAAAGCAACATAAAAAAAGAAAAAGTCTCAAATGGAAGAGGGATCTTGAAATGAATTATTTTATCCTAAATGTTGTAGTTGGCTTCTTTTACAACAACAGACTTTAATTTATTTATTCCAGAAATGATAAATGAAGAACCTTATCAATCTAGGTCTTTACCCTTGGAGGAAACTTGTCTTTACATGTGTACAATTCTGTTTTCTCCCCTTTTTGGCTACCGACACACAAAACAGTGTCTTTATGATCCAGGATTTGTTTGAAGCTATTTCATCTGGAATGGAGTCAAACAGAGTAGTGGCAAGGGAGATTTTACAGATTATGACCTGTAATCTAGTTAATACTCTGAAACACAAAGATCCAAATGTTGAGTAATTTTGGACAAGACCACAACCAATGTGTCTAAGTGCCCTTCTGACAACTTGTACTGGAGGCTAAGATGAAACCAGTTATATGCTGAATCCAATTTGGGGTGAAATACTCTGTACATAATTAATGATATTTAGATTCATTTATCTAAAACAAGAACAAGATAAATCTCTTATCACAAAACCGTATATGTTATTCTATTTAACTTTCAGTTAAACAGACCCTTGTGCAGAAGATCTTCACAAGGCCCTATGCTACTCTTAAGGTTTGATCCAGCACCAATAAGTCAATGGGACCTTGGCCATTGACTTGTTGGGGCCAGGATCAAGCCCTTCAACCCCATATTAAGAGTTTCACTGGAAAGTAAAGGGTACATAAAGCCTTCCTCAGATCCTCAGCACTAGGGTAAATTTCATCCTTTATGACAAGGTAATGATGTATGTACCTCTCTAGCCATTACTCATTCTGTGCTTCAATAACGGTCCATGACAACTTTGGAAAAGCCCCATGACTTGATCAAAAGTTTGGCTTTATAGCCAAATTGGGACACCAGCAAGTATTTATGACTGTTTTAGGCCTCCAAACTCTCTTCCCTGCAGTTGCATAAGGTCCCTGATGGTAGAACTATGATGTGGAAGCCTGTTCTGGACTGAGTGTACATTCTATACACTGCAGAGCCTAACTTCCAAGTAATTTCTGGCTTGGCTTTTTGGGAACAGGTAGCAGGGCAGGGATGGCTGAGACTCTACTGCTACATGGATTCTCTGGTTCTCCCCTCATTACAAGACAGTTTTTTTAATCTGAGCTCTTTTGATAGTTCATCATGAAATCACACTGGCCACTTCTTGTTCCTTGCATTCTTCTTTTTTAAAGGAATTCTAAAGTACTGTGCCTTAATTACAGCATTGTTAAAGTTCCACAGGCTTCTTCCAAGCTTAGTGACTTGAATAGTCTTGTTTCCTTTGCACCTGACTTATTAGAAGCCAGTCCCTGCAGTACTTCTGCAGTGCAGAGCTACTAACTGTGGTTTGTAATCTATCATTTACATCAGCTTCTGAACCAAATGCCTGGAAGATAGCTAATGTGACTCCAATTTTTCAAAAGCGCTCCGGAGGTGTTCCCGGCAATTACAGGCTGACTTCTGAACTGGGACAAACTGGTTGAAACTATAGTAAAGAACAGAATTGTCAGATACATAGATGAACATAATTTTTTGGAGAAGAATCAACATGGTTTTTGTAAAGGGAAATCATTCCTCACCAATCTACTAGAATTTTGGGGGTGTCAACAAGCATGTGGACAAGGGGAATCCAGTGGATATAGTGTACTTAGATTTTCAGAAAGCCTTTGGCAAGGTCCCTCACCAAAGGCTCTTAAGCAAAGTAAGCTGCCACAGGATAAGAGAAAAGGTCTTCTTATGGATTGATAACTGGTTAAAAGATAGGAAACAAAGGGTAGGAATAAATGGTAGGTTTTCAGATTGGAGAGAGGTAAATAGTGGTGTCCTTCAGGAGGCTGTACTGGGACCAGTCCTATTCAACATATTCATAAATGATCTGGAAAAAGGGGGAAACATTGAAGTGGCAAAATTTGCAACTGATACAAAACTATTCAAGATAGTTAAGTTCAAAGCAGACTGCAAAGAGCTACAAAAGGATCTCACAAAACTGGGTGACTGGGCAACAAAACGGCAGACGAAATTCAATGTTGATAAATGCAAAGGAATGCACATTGGAAAACATAATCCCAACTATACATGTAAAATGATGGGATGTAAATTAGCTGTTACCAGTTAAGAAAGAGATCTGGGAGTCATTGTGGATAGTTCTCTGAAAACATCCACGCAATGTGCAGCGGCAATCAAAAAAGCTAACTGAATGTTGGAAATTATTAGGAAAGGGATGGACAATAAGACAGAAAATATCATATTGCCTCTATATAAATCCATGGTATGCCCACATCTTGAATACTGCATGCAGATGTGGTTGCGCCATCTCAAAAATGATATATTATAACTGGAAAAGGTTCAGAAAAGGGCAACAAAAATGATTAGGGGTATGGAATAGCTTCCGTATGAGGAGAGATTAATAAAACTGGGATTTTTCATCTTGGAAAAGAGATGACTAAGGGGGGATATGATAAAGGTCTATAAAATCTGGACTGGTGTGGAGAAAGTAAATAAGGAAGTGCTGTTTACTCCTTCTCATAACACAAGAACTAGGGGTCACCAAATGAAATTAATAGACAAGTATTTCTTCACACAACACACAATCAACCTGTGGAACTCTTTGCCAGAGGATGTTGTGAAGGCCAAGACTGTAACAGGGTTCAAAAAAGAACTAGATACGTTCATAGAGGATAGGTCCATCAATGGCGATTAGCCAGGATGGGCAGGGATGGTGTCCCTAGCCTCTGTTTGCCAGAAGCTGGGAATGGGTGACAGGGGCTGAATCACTTGATGATTACCTGTTCTGTTCATTCCCTCTGGGGCATCAGGTACCCAACTGTCAGAAGACAGGATACTGGGCTAGATGGACCTTTGGTCTGACCTTGTATCACCGTTCTTATTTACTTCCTCAGGTAACATTTTCACTGATTTCCATGAGAATTTTGCCTGAATAAGTATTGTAGGCTTGGGTGTATTGTTTTTTGTTTTGTTTTACCACATATCCAATGATTTCCTTTCTTCCCTCTTTACCACCAGAATGAAATAGATCTGAAATCTTTTCTCAGTAGTAGCCATCAGTATACTTTGGGGCAGATTACGTGCTACCCTTGCTCAGCCACACAGGGACAGAGGGGCACACAGCCTCTCCCTCTGTAGCTCCCCATTGTCCAGCTACTGAAGGGCAGCACACAATAGCAGTCCCTGCACTCCCTATGCTCTTGGGAGTCCAGGGACTGCTCATACCTAGTTCCCCACCTGAGGAGGAAGATGGCTGAAAGAGTGTGGGGATTAGTAGAAAAGAGGCAGAGCCATGTCCTCACAATTCCTTTGCATTGGTCTACAGAGTGGGGCAAGCATGCTGTGTAGCTAGCCTAATCACCGCGGTGTATCAAATGTGCATCCCACCTGCAAAGGGAGCAGTGCCTGACCAGAACACAAACTGCTTCTCTTGAAGCAATGTAGCTGTGCCCCACCTCTTGCACAGGATTTATGGCTATGTCACAATCTAAGACATTTGTGTACTGGAAAATAAACTTATTCAGTCTCACAGCAAGTTTTTTTCAACAATCATGCACACCTTGACTGATTTAAAGTGACTGACTCAGGAACAGCAGTCTCCAGTTGTTATATTTCCAAATCAAGTTCTCTAATTTCCTCTGATTCCATATGTACAGCTCCCATTAATGTCAGTGGGAGAGTTACATTTGTATTGATGGGGGAACAGACCCACAATTTTTTGTTGTTGTTAAAAAAAATGACACCTGATGTATTAGGTGAAGGCGTATCTGAAATAAGCTCAAGAAGTGAGAGGAAATAATTCATTTGTAATAACTTTCATTCAGTAAAACAAGTAAAGTGACAGCACAAAGCATTTATCAAAAACAAATGGATTTTAGATCTTCAAGAAAAACCCAAAGCTTCAGGGACTGCAAACATCATATATCTACAATGGTATCTGTGGCATTAAAAAAGAAATGTGGTGACTTAAAAACAATGAGGTTGATGTCAGTAGCATATGTAACCTCTAACTTTTGGCAATGCTGCTTTTGAGAAAACAAAGTAACAAGAGAATATGAGTGAGAATAACTACACTGACTGGACCAGTGCCTTCATGCAAAAATCTCATGCTTTTTAAAACTTGCAGATCACTGAAGGCCTGATCTAGCTTCCATTAAAGCCAATGGGAAGACTCCCACTGATTTCAGTGAGAGCAGGATCAGAAAAAGATTACATAAAACTGAACTTCAACTTGAAATGGGCGTAGACAGAAATAAAATGCTACAAAGCCAGGCAAAGAACTAGGGTGGGAACGTTTATAAATTAAGAGTTACAACAATGGAAGAAATGCAGTGGATGACATCTTTGACTGGGGAAGCTGTAAGTAGTCACATAGAATCTGCAATCTCACCAGTACGGATTCTGATCTTATGTTACTGTAAATCAGGACTAACTTTTTAAAAGTTAACGGAGTTACACTAACAGTGTGAATCAGATCTCTGAAATGTCCCTCATTTCAATCCTACAGCTACCTGCATTGCACACAAATTTGGTGTCCTTTCACAATTAGGTGTTGAAATTGTTTACAACAGAAATAGATTCATGGAGCAGTGATTACAGACGTTTGTTTATACTGTAGAAAGGGATCCCCCAGCATTTTACATTTTTGTGTTCCTCCTTTCGGGTCTTTCTTACATACCACATCTCATATTTGGGCCATGTCATGTTTAGAGGTTTAGTGTAAAACTGGTGTGAGAGTAGAATAAAGCCCACTATTTATAATCTACTGAATAGTACCTGGGAACACAAACCAGGTTAGTGCTTTAATGATTAAGAAACCCTATAGGACACAGAACAGTAAATCTTAGTTTGAAAACTGCCTATCAGAAGTGTTATATGAGAGGGAGATGTACTATTTTGCTGATGTTTTCATGAGGAGGATGCATACTAGTTATTGTAATAGAGCTCAGTGGAACACAATTCTGGAAGTAAATCCAAGACCCAAAGGAACCTAACTCCAGTGGGGTGTACTGTAATGATGAGTCCCAACCCAAACACTCATTCTGAACAATGAGAGTCAGAATTTGTTTGCAACCATTGTCTCCCTCCCTGCAGCTAGGCCTTCTCCCTTTCTCACCCTCTCAATGCAGCAGGCTTGACATAGGCAAGACACTGCAACTTACTTTTTGTCCCCGCTTCCCTCATGGAAAGACAGGGAAGGAACTCGATGAGGGGAACTTAGCAGAATTTTCCTGCTTCAGAGCCCTTGCCTGTGGGTTTTAACTGATGGGGGGTGTGAGGGGGATTAGCCAGGCCAATGCTGTTAGCCCTTCACTTTCAAGAACATTATATTCATGCTAAAAACAAAGGGAAATATATACTTAAGAGAATACTATTATTTTTTGGCCGTCTAATTTCAGTTTCCCCCTAAGCTATCAACAGAAAATGTTTGTTACACTAATGCAAAACAAGAGACAAATGAGAATTACTCTATGGTATTTAGTTTTACTTCAACTTCTTGATTGACTCTTTTGACATTTGAATTTAAAAAATTAATATGAATGTAGATAGCAAGATATTTGGGATAATTATTGACAGTGCTTACCTTGCTTCTCTTGGAACTCCAATAGAAATACCATGTGCCTGGCATTAGAAGAACAAGATTTGCATCATTAGGGTCTTTATGCACCTGGGATAGATAACACTGTGTAGCAGAAAAATTGGTGTTATGGTGTGAACAGAAATTAGAGGTTACCTACCAGAGCATTTTATACCTAAGAACAATAGGTTACAGACTGGTGATCATTGTTACAGCTATACTGAAAGCACTCGCTTCTAACCTGTAGCAGAATTCTTTTTCTTGAAGCTTCCCAGGATAGAGAAAGAACCATAAGTCTCTCTTTCTATCCTCCTCCTAAAAAAAATTCCATTCCACGTTTGAGGCTAGTAAAAATTTTGACAACGCACATATCTGAACAGATTTAGCCAGGGTTCTAGAAATTAGAAGGCTCCAGGACTTGGGTAACCTGAATTGCATTAAGCTGTTGAATTACAGTAGAAAATTGAAGGGAAAACTAATGTCTTGTTTTCTTTTCCCTTTAAACATGTTTGTATACACAATACAATATTGGGCGAGTCTGAAAGGGAATGGGCTGGTTCCCTGCAATGTTTTCCTCGCCCAAGTTTGATCTATGTAAAGAAAATGAATGCTACATCCTGGAATATTTGCTATAGACACAGATAAGGCCAGCCACTGCTTAATCTGAGCATCTATGCAGCTGCAGGAGTAGCCAATCAGAGTAACCAGTTATATCTATGCTTTAAAAAAAATCAAATATTGAAAATCTATTTCTGTTTTTTTTGTCTGACTAATTATACACTTCTACATTTGCTAACAGAATTTTTGATTTAGAAAAACCTGTACAGATTATTCGTTGAAGAACTGAAGCCTTATGGGTAGCCAACATATATAAAGAAGACAAGAAGCTAAAAGGCTTCATTTATTTGAGTTTTGGGCAAAGGTTTGGTATGTGGCTCTTATATCAATTTGTTAAAATAAGCTGTTCATTCAAGCATCTTGAAACCTCATGTAGCAAGTATATGCAAATCCAATTCAGTTAGGGCATGATGAGAAAAAAGCTCAATGCTAATATTTTCTTAGTTACCTTAGAAATTTTTGTAAGTGCCATGAAAAGTAGATAAAACCCCTCTGGATCATAAACTGAATCCACAACAGCTTGAGGTATGAGTTTAATTTTGCAACATCAAGGTTATTCTAACATACATATTTCAGGTTCTTCAGCAGGATCTCACTGAAAAACCAAATGCTGCATCCAAGATGAGCATTACTGAGTAAATAAATGATCAAAAAGTTCTTTATTAGAAAACTCTTTATCTCTGGAGTGAATCAATATGAAGTATTGCTGGGAGGATATTCACATTTTGTTAGTACATAATTTTTATACTCATGATGATTTCTGCAACCAGCATAAATAGCTTTTTTAGACATTGTTTCCTTGCCAACAGTTCACTGTTTGTGGGGAGCTGGTAGGAGGGGTAAAAGCAGGGATTGCTTTTCTCTTACTTTAACAAAGATTTATAAATTGAGGGACGGGGAAAGAAAATTCTTACACTTGGTGGTTTGAATTTGGTATTTATGAAAGGTAGCCCTTGGGATGAGGGCCTCTATTTACACAACAGGTGCAGCACAGGCAGCAGCTGTATAAGCTTCCTGACCACTAACCTACAAATGTGCCTCAGTCATTAGCTGAATGAGCCACTTCCCGGACTGATTTACCCAGGTTTCTAGAAATTAGGAGGCTCCAGGATTTGGGTATGTGAATTGTATTATGCTGCTTCAGCATAATGGAAATTTGCGGGGGGGAAATTAGTGTCTCCTGGTTAAACTAAAAAGAAACCCAACTGTGTTTTGTTTTCTCCACAGTGCAGCACTTGTATGGATATGAAATATAAAGTGAGTACTACACAGGAAATTACTTTGAGCAAGTACTGTTAAGTTCAGAGGGAATGCAGCAAATCTTGTTGCTTTAATATTTTCTCTGAGGAAATAGCTGTCTCAAGAACTAATCCTGTACTTTACATAGGGAAAACTCCCTTCAAGTTAATGGAAGTTTTGCATGCATAAGGACTGCAGGATTGGTACCCAGATTTGTTTAATTTTTTCAGTTAAAGATGTCAAGCAGTCTTTTCAGCAAAACGACAACTCTCAATGGCCCCAATCCTATAAAGAACTGTGTGTGGGCAGACCCCTGCAGACATTTGGAGCTATTTACAGATCAGAGACTGAGTCTGTCCTTAAGATAAATGACATATCCTGACTCCAAGGCAGGCCAGAAAAACATTACCAATAACAATCTCTCAGTACTGTGTATTGTTAATAGCTGCTGCATCAGTGCTGCCCTTGTATAGACCCAGCACAACGTCAAAAATAACCTTTTACTTCTGTTCATGCTGCGACACCAGTTTTTATGCTTTATTTCCCCATCTGTAAAAAATGGCCTAACTGCAATGATGCAAATATTATTCTTCTGATGCTAGGAACATTGTGTTTATAGCTGAGTTCTATGAGAAGCTTTTTATATTTAAGCAGGCCATCAGCCTGAGTGAGGATGATTAACTTCTGCTTGTTTCATTAGGCAACAAGATTATTCTGTTTTCAGTGGCTTTTTTGTTGCTGTAAGTGATAATATACTGTGTGCAAGAACTTGTGCTCTGAAAAGGAATTTCAAAGTGTCCAAGAATTTGAGTTTTTTTCTTTCTAATTCTCAATATGTTTCTGTTGCATTCAGGAAACAATATAGACTTCCTCCTTTTAGCTAATTTAACAGTTATACATTCCCTTGCTTGTCAACCAGAAATGGTGCCACCCACATAAATATGTTTTGAAGGTACTAATTTCAATAACAGGGACAGAGAAAGAATAATCAGAGCAACAACAGCTATTCAATCTACAATCATAATGTAACAGGGTTTCATTTGTTCTGTTATCAGTCCAGCCATCTAAGATAATAGCAGAGGAGCATCTTCCAAATAAAATGACATCCATGCAGATGGGGCAGAGGCTTCTGTGCATTATCCTGCTAGACCGTTGGTACTTTATGATGGGACTGAAAGCTCTTCAGGGAAGGTCCTGGAAAAGGGCTGAAATCTACCAAGAGGACTGATAGTCCACAAAGGAGAATTTTGTTCTGATAATAAGGTAATAAGTCACTGGAAAATACTTAATGTAACAACTTTTTATTTTATGTCTAAACTAATAAGCATTACAATTGTTGGGTAGCCCAGAAAACTGTAGTAAAAAAAATAACCATTTGGGTAATATTTCTCCTTGTTGTACGAAGGGCTGGTCCACACTACCCCCCAAGTTCAAACTAAGATACGCGACTTCAGCTACGTGAATAACGTAGCTGAAGTCGAAGTATCTTATTTCGAACTTCAAAGTACTCACCGCTGGTCCACACGGCGGCGCGCAGGCTCCCCCGTCGACTCCACCTGCTCCGTTCATGGAGCAGGATTACCGGCGTCGACGGGGGAGCACTTCCTGGTTTGATTTATCGCGTCTAGACAAGACGCGATAAATCGAACCCAGAAGATTGATTGGACTCCTCCGACGCGGCGGGTAAGTGTAGACCTACCCTCTGTGAAGGACAGCAACATATTGGTTTGCTAACATAACATGCAGGAAGCAGCGCAGGCCGCAGGGACGTGCTGGCTGCTGCTTCCCACAGCTCCCATTGGGTGGGAACGGCGAACTACGGCCACTGGGAGCTGCAGGCTACTGTGCAATTGTAAACAAACAGTCTGGCGGCCCGCCAGTGGATTACCTTGACGGGCCGCAGGTTGCCCACCACTGCTCTAGGACCCTGTGTGGTGGGAGGATCCCAGAGCTCGAGCTGCAGCCCCAACCCGAATGTCTGCACTGCAATTAAACAGTCCTGCAGCCTGAACCCCGGGAGCCTGAGGCAGCTGGCCCGAGTCAGCTGGGGTGTCTAATTGCAATATAGACATATCCTTAGTGCATTGCTTAATTTGTGCCAGGGGCACCTCTAGACTTGGCAGTTCATAGCCCCAGCACTTCTGGGCTTACTGCATCAGTTATGAATGTAAAAAAATTCCTTGATCCTCGGTACCTCTTTCACTACAAATTAAGCACTGCCTTAGCATCTCAGTTCTTCAGTTCCCTATTGGGAAATGGAGATAGTAGTACTTCCCTATCTCTCAGGGGTGTGTTGTGAGGCTCAATACAATAAAAAAAAGATTGTTGGGTACTTAGATACTATGGTAATGGGGGGCCATAAAATTACCTTTGATATATTATCAGTGTTGTAAAGTGTGATCAGTCCCTCAAGATTATTTCATATGTTTATAGAAATCATAGAAATGTAGGATTGGAAGGGACCTTTATTGGTTATATAGTCCAGTCCTCTGCACTGAGGCAGGATGAAGTATTATCTAGACCATCCCCAAGAGGTGTTTTTTTAACCTTGTCTTAAAAATGCCCAGCGATGGAGATTCCACAACCTCCCTAGGTACTATGTTCCAGTGCTTAACTACCCTTACAGTTAGAAGTTTTTCGTAATGTCTAACCTAAATTTTCCTTGCTGCAAATTAAGACTACTACTTCTTGTTCTGTCCTTGATAGATAAGAACAATTTATCACCTTCCTCTTTATAACAACCTGTTACATACTTGTAGACTTTTATCATGTCGCTCCTCAGTCTTCTCTTCTCCAAACTAAACAAACCCAATTTTTTCGTCTTTCCTTGGAGGTCATATTTTCTAGACTTTTATAATTTTTGTTGCTCTTCTCTAGATTTTCTTCAGTTTGTCCACATCTTTCCTGAAGTGTGGTGCACAGAATTGGACACAATGCTTCAGATGAGGCCCTATCAGCGCAGAGTAGAGTGGAAGAATTATATCCCATGTCTTGCTTACAGCACTCCAGATAATACATCCCAGCATGATGTTTGCTTTTTTAATAACAGTGTTGCATTGTTGACTCATTTAATTTGTGATCGTCTACAACCCCCAGATTCTTTTCTGCAGTACTCCTTCTTAGGCAGTCGTTTCCCATTTTGTATTTGTGCAATTGATTATTCCTTCCTAAGTGATGTATTTTGCATTTGTCATTATTTATTTCAGACCATTTCTCCAGTGTGTCCAGATTTTGAATTTTGAATTCTAATACTGTACTCCAAAGCAATTGCAACCCTTTCAGCTTGGTATCATCTGCAAACTTTATACGTGTATTTTCTATGCCATTATCCATATAATTTATGAAGATATTGAATAGAAGTGGACCCAGGACAGATCCCTGTGGGACCCCACTCAATATGCCCTCCAGCTTGACTGTAAACCATTGATAACTACTCTGAGCACAGTTTTCCAACCAGTTGTTCACCCATCTTACAGTAGGTTTGTCTCTGGGCTATATTTCCTTAGGCTATGTCTATACTGGAACTTCTTCAGCAAAACTTTTGTCTTTCAGGGGTGTTAAACCCCCCTCGCCTCCAAACAACAAAAGTTTTACCGACAAAAAGCACCGGTGTGAACAGCGCTTTGTTGGCAGGCACGCTCTCCTGCCAACAAAGCTGCTGTCACTTGTTGGGGGTGGAATTTTGTTGTCGGCAGGAGAGCTCTTCCTGGGAACCAATCCCTGTAGCAAACCTTGTTGCCTACTCTGTCCCCATATCTACTTAGCGACACCATCAGAAGGCCCAACCACATCAGCCACACCATCAGGGACTCATTCACCTGCACATCTAATGTTATATATGCCATCATGTGCCAGCAATGCCCCGCTGCCATGTACACTGGCCAAACCGGACAGTCTCTACGTAAAAGAAAAAATGGACACAAATCGGACATCAGGAATGGTAACATACAAAAGCCAGTAGAATACTTCAATCTTCCTGGACATTCTATAACAGATTTAAAAGTAGCTATACTTGAACAAAAAAAACTTCAGAAACAGACTTCAAAGAGAAACTGCAGAACTAAAATTCATTTGCAAATTTAACACCATTAATTTGGGCTTGAATAGGGACCATAGGCGCTGACTCCGTGGGTGCTCCGGGGCTGGAGCACACACGGGGAAAAATTGGTGGGTGCTCAGCACCCACCGGCAGCTCCCCACCAGCCCCGGGGCCCACGCCCAGCTCACCTCACCACCGGGCAATGTTGCGGGGCCCCGCCCCCGACGCCAGGCAATGTGGCGTCGGGGGCGGGGCCTGGCATTGGGGGCGGGGCCCCGCAACGTCACCCGGCGTCGGGGGCAGGGCCCAGTGTCGGGGCCTCGCCCCCGACGCCGGGCGACAGCACCCACGGGCGCCAACAGAAGTTGGCTCCTGTGATAGGGACTGGGAGTGGCTGGTTCATTACAAAAGCAGCTTTGCCTCTCCTGGAATTGACACCTCCTCATCAATTATTGGGAGTGGATTACATCCACCCTGATCGAATTGGCCCTGTCAACCAGGGCCAGCTCTAGGTTTTTTGCCACCCCAAGCAAAAAAAATTTTGGCTGCCCTCCCCCCACCCACCAGGGGCGGCTCCCCCCTGGGGGGAGCTCTAGTTTAAAACTAGAGCTGATCAAAAAAAAAAAAATTCTCCAGTGAAACAGGTTTCCCCATCAGAAAAATACCAGTTTGACATGCTTCACTTCAGACCTGGTGAAAGCACTTCATTTTTCCTTTATAACAAAGGAAAAACAAAGAACTTCAGGAAGGTCATTTCCAGATTTCCAAAATGAATTTGTTCCAGACATTTCATTCCATGGGAAATTTCCACTTGGCATCTGAACTGGGACAAGGGAACAGTACAGGACGACTGAATTTCCCACAGAAGGGAATTCCCAAGTTTCAACCAGCTCTAGTTCAGGACTAGCTTATATTAGTTTGGCTTCTGTTGAAGAATTTACAGGGACAAGCTAAGCTAATAGAACCAGTTTTAAACAGATTGAACAGGTGTTCACACAGGTTTAAAGCAGTTTAACAATTGTTTTGATTTAAGTTAAACTGGTGCAGCTTCTGTGCTTTGACCAGTCCTTAAGGTCTCATTTTTTTCTTTAAAAACAAAACAGAAAAAACAAAACACAATTTTTTCTTAAACCTTTTCTTAAAAAGACAAGACAAAGTTGCTCTTGAGAGCAGAGCTGCAAATTAATAGTTAGCTTTTACCCAGTGCTTTCACCTTCAGATCTCCATGGGGTTAATCAAGGTTGGAGAGTATCCTTACCCTCATTTAATAGATGGGCAAACTGAGATACTGTGATTTTTTTCCCCCACCTCACACACACCAAGTCAGTGGCTGAGCCAGGAATAGACCTTACATCTCCTGACTCCCAATCCAGTGCCCTTTCACTAGATCTCACTACCTCAAATCCACTTTACCAGCCTTATTTTCCAGGAGTTCTGATTTGACTGAGTCAAATATCCACATACTCCTCAATACTTATGTACCGATAGCCAGTAAAGGCTAACTATGAGCAGAACCCCCAAATCAGCATTACAGCAGTTTCACTAGTTCCTCCAGCAATCTTGTCTCTTGCTCCTTACTACTTGTATTTTTAGTCATTCATTTATGCTTTACATGAAGTCTGGAGCAAAGTGAGATCTTGAACAAGAACCAGCAAACCCACAAAAGTTATTTCTCTCAAGGCAACTTCCCTGCGCATTAGGACGTTTCTGTTCCTGGTGTCTATGGTGCTGAGCACGGAGGGAATCTCTCTCCCCTTCTACAAGTACGGGACTGTGTGTGTGTTGCTCTGGCAACTTAAATGCAGACTCAAGCCAGCTCAGGTGCATTAGTGTAAACATTTCTCTCTGCACGGTAGGGCCACATCCTGCAGCCCTGGCTCAGGCAAACCTCCTACAGAAGCCATCCGATATTTATCCCTCCTGGTGAAATTCACTGCAGGGCGGGGTGGCCGCTGCCGCGGGAGAGAGGCGCCGTGGCCGCGGGACCCCGCTCCCAGCTCAGCCGGCTCCCCCTGGGGCGGGTGGCTGCTGCCGCGGAAGAGCAGCGCGGCGCGACCCCGCTCTGCCGGCTCCCTGCCCCAGCTGCGGCGGGGCAGGGCAAGGCAGCCAGGAGCGGCTCCCCCCTGTGGGGGGTGGCCGCTGCAGCGCGAGAGCGGCACTTCGCGACCCCACTCCCCGCTTAGCCGGGGCAGGGCAGCGTTACCGGCTCCCTGTGGGGGGGGGGCCGCTGCCCGCGGGGGAGTGGCAGAGCCCCACTCCCTGCTCAGCCGGCTCCCTGCCCTGGCTGCGGCGGGGCAGGGCAGCCAGGAGCGGCTCCCCCCTCGGTGGAGAGTGGCCGCTGCAGTGCGACCCTGCTCCCCACTCAGCCGGGGCAGGGCAGCGTTACCGGCTGGGGCGGCCACTGCCCGCTGCCTGCGGGGGAGTGGCGGGGCCCCGCTCCGCCGGCTCACTGCCACTGTGCCGCCCCTGTTAGTTTGCCGCCCCAAGCACCAGCTTGTTCTGCTGGTGCCTGGAGCCGCCCCTGCTGTCAACACTGATTCTCCACTTGTGAGGTAACTCCCTTCTCCTCATGTGTCAATATATAATGCTGCATCTGTATTTTTCACTGCATGCATCTGAAGAAGTGGTTTTTTACCCATGAAAGCTTATGCCCAAATAAACCTGTTAGTCTTTAAAGGTGCCACTGGAGTCCTTTTTTTTTTTTTTTGTCTCTGTTGCTGCCTGATTGGGTACTTCTGGTTCCAAATGAGGTGTGTGGTTGACTGGTCAGTTCGTAACTCTGGTGTTTGCAACTCTGAGGTTCTACTGTGTTCCATCTGGCCCTACTGACTTGAAGATACCAGAAAACACCATCCTGGCCACTATGGATGTAGAAGCCCTCTACACCAACATTCCACACAAAGATGTACTACAAGCTGTCAGAAACTGCAGAACTAAAATTCATTTGCAAATTTAACATCATTAATTTGGGCTTGAATAGGGACTGGGAGTGGCTGGCTCATTACAAAAGCAGCTTTGCCTCTCCTGGAATTGACACCTCCTCATGTCTTTCCTGAACAAGTTGTACCCTTCTATACAAATATTTCATTCATGTGAATTATCCCACTAAGTCTCTGTGATGCCAATTACATCATAATTGTGATTATTCACCAGCATTTCTACTTCTTCCTGTTTATTCCTCATACTTCTTGTATTAGTATACAGACATTTAAGATGTTCATTAGACTTCTCTATATTCTATATTTCTGATCTGCTCAGGGTCATATGTTGGAGTATCATTAGTGCCCACATGGATGAGCAGCATGGGGTTGTAGTCAAAGGTCTGCATGATCCTCAGCAATTTGTCCCTAATGTCTCAGAGATGGGCCCTTGGCAGGCAGCACTTCTCCCGGGATGTCAGGTCAAGCTGGCACATGGATGCCTCCGTACCCCTTAAAAGGGAATCACTGACCACACACACATTTCCCCTTGGGCACAGTGGCCATGATCCTCCCAGCCTTGGGTGCACATGGCTTCTCCTCCTCTGACTTTGCGGGAGATACCTTATCTCTATGGCAGCATACCGTTTTTATCTCTATGGACAGTGGGTTGGAAGCAGGGATGGAACACTGCTAACTTCCAGAAGTAACCAGCAACCAGCTTCCTCCCTATGAAGGAGCCATTTCCTCCTCCCCTGGTAGTGCTACTGCAGTCCTGTCTAGCTAGATTGCTTCCTCAATCTTAGATGTCTCCATATGCATATTTTCTATTAATTCCTTGTGTGCACCAATGTTCCTCAGTGTGGCCAACTCTTCCTGTAGCTCTCCCACGTGCTTCCTGAAGGATTCTACCAGTAGGTACCTCTCACACTGGATGGTCTTCCCAGTGTGACAGGGAAATGCAGGCCAGTCTCTGCAATTCCACACCAGGACCTGGGAAGAGGCATCCATGGTTGGGTTCTTCATCTGGACACAGGGACAGATGGAGGAGCCAGGAGCAGTGTTGGCATTGGCGATGTTCCTTTCCGAAGTGTGGTGATTTTATTCTTTCGCCCTCCTAAAAACCTCCCCCCCAAACTCCTCTGTTTGCTAGCTCCTCTTGGTTGCTTAGTGTCTGGCTTTTAAGCCCTTCTCTCCTAGGTCAGCTTTGTCCACTCATTAACACACAGAGGAAGGGTGATCGCTAAGGGGATTAAGGATCAAAGGCTAGGAGGATAGGGCCTGGCTAATGTACACTCAGTTAGTAGCTAGTAAGTCTCTGGCCCCCTTTCCCATACAGTCCCCAACACTGTAAACGTTAAGCAAGCCAAAAGAAAAACCAAACAGACAAACAAGCTCACTCATCCCAAGAATTAGGCTGCCTCCTTCTGCAGCAGGATTTGCTGGATTTATATTTGATGAAGCCAGATTGGAGTTTCTGAAAGGGGATTCTGTTTTACCCTGTGTTTATTTGGCTGTTAGGGACAAAATGACTGCAGAGGATAGGTCAAACCAATCACTATTCTGAGTTATTTTTTGCTAAGATAAGGCACAGTAGCTATACTGTAGAAATATTTATCTGACAATATTTAACACCTTAATTGAAAAGCCTATAGATACAGAAAACCAACAGTTGTTATTGACTGTTGTGCCTACAATAATACTAACAAGTCATTAAATTTACATTATATTGATGGAGATTTGAAAATATAAGGTAAAAACACATCAAACCCTATTTCAAACATGTCCGTTTTCTTGTGGTTATCAGCTGCATGTTGCTGAACTGTTCTTTTTCTATTCCTAGTATTATACATGTATAGTGTTTTGGATCAGGATCTAGGATTACAAAAATGGATTTGGATTTTGGACAAAGCATGTTGCTTTAAGACACCTAAGATATATAAAAGAGTTTTGAAAAATATATAATTTATCTAAGTTAGCTATAGGAGTACAGTAATGGGCATAGGTGCTGGAACGAGGGGTGCTGCCGCACCCCATGGCTGGAAGTGGTTTTCATTATATAGAGTTTACAGTTTGGTTCAATGGCTCTCAGCATGCCCACTATACAAATTGTTCCAGCAACCCTGGTAATGGGGAATTTTTGGCCGTGTAACCAACCTTCCATAGTGTCAGATGACTTAGATGACATTTGGCTTTATGATGGTAGTCCACGCTATTGTTGGTTTCTAGTCTACTCTTTAAGCATAGAACATCCCATGTAAATGGCAATGAGGAAGGAATTTGTTTTTATGCCATCAAGAGGTGATGTCCTGAATCAAAGTCATGTACCTCTGTCTTTCAGAATGAACAGGATTCATGGTCCATTTTATTCATTATGTGATATTATCCATTTTTTTCTAGGCATGTGTTATTTTTTGCATATACTTTGAGACACTTAGGATTGACGGGACCATTAATACAGTGCCATTATGTCTACATTGCTCTGTCAATCTACTTTAGTCCTAACATACCACAACCATTTTAACAATAGCCTTCTCTGAGCAGCGGCATCCTAGCTATACCTAGCTTTGTGCAGTAGAGAAATGTTTTCCAGGAATTATCCTGGGATCACAAAACAAATTTAAATTCTGACCTCTGATATTCGAAAAGCTATTGGTGAAAGGCTAGTGTACTTAACCATAGCATTATCTACCTTTCTCTAACATAAATTATTAAAGCAAAATCAGAGAAATGTGGCAAGATACACAATTAGCTGTTGGAATAACATCTGGATTATGAATGATATAGCAAGCGCAAGAAAAAGGTAATAATTGTCATAGAGCATCATTAAGTTTTATACAATGACTGAAGCTGGGAGCGTGATGCAGGCAAGCAGAGAGGAGGCTGCTGGACTGTAATCCTATTCTATGTTTCTTCACAGAATAAAACTTGTTCCTGGTGGTTTGTCTGAGTGGGTCTGGCCTGAGGTTAATACACAGTGACACACAAGGTAGAGCGCACAAAGGAGCCTCAGGCCCAGTTTCCCAAAGCTGTGTAAAAAGTCACCAGGCAGACTTTACCTATCTTGAACAACCTCATACTAGGCCAGTGAACAGGAGGGGGGCAATAAACAGATTACCTTTGATTTTAAAAATTAATAATTTGGAGGGGAAAATAGACAATATTTGCAAGGAGGTTATTCATATTAATCTTTCGGATGATCTGTGGTGAAGGACAAAAGTTCCTAACACCTCTTGGGACAGGAAATTTCCTTCAACCACATACTGACTTTGAGCCATATCTACCCCTCTCTTTGCATCCCTTTGTGACAATCAGGGTCCAGACGCCCCAAAAGGAAAAGAGGGGGGTCTGACCTCTAAAAAATAAGCACCAATAGTTTTACCTTTGTGTCTATGATTCTTGTATTGAATAAACTTTGTTTATTTTTACCTCAAGCAGGTCTCTATTGCATAAACCGTGTGGTGCGTGTATGGCAAAGTGAACTGATAAGTGTGGGCATGTTTCACATCATTGGGGGGAAATGAACCAGAGGGAAACAGTCCAAGTGTCTGGTAGTTAAGAACTCAGGGAGATGAATCTGTCGGGGCTCAGGACCAAAAGGGATTGTCGATGTCACCCTAAAAGCAGTAACTGGGTTGGTGGAAGCTAGGGTGGGACCTTGTCCTTGTAGGCTAGCTACTGGTTTCAGAGCACTGAACCATAGCAGCCTAGCATTAAGACACCCAAAGTTACAAAATAGGCAGTGACAGAACCCCTTAATGGTCTGTGTGATCCCCAAAATGTTACACCCTCCACTGGCTCATATCAAACAAACTGCTTGTGTTCACTTTCAAGGCTCTTCATGGCCTGTCCCCACCCAACCTACCATCTCTCATTCTCTATCGACAGGTCCAAAATCAGCCCATGAGGCCAGTCCCTGTTGCCTAGTTGTTAAATTTTCAAACAAACACCTTCTTGCTTTCTCCCATGCCGCAAAATGTCCGCAAAGCCATTTTACTGTTCAAATCCCTCCTCAGAACTCTCATTTGCTGTGATGCCTCCAGCATCTTAATGACTGTTAGGCTACTGGTGTGTTGAGACCACAGCCTAGCATGCTAATCAGTATTGTTTCTTTGTTTCCTTGTACTCCCTCATCAGGCTGTCTGTATCCATCTGGTGTCTTTTGTCTTATACTTAAAATATAAGCTTTGTGGGGTATGGACTGTCTTTTTGTTCTGTGTTTGTACAGCACCTAGCACAATAGGGTCTGGTTCCAGGACTAAGGCTCCTAGGCAGTATGATCATACAAATAAATACAAATAACTGCACCTCCTGAAAGAAGGCGGACCTGAACCTGTTTAATTTTTAAGGCATGCAGCAGTTTTCATCGCTTAGATTTTTGGTTTAAAACCATTATTCCAACTGCTAAATTGTATATTAGCCATGGGAATAAGCATTAATCTGCTTAGATTCCAATAATGTGTCTTCCTAGGCACCCAGTGATGGCAAGTTTAGCCAGGTAGCTTGAGGGAATGTATAAACGGAACTGTTCCACGTGTTAAACAAAGATTGGTGACTGACAGAAAAACATAAATCAAAGTCATAACGAAAATAACCATAGGATCCTATACTAAGCCATTTCTAGGATAGTAAGTTTGTGGCGGTGCACAGAATCCAGTTTCAAGCTAAATAACCTCGTCCATTATTGTCATGTTCTTCTCCTTTCTCATCCTGACTTCCTTTTGACTCAGTTATTTCATTCTTTAGATAACTTTGGGCTGATTGGCTGTAGTCTGAGCCCCCTCAAGAGTAGGGGAGATTTATCAGGCGACATGTAGTCCTTTACCTCTGTCTCAGGCAGAGTTAATGCAGATTTATGAATATGTAGTCTTAGGTATTTTTTCGGTGATAATGTGGGCTGTTTTATCTGATATTTCCAGATTTAAGACACACATCTCTGTCACCTCCGAGTAGAATTTTATCCTTTGCCCCCTTGATCTTGAAAAATTAGATCACAGCTTATTTTTTAGGTCACAGCAGTGGAGTAGCAAAATCAGCATTTACTCAGATTGTCCCTTTCATTATTCCTGATCTTGATTTTTTAACCAGATTTTATGCACTCACTCTTTATAAAAAGGAAGCACATTACTTTAAGCCACAGATAACATATCATTACTTTGGTTATGTCCCAAAAGGAACACTTATGAGTTTATTATTTATTTAAAATTCAGCAAGAGTGATTATTTTAGAGCTAGTAGTTTTTTGGCCTATTTTGCCCACTTTTTAAAATAAGTAGTAGCTTAAAACCACACGTAGATCTTTCTCAGATTTGTTATAGACTGTTGCAATGTCCTCTGGATTCTGAATATCTGTTAAAATAGTCATGGTACATACAAGACCCTACAATATTTTTACTTTACTGCCATGGGGCCAGCTAGCCAGCAGATGAAACAAAGGTAAAGTAACAAACCCCTGTTCCTATAGATGTGGTGACATCTTCAATAGGGCTGACAACAGTAAGAAAATAGATAAGACAAAGCCATATCAGCCTGTATTCCATAAGAAAGACAGTGAGGAGGGGAAGCATAGTGCCTAGCACAATGGGGCCGTGGTCTGTGACTGGGGCTATTAGGAACTACGATAATACAAATAAATAAAACCGATTAAAAAACTGAGAGACAACGAATGTTATGTAAGTTTCTAAGAAGGGTTTAAAATGTAAAATTACTGGTGGTACTTGAAACTGTCCTTTTAATTATTCTATTCACTTAATTATGCTTTTACAAGTCTCTTATGAAAGAGAGAGAGAGAGAGAAAGAATGAGAGAATGGAACTTAACTCTTCCTGGAAGTCTGGCGGAGGAGAGAAGAGAGAAGCACAGTCCTTTTTCTTTGTAGCATCTCTTTGCTATAGAAATCTTACTGTTTCTTTTGCAAATCTTGAGAGAGGTCAAAAAAGAAGAACCAGCGTGACCCCTGGAAAACCGTCTCTTTCATCTCCCTTTCTCTGCAAAGGATATACTTCTTGTCTTGCAAATGGAACCGTTTGACAATCATTGCTCTCTGTATCTGGTTTAAGCTTCATCTTTGGTGCTAACAACTAATGCACTTTTGACCTCCCTATGTTGCAGTAGAGGTACAGTGCCAAAAAAGGTCAAGGAACAACTTTTCCACAAAGATCAGTCTCTGACAAACCTTTTCCTTTGAGTAACCCCAGATCTTGGATATTGGCCTTACTGGACTTTATTTTAAGATAATTCAGGGCTTTTCCAGAGAAAGCAAAGGCAGTCATATACTACTGCTTTACAGCCCACATACTGGTCCCTTATTTGTTGCACATTTCTCCCCAAGGTTTCTCCAATTTGTTTATCTTTACACTTTCAAGTCATATATGTGAGCTCTTTCCTCTGACTATTTTTTTTTTTTTTTTTTTTTTTTTTTAAAGAAGAGGTCCCTTCTGTTATCTGCAACAACAGGAGAGAGTCAACGGTTGGACTATTTGAAAAGGTATAGAAGCTGTACAATTTTCAGGATCACTAAAACATTCATCTTCTCAGAGTTTCCACATAAGTATATTAAACATATTAAATACAAAAGCGAACTGGTTGTTTTTAAACAACATTAGAAGGTCTACTTTGCACCACTAAAAATCAAGGATTTCAAGCTTAAGTCCTTTTATTTTACTCTGAACTTATATACTTCTGAAATACAAATTAACAACAGAATATCAGTCAAATTAAAATTTCATATTTTTGTCACTTTAAAATTATTTAAATTGTGTTTCATGGAAGACTTGAAATGTTCTAGTATTCTAATTAAGACACTATTCCATCATTTAAACTAGGGTTGTGACCAATGAGCAACGTATTTTATACTCTTTTCCAGTCAGCATTTTCTCTTGTAAGTTTGTATACTGAGCTACATATTAGGCATTATTCAACAGGCCATATCCCAGGTAAAACTCACTGTGAGTTTGGCCTGTATAAGGCCTGAAAGACTGGGCTCATTCATTATATGTAAGTTGGTGGATTTAGTATTTAATTGCTACCATTTCTTTGAAATAACCCCTTTAAAATGCATATCGTACTGATACTCTGTAGTTACTTTCTTAGGGTACTTTAGGTTAAATGTGATGATCCAGTTGCCATGTATATAGTTTTGCAGTCAGAGTACTACAAGCCCTAGGGAAATTTTAAGAAATTTAGATATTTAGCAATTCAGCATGAAATATGTTTTTGTTACTGTTGTTGCTTTGTGTTTTAAAGAGGCATTTCCATATAAATAAGCCCATAAACCTACATACATGATTGTGGATTTAGGTACAAGTCAATGTATGGTTACTTAAGTGGTGCAGCAATATTATATCCAGAGGATACACCTACCAGTGTTAAACATTCCATACATACTGGTGTATAACAATGTTGCATTTGTTTAAAACCCAGGTTTTCTACCTGTGTAAAACAATTCTGTAACAAATTCCAAAGTAACCTATTCTATCTACTTGTGCAACAATGGAATAGCACAACAAATCAATAAACATTTCTAGTTTTTAAAACCTTAACATCATGGTCATTTAAAATTTTATTTTCAAAACATAAAAAAAATTATTCAGGGGTGCTGGAACAATTTGTATAGTGGGGGTGCTGAGAGTCACGAAACCAAACCCTGTATATAATGGAAACCACTTCAAGCAGCACTCCCAGCACCCTTAGTTCCAGCACCTATGAAATAATTACATTATATTATGAAGTAATAATTTGCCCTTTTTGCATTGAATTATAGTCACTAAAATATCAATTAATTCCTGTTTAAAATATATATAACTTCTAAACAATTAAAGATTTGTTGTGAAGTAGACTTAGGCTAAGTCCTGCTATTTAAAATTTAAGCTCAGAGCAAATTTCTGCATCAAAGCTAAAGTGTTAAAAAAGTGTTAAAGAAATTATAGCTAATGCTCAGCACTTGAATAGACCTTACCATGTTCAAAGTGCTGAACAATTATTAACTAATCAAGAAATGTTGGCAGCCCCTGAACTATATCACTAATGGTGCTGCTATAAGAACAAAATGATCTTTAATCGCCTTAAAAGATACGGTATATATCATAATGTTTAGGAATTTGGACTAAGAAGAGGTGCTGCTGATAGAAGATTATTTTTTATCTAGTCATCACAGTTAAAATAGTACTTTTGCATCAATTTCTCAGCTTCCTGTTAACAGTTGCTGTACAGAGATGCAATTATTTATTCCAACAAAACCTGCAATCTTGGTGTTATTACGAGCCTGATTCTTCTCTCACATTCATTTTACACTGTTACTCCATTGATTTCAGTGAAGATGCTCCTGGTTTACACCAATGTGTGAGGAGAACCAGATCCTTTTTTACAAAAAGGCTGTTTGCATGCGTGCGTTTGAATTTTTAGTATTACACTAATAAGTAGTATACAGTAGTACCTCTAATGTGGTCCACTTCTTGCTTCTCTCTCAAGTGACCAACTGGCGTGAAGAGTCGTGTCCTCTACCAGTTGCTTTTGATGCTCCTCTTTCTATATTATTACCCTCTGTAGGTTGTTTTGCATTGGCAAAATGTGAGATCTTGCTGGCCATTCTGTCCGTCCCAACAGGACAAAGCTTTATTTGTTTGCAGAAGCAGAGAGTATTTAGTGATCTTTTTCTTCTTCATGCCAGTCTCTTCTGTACTGAAAACTCTTTTCCTGCTGTGCAAACTCAGTGGGAGTCCCCTGGCTGCTTTAGGATACAGCACTACTAGTAAAGGAAGTGGTAAGTGCTTTCTCTCAGTAAGTATGGTGGCAGACCCTCCTGTAGCAGCAAATTTCCTTGTGTAATACAACTTTGTTCACTGTGAAATTGCACTAAAACACTTTGTGGCTCTTTTTAAATGCAGACGTCACAGTCTGTGTATAAAATATATGTGCACACAAATGTAGCAAATTATTTATGTGTAGTATGAAAATGCGTCTTCTTCTAAATGTTGTTTGGCTAAAGAGAGGTATTTTCATATGACCATTCATAGGGGTAGGGCAGTGTTTGGTTTCAGGTAAACATGGGCTGACCCAAAAATGCAATCCTCTTCTTGCTGCAATTTGTGCATCAGGAACAGTGACACTAGGGCCACAAAAAGGGGTATTGGGAAATCACCTTCAGGTTTGATGCTTGTTCACACACAGTTATTAACCATAGGTCACATTGGGAATAAAGTGGAAGGTAGTGCCTTTTACCCAGACACACAGTGCCAAAAGAGTCTTGTGTAATTTTTAAAAAAACCTCTCTTTTAGATGCAATTACCTAGTTAGTTCAGTATTCATAATTCTGTTAGTAGAACAAAGTTGCTTAAAACACCTGTAAGCTTCACCCAAAAGGTTTTTCCTCAGCCAGTGAGTACACCTTAAACACTCTTCTCCAGGCACCAAATTACTCTCACTCCCTATCAAATGATACTTCCCTAGCACCTGCTCTTTGATTTCCTCTCCTCCCCAATAAAGGTTGTCAGCTGTAGTTCATCAGGAGGGCTAGACATCTTATCCTGGGGCTTTAGCCGTACATTTCCACCATAACACATAGACTCATAGACGTTAAGGTCAGAAGGGACCATTATGATCATCTAGTCTGACCTCCTGCACAATGCAGGCCACAGAATCTCACCCATGCACTCCTGGAATAATCCTCTCACCTATGTCTCAGCTATTGAAGTCCTCAAATCATGGTTTAAAGACTTCAAGATGCAGAGAATCCTCCAGTAAGTGACCCATGCCCCATGCTGCAGAGGAAGGCGAAAAACCTCCAGGACCTCTGCCAATCTACCCTGGAGGAAAATTCCCCCCATACTCAACTCCAAGCTTTTCCCCCAGGTGCTCGATTGCCTCCAATGCAGGATCTGAACAGCCTGTCACAGGTACTATATATTGCCTAATACCTCTAAAAATGTCAGCTAAAATTGCTTATTTTTAGACTTACTGGGGTGAAATCCCAGCTTCACTGGAGTTAATGGGTGTTCAATGAGGCCAGGGTTTCACTCTTCATTATTTTTAATTATGGGTGGGGGAAGGCAGTGTGTGTGTGTGTGTGTGTGTGTGTGTGTGTGTGTGTGAGAGAGAGAGAGGGGGGGGCGGGGGGGCGGTGTGTGTGTGTGTGAGAGAGAGAGGGGGCGGGGGGGGCGGTTAAGAACATTATTTTGTAGTAGCAAGATTTCCAAAAGCACCACCTTTTTTCTCCTTCAGCTAACCTGATGGGGATGTGATAAAATAGTGTGCGGGTTTCACAGCTCAACATAAATTTTACTTACCTCATATTTTCTGTGTCCACTGTTAGGAAAATTGTACAGAGAACTTTTAAAAGGGTGATAATGTAGGGACTGGGAAAGGGATGATCAATGCTGCGACTCATCAGTGAAAATCCATAAGCTAGCCCTTGTTTCTGTAATGTAAAATGCGTTCTAAGCATTGTATGAAAATGTATAAGCATTGCTAGCAAGTCCAGCTATGGCTTATTGTAAAAGAAGGTTAAAATTGAGAGTAGTCAGTTTAATGTTAACTATGGTTTGCATGTTCATAAAAGGTTTGAAATTCCAGAAAATAAATGCTATGCTATAAAATTTTTTGGAAGAGCGTATGATTGCACAAAACTTTCAAAGTACAATGAAAGTCTAAAAGAAATATAATTATTATTGTCAGTTTATCACCTCAAACATGTTGTTGCAAATTGTCATTATATCAGATGAGTTTGGTAACAGGTTTTCCATTTTGCACTTTATTTGACAAGGTGATTCATTGTTTAGTGCAGTTTAAGATGTCAGTCCTTCTGGAACGAATTGAGCTGAGCTGATGTGCATATGAGCACTCCTCCATCAAAGTATATGATTAAAGAAGGGTTATTCTTCTGAAATATTGTTACCCTACTTGCCTGGAATACGAGTGATTTCTTTATTGAAATATAATTTATCACAGTTAGCTTCATCTAGGTAACCATATATATGTTACACATGGCATATGGGAAGCCTGTTACAGTTACTCACAGAATCATATTTTAGATAATTTCTTATACTTCAGCACAATAGCTTGTCAAGTAATTGGAATCATTTGTTTCTGACAGATCACATCTTTGTTTCTCAGAATATAAGTGTTAGTATAAAAACAAAACCAAACAAGCCATAGGCATTACCCTATAATATCTTGTCCCTGACAGTGACCTATTTCTGATGCTTCAGAGGAAGGCAAAACGTTTCCATCTTTGCTTTGGGCAAATGGTGCAAACCAGTAATGAGGGGAGGGGAAGGCTGGGAAATTCCTTCTGGTCCTTCAAAAGGCAGCAGCTTTCTTCATGAAGGATGAAGTTTGCTTTGAATGGTCATTAGTTTGGACTAACCTGCTATCTTAGCACAACTTCCTATGCTATATTTAGATTCCCTTACAATCCCACCAAGGTATTGGATTCAGTAATTTCTTGTAGAATGAAATTCAACAGATTAATTATGTCACAAAGTAGTACAGTATCTCCTTCCGTCAATTCTAAATTCACTACCAATCAATTTCAGTGAGTGACTTAGAATTATGTGGCTGGAAAAGAAAAGGAACAATAGATCTGTCTTAAGGAAACTATTCATTATTTTGCATGCTATCATGTCTGTAATGTGATAAGATGATCTCAAATAGTTTTAGGTACATGCTGTAGATGTAGCTTAACTTTTTTTTCTCTCCCAAGCATATTACTCATATAATTGGGTCTTTGGGAAACTTTTAATCTTCTGACAGCTGTTCTAAATACAATAATCCACTTGAGCATTTAGCACCCAATTCTGCAAGATGAGGAGCACTTCCTACACTTCCCTTCCATTCTTATTCCCAGGCACTACAGGGTAATGAATGTCACAGACATACTGATTCATACATTAAAATTTGACTTCACTGGTAGTTGAAGATTAGAGCTGGGCAAATAATTGCTATTTTTTTTCAACAAAAAATCCCCAAAATTGTTTTGAATTTAATTAAACCTTTTATTTAACCTGAAATGAAATGTTTAATTTCATTTAATTTCATTTTCAGGTGCTTACCCTCTTCATTGGCAGTTGAGGATTAGAGCTGGGCAAATAATTGATATTTTTGTTTGTTTTCAACAAAAAATCCCCCAAATTGTTTTGAATTTAATTAAACATTTTATTTAACCTGAAATGAAATTTTTAATTTCATTTTCAGGTGCTTATCCTCTTTAAAAAAATGAACGTACCTAAATTTTGAAACCAAATGCTTTGATTGTTTTGGGAAAATTCTCCTCCCCTTTTTTTTGGTTGAAACTATTCACCAAATTTGACCCAAATTCATCCATAGTTTGAGTTGATCCAAAACTGTATTTTTCAATGATTAAACTATGTCCAAAATTTTTGCCCAGTGTGTTGAAGATGTTTATGGAAAACACTTTTACTCTTCTGAACAAAATCAGTCACCCTTCCCAGAAAGAAGCAACTTCCCCTTCATCACAATAAAATTAGATGACAATAATGCTGTAGATTGACACATTTAGTCAACTGAAGATCATAGTCAGAAAAATGTGTATTCATTAATAGCATTATTTTACATATTACAATAACAGGTTTTTCATTAGAGATCAATTGGTTTCAACACTGTGGAAGTTTCTACCATGCTCCAAATATTTTTATTAGAGACAATGCCCATCAGCCACCTATGAAGCTCCTCCTACTGTGCCTGCCTCTTCATTTTTATTCTGTCATCAGCAGCATGGCATTGCTTTGCTGGGCAAGGCTGGCCTACAGATCTAAATTCTCCCCTAGTCTGTCTGGCACAGCTGTAGCCATTGAATGTGAGGCCAGCATGCATCTCTCACCTTTATCTCCTGGATCCCTTACTGTTCCTTCTCCCACAGTGCCTGCTAGTTGCTGTACATAGTACCGAGGCCACATGATTCTGTTAGCCCCTACATTTTAAAATAATAACTAATTCCCACCTTTACTTATAAAGCACGCGAGAAAGGAAAAGGGCAAAACAGAAATGCTTAGCTCAGTGGTGCTGAGGGCATCTTGTTTTAGTTAATCTGGGTCCCCCAAAAGATTTTAAAAATGGAAGTGAAAAACTTCAGGGGCAGATTTGGTAAATATTTATATTCCAAGCTATGGCATGAAACAGAGAGGAGGATTTTTATGTATTATTATATTAGCATATGAATACAAAGAATTATGTGCATGGGAAAAAAACCTATTAGTGGCTTTCTCTTCACAAAATAGTGCCAAAAGCAGCACTGCTCAATTGTAACTGGCATGGACACTCAGTGACCTAGTGGAGCCAAGAGACTTGCTTTGATTTTTGCCACAATTTTAGCAATCAAAAATAAATATCTACAGTCTGTTTGCCACTTTAAAAAAAAAGAAGAGGCTCCTCTTTGATGTAAATAAACAAACAAAAAAACCTGACCCCCCCCACAAAAAAACCTATCACACATAGAGAATTAGATCTGTCTAGCATCACTAAGTCAATATAAATAATCAGTAAATGGGACCATCATAATTCTACAAAGCTTAGACCATCTTTGATTAAACCATTGGCTGGGGACTATAAGAATTTATAGAGTGATTTCTTGATGTGGTGAGGGGGTTTTTTGGTTGGTTTTGGTCTTTTGGGTGGTGCAGGGGGGGGGGGGGGTTGTGCCTGGTAGTGTAAGATAATAAAAATCATAGGATGAGAAACCTGTCTGGTACAGTTTCTCCAAGCATGTCAGAAATGCCGCAGTTGAATTTGGTCCAAATTTGGCCCCCTGTTCCTTCTGGAGACACCACACAATACATGTCCTCCAGAGGGGCATCACGCAATAGGACTTTTGAGTCAGGAGATTTAAGTTTACGGCTTCCCGAGCAATGGCAATAACATCACCACTCCACCTCAGAGGACAGCAGGTTACTCCTAGTGGCATTAATCCCTATGGGGAGGGGGTACCATTGGCTAGAATGTGGGGATGCAATAATATCGCCCTACAGAGTCTAGTTTTAATAGAAGGTATTGACACTGTAAAAGAGCTTGAGGAATGATTTACACTTTTGAGATCTACTATAGTTCATTGAGTATCGTTTTGCACTTAAAATACAGATTTAGTCTCTTAGTTTTGTATGAAAAATATAGCATATTCTCCCCACATGTATAGCATCTACGCCTTGAGTACAGAATTATATTTCTGAGAATTTACAAGTAAACCTGTTGTTTGAGTTAAAATTAATATAAGAACTAGGTTCTTTTAGGAAGTGTAGCATATGTGTCAGTCTTTTCTTATTCTTAAATAATCTTGTCAGACTCTTAAAATTTCACTATAGCTAACATTAATTGCAGTATTATGCATCGTTAATTTGAAGAAATTAGATTGTAATTCATCTAATGATTGTTGTGTCTAATTGCTATGGCCCTACAGACAGGCTTGGGTTAATGGCTTAAATAACTCAGCTGACAATTGTGACATCAGTGGTACCAACCAATCACCACCATTCCTCTACAGCTAGTGGGTGGGTGGGGTTCTGTGGCCTGCAGTGTGCTGGAGGTCAGACTAGATGATCAGGCCTTCGAGTTTATGAGCTAATTTTCATGGAACATTTTGTTGGGTGTAATGACTTAGTGGTATGAAGGAGACTGGACACATGTCAAGCGTTCTCATTGGTAAATCACTGGACCCAAACGGTCACTGTTAATTAAAGATTCCATGGCCATATACTAGCTTGGTCATCAGTGCTTGAAAGGCTTCCCATTGCACTGTTGCCCTGGCTCCACAGCACTGCTGGAGGAATTGAGACGCATAGAGGGAGCCCTTAAAGGGCAAAGACTTTGGGACTCAGGGACTGGACTTTGCTTGCATCCCTTAACATAGTGCTGATCTCACTAATACAGCACACCAGCTCAATAAGTCTACTCCATATTTAGGACTAAAGTCATCAGTATACTTTGGCTGCTTTAGTCTACTGTGAATCTGCCTTCAAAAGTTACAATTTTAAAAACTGTTTTAAGGCTGATACTACATATTAAAGTAGTGCTCAATGGAGGAAGCAATGGACTGACAATGACTAAATAAGTTGGCTACATATCATCATTGTAAATAGTGCATGGTAGCATTCTCTTTTGGTTTGGTCTTTTTTAGTGTTCATTTTTAATCATTTAAAAAACCTAAATTCCAAGCCAACTCCCCCACCATGTTAAAAATTAGTTAAGGTTGAGAATATCTATCAGTATCTTAAAGATTTAAAAAAATTAGATGGATATTGTATATTCAACCAAAGCTAACATTAGAAACCCAGGAAATTCAGAGTTAAGGTTGCACATAAAAGAAATCCAAAGATCTTAAAGTATGGAAATGCACAGTTAAGGCAAACAAACAACCTTAATTCTGCCCTGTGGTGATGGCATGGAGCGGGGGGGGGGGGGGGAGCATTGCATATGCTGTTAAAAATCAGTCTAATCTAAGACCATAAACACTCAAATGCCCTAATTTATAAAGTTACAGTTATTATATGACATCACTAAAGGGCAAAGTTAAGGTTATTTGTGTGCTTTAAATGTACATTTCCATACCTTAACATGTTTGGATTTCTTTTAAATATGACCTTAATGTGGAATTTCCTGAGGTTCTAATGCTTACTTTTGGGATAATTACAACATCCCTCTAATGTTTTCACCCTTAAATTACTGATACATACTCTTAACCTTAACTTAATCAAAACAGGTTTTTGTGTCTGGGAATAAATTAATATTTACCATTTTATAAGAATTTACATTTTCAAAGCATTGTACTAACAATAACTAATCCCATTTGGTGCGCAGTAGGTTTATGATCTGCTCCTTGAACATGTTTTATTGACTCAGAGATGAATAGATGAATTCTGAACAAATAATTAATGGTTATATGACAAATGTGAGCAACTGGTGTTGATAGAGTGAGCCTGAGAAGTTAGATACACTGCTCTGGAGGCAATAGATCAGTTGTCACCAATTGTACAAAACCCCTTTTAAAGAAATTCTAGTATTAGGAATAAATTTGTAGAAACGTGTCCAAACCTGGGGATAATAAGCCCTTGGCACTCAGACCTCTCCAGCACAATTTTTGATATCTTAAATCAAGACTGGATGCCTTTTTAGAAGATAAGTTTTAGTCAGACACAAGTTATTGGGCTCATTGCAGGTGTAACTGGGTGACATTCTATGGGCTGTGCTATACAGGAGGTCGGACTAGATGATCTAATTGTCCCTCTCTAGCCTTGACATCTATTAATCTATTCCTGTCCATCATTTTGAAGGAAAAAGATTGAGTCACTATCCAAATGAAAGTATCTGCACATTTTCGTTTACTGTGAAGCAAACAACAGGAACAGTGTAGTGAACATTTATGCTACTATGTGAGATTTGAAAAGTAGAGTTAGTAGGAAAAGTCTGTCTTCTTTTATAATCCAACACTAAGGGCTTCAGTGGAGATTTGAATTAAGTATAAATTAGGGCCCTCAATTAAGGACTGTGGAATAGGTATTCACTCAGTTCTTAATGGTATACGTGCAGGTAACTCCCAGGCACAGGGATGGAAGCCTATCCCTATCTTAGTGTGTAATAGTACAATACAGAGTATGTGTACTGCTTATAACCTGGACAGTATTTTGAAAGTTTAGATTAGTAGTTTGTGGGGACTACTTTTCATGACTTTCCAGGTTTGTGAGGCTTTTTATTTTCTGACACAGGTATTTCATAATTTTCAATATATAGACTAGATTAAACAAGTATATCACATCAAGGTCTATGACATCAGTGTGAATTTAATGTTTGAAATTCAAACAGCATTTGAGGGGCCAGATTCTGGCTCTCTGAATACATGTACCTCTACATCAGGAAAACTATGGTCAGCAGTAGGAGCACAGAATGGAGTTTGCCATCTTGATTCTTCATCCTATAAAAATACACTATTCCACGTGGCCTTCTTTGACTTACCTGACAGAAAGGCACATCATGTGACCAGTGGGGTCAAGGATACGATGCAGAGTTTAGTCCATGTGTATGTATATACAGCTGCTCTGATAGAGCATATCTTCCAGAAGTGCCCCCTGGATCACAGTCCCACTGTGCATATTATTCCTACTCTTAGTGGGTGCCATTCATTCTATCTGCATAAAGCCAGACTATTCAGACTCTAGGCCGGTGGAATGTGAAGCACTTAGGGAGATGAAATCCATGTTGCAGGGCATGGGCTGCTGCGCAGCCTCCTCACTACCCACAGAACCTATTCCAGCCTCTGAGTTGGAATAGCAGAGCTGGTTCTGTGGACATATACATCTGTGACTCTTCCCTTGGCCTTCCCCTGTTGGCCTTTCTTATAGTCTATGTGCAGCCAGTATGCAGACCCTTTCTTCAGTGTACGGAGAGTGCACAGGCAAAAACTCCATGCACCCCCTATATAGGGTTAAGAGGGCCAAGGGGTTTGTGCAAGTCTCCTGCACCATAGGTGATTTTCGCCCAATAGAAATAGAATGTGAGGGGAATATGTATGGGTTGGTGTTAGACAGGATACGAGCTCTATTAATGCCACTTTTGCAACTCTTTCAGGGAGCGGGCATTATAACTGTTTCCAAGCGCTAGACACAATTTGGCTCTAAGCATATGGCTTTTATATGACATGAGTGAATGCTGTATAGTGCATGGCAGAGATTTGTTTTCTTTCAGAAATCAATTTATATTGACATCAAAATCCAATATGCTCTCTGTGAGAAGAAAAATAAGAAAATATAGAGCTTATAACCATGCTAGTAAAGAATATTTGATAATGAATGGCCTTGAATCACAGTTATAAAAATGATACTGTACTTTGTCTCCTGAGATCAAATAATATAGTTCTGCAAACACTAGTTAAGTCAAGGTGTTCTCCACCTCTCAGGATTGAACCACATAGCCTTACAAGTTTGAATTGTGACCATATACTATTCCAAATACTGTATTATGAATTACTGGCTTTATGGGTGTGATCATACTATTATTTTCACTTAGAAAAACCAGTAAGTGGCCACTGGACTAACAAAGCAGAAGCACGGTACAATAACTGATGGAGTTCTGCAGTTTGTTGGCTGAGCTGACAGACATGAAAAGCCTCTAACTTACGAGTTCTGTTCTCACCATCAAGATATGATTGCAATCAAAGTGAGTTAGTTTAAAAACAAAGTGCTAAGACAGACCAAGATATACTTCAAACCTCAATTCCCATGTAAAAATAAACCATGATAAATCAATAAAAATTCATAATTTTAATTAAAAAAAATAGACTGGCTAAACTCTGTGTGGTTTTATGAGAAATTGTACCTAGAAATTATTTGGAATTTTCCAATATTCTGTAAAGAGTGATTCAGACTTTCAGTGTGGCTTGGGTTTAACTTAAACACAGTTCTGCACTGTAACAATGAGAATATGCAAGTGGAGAACACGTCATAGATTCAAAAAGGCAATTGCAAGGAATTTTTCTCAATTTTTTAGGACTTCATTCTCATCCGCACTAAGGCTCTTTTACATTGCTTTGGCCTTGTAAAGGGGACTTAGTGGAGATAAGAGAGTCAGGACCTACATGTTTTTCTCACCATTATGAATGAAAATATGCCCCTGGTAGCTTGAAACAGGAAAGTTTTCTTACCACTTCTTCCACTATTACATGGGTATGCCAATGAGGTATTTTAGGTCTTCTTCTAGATTCTGGCTAGGCCATTAGCATTTTATTTAATTGATTGCTTGATTTATTTTATTAAGAAAACCAATATTGAAGGATTTTGTTTAAAATAATCCCCCATGCACATAATAGAAAAAAATATATATTTTAAACTGATAAAATAGAAAACAGCAGGCCCAGTTTCTGGCCTATTAAATGTAGCCTCCATTTATAATAGAGATTTTTAGGAAAGAGTCATTTTTGCAGAGATACTATATAGAGCTTTCAGCATTGTTTTAACCACCCAATATAGTTTTAGAACAAGATAAAAACATTTACAATATACATAATCTAAATAATTCAAACAGCCTAACTGTAAAAGTGCTTATATAAATATATACAAAGCTCATTCAATGGGACTATGTAAATGAATGCAATTTTAAGAGACAGAAAGTGTCCTAACATCCAACATCAAACTGTTAATAATAAAGAAATAAAGGTTTAAGATACATGTATACTTGTCCTCTGGGAACTGGTGTTGCAGTTTACTAGATTCATCTTTCTGAATATTTGCATTTCCATGTGTGACCAGAAAGATTTTGAAACTCCTTAGTCTGCGTGACCTTTACTTTGGAGCTATGTAGCCCAAACCTCTTGACTGATATGGAAACTCTAGAGTAGACTCTATGAAATATTGCAAACAATATCTTTTCTGTATTTTGATGCAGTATTTTTTTCTTCGAACGCAGGTAAAACAGATAACCAATTTTGCTTTTTTCTCCAATAAACGATGTTTATTATGCCAATTCTAATTATCATGCAATCTAATGGTTTTAAGGCTTATATTTTCAACATCACTGGACATCACAAACATGAAAGCATTTTATACTATCATTATACATCAATGTTTGTACTTGGTTATACATATATACAGAAATTATTCACACATCTTAACCTTGCTATTTCCTCCTTTGAAACCAACATAATTTTACTCTGAAAGCAGCTTTTTAATAAATGGTATAAGAAATACAGCAAGGCACACTTTTTTAAAAAACCTTTTTTCCCTTTACCACCTCAAGAAGCATAAAAACCCAAAATGTTGTACTTAATTCAGTAGAATGTCAACAGTTCCTAATATACAACACCATGTAGTTGTTTCTTGAAGTGTTGCATAGATTAAATTTTAAAATGAAATAAATGGCATTGATTTTAATTGCTTAACTTTTAGATGTATTGAATTAGGAGGACTAATGACTTTTCCTTTTGCTGCAATCAAATAAAATTGTAATTTTAAACACAAAATAGTTTCAACAAACATATGCATTATACATATATATATATATATTAAATTTGATACATGAAATAAGAGAGTACTGACCGGTACAGCTCTGTAAAGATGAATCAGACTGATCATGATGAATTTGTGGAATTGCAAAACTTTAAAGAATGTAACGGGTGATAAGTATTACAGAAGCATTCAGTTTAGGTTAGAGGTAGCTTGGGAGAGGAATCCACATGAAAGCAAATGGCTTTGCTATACTACAAAATGATTACTGAATTAGGACCAGCATATGTAGCCTGATCAGAAAACCAACATGGACAAATCACATTTGGAAAGAAAATTTATCTTGGGAGTCAGTGTAACGAGAGGCAGTGAATGAAGCAATGGCATTGGAGGTCATCCATGGTTAACAGGATGAACCTGCACCTGAACAGCAGCCAAGTTTCTAAAAGGAAATGAAAAAAAAAGTGAAAGTATGTTACATAAAATACAGTTTTATTTGCAAAACACAAGCTCTTCCAGAACAACTGAAGATAGCCATTATATGATTACATGCCAAAGCCTTTAAAAGCACAGGCATACAGTGTGTGAACAATGATTTTTAAATGCCTAAGTTCAAGTTACAGTAAAAAAATGTCTTTGTACTGATGTAGAAAACTCATTGATTTTTTTAAGGACGTAGTTTCAAAACAAACAAGGGAAATCATCAAGTCTGACCTTTTCCCTGGATCCTGTCCTTATACTTACCTGTGAACTTACCTTCAGCACACTCAAAGGTGCTCCGATCAATAACAAAATATGGATCTGCCACAGCCAAACAACAAAAAGAGATGCACAATATTTAACTGACACACATAATTTTATGTGTATACAATGAGATTTTAATATAAAAGGTGAAGAGAGGTATCACAGAACTATTTGGACATTTCTGGCACCAGTAATGACTTAAATTTTCATACTATAGAATTTATCCAGCTTGGAGTTTAGGGTTAAACTATTCATCAAAGAGCAGAGGCTTACGATGAGGATTATGAAGAAATAACTGTCGGAATACAGCTAAAAGATTAGTGCAAAGTACATCTCTTAGGCATTTTCTAGGAGGCACTTCAGACATGCATTATATGCCTTCCAAATTAAGCAGAAATATCTGGATCTATCCAGTTACCTTCTTCTTTGATCTCATTTGCTGTAACTGACCTCTCTATTTTTATAGAAAAAGTACATTACATGAAAATAGTGAAAAGTGCAACAGTATGTTTAGAAATCAGTGCAAAAACATGTATAATAATGAAGATATCAAATTTGCTCTTTAAAAACTTTGGTGTGGATTTTAATCAGATCTGTAGTGATAAAAGTCTCACTGTTGGACAGTACCTGCTTTCCAAAATTAAAACATCCACAGATGATAATATAAAGTAGCTATTTCTACCATCTAGGTATTATTAAGTTTTTTAATAAATTCTCTGGTGGAATTTTCTGCTATACTGAAATAAAATATCATGACTATGTTGTAAAGAAACAGTGTTGTTTCCAGTGCACTATTAAATCTGCAAAGAGAAATGGTAAGAAAAGGTTTAGATCATTCTTGCAGCCTAATTTTTTTATATTTAAATTATTATACGTTAGTGTCTGTATTCCACTGGCCTTGAATACTGTTTTTTCATAGAATTATGTAACTACTAATACTTTGCATTTAGATATCACATTCTATCCGTGGATCTCAAAACAGTTTTCGGTGAATGATTTAAGCCTCAGAACTCCCCCCTCAATTATTATCCCTGGCATTTCATTGTTAATGAAACTGAGGCAGAAACAGATTGAGTGATCTGCTCAAGGCCATACAAAAAGTCCATGGCAGAGCTTGGAATAGCAGCCAGATCGCCTGACTAGCAATCTTGTGCTTTAGCCACAGGACCATCCTTTCCCTCTAGGTTCCTCCTGGCTACAGTCAGTTGCAGGATATTTTAACTCTTGCTGCAGGATTGTGGGATAAAACCAGTTTATTTTTCTTAAGACCAAGTAATAATTTTTTCCCAATGTATGTGAAATTTAAATTGTATGTTCTATATAAAAGGAAGGAAACGTCTTTTGTGACTTATGTGTGACCATAACAGATCGCACACAGAAATCTAATATATTTTCCAGAAAAGACTCTAGGAACATCACATAAGGTCCTGTAGTGGATTGATCCCTGCACACACTGAATATATGACTACGAATCCTGATTCCACTCGTGAGTCATGGGTCATAGTGACAGCAAAAGATTGCATGATCTCATATGCAGGAAGGCTGTTCTTTCAAGCTGTCACCTCCTTGGGAAACAAAATCAGTATTGTTTTCTGAGCACCTCTGCTGTATATTGGCTCATACAGTAAAATAATCAGTTCTGAAAAAGGTATTTGTGAAGCTGCTTATAGAATTGCTGTTACTCTCCCTTAATGGTCAGTTTTACAGCAAACTGATAAAGAACGAGATTGCAATTTAGATACATTTGGTAGAAAATATATTTCCTCCACTATAGCTTTTATCCTCTTATACAGCCAAGGCAAACATAGCCTGAAAGAAGATAAAATTAGCCAAGCTACATTAGTAAGTATGCCTTTTGCCAGCTTTGCATTCTGAGTATATTTTTAGAGTATACCTATACTATAGATTATTTTTCTCTTAGTATTGCAGCTACACTTGGAATTACACATTTTAATGAGCTTACAGCCTTACAGCACAGGTGCTACAGGAAAAAAATAATGGTGTTTGCCATTTATCTTTCAAATTAAATAATGTGTTTTTAAATAGTAACTTTTTTCATAATATACTTATGGGAACAACATTTATCTGTCACATTTTAAAAGATGTATTAGTAATAAATGTAAATTACCTTTAGAAAATCAGTAATTAGGCTCATCAAAAAATAAACAATCTGCCACCAAAAAGATAATCTTTAGCATAGTTAAGTATAATAACTGTTATTTGAATAAGTTAACAAATTAGGATAGATTGCTTCTGTAATTCATTCCCCATATCATGAGAGATGAAGTTACAGCACCAAGCTCTTAATGGGGGAAGGGAATTCAGACTTTAGTGAAACACAGATCTCATATGTGGCAGCATGGATTTTCATGTTTTTACTTGCTTGAGGTACATTCCCAGCATTGCAGCTAGGAATAATAAAATCTATGTGTAACTTTAATAAAAACATTACTATATAACATTTAACAAACAATAAATAGTTTCTTAAAGAGTGGCATGTAATAAAAAGGGCTTTTCATTATTTAAAAAAGCCTGTAACCTTAAGGCAAAATAAAAATTATGTTATGACTCTATCAAACTATCATGTACATTCCCAGCATTTCCTTTCACTGCATTGCATAAGGGTGTGTAAATATCTCTACTCTTTATACTCAATTCTGGTCCTCAGGCCTGATTAACTGTATGTTGCCATAACCTAGTATTAATGAAAACACAGCTTGTTACTATGTAAGTAACTGTAATGTCCGTAACAGTGGATGGCAAGCTTGTGCAGTGCTTTGAGATTCTCAGATGAAAAGCATTATTGAAGTGCAAAGTTATATTACCATCATCATTAGTGAAAGAATGAGGGCAAGAAGAACAGGCCAGTCACAAACACACTATGGTAATTTTGTTTCTCAGGTTAATATAATAATAAATAAGTGATGAAATTAAGAAATCTAACACAAGATTAATTCAAATTTACTTTATGTCTGCTGTATAAACTTACAAACTTGAGCCTTTTGTCCTCATCTTACTTTTCATATAGATACTTCCATATATACATAGTCCTCTGAATATAGGCACTTGATCATATACTCTCATCCATCTCTTTTGTCATTTCCCAGTTGACTTTCAGCTGCTTCTCCAGTGATTTTGATGTGGATGGTGTCACTAAGCCAGTAGATGTGTATTAAGGTTTCATTTAAGTAAGTATTAGCTTAATTGGCAATTGTCAGGTCGTGAAGACCCAAGCATCTTTTCTCTGATGTCACAATTCCAATATAATGCAACATTATACACACACAGGTACAAAGGAAAGTGTCAGGATAAAGATCACAGAATTACAGAAATGTAGGGCTGAAAGGGACTTCAAGAGGTCATCTAATCTAGCCCCCTGCACTAAGGCAGGACCATCTATATATAGACCGTCACTGACAGGTGTTTGTCTAACCTGTTCTTAAAAACCTCCAATGTGGGGATTCCACAATCTCCCTTGGAAGCCTATTCCAGAGCTTAACTATCCATATAGTCAAAGCTTTTCCTAATATCTAACCTAAATCTCCCTTGCTGCAGTTTAAGCTGACTACTTCTTGTTCTACCTACAGAAGACATGCAGCACAACTGATCCTGTTGGCGTCCGTTAGTCTCGAGAGACGATGGATATGCGCCCATGGGGAATGTTTAGTTGATGGTTGTGCAGCATCTGTTGTGGCTGTGGAGCCCCACACGAGAGTGGCAGTCTCGATTGCATTTGCTGCATTTAAAGGCGGTGTCAGCTGTGGGTTGGAGCCGCTGCTTCCTTTTTCGTTGAACCCGCTTTTCCTCGGCAAGCTGCCGCAGCTTGTCTTCGCCAGTTTTCAATCCAGTGGTCAGAGCGTGTCCTCTTTATAACAGCCGTTAACATATTTGAAGACTATCAGGTTCCCCCGTCTTGTTTTCTCAAGACTAAACATGCCCATTTTTTAAATCTTTCTTCATAGGTCAGGTTTTCTAAACCTTTTATCATTATTGTTGATGTCCTCAGGACTCTCTCCAAAGATTCCGTGGAACCCAGAACAGGACTAGTACTCCATCTGAAGCCTCATCAGTGCTAAGTAAATCAGGACATTACCTCCCATATCTTGCATACTAAGACTCCTGTTAATACACCCCAGATTGATATTAGATTTTTTTGCAACTGAATTCCCATTGTTGACTCCTATTCAATTTGTGATCCATTATAACCCCCAGATCCTTTTCAGCAGTACCACTACCTAACCAGTTATTCCCCATTTTGTATCTGTGCCTTTGATTTTTTTTCTTACTAACTGTAGTACTTTGCACTTGTTTTTATTTAATTTCATCTTGTTGAATTCAGACAATATTCCAATTTGTCAAGGTCATTTTAAATTCTAATCCTGTCCTCCAAAGTGCTAGCAACCCCTCCCATGCTTGGTGTCATCCGCAAAATTGACAAGCACACTCTCCAGTCCATTATCCAAGTCATTAATGAAAATACTGAATAATACAGGACCTGAGACTGACCCCTGCAAGACTCCACTAGATAGGTCCCCCCAGTTTGACAGCGAACCATTGATAACTACTCTGAGTGTGATCTTTCAACCAGTTTAGCCCCATCCTTACAGTAATTTCAACGAGACCATATTTCCATAGTTTGCTTATGAGAATATCATTTGGGATGTGTCAGATAATTGTTGCTGTAACTAGAAAGCTTTAGCAGATGCACAAGTACATGTGTGCATACAGAAAATCATACAAGTATAGACAAAAACTATAGTAATGTCATATTAGCTCAGGAAATGCAAAAGTTACACTTCCAAAACCAACAATCTCGTGTTGTGTATATATAGGCCCAATTCCTTTGATACATCTGAGGAGCACACTGCACAGCTCAGAAATGGGAATGCCAAGGTGGAGTTGGCAGTCCCCCAATTCTAGGTCATTGTGTACCAAAGTCCTCAAGAGGTCAATATGGCAGTCAGGGATCCATGAAGAGTAAGAGAGCCCTGATCACACTTCCTTTCTCCCAGCCACACCCTTTATGCAAGCAGCTGGGCTGAGTGTGGCATAGGTGCAGCTATGCTGGCTGTAAACTGTTGGAAGATCCCTCTGCACTAATGTGATTCTTGCATGGCCATCTATGCTGGCCTTAGGACCACTTTGGATTAGTGGTGAGGTGCAAAGCAGCTGGGCCATATGCTGTCTTCTATTTCTGTTTTTCTGGCTAAATATGCAGTTTAATATTTCTTTTCATTAGAGATTTATGAGCCAGAAAACCTGATCTGAACTCCTTCAAACTTTGGCAAAGATTGGAGCCAAACTTCTCATCTTAGGTTCATCTCTACTACTTATGTTCCAAAATATACATCACAAAATATACCAGAAAGGAGCAATTAATATTGCTATTGTAGCCTTTACTTCTCACCTTCCTCTACCTTTTGTGTCTTTACTGTATAACTTTAGTCTTACATTTGCAATTAACCCTTATGGTAAAGCTTTCTTATTTTGGTAACACTAATCATTTAGCTTGTCATTCCTTTTTCTTCATAATTGCTTAGCAGGTTTAAATCCAGAATCATAGGATATAGACATTAGCAGATAAGTTAATACCTCTCCATTTAATCTGGTTAGCCACTATCCCAGGGGTTTGTTTTCACAAGATTATTTGCAAACACAGTAGAGCACTGATATTATGAAAGCTTCATGGGATACCCAAAACATTTGGACAATCAGAAGTTTGGCAAACAGAGGGTCACTGATTATAGCAGAAGACCAGCTGACTCTGGAGAAGAGAGGAGAAGGGGGTGTCCCTGGGTAGAGACAGCTTCTACAAGGCTGGACAGCTCAGCAGCATAAGAGGGAGAATGGGAGCTACCTGGGAATATCAACCCTATGGAATTCCCAAGATCAGCAGAACAGAAGTTTGACTCCAGTGGATTTTGTGTGTTCAAAAGGAGTGGAGCTTCAGTCTGTGCACCAACCAGGGGCAAAACCAGTGTCTCGAATGCATGAGTTGACCAGAGGTGTGTAAACTGGGGTTGGATTGTGATCAATCAAATATATATAAAGCATGGTGCTATCATAAAACAAAAGTCCTGCATGGTGATTCATACCCTTTCATTATACAAACGTTTCAAAAATAAGTCATATGCAAAGCCATACTGTACAGTACATACCTGTTTATGAGATAATGTATGTGCACGGGAGGGTTACATTCTATCTGTGCATATTTATGTGCCTCTCAGTGTGAAAATTCAGGAGTTTTTCTTCACAAGTAAGTGTGTTAGTGTCCTGGTGCAATGCATCTTTATCTTTCCAGTGGTCTGGCTTTAACTGGAAACCTATAGCTGAAGCCTTTGCAGAAGCAGCAATACTTCCTTTAGACTTCCCAGTTCCAAGTGACTTTTCTGTACTTCTTTTTTTAGTGCTAAACTTCAGAGAATTCATGCCCAAGCCTTCATTATGGCTGTCCAAAGTCAGTGGATCATCAATAATAGTTTTAAAATTGTTTGATACCTTTTGGTTGGCAGGATTGGGCACATTTACATCAATGTCATTACTTAAGAAAGAAAAGCTACTACATTTAGCAGAAGTTTTAGGTTCAGCCAATAATTCTAGGACTTTGCCTGATGCCAGAGATCCTTCAGGAGTAGTGTAAGAGAAATGTGGCTGCTGCTCAACTCGCTCTTCCTCAGGACAAGCTTCAAAAAAACATTCAATGTTTTCTCTCTCATCTGCAAAGTCCAGTGGCACTGGAGTACTGCTCTTTTCCTCTATGTATTTGGTTACCTCCCCACAGTCACTATCATGAGAGGAGAGAGAAAGATAAGAATAAAAATCCCCCTTTCTTAGTTGTATGGGCCGGTGAGAATGTTCCATTACTTTTTCCTTGATCTGTGTTAATGAAGTAGGAGTGGCTGTCTCACATTCAGGCTGTGACTTGCTCTTCAAGGCTGTTGATGCCATGTCAATTATCTCCATCACAAAGTTGTGCACTGAGCAATCTTCCACATTTCTTTTATCGAAAGCAACAGATTCACAGTTGCAACATGAATCACTACCACTCGCTGAGGTGTTCTCTTCTGCTTCATTTGGTTTAAAAGCTGCACAGCAATCGGTAGGCTTTTCAATAGTGCTTGTTCTGCTTTGTTGATCATTAGGTAAATATTTTAGTAAAGAAGTATCTTGTGTATCTATACCTCCCATTTCTGACGCAGGCTCCATACTAGGCTTTCTAATGGGAGTATAAGCAATGCAATGATCGTCAGACTGAAGATGATTTTGACATTCTTGTAGAAGACTTGTGGATATATTTGATGGTTGAACAGTTTCCTTACCATCCATATGTGAATCATCTGAACTATCTGTAAATGCTTCACAGATGCAACATTCATTTTCAGCCCCCTTACCATCAAGTAAGCCAAGATTTTTGGGAGCAGATGAAGTTCTAATAAGCTCTTCCTTTTGACTGTCTGGAGTATTTTCAACATTTCCATTCTCCATGTCATCCACAAACTGATCTTTAGCAGCCTGAGAACTATCCTTTATAGTCTGACTTTTTGTCCCCAGTTCATGACCATCTGATACGTTTTTACTGTTGCCATTATTTTCCAGTAGCTTATATACTGAACCATTCAAAAGTGTTTCAGTGCTCAATGTATCTATTGCTTTTGAAGTCTCATTGCTACTTACATCTTTACTGCACTGAATTTCGTCACTGAGGTTGCATCTTCTCTTGTCCCTTGTCAAAGAAAATTTTGGTCTAATCCAAGTCTGGAGTTCATTCTTTATGTAATCAAGTCCAGAAATTAAATTGCATTCTTCATAAATATCCTCATCAGTCGCAATACTGGAATCATCATCTTCATCTTTGATGCCCAGTTCCTCCTCTGTCAAGGTCAGGGTAGAACTTGAAAGCAAATCACTGTCATCTTCATCATCAGTGCAAGCAGAAGTGCAGGAGACATTAACAATCATGCTGACATTGACATCACTCTCATCAGCTACTGACCGATTAAGATGTTTCCTAAATGATGCATTTGAATCTGGCACTTTATTTCTGTGCAATACAATGTCCTCAGAGCAAAGAGAGAGGTCCTCACTGCTGCTGAGTTCAGTGAGAGAAGCAGCTGAATCTTCGTTGATTGAGGATGCAATATCTAGTGCTAACTGTCCAGCTAATGACATTTTTTGTGAGCTACTTTGGAGTGTGATATCGGAAATGCTGCGCTTTATCTTTTGATCTAAAGGGCTCTGGATATTCTCTAAACGATTCAGGAGGTCTAATGTCCTTTTGCTGAGTTCTCCAACAGAATCACTGCTTGCACTTATGTCTCCTGAGCCATGATGACTAAAAAGATCTTCATTGCTTTTGTATGAAGTCAACCAGCTTTCCAAAGATGTGCTTCGCTGAAGACCATCACCAGCTTTAAAAATACTTGAGCCAAACAAATCACCTGCCACAGAAAGGGATTCTAATGAAGAGCTATGAGATAAAGGTGAAACCTGTTTTGCATTTTGTATATCAGTTAATTTCCTAGCACCCTCCATAGATTTGCAGGAAGTGGGATCTGATTCTCTGGAGACACTTGCCAAAGTAGTTTCATGCATAAACTCATCTGGTTGTAACCCCGCAGATTGATGTTCAGCTTTACAGGGTATTTTATCAAAATAAAAACCATGAAGTAAAGTGCCCTCTGTACATCCTTTGTCAGTTTGTGATTGTTTCATCATCACTGGCAATTTGAGTTTGGCGCCTTGGAGGTAAGAGTAATCATAAAATGTAAACACATCATGTTTTTCGTATAATTCTTCTTCCAAACAATCAGAGGTATGTTGGGTAGCACCATTTAGATCTTCCTCTTTTCCACTTGCAGAACATGCAGAAGAAGCTGAGTGACAATTATTTGAAAGTGTAATATGGTCCTCTTCTTCTTGTTTAATTTTTTGTTTTATCACATCAGCTATGTCACTCCTGTGAGCTTCCAGAGGTCCAATTTCAGGATTACTCTGGGTTCCTTCAATATCATTTATCAAAAAGATTTCAGAATTGTTTGAAGTTTCTGTATCACCTTCACTGACTATTCCGCTTTCACTCTCAGAATGTCTGCTTATGTTTCCACTATGGTACATATAATTGAATGGTTTTGCCAAAGTGGTCCTGCCTATTAGGTCTGGCAGAGATTTGGTAGAAGAAAATGGGGAGTCATTAAGACTTTCATTTAAAATATTAGACTGTGTTACACTGGGGAAGTTTGAAGTCTTTTTCCAGAAAGGTATATGTGTTTTTCCTGATAACTCTACGTTGTGGAGGCTATAGACTTGGTAAATGTGAGGACTAGAAGGTGATGTAATGCTGGAAGAATACAGAGGAGTTTCATGATCATTGATATGTTCTTGTTGATTCAAGTCATTACTACCACATTCTTCTAAAGCAGATTTCTGTTTTGGATGATCCTGCTTTTGTTCTTGATCAAGTTCATTTAATTCCTCATTAATGCTAATCAGCTTATGACTTATATCAGTTTCATCCCATTCTAATGCATCTTCATTTGGACCATTTAGGTCCATCAAACCAGGATCAATGACATTCAGGGGCTCCTGTAAAAAAAATTACAAAGATTAAAAAATAATTATACATTAAAAAACTTTCTAGAGAAATAAGGATAAATACACTGAACATGTAAATTAAAGATAGTGAAAGTGCTTATTTCTTTGGAGCACTTATCACTATTATATAAATACCAATGTATTATGTAAAGTTAAAATGGACATATGAGAGTGAAATAAGTTAAATGCAAACATGGTCTCCATTTTTGTACTTTTCTGTATATACCAGAATACATTTGCTGTTTGATTGAAAACATCTGATACAGGATTTTGATTTCTCTCCAATAGAGATTGTTTTTGATAAATCAGGTTACTACAACTTGCTTAAGAAACCCTGAGTCTAATAGCTAAAAGGGATCCCATACAAATATATCAGTAGGTAAAAAATAACTATTAGCACTTTATTATATTGGATATGAGAGAGATTATCTGTTTAGCCTACTTAAGTTTAAAAGAGTCTAGATTCAAAGTAAACAACCATTAAAGGATTTTAAACTTTTTATAACAGAAACTTTTATGCTGCCAATGTTATAACAGCTAATCTAATACACTCACAGTCATAAAACTTGCTTAGGTATGGAGTATATTCACTGTGATGAATTTTTATTAGAATTTCTGTTTATTCTTTGCTTGCTGATAAAGGCAGTACTAATGACTGGTTAGTATGACTAATGAATGCTAAATCCTCAGTGGTGAGAACAATCAATCAGTCTAATCAAATACAACATTCATTTCAAATATTGTCTGTGCTGACACTGTACTCTGGGAAAGTGCTAATAAATAACTGAGCTAGACTTTTTTTTTTTTTTAAAGACTTTTGTCACTTTCCAATAATATTTGCCATTATGTGTATACAACACTTAAAGCTAATCTCAAGAATACTTTCTTCTAGAAATAAACAGAAACAGACCTGTGTGAAAGGAAACATGATGGCAACGCATTCAGAAAGTCAGCATAAGGCCAGAGCACACCTGTTCAGTCCCACATTGAAGCTTTAATAAAAAAACCTAAGTGGTACACAGGTCTTGGGCTGGCTTTCTGGACACAGGTGAATTTCACCTTATGGCATCTTCCTCTTCATTTTCCTCTCCATGCCCATGTAATCTTGCAAGGGTGAATTACAATTTAGGGAGGTTTCAGAGTAGTAGCCGTGTTAGTCTGTGTCAGCAAAAAGAAAAGGAATACATGTGGCACCGTAGAGACTAACAAATTTATTTCAGCATAAGCTTTCGTGGACTACAGTCCGCTTCGTCGGATGCATAGAATGGAACATACACTGGCAGGATATTTATACATTTAGAGAAACATGAAACGGTGGAAGTAACCATACCAACTGTAAAAGGCTAATTAATTGGAAGGAACTATTATCAGCAGGGGAAAGAAACTTTTGAAGTGATAATCAAAATGGCCCATTACAGACAGTTGACACAAAGGTGTTAAGGGTACTTAACTATGATACTAAACTAGGGGAAATAGATTCAATTTAGACCTATCAATCAGTGATGGGGACATGCGAAAGAGAAATCAATTACTCAAGTCCTTAAATATAACACTGCTTTTCATGATGCCATAGCTCAAGGTTTCTCAGGACGTTGTCTGGATCTGTATATCTCAAGGATAGAACACAACTGAAGAAATTAATAGTAAGGCTGAATGCTTTCTTCAATGGCATTCATCTGTAGGCATTTTCCTGACGTGTTTGTTTATTTGTTTTAAACCAGCCTTACAGCTGAGTATCTTTACATTTAGATGATGGCCCAGATCCTTGACTCTGTTCCAGCCCCTTTGCGCTGCTCCTGAGGTGCAAAGTGGCCACAAAGCTAGCATAGCTAGCCAGCCCTATGTCAGCAACTCCTTTGGCCTCCTTAGCACAGAGTGTTGTTACGCTCTGCAATCCTTAGTTGTTTAATGGCTCTTAGTTGTTTATGGTCTCTCTGTTCTGACATATGGCACAGTGTCTCTTCCTTCAAATCCATCCAGAAAAAAATCTTACATAAAAATGATCTCTCCTGTGTACTGTATTGTCAGGTGTACTGTATTGTCTGGGTCTAAACTATACTGTAAGTTCCTTGAGGCAAGAATACTTTCTTATATGCATGTACAGAGCTGAGCATGTGCTCAAACAACAATCTAGACCACAGCTGATTTAGAAAGATACTGAAATAGAATTGGGCTGTAGCAAAGAGGAGGACTGGGGGATGTAGTTATCAAACACTGAGTCTATTATAAAAAGAATTATTATGGTACTCTCTTTTTTTCTAGGATACTTTGGTGCGTGATCCCTTAAATACGGCTCACTAGATCAGAAATCCCATCTGGAACACCTGTTTGCTAGATGAGGGCACCAACATACATCCACCTGGAAAGCTGAATGCTATACTCAGATTTGCCAAAGGAGAAGTGGGGAATATAGGGTACCAACTCTGATGGTTACTTCTTTTGGTCACTACTAACCTGGGCCAGATTCCAACAATTAACCTGTAGGTAAAAGTCCATATATCCAATTATCAACACCCTGAGCATTCAGTGCCACAGGAAGATTACAAGGATTAAATAAAAACTAGTCTAAAACATATTATCTAAAGACAGTCTACTAATTCTTCCCATTTTTCTCTCTGGATTTTCTTATTACTCCAGACAACTCTGCACTTAGGGATGCATTACTACAAACTGTCTCAAAAATCACTTGATTTTTACTGCTTTAAGCTGCAGCCAACTGCAAAAAAGAAATCTGTGAAGGCAGGAAATCAGCAGCAGATTCCACAGATTTTATGTGCGGCAGAATTGGATTTTATTTCTCAGAAATACATTTGGCTTTTCCTGGTTAGGAAGATAACCTTCCCACTGTAAATTAGCACTCTGCTGCCTTGTTTGTTCTGCAAGTCAGACAGACTGAAACAATAAAACACACACAAAAGTGTGACCTCAGCCCATTCATCTTAACTGAGTGCTCTGTTACGTCAAAGCCTACTTTTTATCATTTAAATGTATACAGTTTTCTGAGAGTTTTTCCAAAAGAAGAAACACCCAGATCAAGTCACTGAAACATTATTATAAATCATTTCACATTGTTGGCCACAGAGTACATTTTCCCCTCCCTTTTACAAAATCAGGCAGGCTAGTCAAATAACGGAAGGAGTTTGGACACCGTGACATCAGCCTGGGAGAGCAGCAGCGGGGCGGGTGTATGGCTTATTGGAGTGCTGAACAGTGTGGCACACCACCTCCCACTGTGGTTGCACTGATGATGGCAGCAGGGGGGGAACCAGAAATTTCAGAAGTTTTTGTTTGTGAAATGTGAAATGTCTTCCTGAACAGGCTCCTAAATGCATAGGCAGGATGCCAGGGCATCAGATTTATGATTATTTTATTAAATTAGATCTTGTGGATTTTTCAGTAGAACATCTGAAATTGCAGACAAGATGGAACCTTTTATTTCTAATCATCCAGAGGGTGGGAGACTGCGCCCTTCTCCCCACTATTGTTGGCCCCTAATGTCTGTGCTACATTCTAAATGTCTGAATTAATGTTCCTTGGAAGGAGAGTCAAGATAGGGAGTAAAAGAAATGGCAGCATTTTCTTTTCACTGCTTTCCTTTCATCTCTCTATAATGTTGTGGGTCTTTCTTCTTCTTCCTATGGCAGAGATATGAAGCTGGCTTTCAATGAGATAATGTTTGGAATAACTCCAGACAGTTTTTCAGGGTTTTTTATTTTATTTTTTTTAACAATAATTTAGTTTGGTCCCACACACCTGACAGTGACCTATGATAAAACTTTCCCCTCTAATTTCTTCTCTAATTTTATTTTTCTCCCATTCTGAGAATTAAATAGCTAGAAATTACTTGATATCTTAGAGCAAAAGGGTTGGTATTTAGCTATCTGCGCCAGAAAATAAAAGATTTGTGCATGAAAGGCCAGATCCACAGCTGGTATAAACTGGCAAAACTCCGCTGACTTCAAAATTATACCATGTAATTTACACCACCTCAATCAATGCTGACTGTGGTCCTCCATGGAAATTGCACCTGCTGATTCCAGGGGCATTTGACTTATTCTGGCCCAGGGTATCACTCCTTGAGTCCCATTACCCAAGAAATGAACAGTCCATTATAGACAGATGTCCTGATTTTGAAAACCAGACACAAGAGGATAGTGAAAACATTTTCTGATTCTAGCACAAGCAAAGGGGGACTGCCACTGAAGGGCAACCTTGAGAGTTCTAGAGAGCGTCAGGCTTCTTCACAACGGTGAGTTGTATAGGGTGAAATCATGGCCCCATTGAAGTCAGTGACAAAAATCCCATTAACTTCTGTGGCATTCACCCCGGTACCAAACTGTCAGGCAGAGGAATCTGACACCTACATATACTTATTTGGATATTACCTGGTTTAACTGATTGCCTGTGAGTATTTAAGCTGCCTGATATTTCAGTACTTTACCATTTCAATTTGTTTTATATATCTCACCCTTTTAACAATGAGTATCCTTAAAAACCCAGTCGGACAGAGCTACCGCTGATATGTATTGGTGGAGCTCCACTGACTTCAGAGGAGTTAGTTTTATTTACACCAGCTGAGGATCTGGCCCAGCATTTTAGTTCTAATTTCAGGGCCCATACCAAATAATGGGCTGAATCCTGTGGTAAGGGACTTGCCAGCAATGGGACTTTGCCTGACCAGGGACAGAGTAGAAATTGGGTGGGATTTTGGTAAGCAGTTAGTGTTGACCTGACTGCTCCCATTGAAACCAATCATAAAATAAGGCTAAGAGAGAGCACTTTTGAAAATCCCTCCCAACTGAGTAAAGATCTCAGGATTGGCCTAATACAAATAATAATTTAAGAGAGTACATGCATTCTCAAAAGATCGCAAAGTACACCACAAATTATATACTAACACTATTAAATGCAACCCCACCTGGTGTGGAGTGCAACAGCCAAATGGCACAATTGCAGACAAGAGAAATATTTTTGACCTAACAAGCCAAGACATACATCTATCCATATTATATATACCACTGCTTCTATAATATTGCCATTGAGCAAACAGCAGATAGCCGTCTAAGGTTCCATCCAGAAATCTACCAAACAGTAAACTGTATCTGACTCGGAAGCTGAAAAGTTGAATTCACCCTGCTGGGATTTGCATGCGTGGTTTTAGGGAGTCTAGGGATTTGCAACTTGGGCCCTGATCAAGTAAAAACTTTAAGAACATACAGAACCTTACTCACATGAGTAGTGCCATCATGTTCACTAGAATTACTCATGTGAGCTAGGTTAAATATGTGCTTAAGTATTTGTAAGATCATGGCTTTACTGCTAACACTACTGATCTACCCTAAAAACGTTATCTGGGAGAAGCATACTGTAAAACCATTTAAAGATTTGTTTCCTCATCCCCTGTGATTGTTTAAGAAAAAAGTTTCAAAGGATAATGCATTTCTCCTGTACTGTTTTCTTTACTAATACAGAGATGGATTTGTCTTTTTCTCTAGCAAGTTATTATTAAAGTTAAACAATGATTCCCTGTGTTTCATTCTCATTTGCGTGTACTATTTCAGTACAGATACTCTGTGTTGGTGAAATAGCCCTGCAATGTAACCCCCACGTACCATTATGTTTTTTAAAGGAATTAACATTAAAAAGAGCTTTTACAATAATAAATATAAATGCTGTTCCTCTCCCCCTCTCACAAAATCCCTCAATTGCTGTGTACAAATTATCCAAATGTAACTGCACTTACGGGACAGGGGGGAAAATGAAAGAAAGAAAGAAAGAAAGAAACCATCCCCCACCTCCAAGAATGTATTTACATTCAAGAAAAACAAACATGATTTTGTTTTTTGAAAGATGCCAGCATGCCAAGTACTTCTGCTGAGGGAAGTAGTCATGTTTACAGTAGCCACTTCACTTCTGCTTCACTTATGTTCATTTTCTAAATGGGGTTCCTTGTATGATAGCCAACCAGAGAACTGTCCTCATCTATCAACACCTACACATCATAATTTAATACGCAGTATTGCTGAAAGGACCTGCTCATTACAATATGATGGGTTATGCTGTACCAGACCTCACTAGAGAAACCAATCATTAACACATCTATTTACTATAATTAAGATTAAAACAGGAGTTTATCTGTAACTCTGTGTTTATTTTTAAAGAAAATAAAAATCCAGGACACAGGTTAATATTTTCCCTTGCTCTACTTCAAAATAATTAGCCTCAGTTCTACACTCTTCACATGCAAAAATTCCATTTACTTCAACAGGCATTGTGTGTGCAAGAGGGTGAAGTCCAATTTTTGAGGCATCAAAAGGAGGACTTCTATAGGGGAAAAACAGATTTTCTATTCCCCCCCCATTATCCTTCCCTCCACTCATACCCCCTTTATTCTATCTGCAGTATTTGTTTATACAGGTTCTTATAACAGTGCCCATCCCAGCAGCGTGGCCAAGATATTACACTAAGGTTTCTGTGGGCAGATTCCTGCACCTATGAGGAGAGCCACTGGTTTCAGTGGGGCTGTGCTCAATTGTGGATGCCCATGCACAGGGTTGTCAGTGGAGGACAGGGGTAATTGATGTTCTGTCATTGTTCAGTTTCTCACAGGCATGTCAATGCTTCAAGTTCTTCTTGACACTCAGAAATAAAAGGTGGAAGCAATAAAAATTGTGGATGTTAAAATGACACTTTTCTCTAGTTCATTTAGCAACTTTTAAAAAAACCAGAATTAATAATTGTAAGGATTTTTAAAGGGAAAGCATCAATTTGAAAGGAAAAAAACAGTCCTATCTGCTAAATGTGTACTTACTACAGTTACTAGTAAAGTCTGGGATTATTGTCATTCAAAAAAATCAGAGGAACACCCCACCCCCATCCAAATGTTTCCTCTATTTTTAAAGTTTGTTTAATCTGTGTATTAGGGAGCACTTTGGGGTCAATCAGCTGTGCGCCTGCACCCGGGAGTAAAGGGGCATAGGGAGTCCCCTAACTTCCCTTGATGGGCTACCCAATGTGCCACATGTTGTGCAGGGAGAAAGTGAATGCGGAAAGTATGGAGTTTTGGCTTCAGCCCCTTCCCCTTCAACACACCAGTCAGCAGAGCTGAGCCAACATGGAAAAGGAAATAACCCACGCCAGGAAAATGGCTGGTGTAGCTTACTTCTCCCATTGATCACTGGAGAAGCAGGGACTTAACTGGGTCACAGTTTGGTCCCTGTTCTGCTCCTGGAGTAGCATTTACACAGGCTGGATTGCAAGCCCTTTCTGTGTGTAGGCAGTTGGGCCCCAATCCTACAACTGGCTCCTCCCACGGGTTCCTGTGAAGGAGACTTCATCAGTTTCTCTCTTACTGAAGAGACCCTTTTAAATGTTGTCAGAGGAGGAGGAAAACTTTTGTGAAGTTTTTCAGAAGAAACATTCAGAATACACTATTTAAAAGCTGCTCTGTCAGGAACTGGATTTATTTTTTTATTAAGCAAGTTCACAAGATTAACATTGAGAGGGTTTCGTTAACAAAATAATTCAAACATTGCGACCATTATGAATCCAAAAATAGGCTGCAATGAAAAAAGGTGACACCTTTTTAGTTCCATCACATTGTCATCCAAATAGGTTTACAATTGCCGACCTACATGCCAAGTTGTGTAAGTGGGCTTTTTTCCCCCTGATGATAACATCTGGCTACATGGCACATTTTACTGGCAGTTGTTTTTGCTGCTTTGTAGTTTTCTTTTCATCTGTCAAGAGATTACATGACAGGGTTTTTTGTGCTCCTGAATGTCATTTTGGTCTCACCTTTGCTTTTGTGGCATATGTGCATTTTTCATCTCCTTGTGAGAGAGTCCAGCACAAATCCTTAATGAAAAGCCTAGAAAGAGCATTCATAGCTTAACATAAAAACAGAAATTTGCTATGCATTTCCACATGCAGTAAAGGCCAATTCCAAGGTCTTACTCAGATAAACACTCATGCAAGTTAGTGGGAGTTCTACAACAGCATCTCAGATTTGGACCAAAATGCACACACTGATCTTATTAACCGGAGAAAGAACAGTCTTTATGGTTAAGGCACAGAACTGGAGGTCCTCAATTCTGTGGCTTTGTCTACACATAAACTTGTGCTGGTTTAACTAAGAGCTTGTCTACACAGGCAAACTGGCAGAACTATGGTGGTATAATTATACTGTTATAACTATACCAAAAAAAAGTCATTTTTATTCTGTAACAGAGTGTCCACACAGAGAGATATACCAATATAGCTAGAGCAGTATGGTATTACCATTATAGATCAGCCAGTTAATCTCCCCATATAAACAAGTCCGAATGGTGTCAAAGAGAACTATCTGTCTGTCCTAATGATAAATCAAGATTCAGGAGAATAATTCTTGGAAACTGGTTACAATGGAAAGTACTTCCCTGAGATTTTGCAGGCTCCTTCATTATGGCAAAGCATATGTTCTAAACGTGGCAAGACTCAAACTCAGCCCTAATCTCCAGTGGTAAGAAGTCCCAAAGCAGAAGGTCTCCACTGAACCCTCTCTGTCCCAAAGCTTCAGGCATCTTGTTCTGGGCTCCATTAACTGAAACATCCCTGTTGACCGTAGCGAGTGATACTCAGAGATAGGGAGACATGCAGGTTAGTAGGAATAGGGCTTTGAAGAGGGTAGCTGGAATTTTGAACTGGATCTGGAATTGCAGTGGAAGCAAATATAGGGCACAAAGCACCAGTGTTATATACGCCTATCAATTTTTCTTACTTGGGAAGTGGGCTGGTATGTGTAGTAAACTGCCTTGGCTTCTGTGTAGCCTCTCTGGGCAGCCCAAGATAAAGTGCTTTGCAGAAATACAACCTCTAGGTGACAAAATAATGGACAACTGTGGCCAAGCCTGCATTTGAGAGGAAGGTAGCAGTCTGGCTAGGTAAAAATGCAAAAAGGCACATCTTTCTACAACTGCTATTTGGTTGTTTGTGAGTGGTAACAAGTGTAGATAGGAATCAGAGGTTGTACAGCACAGTAACAAGTGAAGGGCAGAGGGCTATTAATATTAATGTTGTTAATATGCCAGCTTGAAGTGTAATGTGTACAGCTCAAAGGCTTCCATATGATATAGGAGAAACTCTCGGAGTTGCACTGAAACAAATATTTGTGATGCATTTTTGTGTAATGTTTAGAGATATTGGAACATTTTATGGTGTCCGGTTCCATGATAAATTAAAGTTCTTCGCCCCCTTTTTTTAAATAAAAAAACATTTTTTTTTAATACAGCTTCTTTCTGCATTGTTGAGTAAACCCACTGGATTAGCTGTGACTCCATAAAGTTTAGGAACTCATTTATTATGTTGCTAGATCAGACACTGCATTTATTCACACAGTGCATCTATAAAACCTAGCTTTCATTAGAGCTGTGGGGAGGCCCAGTCTTTCTCCCTTACTGGAGAAGGTGAAGCTCAGGAAGATAATTAAGCATGAAACAATAAGGAGGCTTGCTGGGTAAGCAGTAGTGTGAAAACAGTTACTCCTCACAAAAGAGGGGAAATTAGCTGGCTGGATAAAAAAGGAAGTGTCAGACTGGAAGACTGAAAGGACTGCCAGCGTAAGTAAATAGCTCTATGCATCATTAATGCAATTTTTTTTAACACTTAAATGCCACAGCTGTCTAAATTTTAAATGCAGCTAAATGCTATGTGTTGAGAGATTAGTATACCATATTCAAATAATTTATTTTAAACTTTCATCTTTCACTAATCTTAGCCACCCTTAGTGATTACAAAATTTACCAACCTCTCAGTATTGTATCCTTGTTACAAAGCCAATGTAAACAGAGCATTCTAAAGTGATTCTGTTTGCTCATTATACCTTAACAAACACATTATTTTCCATTCTTAATACAGATATTTTTGTGAACAGAAACTTTTTGATTTTGCTCTTTCACAGAGTAAAGACTTACGATGTGTGCTTCCTTTCAAAACTTCCTTCTACCCGAATAGTGTTCCCTGAAGCAGCCACATTTTTGGCACAAGTTCAGTTATATGCAGTGCCAAAAGAAACAGAATAAACAAACACTGCTTAATGCAGCTGGCTAGGAAATTTACATATTACTGCACACCAACATGAAGACCTGAATATGTATTAGAGCTACAGTGATGACACAAATGTCATATAGATAAAGAGAAACAAAATTCAGCACATCATTACTTACTTTTACTGATGATTTACATTTTACTATTTTATATATATGCATGTATATTTATACATAAATATTGATGTAAAGGTGTACATTTATATTTTATATAAATTTATGTATATGCCTCATATTAGAAATGTTTTACACAGTTTAAAAAAAGGGTACACATTTTCATATTTCTCCATTAATAAAGCCAGACTGCCCTATCATATGTCCAAATGTACAGACCTCTGAGACAGAGAAACAAAATAACTAACAGTTTAAAAACTCTAAAGTTCCTTAAAATTGCTTTTGTGTATATAAAAATATTACAGATCTAGGCCCTGATCCTGCAAGCACTTATGCATATGTGTTAGAAGGATATGCAGCTCCTAAGATAAAAGGTCCTACAATATTGAATGTTAAGGGCCCAATCATGCAAATACTTCCACACATCCTGCAAATACGTATGCATAAGTGTTTGCAGAATCAGGGTCTTAAAATCTGACAGTACAGGACCTTTTAAGGTAGAAGTTATTACTGTGCAGACCACTGGAAAAAAGGACTCCTTCCCCTCTTTTAAAACTTTTTTCCTTATTAACTCTTCAAGGAGAATATTAAAACATAAGCTGAGATCCTACCCTCATGGCACTCATTGCAGGATTGGGGCCATAAAATTGGGGCAACGAGCAAGGCATTTAAATTTATGCAACAGTCATTTTCAAAGGATCAAAAGTGTACAAGTCTGTTACTTTAGAGTTTTTAGCTTCCGTTTTCCTATCATCATTTTTAAAAAAACAATACTGTCCCAGAGCATAATCATGAGGTCAGTGAATGTTAGGTACAAATATAATCTCCAGAATATTGCTTGTAGGAGAGACATGTTATAGCACAGCTATGAATGAATCCATGCCACACCTTCATTCAGATTGGAATACTCAGAAATCAGAACTCACTACTAGGTTCGAATTTTCAAAAGCACGCAGGACCCATTTAGACACCAAAATAAGTGGTCCAGAAGAGCTCATGTTGAATGCTCAGTTCTTTTTGGGAATCTGGCCAGAAGTGTCACAAGGAGAGCTACTGTGTGCTGACCCTTTTGGAGCAGCTTCCAAGCCCCACTCTCACCCCCGCCTGTAAAGTGCTATACCCCTTCCCCTGGCAAGCTAGACAACAGCCCCCCGCTTAAAGGTGTGCTATGGTCAAAATCTTTCACCTGTGTGACAACAGAGATGGGAGCTTTATACACCACTGGAAAGAAGGATTCCCAGCTCCTTAGTGCGTAGGATAATACAGCACTGAAGGACCTTAGAAGGTCCTGAGATATTTGAGTTTAAAATGATGAAAATTTAGTAATTTTTAAAGATGTTTTAATTGTTCCCTCTCTTTGTATCTGTGACAAAGTGGGGATTTTCCCTTGTTATGTTGCATGTGAGCCTATGTGAGTTTTACTATTTTGCATGGATGCTGTGTGTGCCTCAGTTTCCCCATGTACTGCACCAATGTCTAGGTGGTGGAAATAAGGGTGTGTAACTTTTGAGGGGGTTGCTCCAGCTGCCTGCACAGATGCTATGGCCACCCCTTTGTAACCCGAGACCCAGGAGGGGGATGCGACCAGGTGACTCTTGGCCTGGGAAGCGAGACAAAGGCCGGAGGCTGAGTAACGGGCAGAGCAGGAGCCAGGCAGCTGGAAGTGAGTCAGACTCAGCTAGCTTGGGACATAGGGGTCGGACCAGAGAGGAAGGGGGAGGACTTGGGGCACAGGGGGAGGACCATTAAGATGGACTTAATAAGAACATAAGAATGGCCCTACTGAGTCAGAACAAAGGTTCATCTAGCCCAGTATCCTGTCCACCGACAGTGGCCAGTGCCAGGTGCCCCAGAGGGAATGAACAGAACAAGTAACCATCAAGTGATCCATCCCCTGTCACTCATTCCCAACTTCTGGCAAGCAGAGGCTAGGGACACCATTCCTGCCCATCCTAACTAATAGCCATTGATGGACCTATCCTCCATGAATTTATCTAGTTCTTTTTTGAACCCTGTTATGATCTTGGCCTTCACAACATCCTCTGGCAAGGAGGTCCACAGGTTGACTGTGTGTTTGTGTGAAGAAATACTTAATTTTATTTGTTTTAAACCTGCTGCCTATTAATTTCATTTGGTGACCCCTAGTTCTTGCGTTATGAAAACTGGTAAACAACACTTCCTTATCTACTTTCTCTACACCGGTCGTGATTTTATAGACCTCAATCATATCTCCCTTTAGCCATCTCTTTTCCAAGTTGAAAAGTCCCAGTCTTATTAATCTCTCCTCATATGGAAGCCGTTTCATACCCCTAATAATTTTTGTTGCCCTTTTCTGAACCCTTTCCAATTCCAATATAACTTTTTGAGATGGGGCGACCACATCTGCACGCAGTATTCAAGATGTGGGTGTACCATGGATTTATATAGATGCAACATGGTATTTTCTGTCCTATTATCTATCCCTTTCTTAATTATTCCCAGCATTCTGTTGGCTTTTTTGACTGCCGCTGCACATTGAGTGGATGTTTTCAGAGAACTATCCCCAATGACTCCAAGATCTCTTTTTTGAGTGGTAACAGCTAATTTAGACCCCATCATTTTATATGTATAGTTGGGATTATGCTTTCCAATATGCATTACTTTACATTTATCAGCATTAAATTTCATCTGCCACTTTGTTGCCCAGTCACCCAGTTTTGAGAGATCCTTTTGTAGCTCTTCGCAGTCTCCCCGGGTCTTAACTGTCTTTAGTAATTTTGTATTATCGGCAAATTTTGCCACCTCACTCTTTACCCCTTTTTCCAGATCATTTATGAATATGTTGAATAGGACTGGTCCCAGAACAGACCCCTGGGGACACCACTGTTTACCTCTCTCCATTCTGAAAACTGACTATTTATTCCTACTCTTTATTTCCTATCTTTTAACCAGTTACCAATCCATGAGAGCACCTTCCCTCTTATCCCATGGCAGCTTACTTTGCGTAAGAGCCTTTGGTGAGGGACCTTGTCAAAGGCTTTCTGAAAATCTAAGTACACTATTATCCACTGGATCCCCTTGGTCCACATGCTTGTTGACCCCCCTCAAAGAATTCTAGCAGATTGGTGAGGCACGATTTCCCTTGAATAAAACCATGTTGACTCTTCCTCAACAAATTATGTTCATCTATATGTTTGACAATAATATTCTTTATTATAGTTTCAACCAGTTGGTACTGAAGTCAGGTTTACAGGCCTGTAATTGCTGGGATCACCTCTGAAGTCCTTTTTAAAAATTGGCATCACATTAGCTGTCCTCCAGTCATCTGGTACAGTAGCTGATTTAAATGATAGGTTACAGACTACAGTTAGTAGTTCTGCAATTTCACATTTGAGTTCCTTCAGAACTCTTGGGTGAATACCATCTGGTCCTGGTGACTTATTGCTGTTCAATTTATCAATTTGTTCCAAAACGTCCTGTAATGATACCTCAATCTGGAACAGTTCCTCAGATCCGTCACCTAAAAAGAATAGCTCAGATTTGGGAATCTCCAAACTTTGCTTGAAATTTTGACTTGGCTGAAAGTCACTGATTTCTGTGCTAACAAGTTCTGTCCTATGCTGTGTTCCTGTTGACTAATAAACCTTCTGTTTTACCGGCTAGCTGAGAGTCACATCTGACTGCGGAGTTGGGGTGCAGGACCCTCTGGGTCCCCAGGAGCCCCGCCCGGGTGGACTCTCTGCAGGAAACGCACAATGTGGAAGGGGGATGTTGAATGTTCTGAGGTCAGACCCAGGAAGGTCGAAGCTGTGTAAGCTTCTTTGCCCTGGAAACAGTATGCTCAGAGAGAGGAGGCATGCTCCCCCAGAGTCCCAACTGGCTTTGTATGGAGTAGTTCCAGAGCATTGACCCAGTGACTCCATGACAGTGTCCAATACATTTTGACAGTTAGTAACTAAGACATCTGGCTTCACAGAAGAAGGAATATAAAACAAATGCAGAAAACATTAAAAAAAACTTTCCATAACTGGGAGGAGTGGTTGATATGCTGGAGGGTAGGGATAGGATACAGAGGGACCTAGACAAATTAGAGGATTGGGCCAAAAGAAATCTGATGAGGTTCAACAAGGACAAGTGCAGAGTCCTGCACTTAGGACAGAAGAATCCCATGCACTGCTACAGACTAGGGACCGAACGGCTGGGCAGCAGTTCTGCAGAAAAGGACCTAGGGGTTACAGTGGACAAAAAGCTGAATATGAGTCAACAGTGTGCCCTTGTTGTCAAGAAGGCTAATGGCATTTTGGGTTGTATAAGTAGGAGCATTTCCAGCAGATCGAGGGACGTGATCATTCCCCGCTATTCAGCACTGGTGAGGCCTCATTTGGAGTACTGTGTCCAGTTTTGGGCCCCACACTACAAGAAGGATGTGGATAAATTGGAAAGAGTCCAGCGGAGGGCAACAAAAATGATTAGGGGGCTGGAGCACATGACTTATGAGGAGAGGCTGAGGGAAGTGGGATTGTTTAGCCTGCAGAAGAGAAGAATGAGGGGGGATTTGATAGCTGAGCTTTGGTCCTGCTTTGAGCAGGGGGTTGGACTAGATGACCTCCTGAGGTCCCTTCCAAACCTGAGATTCTATGATTCTATGAAAAGGTTTATAAAATATTTTTTCTGTAAAATAGGTGGCATATGCAACGTTGAAAATATTGTTCAATGTACAAATCTCATTGAGACATGTTTGGAATCATTATAACTCATTGTGGCTTTGCCATTTGTAAGAAATACTGAAATCTTAATCTCAGGATAAAAAAACTTTAAGCCACACTACACCACTAAGTTTTTCATATATATACATATTATATGAGACAATGACTTCATAATATTTATGATGAAAATAGAAGGCTCTTCAGTCCATGAAATAGATTACTGAAAACTGCTCACGAGAGCGACTGAAGGACACTAATGCACATATACCATTTTTTACCCCATTCTAACTTGCAATATGGTTTAAAACAACTATAACAACCAAGCATGAAAGGCCCGATACCGCAAAACTTTACCAACTGCATTGCGCTTGTTACCTTGACTACTCTGAATGAAGTCAAATACTCACAGTAGTATGTAGTACACCTAGCAGTGAATGCAAGAACAGGCATCCAAGTTTTAATTTAAAATATACTGGACAATGTATGTATGTGTGATTTATTTTACATGTACAATGTTTTCTTTACAAACATGGCCAGCCTGAAGTAAATATTACCACTCTTACAAAGAAAGCCAGTTTCTAAAGTTAAAAACTGGATAACTTTCAAAAACTGCACAGAAAAGTGTGTGCTGTATCAAGAAATAGAAAAAAAATCAAGGAAGAGTCTGGGGGGTAATTAAGTATTTTCAGCAATTGATTTTCTCATTAAAGTAACTCTTTTCTTTTAATTCCATTCATCCTTTTGATGATGTTCATTGGTCATGTTCATAGAAGTAAGCAACTTTCAAATGTTGTTCCGCAAATTTGGCCAGATACTGTGGTGAGGGTGGAAGACAAGATGTGTCAGGGGCTTTGTAATGGGACATAGATCAGAGAGACTTTCACCTCACAGTCAATATATTCAATCCAGCTGAAGGTGAGTAGTCACTGAAATTTGTTACTATTTGATGGCCGTTCAGTGGCCTATGAGAAATGTACTACTTGATTTCAATCCACTGGAATCCATATCACACTCAACACAACCACGATTAGCAATACATGCTGCCTTTTTTGGTAATTTTAACAGAGAGAAAAGGACTTAATGGGCACAACCTCTTATCTTAACCCTAGCGATTATCCTTCTAGATCAATGGAGAGCTGTACTGGTGAGAGGCAGTGTAGACAAGCCTACTCCACCATTGCTTATGCTGCATCTCTTCAGTGAATGGAGCGAGGACTGCAGTCACCACGGCAGTTAACTCTGCTCTTCTCTTTCATGAATACAACAGAGCAACAACAGCCAAAATAATTAAAAAGAAAAACCTTACAAATCCATGTTCAACTATGAATGGTATCACTGACTAAGCAGGTACCTCTTACCTACTCTAAGCCATAGTCCACACAAACTATACATGGGCAAATCTCACCTCCCTTCTTAGGGCTTGACTTTTTAAATCAAATAAATGAGCAACAAAATCTAGTCCATGGCTTCTCCCCAGGCTTGACTGCTCAGCCTACCCCCAAATCTTCTCTGTCTGAGGCCCCAGGGTAAGCTAGTTTGGGAGCATGCTCCTTTTCTTTTTATTCCCTCCAGGCCTGATACTGCTGGCAATGTGCAAAGCGGTGCCTGTCCCCTGAACACACCATTATCACCTTCTTGCTTCGGCCTGCCTGGGTGTTGTTCCTCCTGTCCCCGGCTTCAAACTGAACTTAGTTTAAACTGAAATGTGCCAAACAACATGTTTAAAATCAGAGCCAGAGCAAATGATCTGACCTACTGGCAGTGAGCTCAGATGATCTCCTTTTAGAGCTCCCTCAGCTGACTGGCATTTTCCTGCTAAACTTAATTCATATTATCAGCTTGAATGTGTCCATTAGCCTTGTGATGGTTTGTAATGAGGATATGCCACACTCAGATGTGTTAAAAAATGCCAGTTGGGAAGGCTAAATGGCTAAAAGGGTGTGATATGGAGTTTCTCACCTCTAGATTGTTGGTCAAAACAGGGGTCAGGTTGGTAGTGACTGAAAGTCTTTTACCATCTGACTGGTTGCAGACCTATATGAAATGATTTGATGAGTTTGATTTATTGGTGTCTACCTCACAAAACCACCACTACATTTGGCACTGATTGACACCCTTGGCAGACAGATCAAAGGATTTCAAGGACAAGTAACCTCAGCTCTCCTCTGGATCATGAAGGAAGATCCTCCAGATGACCAGGTAACTTGTTTGTGAAGGGGTGTAGTTTTGGAGATCATGAAAGTGCCACTGCTAATGCTGTAAGTAAATATAGTACTTCAGCTACCAGGACAGTCAAGCTTAGCACCTGTTTTCACTCAGCTTAGCTGACATCTGCTCCATTGTGGTTCTTTCCTTTTCCATCTAGAGGGAAGCCAGTGGTGTTTCGCAGGTGTCTCTCTTTCAGAAGCCCTACAGAGATCAAATAGACTAGCACCTGTCACTGACTCTAAAATCACAAGAAGTTCATTTTTAAAAAGCTGCCACCCAATGCAACAGGAATTTTGAATTTTGACACTGGTGGTTCTGACATGATGATTTGAAAAACATGACTGTGACATGAGGAAATGAATAGGAATGTGATGGCTTTTTGTGAAACAAACTGAATGCCGTATTAGCGTACTCTCTTCTAGGAGAAGTCATTTGTAATTTAGTAAATATAAGGAATTAAATAATGACTTTGGTAGGGCTTGATTTTGTAAAGCAGCTGAGCACTATGTACAAGACATTGAATGTCCTCCTCACCAATTAAGATAACGGGAAAACTGAAGATTTTCAGCACCCCACAGGATCAGACCCTTATGTAGCACTTGTAAACTTTACACAAGACTTTTTTCAGCTATCTCCAACCTTACAAAAATAATGGCTTAAATAGACTCTTTCAGTTGAGTAAGTTTTTGTTTAGTGCTGCTACCTAAACAAAGTAATGGAGCAATAACTAATACATTTGTCAACTCTGGAGTTTAGAACAAGTATCAGTCCATTGCTTTTTTTTTTTTTTTTTAGATGTTGCATCAATGAAAAGGACACAGAAAGAGTGAGGGGAAGCTTTGATTTAGCTCTGAAGCCAGATTTTAAAAAACTGTTTTCTTTTCCCAAATGTGCCAGCGAGGCAGGCGAACAGAGGAAAGGGATGAGGCTATCAGCTCAGCAGCCATGTAGCAGTTTTTAACATTTTGTTTTTCAAAGTGCATTATAAAGACTCAAAGAGGAGGCTGGGAAAAATCCCAAACAGCACATTAAGAACCGTCTTCCCCTCCTAAGAAATAAGCATCCAAGAAACAAGCCCATGGAAAAGAGAGCGAAAGAAACCTTTTTTTTTTTTAAAGTGAGCTGTCTCACCATTACAAATTTTCCCAAGTCCTTACAACTCTAATTAAAATGTGGTAATTGGTTATGTTACCTCAATTACCATGACGCATGGACATTGATGCAAAGCGACACCAATTGAATCCCTTGGGTGTTATACCCCAAGGCTATCCCATTTATTGTGGCCTTATTATTTTCAATTATGTGGCTGGATGTACAGCATACTTTCAGAGCCAATACACATGGGGCTTTTTCTGGACATATAGTGCAGTGTACATACAGAACGACTCGAGAGATTACAAAAACCATTTGCATGAGGCCCAGAAGTGGACACTAACATCATACAAAGACTCAAAGACAGGAATATTTCAGAGGTATTACAGGGCAGCTTGAAAATTAGAGCATTCTGAACCTAAATTATCTTGGCTGAAAATATCTATTTTATGAGTCCGATTAATACTGCCCCCTCAATAATTAGCAAGCTCTGTTGATTGAGAAAAGAGATTATGGATTTCTGCATAAAACTGATCAGAATTCTGCACTTATTGCATGAGCAGAGTACCTGACATCTGTGGGAGCTCTGCTTATGGAATGAACAGCTTCTCCAGTAATTGAGAAAGGTTGGGGTATTGGAGGTGCAAACTTTGGGAGAACAATTTGAAAATATAGATTTGGACCCCAGTCCTTGGCAGCACTACATGTACTTTGTCTTACTCCAGCAGCCTAAAACAGCTGCAATCACAGTCAAACTGGCTGGCAAAAGTTTCTCCTTGTGTGGGTAGTGGACTTTCATACTAACCCCATTGTGGCCCATAGTGAAAGGGGGAAATCCAGGAGGCATGTGGCCAAGGCATATCTACGCCTGGCTAGCTGTGGCTACTGAAATGACCTATTGAAGCCATTGGTGCAAGTCATGCTGGGGATAGCCCTGGATGGCAACAGGATCAGGGTAACACAAAGGTAGCAGTAAGCAATCTTTGTGCTCCCACCATCAGCTAACCTCACTTCAGCTTGTATAGAGCACTGAATCAGGACCTTGACCAGGTCTACCCAAAATCTTCTTTCAGCTATTTAGTTTTTTCACAAGTGTCTCTTTGTCTTATAAGAAAGCTGCTAGTAAGGTCTCTTTCAGTGTATATTATGTGCCATTTGTGTGGTTCTGAAACTAAGAATTAGGAGACCATAGCTGTAAAATACAATAAAAGTGGGGTGGTGACTAATAAAAAGAGGGATCTACTGAAAAAAAAGAAAAGAAAAAATTGTAATTACTCAAATATTAGAGCATATAATTGGTGCTATTTGGCAGTCCTGTTGGCAGCCTCAGTACAGAGGCCAAGGACTGAATGAAAACCGTGGACTAAACTCTATTATACCTTATAAGTGGTGGTCCTTTCAGAACTGGGAGGAGGCACATTTGCAGAGTAGCATGGGGAATCTTGCAGGGACGTACCATATAAAAATAGGGCTCACATTCTGAATCATTCACAAACACTTTTTGCTTCATTAAAAAATAGGACTTTATACTTTATATTCCAGCACTGGCTAACTGAAAGACAGCTGTTAGAGATAGGAGGTGATGTTGTGAGGACTAGAATGCGATTGGATCTTATTACACTTGTATTTCCAGCTAGATTAAGTTAAATGCCAGGATCTCAAAGTGCTTTAAAAATGCTGATGGCTTAAGCATCACAACATCCCTGTGAGGTAGGAAATTATTATTCCCATTTTACACATGGGGAAACTGAAGCACAGATAAAAAGTCCTGTCAAATCACACGGTGATCCCAGGTCTCCCAACTCCCAGTTACATTCTTCAGCCAAAAGATCAACAAATCGTTTATTGTTTTTAAATTAAATCATTATTTTACCTAGCCTCTTTAACCTAACCAACATTTTTGCCCCTTTGCGTGATTCTGAATTATACTACTACTGACTAGATGTAACTTCTGTATCATGAGAGGGCCATCTTTTGCCAGACTTTGGTGTTTGCGTTACATACTAATACCTCTTTGTTATGCCTTGTGAGGAAGGCTATTGCAAGGATAATGAAAATTCAATAAAGATTTTTTTAAGGCATCAAGAAATAAAAGAAATTTGAAAGAAACCTACAAACCCTTTGTAATTAACTCCAACATAGCTTTCGGAAGGGGATAAGCAATCAAAATAAGAAGTAACTGAGGATAATAAGGAAGAGTAAAAAGATACAGGAAAATTCTGGTATACAAATTAAGAGGAGAATGGAAGATGCAAGCAACTCCTGCACCTCTGTATGGCAACATAATCAGCTGTCTTATTTACTGTCAGAGAGTCAGATGCCATCGGAGGTATAAAACATCTCATTTGTTTTAATAAATTACAGTATATTGTGGGCAACCTCAAATAAAGACTTGTTACCAGGGGATACTGTTTGTGTGCCAAGACTGGCACATCATCAAGGGCAGAGAGATGGGGAAGCAGAGGAAGCAATCTTGGGACCATCCCAAGAAATGACTACACAGGAACTGAGTGAAAGGAAAAGCTATAGCATGCCAACTCAGGACTGGGGAAGAGTAAGAACCCAGAATTCTACTGAGGTTGCTGCATCTTTCAGTGCTGAAAATTCAAATGGTTTTACCAACCTCAGAAACCTGTGGATACTGCTATGTTTATACAATCATATTATAAACAAATCTACAATAAGAGACTCAAACGAAATACTGCCCTAAATGAAAATTAAATGAGCATCCTGATAGTTCTTAATATCTGCCATTTCTCAGCAGAGAGGAAGGTATGACCCCTACCCTGTTGCAGACAACTCAGTCTAGCACACAAGTTCTGCTTCCCCCAGGCAAAGTGGGAACAAAGCAGTGTGCAGCTTGTGAAGTTCCAGGGCATCCAGACATCAAGTAACACACAGCACTTGTACAGTCTCTCTACCTCAGCCCCCAATCGATTCCAATCCCAAACAGAGCCACAAGACTCACTTTGCTCCTGCTGCAAGAGCAGTGCCGAACTTTAATTAGCACACAGCAGCTTATTTAGAATAACTGCAGTTCCAAATAGCAAATAGCTTACACACAGCAGCTGTTCATGTGGAAGAGGAGAGAATATGCTTTCTCTGAAAAAACTTGGACCTCTATTCAGCAGCCTCCAGGATTTCTCAGAGTTGCATCTTGCTCCTGCTCCAGGCACAAGAGAACAGCTATACTTACTACAGCAACTATACGTTTTAAACATGAAAAAAATATCCATTTAGCCTCTTTGCGGCAGCTCGCATCTCAGTGAAATATAGTAGAAACCCAGGTCAGCCTCTCTCTGGTAATTGTACTCCCATTACAGCAGCCTCCAGCAACCGAGCTTCAGAAATTTTTAGAACTGCATTTGTTCCGTGCTGCAAGGTACAAGACAACAGCTACTGTACACTCTAGCTGTTGCTACTCCAAGCTTCAACTAGTTTCCCTACAGCAGGTCCACTCAACAAACCAGTCCAACTCTACCGCCCTAGGTAATGGTTTCTTAGAGCTATTGCTATCATTTAAAAACAAAGACAAAAATAAAAAAAATCCCCAAATTGCCTAAGGGTTGGACCAGGTACCAGACATTGCAAAAAATAGAGAAGGGCTCATAGACCCTTAATCCAATTTTTCCCAAAGAAAAAGTTCTGCTATTATTCTTTTCCCCATCACTAACTATCCTCTTCTAATCCCTCAGTGTGCACCCTTTTCACAACCATATTTTGCTGCTGACCTCCCTTGCTTCTTTTCTCAACCTCTCACTCTCTTGGGATTGTTCCCCTCAAAATTCAAGCATCAGTAATCTGGTTATTTGCCTTCTCAACTGTCATCTCCCTTCTTCCCCTCATATCTAATCTTAAGTGTGCAACCTACAACTGCTACCTTAAGTTCCTTATGCCCCCAATTTGGTTTTTCCCTTCCACTCCATTGAAACTGCTCTCACTGAGATTTTATCTGTTCCTAGCTATATCTTGAGGCCTCCAGCTCATCAACCTCTCTGCTGCTTTTGACCCAGTTGATCTCCTATTCAACACTTGACCACCTTCTCAACATCTTCTTCTTTAAGTTTTGCAATACTGTCCTTTCTTGGTTCTTCTTCTACATCTCTCGCCTTCCAACAATGTTTCCTTTTGCAGGTCCTCTTCCTGCTATGTTTTGCTTTCTGTGGGAGTCCAACAGGGCTCTACTGTTGGCCCCTCTTTTACCCCTTTATTGGGTGGTTACATCTTCTCACATGACTTCAACAGCCATTTTTAAACTGATGACTCACAAATGAATCTTTCCACTCCCTATTTGTCTCCCACCATCTAATCCCATATCTCACGTTGTCTCTCAGATGTCCCTTCCTGAATGTCTGTCAAGTAAAACTAAACATGGTCAAAATTGAACTCCTGGTCTTTCCTCCCCAAACCTCTGCACATTCTTATTCACTTTTGCTACTGAACACACTATCACCCTCCCTGTCACTCCAGAAACCAGCATGACTCCTCCACATCCCTTGCACTTCACGTTCAAACCATACCTGGAGTCTTCCCTCTTCTTTCTTCTCCAAAACATTTTTAAGATCTGACCTTTTCTTTCTGGACATAGAGCTAGAGCTCTTATTCAGTCCCTTTTATCTCTGGTATTTACCGTAGCCTCCTCTGGCTTCCTTGATACACATTCTTCCCCCCACCCCAAGCCCATACAACACACAGCTGCTAAAATCCTCCTCTTTGCCCTTCACTGGGGCCATGTCACCTCTCCCCCCTTTCATTGGCTTGTGTTTCTCCTCCACATCAAGTTCCGGGTTCTTATCTTTGCCTTCAAAGCCCTGTGTAACTCTGCACCTCTCATTATCCACACTTCCTCTTGTCTTGTTCCTTCCCCCCTACTCCAACACTTATGCTAGCCTTGATATCCTATTCTGCTTTTCCAGTAACTCTCTTCTTTACTTTCTTCCATGTCATCTTCTACAAAGACGTCCCCATTTTGTGATAATCCATAAGGCCACTGCCCTCATTCATTTCCTTCCTTAAGTCCCACTTATACTGCAACACTTACAAGAAATTAGACAACTAATCAATGGCTAGATACACGGGCACATGGGGATAGGTTTGGATACATAATCTTTTTTTAAAAACCATGCAAACATCAAGATGTGAGCCATTCATCGCCTCAACCACTTTGCTTTTGTGCTGTACCCCTTTCCCACACACTTTAGCTGTTGGTCTTTTGAGACCATTAGCACTTTGGGGCAGGGTCTGTAGAATCCCATCTACATTTTGGGTGCTATATTTATATAAAAATAATAAACAACTCAGAGAGATCTATTACTTTTTGTTTTTATTTTAAATAATTTTTTTTTTAAATCTCTGTTTAAAAAACAACCTAACCCCCCAAAAGTTAACATTTAATTGCTAGTCACTTAAACTGTCAAGAAAGGGGTGGATGTCAAGTATGTTTTTCCTATTTTTAAATTTATTATAAACCTAAAAATTATATAAACTAAAATATATGTTCATTCTATTATTTTTATGATGCACATCAGTACCTGTATTGCATAGGATTATCATCATTGCTCCTGTGGTTGCAACACTCATACTTCAGCATTAGGACAGTAACACAGGACATGCTGGGTCAATTCATCCATTACTATCAATGGAGTAGCTGTAGGGATATGGCTTATTGTCTAAATATAGTTAATCCATTCCAATATGGTTTTATACTGTACAAGACCTGTATAATTGACACCACTTAATTGATAGCATAAGTAATATAATATTTTGCCACTTAGGGATTGTTTCCTAAGATAAGATTAGATGAATACATTTTCCTTATATTTTAAGTAGTACATAACTTATTACATACTCAAAATATTCTGTCGGTGTTTCCCAACCTTTTCCAGTCTGAGGCAAACTTACTTCAATAAAAGATTTGTGTGGCACACATCCCTGTGTTAAAATTATTTTAAAATACCCTTACTTTTAATGAGAAATCTGATGTAAGGTCTGTCTCATGCACCTCCACCACCCAAAGAGCAACAGCAGAAAATGCAATTACTTGTGACACTAATTAAAATGAATACTTTTTTTTCCTTGCAAGTGACTTTTCCAAAATTCCATGGCACACCAGTGTGCCACAGCACACGGCTGGAAAACACTGTTCTATGTGAAGAGTGCATTTAGTGATAGGCTGGTGCTAAAAACAATATTAACAGTGTACAGAACTTTTATGAAGTCTCATATTCAATAAAAAAATATGGGCCCAATCATGCTAGGTTCTGAGTAATTCGACTTGCACTGCTTTCAACAGGAGTCGAATGTGCCCAGTCCTTGACAGAATGAGATCCCGTGTGATTAAAAATGCAGCAAACAGAATATGTATATTATGAGTTTATCTTATTAATCAGTCATGTCCATATCCAGCACTGTTTTGTGAAAAATAAAGCTTTATTTGTTGACTGTGAACATTAGAAATGGCATCTTCAGTCAGAAAATCCACTGTAAAATGAATATGTTTGCCATCCACTGGAATGATGTCTCCCATGTGACAAATGAAACAATACTAGGTCTTTTTAAAGCAAACATCACTCACCGGGACTTTCCCCAACTTCTTTTGTAGCCTGGTTTGCCACTGGACAGCTTGCATGACAATGGCTTCCCACCTTCTTTCAAGATTTACAATTATCAGCTGCATAGACTGGTGATCTGCATTCAGATTGCAGGTCTCCTGGTCATCCAGGAGGTGCTGGCATAATCGCAACACAGAGGCTACTCCACGACGTCTCTGTTTGATCTCACAGCACAGAGACTGCAAGACAGAGAAATGACAGATGTCAGTGCGCTGTAGTCTACAAGTGTATAAAATTAACTGTTAAGGTTTTACTTTGTAGTGTCCAGTCTTCTTACAATATGTCTGTGTTCCATTCATTGTTTCCTTGATACTTAATATCAAAGCTTGGTGATGCACTCACAAATAGTAATAATAATGGTAATGAGGCTGCAAAGCTACTTTAAGTCTTCTTCAAATTAATGCCACATGTAGCTAACTGTCTCAATGATGCCGAACAATTTACAGCACATACAGGGTTCCCCCCAACCTCTATTCCACTGGGGCATGTCTCTGAAAATTAGTTATCCCACCAACATCTCGTCATTCAAGGTTTTAAAATGGATTTTAAGAGTCTTTCAGGAAAAATAAATAAACGGTATACTCATAAAATGGCATAGTTTAATTCAATGTTTAATTCAATGCTGATCTAGAAAATCAAAATAAAGAAAAAATATATTACTTAGAAGAACCATTAGAAATGATAGGCCATATGTTATACTCCTGAGGAAAAATGTGCAGCAGGGAAGTGCAGTGGTCCTCTTTACAATCTTTACAAATGCTTCTTGTGATTATAACAGTCCTAAGGTATTTCTTATACTGAAATTAAAATAGAAATACTGAAGTAATGATATCTGTGTTCAGAATTATAAATATTTAATAGCAACCACTGTATTTCATCAGAAAGATCCAGTGCAACAGAGGAATACCGTTTGTACCTCATCATGCAATTCAAACCAGTGAACAAGCCTTGTTTTTACCAAAGAGCAGTTGAGGCCAGGAAATGTTGCATATACTCTAGAAACCTGTACAATTGCACTGGAAACCCCATATGATACTAATACAAGTAATGCATCTCCTGTGCCTCAATTAAGGGACACATTTCCCCAGAAGGACAATGGTTGGCTACTTTTCTGTGCAGTATAGGGTCATGTATGGAGTTTTCAAGTGCTATCGCCTCCACACCCACTCACCCCCTATGGACACTCAACTTTGCATCAGGATTGTATTAACTTGTGACGTCTTTTTACAGTAATTGCTATGAGGTTTGGGGGCACATAGCCTGGGCATCTATGAGAAAGAGTCCTCAGCCTTGCACTTGATCATGTACCCTTTGCGCTACTCATGGCATTATACTATGTAGGTAATGATGTATTCCATGCATGGAGTTTTCCCAGAGAATTTAAATTGTAACTTTCCAACATCTGTTTTCCTCTGCAGGATGCCACAGATGAAAGTGCATGACCCTCTGAGAAAATCTCAACTATCATTTGAGCATTTTTGTTTCTATTAAGTGACAGGTATTTTGTTTTTAATTTTCTGTTTAAAAAAAATAAACTCATCACAACTTTCAGAGCAGTTCACAAGTACCAATGGCTGAAAAATACTGATAATTAAGCTTCTAAACTTGAATATCAAAACAATATTATTTTAAAAATAAGTTAAGCTTCTGCATTATTAGATTGCTTTAACAAAGGAAGCGATACCTAGAAGTGATGTACATCAAAACAGTATTTGCCCTCTAGAAGCATTTGTGCTTGTGCAATGACCCTAAGCCGAAGGACTGGAGCAAAATAGTGGTGCACATATCTAGAAATATATATCTTTCTTTTGCCTACTGATAGCGTGCAAGTGATTTTTTTTTAATTCAAAGCCTTCAAAAGAAATGATGATTATATCCACAAACATAGCTGAATAACTAATCTACTGGCACAATTTGATTGTTCTAACAGTTAACAGATTGCTTATTAATCAACAAGGGTAAACAAGACAATGCAATCTCATTTAGCGCGCGAGTTTTAATGCCTAAAAGTATTTGTGTTCAAAATGTTAATCCCGATAAGGCTTCATTAGAAGACGTCTTAAAATGATTAAGTGCATTTCATTGTAAAGTACACTGAGTAGTATATCAGCAGGTGGACATTTCATACAGATGTTCCACTTATTGATATAATGCATTCTATAGCTATTTAAATTACCCCAACTCTGCGATAGCTGGAATTCCATTATTTCTGTAATGAGAGAACTCTGTATCTTTAATATTTCTGAATTTTAAATAAGGTGAATGACAAATTCCCAAACCACTATTTATGGCAAAATATGACCAGGAATTTTATTATTCAATTTAGACCAGTGCTGCATTTTCACTTAAGTTTCCTGAACTTGCCCTTATTTATTTTCCTAGGATTCATTACTATATACCTACACAGCTCCTGATGTAATCAAATGACTGATATATTTCCTTTCTGATGCTGTTCATTAGCCTAATATTACACCAGAAAAAAGAATCTAGGTACACATAAAGTGGAAGGTTTTACTTCACACTGCAAAAGCAAAGAAATTGAACATTATGGTGGCTTTTATGAGCTAGATTCTGCTCTCAGTTAAACTGATTAAAATCTGAATAAACTCCACTGAAGCTGAGAATCTGGCCCCATAGCCTTAACTCATCCTCTTACCTTGATGTATCTAACGATGGCATCCCCTACAATGCTGGATGCTATAACACTCCTGTTACAATCCCATATAATATGATAAACTAAGGACCATTCCCATTCATAAACCAAAGTATGTGGGCTATAATAAGACCTGTACATTGCATTATTTGCAAGCAGAGATACAGGACCAAATTCATCTCTCATTTACATCAGTTTTCCACTAGCATAACAACATTAACTTCATGGAAGCTATTCTTGATTTACATGGGTGTGACAATACAATTCAACCATGGTAGTTTTGTTTCAACTTTATTAGATGTTATGATTAATATTAAAAGAGGATGAAACACTCATTTCTAACAAGGAAATGAATGACTGTAATGACTCTTGTAGAGCTAGAAGACTTAATCAGGTAAAGGCACACAAACAATATATACAACGGCAGGCTACAATGAATCCAAAGGGGGGTATTTATGGTCTGTTATGTATCATGCTAAATGATCATTATCTGTATCTTTGACATATCTCACAGGGTCCCATACTATCCATATTTTGCAACTACTGAACTGGAATTGTCATGTGAAAAAATTGTGAATACAGTGATTGTGCACAGACGGTTCTCATTTCCAAATCTTCACCAGTTATTTCATTTTACATTTCTAAATGCTATAACTCTATATTTTGAGATATTCGCCTCTACAAAAAAACTCATAATCAACAAAGCCATTACTTAACAAAAGAAAAGCAAAGAGGACCAGGATTTTCAGACACAGGAGTCTAAAGTGCATGAATCTTAAACCCTAAGTCCATTTTTAGGCACCTGCCTGACTTTCAAAAGCGCTGAACATTAATAATAATAAATGGAGATATGCCAATCTCCTAGAACCAGAACGACCTTGAAAGGTCATCGAGTCCAGTCCCCTGCCTTCACTAGCAGGACCAAGTACTGTCCCCTGACAGATTTTTGCCCCAGATCCCTAAATGGCCCCCTCAAGGATTGAACTCACAACCCTGGGTTTAACAGGCCAATGCTCAAACCACTGAGCTATCCCTCCCCTCAGTGGAACTGTTGGTGCTCAGCAGTTTAAAAAAGTCAGGCAGATGCCTATTTATAGAATTAGGAGGTTTGCTTTAGGCTCCCTTTGAAAATCTAGGCTGAATTGTCCCAATAAGGTAAACTATGTTTTGCAATATAGATAGAGATGTCTAGTGAATATATAGGCAATATTACAATGTGGTGTTTATTAAAACATATTTCCTGTACATCACAGCAGAACCCTGGAGATCTTTCTTCTCTCAGCATAACCCTATGTTTAGTGCTTTGTGACTGTCAACCTGACAACCGAAAAGGGCTGGATTGCTCTCCTTCCACAGCCTGCTAATACCACACCATAAATCATCTGGAAGGGCCACTGCTGAATGACATGAAAGATCGCTCTCAACCCAAGGACCAAGAGTTTTGTCTAGACAGAACCTAGCGCCCAGGATGGTTCTGGGACAAGGGGCTGAACCATGTACTCTCACACAGCATGGTAGAATACTACTGCTTGGCTACTAAGGCTCTGATTCTTCAAGGTACTTAAGCACATGCTGAACTTTAAGCATGTGAGGAGTCCTCTTAAATTCAATGAAACAATACACATACGTGAGGCACATGTTTAAGTTCCTTGCTGAACTGAGGCCTAAGCAATATTTTTCAGCAACTGGATATTCTTCCTTTAAGTCCAAAAACTAAACAAAAAATGGAGTGTGAAATTTATTAAGGAAACTATTAAATGCAAAGTTTATTTTGCCATTGACCAGTGCATCAATCTAGTTCAATGTTTATCTCTAAAGCAGAGAGATTGCTAGACAATGGCACAAAATTGATAAGTTGAAATTGTTCACAAATGATAACATTCTCATATCACAGAATCATAGAAATATAGGGCTGGAAGGGACCTCAAGAAGTCATTATGTCCAGTCCTTTGTGCTGTGGGAGGACCAAATAAACCTAGACCATCCCTGACAGGTGTCTGTCCAAACTGTTGTTAAAAACCTCCAATAATGTGGATTCCACAATCTTCCTTGGAAGCATATTCCAGAACTTAACTACCCTTATAGTTAAAGTTTTTCTTAATATCTAACCTAAATCTCCCTTTTTACTTTCATCTTCAATGGACATGGGGAACAATTGAGCATCATCCTCTTTATTACAGCCTTTAACATATTTGAAGACTCTTATCAGGTCTCCCCTCAGTCTTCTTTTCTCAAGATTAAACACAGCCAGTTATTTTTAACCTTTTCTCACTAGCAGGGCCGGTGCAAGGAAGTTTCGCACCCTAGGCGAAACTTCCTTGCACCAGCCCTGCGCCCGCCCCCAGCTAATGCCACTCCTGGCGCCCTAGGCAAGCGCCTAGGGTCGCCTAGTGCTAGCGCCGGCCCTGCTCACTAGGTTTTCTAAACCTTTTAAAATATTTTTGTTCCTGTTCTGTGTACTCTTTTCAATTATTCCACATCTTTCCTAAAGTGCAGTGCCTAGAATTGGACACAGTACTCCAGCTGAGGCCTCATCAGAGCTGAGTAGACAAGGACAATTACCTCCTATGTCTTAAATACAACACTCTTGTTAATACACCCCAGAATATTAGCCTTTTTCACAGCTGCATCACATTGTTGACTCATATTCAATTTGTGATCCACTATAACCCCTAGATCCTTTTCAGCAGTACTACCTCCTAGCTAGTTATTTCCCATTTTGTAGTTCATTTGATTTTTCCTAAGTGAAGTACTTTGCACTTGTCTTTGTTGAATTTCATCTTGTTGAGTTCAGACCAATTCTCCAATTTGTCAAAAGTCATTTTCAATTCTATTCCTGTCCTCCAAAGACCTTGAAACCCCACACATCTTGCTGTTATCTGCAATTTTTATAAGCATACTCTCCACTCAATTATCCAAGTCATTCATGAAAATATTGACTAGTACCAGACCCAGGACTGACCCCTGCAAGACCCCGCTAAGATATGCCCCCTTAGTTTTACAGCAAACCATTGATAATTACTCTTTGAGTACAGTCTTTGAATCAGTTGTTCACCCACCTTATAGTAGTATCACAAAACTGTATTTCTATAGCATGAATCTGAATTACCACATACAAAAATTTAGATTATTTTTGGTAGCAAAATGATTAGATGATTTTTTCACATACTTTTAGTAAATACTGAAATGTCTTTGCATGAGGTCTTAATGCATTTCAGTCATTTTTGTCTCTCCTGTTTAAAGTTTGATTGACTTTATACTTATGAATATTGTAGTGTGTGAAAAAAAGAAATCTCAGAAAATTCAAGGCCCAATCTAACTGAAAATACCTGAGGTCTCTGGAGTTAGGAAAGCTGTCTGAAGGGCCCACAGATGCTAACTTACATGTTTTCACTTTCTTTGTACTTTTAGGTACAGAGGAATTGCCATATCCAATCAGACTAGTGGTCTCTCTAATCCTGTATCCTGTTTCTGACAATGGGCAGTATTAGATGTTTCTGAAGAATGTGCAAGAATACACTGAGGGCAATTATGAAATAACCACCCCAAAGTGGAAGTTTCTGCCTAACTTTTCCCAGGCTTCTGCCCCGAAGGCATGAGGCTTTATATACCCCCTTCATATTGGTTTCCTATCTAGTGGAATCATGGAAAATGACTGAACTGTTCTTACTCAAACTTTTTATGCATTTAATTTATTTATTTATTTATTTTAACTTAACATTCAGACATAGGCCATGCTAGCAAAATTCAGCCAAAAATTTCAGAATGGAAGCTCTTATGCAACCTTAATTCTAATGGTTGCTGGTGCTCTCAGTATAATGATAATACTAGTCAGAGTCATGTTTTCAAGTGGCGAACAAACAGCAGGAGCAAATGAACTCTCCAAAACAAAGGTGGGCCTGTTTCACCACTTTCTGTCTACTTTAGGCCTGTGTAACACCAGAGTTCAACAGAGTTGGCATAAGACTAGAATAATGACTATGAAAAGTCTGACCCTTAATTTTTATCAAATATCACTAATAACGAAAAACAGTGCGGGGACAGGAAGTTGGAATTATGACGTATCAGCAGAATGCTTTCCATGAGATGACAGTGGCTGTCTGCTAGCTGGCTCCTACTGTCTGCTGTGCTGCAGCTTGTGTTTTAAAATTAACTTTGCATACTGCATGAATATTGAAAATAAGAATTTCTATTAGTGAATGAAAAAGACAACCAATGGTAAGTAATTCCTCAAAGTAAAAAAAGCCAAATACTGGAAGAGAACGATGACTTGTCATCTTTTAAAGAAAATACTGGCAAATGCGGGTGTTTTAACTGATTTCAAGGTTAAAAGAAAATGTCACCTAATATCGGATCTCTGCTTAGTTGCAAATGGTGGGACTTAATCTATATTGAAGCTAAATATTCTATAAGTATGCAGTGAAGTGCAAAAAACAGCAATTGAAAAATGACATGATTAAATGGCACAACATGCAATCATTTGCTCTCAATTATATCAATGTATCTTCTTCATTTCAAGGAGTCAGGCAGAAATATTGTTTTTTAAATGCCTCTATTAAATTGGGCACCAATAATAAAATAGATGAGAGTCCTAATAAGCTCATTTATGTAACATACATCATACACCACAAAACTATTCTCTCCAAACAGGTTTGCACATAGATTTGTCTCCTGGTTGTCATCAGTCTTGGCTATATTAAAAGATTTTAAAGGCATAATGCTGCCTGCAGGCCTATTCATTGGAAAACCTTTGTACAACTTTTCTGGTTCACCCTTGTGAGATCTTTAATGCTAATTATGGAAAAAGTATTGATATAATATCTTTGCTGTCACATTTTATTACGATGATGGACACAACAGAATCGGGGATTGACATTTTGGAAATATCATCTAATTGCAAGTCAGAAACACGGAATGACAGTTTAAAGTAGATTACGACTTCTTTCAAAAATAGTGAACTGGTTTCCTTTATTTAAAAGCCATACTTTTAATAGCATTAGAGGCAACTAAATTGCTATGCTGAACACATCTCTCTAGGATTCTCTGATCAGTGCAGTATTTCCCTAACAAGTTTGGAAATTGTTCACAACATTTCTTTAAAAAAAGTCCATATTTCCAATACCAATTCCATATTTTTTCCTGAGAGAGTGATATATAAAAAAATCAACTGCCATCAAAGTATTTTAAGATAAATATTTCAATTTTGTAAGTTCAATCTACCTATGAGTGTATTTATTATCACCATGATATCTGAGTGCGTTGGGTTTAATTTTAATTCAATCAGATCACTGGTATTTAAAAAGATACACAAAGACATTTGTGTCAAAATCATTTGCAAACAATAATTAAAATTAAAACATTTTTAGGGACTAAAAGCAGCACCTGTATTCCTTCCAACTTGTCTCCTGAAGTACAGTATATGAAATAAAACACAATACCGAATCTAGAATTGATGCTTCTCTTAGGCTTATTCCATGAAAGCTGTTATTATCTCTGTATGACATTCTTTAATTTATGTGTGCCACTCCTTATGCTGGGCTAAGTACTTTTCCATATATTTATTTTTAAGAAGATAGTTCACTGGCCTGGTACTTAGTTCATATTCACATGTAATTAGTAATACGTAATATACTTCTTCTAAATTAAAAACACTATTAACATTCCAGACATATAAAACAATATGAAGATTAAGTTACTCTAAAGGAAACGATAATAGCTTACAGATTGCTTTTATCATTACTGAAATGCTGGTATCTATTACAGTGTCTCCCTGGAATAAAGAATGCACTTTTGGCAATAATCTGTTAAAAAAGTGTCCATTATTGTTCAGATGCTGCTATCTAAAGTCTAAACTAGTCTGCAATTACAGAAAGGTAACTTTTAACAAAAAAAGAAAAATAGTGTTTGATGCAAATGTAGCATTGCTACTAAAGTATGAAACACGTTTTCTGAAGCCTTGTGTGTGAGAGGAGAAGGCATTCGTTAGAATTCATTTTCACATTAAAAGATTGTAGAACTCATTCACAACACACACTGATTTGTAGGTTAAATTGGCTCCAGGTAGCCATTTCCAAATAATGTGTGGGGAGGAAGGGAGGTGATGGAAGAAGCCATTTTCCCCTCGATGGCACTGTTTTCATGTCCAGACTCTTCCAGTTTCTGTCCTCTTCGCATTTACGTTTCAGAAGATTCTCCTCCCAATGAAAATGGGAGAAATTTTGAAGTATGTAGTAGAAAACGTTACATTTGTGGAAAAATATTCTAAAGAAATAGAGACCGCATCAGAAGGGCAAGATCAGGGCATTAATATTAGCGCTGTGTACATCTTTTGTAATGAAACCTGAAAACCACATTATATTCATCTAGAGCAGTGGTTCCCAAACTTCAACCACCTGTGAAACCCTTTCACTAAAATATCAACTCTCGCGAACCCCCTCCTAAAAATGAATATTTCCAGGGATTTTCTCCTTTACCTGAGTATAAATTATAAAATCAGTGATCTTGGAAACATAAAATTTGTTTTTATCACATGCTTATTACACACTATTATTAATTATTATTGCTCATTACAGTATTTTTATTACATTATGAAAACGGCAACCCTCTTCCAAGATCTCACTTTTGTAGCTTGTATCACTTTGAATAAGCCTGTAATAAGGCACGACTCCTATGTTTCATCAAGGAGTATCAGATGTGAAATAGCATGAAGGTATTTAAGAAGCCAACTCAGAGTTCCTCCTACACAAGCTTTCACGTCTTGAGCAGTCCAGGCAAAGAACGCATGTTACAACAAAGCTTAAACTTGTTCTTCATAATAATTTTAAAAACAATATTAGCTGCCTATTTAATTTTAAAAACAGCAAAAAATATCTACCTCCCTTTCCATTTCTTGTAAGGAGTCTTGAAGTTTAAATCTCCTCACAATGATAGATACGCTGGTTTTGATCTGCTTAGCTCTTGGAAGTCCAGGGGCTCCAGGCTGCTGGCCCCATAGTGCCCGTAGTCCCTAGGGACAGTGCTGGCCACCATTAGGGAATTATTTCCCAAGAACCCCCTGTAACGGTGCACGAACCCCAATTTGGGAACCACTGATCTAGAGGCATCTGGCATTACAAATCTGAAACTTGAGCTAGGTTTACTAACCAGTTCATCATGGTTTGCAAAACTTTCAGCAAACCTGGGTCAAGTTTCAAGAGAAGAACTTCAGGTTCAGGTGAAAATCTTCAAAATTCTGAAACTGAGAAGAACGAAGTGGGTGAAGCTGTATTTTGGTTGAGTTTTGGAGTTAATTTAAATTCAAAACTTGAACTGAAATGAAGGTCTCATCTCAACAAGCATCAGACCTAAGATACAAACAACCCAGCTATTGCTCTGAGTACTGTTTCAGATATGAGAGTTTCATTCAACTTTAATGAAAAAGGATTATGGTGACTCATAGCATTTAGAACCCAGTATCCACCCGGAGACCTAAATATACACAGTTTAAAAAAAGATTTATATAGCTTTAGTGCATGAAGGTATGCTAATACCTGTAACAGTTAGGTCTATGCCAGATGTGGCTACTTTGCCTACTCCTTCCCCTCCTTAACCTAGCCTTTTCAGAGCTTCTAGGCTGGTATATTTTCCTTGTCTCTCTGCAATGGTCTTCATACATTCCAGGAGGCACTGAGTGCTTCCTTCCCTTGAGAATGACGCAAGAAGAGCTTCCTGGTGTTACTTCAGATGGGAAAGCAGTGTGTAGAAAATAAACTGATTTAGTTTTTTTAGGGACTTGAGAGCAGGCAAGGAGGCAAGAAGGGGAAAATGAAAACAGCTAGAGTACAGAAAAGATATTTCCTTTGGATTTTTTGTTACACTGGTGAGGCAACTTTAAACCTGGGTGAACAAAAAGATAGTTTGGAAATAACATCATCCCCACTCCTAATAAATGATGTCCATGTCTGAGTCTGCTTAGGAATACTCGAGGCAGATATACTGTTGTGTTTTCAACTATATCTGTTTATGCAGTGACAACAAGCACTCTTTTCTGGAACGTTGTTCCTAGTCTTACTGCAAAGAGTTCATAGAATCATAGAATCTCAGGGTTGGAAGGGACCTCAGGAGGTCATCTAGTCCAACCCCCTGCTCAAAGCAGGACCAAACCCAACTAAATCATCCCAGCCAGGGCTTTGTCAAGCCTGACCTTGAAAACCTCTAAGGAAGGAGATTCCACCACCTCCCTAGGTAACCCATTCCAGTGCTTCACCACCCTACTAGTGAAAAAGTTTTTCCTAATATCCAACCTAAACCTCCCCCTCTGCAACTTGAGACCATTACTCCTTGTTCTGTCATCTTCTACCGCTGAGAACAGTCTAGATCCATCCTCTTTGGAACCCCCTTTCAGGTAGTTGAAAGCAGGTATCAAATCCCCCCTCATTCTTCTCTTCTGCAGGCTAAACAATCCCAGTTCCCTCAGCCTCTCCTCATAAGTCATATGCTCCAGCCCCCTAATCATTTTTGTTGCTCTCCGTTGGACTCTTTCCAATTTATCCACATCCTTCTTGTAGTGTGGGGCCCAAAACTAGACACAGTACTCCAAATGAGGCCTCACCAGTGCCGAATAGAGGGGAACAATCACGTCCCTCGATCTGCTGGAAATGCCCCTACTTATACAACCCAAAATGCCATTAGCCTTCTTGGCAACAAGGGCACACTGTTGACTCATATTCAGCTTTTCGTCCACCGTAACCCCAAGGTCCTTTTCTGGGGTTTTTTAGTTAATCCATCTAAAATAAAAAGATGAATATTCAATTAAATGAAAATATTTTCTCAGTTTGTGTCTTATCTTGCCCATATTTATAGACAGTTTTTTCCAAGCTTCTTGAGCTCAGTCCTTAACAAAGCTCACAGGTTTCTATTTCTTTCATCAGAAGTAAACAAGAGCCAGGCTAAAGAGGCCACCTTCTCTTTTCAATCTCTCGTTTAGCAGAGAAAGGGAACAGGTGGTTTGAGGTGTTCCTCCATGTGATCTCTGATCCAGTAGAGGGGAAGTCTGCTGTGAAATGTTTCTCCTCTACAGCCAGGTAGAAGCTATTTTCTTCCATTTCTACTCAGAGGAGAAAGGTTTAACTAGGCAAAGGCAGGGCCTGATTTTCCTGTAGGCGGAAGTGAGAAGAAAGGTGGTCGAGAAGATATTATCCCTTATTCCATTTGCATGTGTGTGCTGGAATTGAGGTCAAACTGCCTAACTGAAACCTGTTGTTGCTTCCAGACACCATTATGTCATGTCAGGTTCATTCCTCTAATAATATGTTGCCAGAGACTGCCATCCCTTCTAAACTGTCATCTCATGTTTATGGTATGCAGTATTTTGTGATAAGCAATCAATAGAAACCATCAGGGAATAGTCTTTCAGACTATAGAACATCACCTTTTTGAATAAATGTTCCTCATAGAGGATCTGATTCTGATATCCTTACTCACATTAAATTAGACTTTACTCTCCAAATAATCCCATTGAAATAAATGGGATTACTGGTAGAGTAAACTACTTCTCATTGTGAGTAAGGGTATTAATATGGTCCATAATAATACTCCCTGATGGGCAGATGTTCTATTAACTCCCAGGTAAGACTAAATCTAGGAAACCTATCCTGTATAATTGAGGCAAAAATTGGTTAACTCAAATTAATACCAAATCCAATAATATAGCACCTAATCCCTGGGTTGAGTACTGAATAGTTATCATCACTATTAAATCACTTACATACATATGTTAAGATGTAGATTTCTGACAAATGTGTGAAAGTTTCATAGACAATAGATCATTATGATGACAGAAGATCTGTTACAGTCTTTTCAGTCAATGATCCACCAATTTAAAAAAAACGCTCTTTAGTAGGATTTAATGGCTCTAGAGGACTTTAGTGGATCAATAATCCACTAATAGTGGTCTGATTTGAACTGTAAATGCAGTGCAAATGGTCCAAAAGGGCAGTTATAGACAATCAAGTAAATCATATAATCACATCCAGTGGTTATCAAGTGGGCTTTAATGGAGAAAGTACACTGTATTTTGTCAGCTCTCAGACATTTCTCTACTGGGTTTTTCTATCCCACAAAGGAAATCAAACTTGGAGTCGAGCAAAATCACCGAACCTCTCTTTTAAAAATCTGTCAATTAATATAGATCAATCTATTTTCAGGGTGGTGGATGTATTTCTGTCTTTTATTTTAGATCATATTTTGCTCCCCTCTACACCTCCTTTATTCTTTTATGTTGCAAGAATAAGTCTCTCACCCTGCTGATGGAGTTAGAAGAGGAGATGCCTGTATTTTCCCATAAATGGATCCTCATGCAACAGCAGATGAAAGGCAGCAGGAGGCAATATCTTGCATAGATACAAGAGCTATGGGTAGGAAGGCCAAGGGTAGCTTCAAAGACATCCAGAGTGGTAGTGGGGGGTAGGTAGGAACAAGTATCTGGTGCTCCCAAAAGATGCAAAGCTAGTTAGGGGCTAAGGAATAAATCTTCTCCAGTTCTCAGTTCCTCTAAGAGAACTTCTGGCCTGTTTTGGAGGGATGTGGAAAAAGCAGACCCTACACTTCTCTAGATATCCATAGTAGAGAAGGCTGGGAGAAGAACTGTGCGTCATTTGCACAATCTGTGTCATTTTGCATGACAGATTCCCTGGTTTTGATACTCTGCACAGCTGGAACAGCCTCTCTCTACCCAGGCAGTCCTTACAGTTAAGGTATTTGAGAATGGAGAGGAAACAGAGCAGTTTCTTTACAGCTGTTGTCTCCTAAATCCTCTCTCACAGCATGGGATTCACCCACAGACCCTCCCTCCTGAAGAGGGAAGAGAGGAACTGGTAAGTCTCAGTCCCATTTCTTCTCCCTGACCAGTTGTAGTAAACAATAGGGCCAGCTGGCTTGAGAGACCACACTACTGGGTATGTAAGGGGACTGTGAGTGGGGAAAATTTCACAGGGACTGAAGCAAGACTGCAATTAGTATGGGGAAACATCTTTGCACCCATGCTGTTGTTAGGTCTCCTGTGGTTTGTTATGGGAGTCTGCACATCTCTCAGCCATTCCGGTCTTGAAGATCGTTCCGCTGAATCCTCCTGTCTTATGTTTGCTGCTAGCATGAGGATCCACTTACTGCAGGTAGATCCCCTTGTAACAACGTCAACAGGAGAGTTATTATTTCTGCAACAAGGAAGATAAGAAAAAGGTGAGCAGGGAGCAAAGCATGAAATAAAAAAGCAAAGGGTCTGATTCATTGTTGCATCCAGTCTCGGCCAAGTGAGGGACTCAAGGTGGGGAGCAAATATGGGTTTATACCACCACCATGCCTCCATTATTGTGAGGGCTGTTGAGGCCTGGTTTGGCCCTTGACACAGGTTAAAGTGGCCTCAGGGCTGCCTTAACTTGCGTCTGGCTGCTTATGAAACCAAGGACTGCGAAGCAGGCTAGTTGAGAACTATTTACAGGCTACAGCTGCACTACACCATATGGGGAATTCCCCATCTGCAGCGGGAATTCCCTGGTGGCTGGATCTTCTGGCTTTGTAGCCCATTTTTTTTTGTCAGGGGAGCTAGAGTAAAGGAGCCATAGGGTAGGAGTGAAGCAGGGTCAAAACTATGGTTTAGAAACAGACCGAGATTGGCCTACAATTCATTTTAACCTTTGATTATTTAAAATGTGAGGATCCGCAAAAAAAGAAAGCACAACCAGAAAATGTATAGGTCAGGATCCACAATCAAAACAGAATGGTCTGGTGAAGGCTGCATTCTCAGGTAGGATTTTTATCCTTACACGGGAATTCATATGACTGTAGCTTTAAAAGGGAAAACCTAACTGAAGCACAAAGTGAGCTCTCTCTTGAATAGCAATAATTAGAGCATTAATCTGTAACTTGGAGATGTGAAAACATCTATGCTTTTCAAGGGCAGTGGCAGAACCCCACATATTTGGCAAAAATCATTCAGCATCTGTCTCATTATATTGTAATGTAACGTCACAAGGCTGGGTGCTGGCTTCCTTATAGTTTGCTATATAAATGTTGCCTTAGGATGGATGTCAAAAAAGCTCATTTCCTCAGTGTTTTGTAAATGATACTCATCTTATCTGCATTTGAATCTGACCTTAATCAGGCAATTTTTCAAACAGTCCCATACTGAATGTCTTCCAGCTTGTTAAAGTTTAAGTCAATTAAAACTAGGTAAAAGTTTTATCATCTGTGAAAAGATTTGGGTCTTTGGATAGCTCTTTATTGATAAAACCATTTAAATTATTACAACAAGTTTTTTTAAAATAATTTTGATATGTAGAACGGATTAAATTCTGCCTGACTTCTGTTGATTTGGAAACTGTTTTGCATGCTTTTGTTACATCCACATTTAATTTCTGTAATTCTTTGTTTGCAGCTCTACCAGCAGCATTACACAAATAGTAATGAATCCAGAATGAAATAGCAAAACCGATCGCTGGCACCTTTAGGAATAGTTCACGCATTTCTCAAATCTTAGCACTGGCTTCCAGCTTTCAACGAGTTAAAATTTGTATTTGACCTGATGGATCTCAATTGTTTGTCTAAAGTCTCACATCTTGGGTCCCTTACTTTTTGTAAATCCATGTTGCTGGCTTTTCCTTTTAAATAAAAATTTGATTGTGGCTATAATTTTATGGCTTATCCAAACATGGCTTAATCTTTATCTATGGGCTTTTATTTAACTTAATTGTTTTTAAGATTTGCAATATTAAATGTTGAGCAACACTTGCAGACAGTTATAATGAAAAGCACCATACAAAGTGATTGACTGACTCACTAACTGATGATTAATTACCCATTGCGATCTGTGTTGTTTCAATAAAAACTTTAGGAGCTTTAGAGCTGGAGAGCAAAGAGACAGTCCTAAGCCATGAATTAAGAAATATTTATGTGGCAATATCTGGCATGATCAGTCACAAATTCAATGAAATATTCCTATCATCAGTGATTTTAGTGATTCAGAGGTACAAATATTACCGGCAGCTGGTAGGTCACTACCTTTACATAAAAAACCTGTATGCAAATAGACACAAACACTGCTAGCTGTGAAATACAGCATTTCATGGACATTTAGGAACTCTTAGTGAGAAAATGTTTGCCAACATTTTCAAATATAAGTGACCTAATTTTCAGAAGTGCTGAGCATCCACCATTCCCACTGAAATCAGTGGGAGCAACGTTTTCAGCACCTTTGAAAATCAGGCCACATTTTATTTTCAGTGCCTGAATATGGATTTAGTAGCCTAATTTTAGGAATCAGGGTTATAAACTTTGTCCATTATTTATTGGTTTACATAAAATTAGATTAGAAAACTCTAAGAAATGTGGCATTATGGACAACTCAACTGACCACATGCTCTGATATTATAACCAAGAAGAAGGTGGGGGGCACTTTCTAAGGTTGACTGGCAACAAGGAATAGCCGCTTATCCACTGCTGTTTGACTGGATTTTGAGACAGAGGAACTCCAGCAAGTCCAAGCTTGCCCTTGAATAGATTGGCAGTGAGGTGAGACCATATACACTGTCTTTTTTTGGCTCATGATGGATCATTTATCTTGAACTGAGCCCTTGGATGAGTTTTGTTATGAAATACGGTGAATGTATGATAAAGTAAATAGGTTCCCCCACCTCTTTCGGAAGGGATTTTTTTTGGGGGAAAGCAGCATACTTTTATCAATATAAGGTCAATCCCGTTTGCTAGCCAATAATTCACACAGTTCTCTGCACTGACCATGCTCATATAATACGATTTACAAAAAACTGTGGCTAAAGAATGCGCATTTCCCTCCCCATTTTTACTCCTCATCCCTTCCTGCTCCAGGTCTCTCCTGACCCTCAAAATTGTTATTCAACCCCATATTGCCTTTCCCAGGTGTAGGCAACATCATTAAACTAGGAAATCAGTTTTGCCAAGTCACACAACTTAATTGTGAGTCTCATGATATTTGGTCTGATTGTTAAAGTCCCAGCACCTAGAGCTATGTGTTTATATGAGAATCTCCTGTTTCATTAAAAACAAGTATGTTTCTGGCCCTCATGATTACAGAGAGAAGGTTGAAAAGGTGAACCCTAACAGCTCAAAAACCAGACGAGCAATAACCCCCCTTCCCAATGTATATATATATTTTTAAAATTGCATGATTTTTGAGGTTCTAATTCATGAGTTTTATAATGGTTGGGCTTAGCAATAGTATGAAATAAAAGTCCTAAGCAGCGGTCAAGAATGTTATTGCTCAACAACATAAAAAACCCCTATCTACCCTATATTTCTTGTTTGTATACAAGGATCCTCTCAATACAACTCTCCTCCCCGTAGCAGACTGGCTAATCTATGTTTGCAAGCTCACTTAACATCACTGTTGATCAGCCAGTAAGTGTCACTAAAGACTGAAATGAGGCTCATTCTTCTCATTTGGGAGCTGAGTGTGAAAAATGTTTGCAGCAGCCTCTGGCCCCTGCAAGCTGATGGAGGCAGTGATTGAGTATGCTAGGTTTCCAAAACAGTCGTACCTAGTGCTACATACAGAATACTGAGCTGACCAGAATATACAGGACTTTTTGTTGCTGTGAAAAATGTAGAACAAAATAATCATACACAGTATAGCAAATGATGACAATAGTTAGAACTCATTCTGATAATAATGAAGGAAAACTGAAAAATCTTGTCCAGCACAAATTGAACTTTAAATCAAAACAAACAGCAACACAAGAAACAGTCTTTCTTTACCACATAAGAACTGTATTGAGAGGCAACCTAGAGACAGGAAGGATGGTCTTGTGGTGAAAGTAAAGTCCTAGGAATTGGAACAGCTGGGTTCTAACTCTGACGCTGCCATAGACCTTCTGGGAGAGCTTGGGGGAAGACACTTAATTTCTTTGTTTCAATTTCCCTGTTTCTAAAAAGGGGAAAAACAATACCTACCACAAAGGTTTAGCAAGGCTTCATTCACTACTGTTTGTACAGCACATACGACTCTGTGGGTGGATAGTGCTATAAAAATACTATGTAGTATTACTGCACAGCAGTATACCAAAAGAAAATGTGCAGCACTACATTAATAAAAAGAACACTTAGGTTAATGAAGAACCAATATCTATTTTCATAAAAGAAAAATAAGTCAAAATAATTGTCTACTAGAGAATGAAACATCTTCCCATACATACCATAGTGTTCCCATCTTATGTCCTCACCATGTTTACCTATAGCATTCAACCTTTTCTTCAAATGAAAAGGGAAAGGAAAACAACTGCAAAATGAAATAACTTTTTCCTGTACCATATGTACAATTTAAAATGGAGTGCCATAGAATAAAAATCAAAAGCACTCTGTTTATTTTATTAACAGGAGTATTTCTCTGTATGCAGTAGCTATATGTATAATCTGCATAGGACAATACATTTTTTTAAAGAAACAATGGTTTACATACTGTAGTGAACAATGGTAATAAGGGTAATCTTGTAGTTCAGTGGAAAGTAAGTCAAACGAAATGCTAGCAGGTTTACCTACCAGTGGCATAGCTAATGTTTCTGAAAATGTTCTAAATGTTCTCTCTCAAATATATGGATTATACATTGTAGTATTGTTAATTATATCCATTTTCTCTTTTATACACTCCCCCCAGGAGGTTAGTGGAGATTTGAAAACTTACTTATAGTGAATTTCAGATTTAATGAGACATAGATGGTTTTAATATACATGACAAAGTGATGTGCTCTTACCATATTTTATATGTACTTATTTTTATACTCTAATGGCTACCATTTTGAAAATAAATAATTTGATGTTTATATAGTGTAATTAATATATAATCAATTATGTAATGGGCTGTTCTTGTTACATCATAGGTAATAGTGCCACATTGTTTAATATAATTAGATCTCTTTGCATGACATTATGCATAATTGTTGAATAAAATGTTTATTTCATTTTGAAAAGTTGTGTGTGCATTACAGATGCAGGTACTAGTGTGTAGGTGTCCATATATACTATGGCTGTGTGAACTTAGACTCCTAAGTCCATAGTTAGGGACCTAAATAAATGATTTGATTTCTAATAGAAATGAGCACTCAACCGTTCCTATTAACAACTTGCTTCTATTACTGTGAAGGTCTGCAGGTCCATCAACAATATTTCATCTCCATCAAATCCACTTGTAAAACAAAAATAATCAGCATGATTATTTGTTTTTGTCCACTGCCAGAAAATTGTCAAACAAATAAACCAAACAGTATGTATGTCCTAACCCAGGTCTACAGAGATCTTGAAAACACCGAGATCTCAAAGAGATCTTGGAAACACAGAGAATTCCAGAAAATGCCAAAACTGCAAATCGTCTGGCTATACCGAAAGGACAGGAGACATTTGACATGGATTTAAATCAGGCTGCAACTTTATTATTAAATGCCTCAGACTTCCCGGCAGATAAAAGAGTACAGTGCAGGTAACCTCCTATTTATTCTGTAATTACCTGCTCCTCCCCTTTTTCCATCGAGGTCCCTTCAGCAAATCCATTCCCAGGACCTTACCACCCCCTCACTTGTATGAAGGTTAAGGTGGGCTATAATAATGGGGAGTTCGCTCCCTGCCATACCAATCATAGGAGTCCCCAACCCTCCTCCCCTGTTTGTTCCTTTAAAGAACACCTCTTTTAAGTCCTTTTCCAAGCCATGTATACCTTCCCTATGGAGTACCTGCACTGGTCATCTGTCCTACACTTAAATAATGAGTTGCGACATATAGCTTGCCGCCCATCATGCCATGCATGAACAAAGCCCTTCCTGAACCCACGGTGGGGAAGGTGTAAAAACCCCAACTGCACCTAGGCCAATATGGGTGGCAAGGGAATAATTCCTTTCCAGCACCCCTAAAAAAAGGGGCGGCTAGCATAATGCTCACAGCAGGTCTTGACCAAACCTGGTATTTCACCACCTCAAGGAGAGGGAGGATGGGTGCTGCCTTAGCCTCCTTTGTGTAAAAAGGAGGCTTTAGACACAGGGCTGCCCCTTTAAACTCTTCATTCCCAGGGGATGAGCCAGCGACCACACTGACCCTTTTGCAGCAGTTTTCATCTCCCCCCAAGCCATAAAGCACAGTTCCCTTCATTCAGTCAGCCAGACAACCCTCGCAAAGTGTGGTGCGGTCATTGCTATAAACTTCTCAACAATCTTCCTGAAATCAGGAAGATTCAAGGCTTGACTATAATTGCCGAGATTACACTGGTCTACAATTTCTGAGAAGTCGTCTGCTTCAGAGAGAAAATGTGCTACTTAGTATGTATTTTGAGGTGCTGAATTCAAATATGACAATTAAAACAACTGATTGGCTACTGTTTCTAAGATATTTAAGTTTTTACATTTTATGTCTATGTATATTGTGTAGATAGCAGAGTTTTAATCATAAATTGTAAACCTAGGTCTTTTCGTGTGTTTATGGTTGCTTTACATGATACTATTTCACCTGTCCTGTTTATGTAACACTAAAAATCAGCAAAGGGGTTATATACATAAAATTTATTATGAAACAAAAGGCTAAAAACTATTATGTACATAGTTTAGTCCTATTCAGTGTCTACTCGGTGCTTCTTGGCTTGTCTCTTGTATTCATTAAATGGAGCATCTCTTGTCACTGTCCAGCAATAGTCTGCAAGCATTGATGGGCTCCATTTGCCCTGATAGCATTTCTCCATTGTTGCAATGTCCTGGTGAAACCGCTCGCCGTGCTCGTCACTCACTGCTCCGCAGTTCGGTGGAAAAAAATCTAGATGAGAGTGCAAAAAATGTATCTTTAGTGACATGTTGCAACCAAGGCTTTTGTATGCCTTGAGGAGGTTTTCCACCAACAACCTGTAGTTGTCTGCCTTGTTGTTTCCGAGAAAATTTATTGCCAGTAACTGGAAGGCTTTCCATGCCTTTTTTTTCCTTGCCACGCAGTGCATGGTCAAATGCATCATCTCGAAGAAGTTCACGAATCTGAGGACCAACAAAGACACCTTCCTTTATCTTAGCTTCACTTAACCTTGGAAATTTTCCACGGAGGTACTTGAAAGCTGCTTGTGTTTTGTCAATGGCCTTGACAAAGTTCTTCATCAGACCCAGCTTGATATGTAAGGGTGGTAACAAAATCTTCCTTGATTCAACAAGTGGTGGTTGCTGAACACTTTTCCTCCCAGGCTCCAATGACTGTCGGAGTGGCCAATCTTTCTTGATGTAGTGGGAATCTCTTGCACGACTAGCCCATTCGCAGAGAAAACAGCAGTACTTTGTGTATCCAGTCTGCAGACCAAGCAAGAGAGCAACAACCTTCAAATCGCCACAAAGCTGCCACTGATGTTGGTCATAGTTTATGCACCTCAAAAGTTGTTTCATGTTGTCATAGGTTTCCTTCAGATGGACTGCATGACCAACTGGAATTGATGGCAAAACATTGCCATTATGCAGTAAAACAGCTTTAAGACTCGTCTTCGATGAATCAATGAACAGTCTCCACTCATCTGGATCGTGAACGATGTTGAGGGCTGCCATCACACCATCGATGTTGTTGCAGGCTACAAGATCACCTTCCATGAAGAAGAATGGGACAAGATCCTTTTGACGGTCACGGAACATGGAAACCCTAACATCACCTGCCAGGAGATTCCACTGCTGTAGTCTGGAGCCCAAAAGCTCTGCCTTACTCTTGGGTAGTTCCAAATCCCTGACAAGGTCATTCAGTTCACCTTGTGTTATGAGGTGTGGTTCAGAGGAGGAGGATGGGAGAAAATGTGGGTCCTGTGACATTGATGGTTCAGGACCAGAAGTTTCATCCTCTTCCTCGTCTGACTCAAGTGAGAATGATGGTGGTGCATCAGGAACCGGCAGTCCTTCTCCATGGGGTACTGGGCGTATAGCTGATGGAATGTTTGGATAATGCACAGTCCACTTTTTCTTCTTTGACACACCTTTCCCAACTGGAGGCACCATGCAGAAGTAACAATTGCTGGTATGATCTGTTGGCTCTCTCCAAATCATTGGCACTGCAAAAGGCATAGATTTCCTTTTCCTGTTCAACCACTGGCGAAGATTTGTTGCACAAGTGTTGCGGCATATGTGTGGGGCCCACCTCTTGTCCTGATCTCCAATTTTGCAGCCAAAAGAAAGGTGATAGGCTTTCTTAACCATAGTGGTTATACTGCGCTTTTGTGATGCAAAAGTCACTTCACCACAAACATAGCAGAAGTTATCTGCGCTGTTCACACAAGTACGAGGCATCTCTGCTCACTTTGGCTAAACAGAAATGTGTCCCTTTGCAAAATCAAACACTGACAAATAAGAGAGCACGACACTGTATGATTCCTAGAGCTGATATAGGGCAATTTGTTCAGCAGAGTGATGTAAGCTTCGTTATGATTGCATCATCCATGACTTCTAGGAATAACATGATGAAATTCATATCATGTATGACGCAATACCAGCTTCAGATTGCATCATTCATTGTTTTGCCTAAAAAGCAAGTACTGTCCAAACCCAGTCATAGATGTATTCATAGATCCAGTCAAAGATGTATTTTAGTCATTTCTGGTTTAAATTGAGATCCCTTCCCTTTATAACTCACTTATCCTCCGCCATTCCCAAGTCAAGGGTCGTATATACTGACCCAATAGCATGTCTTGAAAACTAGAGCCAATCAACAATTTTAAGCATCATTTTCATTCTCAGTGACCCAGAATTAGTAAAGTTTGACTACATTTATTTCAGAAGCATTTTGGCTGTAGAGCAGTGTTATCAGTTTCAGTGGTTCATTTCTTGAACATTAGTCCAACAGTCACTTCCTTCAGAGCCGCTTGCATCCTGTCCCACTAAAGCGAGACTCAGTAAGCTGCTTACCCTCTGTAAGAGTGCTGCTGATTGAGACTTCATGGATAGTGTAGAAGAAGAGATGACCCTCATCACCCTTACCTCAGCAATGGTTTAAGATTTCTAAAACCCTAAAATTGATGGTCTGTCCCTCTTCTTTCTTATTTCATCTGTCAAAGATCATCCATAGAGCAAGATGACCTGCGAGATGACACTGAGGAGGTGATGTTTTGGAGCTAACATACTGTGAACACATGACAGTCTTGTTGTCCAGCCAAGCCAGAGCTTCATTAACACAAACATACTCCCTCACAAACTGGTAATGGAACAATAAAATATGTCTTTCAGACTAATGGTAGCAAAGGTGAGTCCTGGCCTCCAGTTGAAGGAGGGAATGGTCTGAATATGACAAAGATGTAAATTGCATCCCCTGTCACCAGTCCCAGGCTCAAGACTAGATTGTGGCCAATCTCATAGTGGGTGTGTTTATCTCTCCCTATCTGTAGTCAATAAGCCTGATTCTTCTCTCACTTATACCAGGTATATGCCAGTGGGACTACTGACTTCAGTACAGCTACTTCTGCCTTAAGTGAGAGGAGACTCAGGTCTCATGTCTATTAAACTAGGGTGTTATATAACACATGAACGAAAGTGTTCAGTATAGAGACTGCAATACACAAGGTAATCGTTTATAATGAAACCAAGTTTATGGTGAAGTAAAATTAAAGACAAATTGCTTTGCAAATTCTGATGACAGAGAGCATCCCTTTGAAGTTTTACTGTAGAAAAATAACTTCTCTGTATGTGTGCAACAGTACATTACATGAACACATTGTATATAAATGTAGGTATAAATGTGAATGTACGATTACATATGTACATATATTGTATTATCATTAATAATATATATATTATCTAACTATTAAGAGAAATATTGCTATCAAACCTATGATTTTTTTTATTACCTTAAAATATTGCAGTTGTTTCTCAGCAGTCATTGTTCCTTCATTTTCTTGTCTCAGACAGGAATTGAAGATGAAAAGCTCTGTATCTCTCAGCCACCCTTTCAGCTCTTTGATCCTGACCTCCAGCTGCCTTACCAGACTGCCACTTTCAGGTGAGAGCAGGTCACGTGGACCTGACCCACTGTGCCCTACCATTGTGTCTTGGATCTTCTCTCCTAGGGTTTTCTAATGCATTAGATAAAAAAAACCCAGAGATTAGTCTTATGTACCAAAACATATCACAGGTTAGTGAGCAACAAGAACCATCTGTTAGATGACCAGTAATATTTTTTTTAGTTATTACTATTATCAATCAATTTCATTCTTTGTATCCTTTATTCTCATTTAGGGCCCAATTTTCTCCTCATTGAATTCAATGGCAAAACTTTCTTCGACTTCAGTGGGAGGAAGAGTAGGAGCTGGTCCTTAGTGACAAATGGATTTTTTGGTAACAACAATTATGGACAAAGACGACAAAATTGTACTCGTTGGATTGACTTTGTAAAGTGACCACCTAGGAACACTTGCCAATTGCTTAAGATAACTAAATAACTTTACCACATAGTAAGGATACGAAATATTACAAATAATGAGTTAACTTTACCTAAAATCACAAGTTTTTAAGAATGGCCATTGTATATATTATTAAACTATGGATTCCTAGGATAAAGTTTTCAAACTTGGCTGTCTAAACCTAGAATTGGGCCAAAATCTGGCCAAAATGCGTGGCCTGAATTTCAAAGGTGAACACCACCTACAGCTTCCAGTGAGATAGGAATTTCAGATGCTCAGAACCTCTGAAATTAGATAATTAAATATGGATTTAAGTACTTAACTTTAAGCATCAAAAAGTTTACAAATTTTGGCCCAGAATAAACATTCACCTATGGCCACCAATTAAATTACTTTACTGTAGCTTTTCCAGACAGCTTTTATAGTAAAAGAAACACTCGCTAACATTTTCAGGAGTGAGCATTCTGAGCATAATCAATGTGCTGAAGAGGCCAAGGATGGATTGTGCAGAGAGACTTAACTTCCCTTTCAGTATCTTAAAAGGCAATCCCTCAACATCACAGTGGAAGCATGTGGTTGCCGGCTTCTATTATGCCAAGCTGTGTTTCATCTAACCTGTAAAAGGCTGTCAGTCCAACACTTACTATAAGCACTAAATCTGTGCTATTGATTGTAGAATTTTGAATAAATACTGACAACCATATCCCATAACCTTTTGAATTTATAATTAGCAGGGCTTAATTGTTGTAACATGAAGATACAGTTTTAAGTGACCCTGTATGTCTGTCTGTGGAAAATGTACCATCCCCATTCAGTGGGACATGATTTATTGTGATGAACTAAGCCTCCAAAAATAAGCTTTAGAACACAAATAAAATTAGATTAACAGACATTAATCTACTGTGTAACATTGTGTAAATAGTATCTTTAGGAGACCATAACTTGAAAACATGCATTCTTGGCAACACCCTTCTATTTTCATGGTGGAAATATTGATAATCTAAAGACTCTCAGTGGAATTAAGAGTTAGCTATTGTTTTTATGCTGTAACAAAAGTAGCAGCAGGAGGTGAAATCAATGCCCTTGGAGGGTAGGGTCACAAAAAAGAATTTATTGCCACTTTTTTGTTCTGGAACAGTTTGCAATCATAAATTCTTCATAAACAGAATACTTCAGAGAATGGTCCGTCTTCATAAATATACGACAGAGGACATCAATTTCATTTAATTCACAATTTGTGTCAGCACAGCAGATGCCAATGCCTGCCTTGATAGGGTTGTTTAATATGCAATTGAGACAGAGTAATATTCAGCACAGGGGACAAAATTTCACAGATTAAACTGTACGCACCACTGACATTTCATTCTAATGTATTTCGATTCCACACTGTTCACCTTAGATGAAAGTAATATTAAAAACCATATCCCTCTATTTTACCATTGTTAGAAGTTAAAATCTTTGTCTTTAATTTTTTTCATGCCAATTAAAATGTAATCATGCCAATTAAAACAGTACGCCTAGTGTTGCTAGTTTCTGCAGAGGTTTTTATTAAATTAAACAAAACTCTATCCAATTCTGCTTATTATATATGAAATTGCATTTAGCAGGAAAACTATATTTTTTATTTTTCTTGTAAATGCAGAAATTGATACAAAAAGTAATCTAAAATTATATTTTGATTTTAACATGCTGAGAGATAAGGATTTTTAATGTATTTTTAAAAAAGACCAGGTAGTTTTTTTATTTACATTTTGAAAACTGATTTTAAGAAGGATTATACATCAGTTGCTTTCAAACTGTGTTTATATCCTATCAAGTGTAACCAAAGGTGTGGTACTGAGCTTGAATTAAATTGATTAAATATGCTTCAAGTGACAAATGTCGGCCAAGGTTTATAAATAGAATTATTTTAAAACAATTTAAATACAAATTGGTTGCCATAATTCTTCATTAGTTGAAAAAGCTAGACGGAGAACTTAGTAAATTCTGGTTTTAAAGAATTATAATACTGCTGTTCAATCATTTAAAAATGAATTTAGAAATGCTGCACATTACTTTTTAAACAAACTACTGGTAGGACAAACAACTTTTTGTGACAAGTGGCACATTCATAGACTCAAGTTGTTTGAAACAGCTGAACTGCACAGAAGAAGAAAACATGTAAAATGGCTTTTGTATTACTACACAACTTAAAATGACATACGCCAGTATCAAAGCTGACCCTGACAAATTGTGTATGTAGCTTTATTTGAAATATCTTAGAAATACTGTTTTTAAAAGTAAGATAATAGCATGCAAAATTATGCTGTATAACTGTATTGCTAATATTACACATCTATAATTAATCATTTAAAGTAATTTATAAATTTATCTTACCCTTGATTTGAAGTGTAGGCAATTAAGCAGAGAAGTGGATGAAAAAATATAGTTTAACTTCTCCTCTCTCTCTCAGCTGTCTTACAACAATAGGACAATAGTGTCTCCTGCACAGTGCCATCACTAGTCTCTGGGTAACAGAATCACTATATTGCTTTTTTTGCGAATTCTTGTATCTCACTCTTTGGCTGAGACCCAGCCCATCATAGCGTGAAATGAATTACATGAAACTTTTTTTTGGCTTTTGTCAAAAGTGAGCTGAATACAGCAGCTTGAAACATATCCTGGCTGCATTCTTAGATTCAAGTAGTCAGATTTGCACCAAATTTGCATATTTGTTTTTGAGCCATCAATATCACCTGAAATATGTAGTGACAACCCCACTTTTCATCTTAAGGGTATAGTAAATAGTTAAACAGTAGATGTCTCTCACATGTACCTTCAGAATAAATTCTATTAACATTCACTCAAGCATGACAGTCAGTGTATATCAGATATACTGTATTATAGCTGACTTGGTGCATGCCCATAATACACGGCATATTTTACTTACATTCTTTATGTATTAAAGAACTAAAATTATTAAAGTCAGACAGGTGACAAGCATGGGAAAAAATCAACAGAAGAAGAAAATACTAGGGTTTTTTTTTATAATAGTATGAGTAGCTTGTTTGAAATGTATGTAGTGAATTGAAAGAGCAAGATATTTGTGCCTCAAATTAGAAATCAGACAGACAGCGTACTTCAACAGACAAAAATGTACACATAACCCACAAACAGTAATAAAAATGCAAATACCCCAAGCAGTTCCCATTTTTCATTAATTGAATCCACTTTTTCAAGGAGATCATTTGGTAGTAAAACACCACTTCTCTTCAAAGCTTCAACCTTACTAAGCAGTTCCATCTTTTTCGGGTGCCTGATTGACATTTCTACATTATATCTCTAAAATGAGAAGAAAAAGATAACATTAGCTACAGTAAATTGTTTTCTCTATTAAAATTCACCCTTAAAAATCAAAATGCTCAATTGTCATCCTGATCACAGAGCTTCCTTTTTTATATATCAAAACACACAACCTTATTCATGTGTCTTGGAAAGCATTTTTCCATAGGATTTCAGATGCACACTGAACAGGTGGTTTGTATGGGTGGGGTTTAAGTGAGAAAAGTTGGCAACTGATTGCATACAACAAAATTAGACATATCTTCCAACAGTCCCTCATCTAGAACCCGATCTACCTTTGTGTCCCTGAAATCAGGTATTTTATTAAGGTATGTTATTCCTATCAGAAACTAACTGAAGCATGACACTGAAACTAAAAAAATGAAAACAAGCAAATTCCACATTGTTGTAAGCTTCCGGCGCAACTTTTTTTTCTTGTTTGTCCTGTTGGGTTTTGCCTCATATTTGGGCATCGGGAGGTTGAGAGCTATGAAATTAAGGCATATGACGACATCATATTTTAACCATGCTAACAATTATTCATATCGTATTTCAATAAAATTCTAATGACTAGATTTTTGTTGAAGCACTCTTATAGTAGCACTAAAATGGTGGCACAAATAAGAACAGCAACAATGCTCACACTGTTCAAATGCTTCTTCAGCCTACAACTGCTCTTTATTTCCAGTGTGATTATTTACCTTTTTAAAAAGAAGATGGAAAATAAGGATAAACAGAAGTTTAACAAACATTTTACAAAATTACTTTAAAGTGAATCTCTAAATATTTAAGTTGGCTACTTATATTTTTCACAAAAGGACATACAGGCATCTGCATGACATATTGGTAAGTAAATCTCTTTAAAACACATGTTCTACTAGAGCTAAGTTAGTATTATATATGACGGTTACTACAATGATTAATTATGTTTTAGTGGACTGCAGAGTAAATCAGAAAATACAACACACACTCTTACGTAAAAGCATATTTGTTGAAATGGGACTTCTTATATTGCCAAAAACCGCACCTTTTATTCAGCGAAGGGAATACAGCACGTTTTCCCAAACAAGTGTTTAGAAAACCTACATAAATTATGCATAGCTATTAGCAAACTGCATCCTCAACATTAAGCTTTCTTCGCTTTAAAGTCAGCCAAGAAAGCTACTACAGTATCTCTTACCCAAAATGTTAATATCTGGGCTAAGTATAACAAAATTAAACTAGAATAAAGAATGTTTCAAACATGGGTGCTTTTGCCAGATCCAAGAACATGTACTGTAGCAAAACAAAACAAAAAACAATTGGAGGCAGCTTAAAGAAAATAAGAAACGTGTGAAATCACTGTTTCAGCTAATAGGTCCTCAGCATTTCTATGCATATGTTTGCATATTGTTAGTTTCATATTTTAATCTTCCATTTACACAACACATGCACATCATTTGTATTATGTAAACTTCACAAAATATTAGTCATTTGTGGATCACAGAGCAAAATCTTTTAAATGGGGTGATTTAAAGCATTTCACATTATTAATGAACACTGATCAGGTGTCTGCGTATCCAAAATTGCATGAATATTCATAGTAAATACCAAGGAATTGTTTAAAATTTATAAAGAACTTGTCTTCTGATAGATGGAAAACAGACTGTGCTTTCTAAAAAATGTGTGATAACCAGAGGCAATCGGGTTTTGCATCGAGGAATTGCATCAACCCGCAGATAACCCAGTTTCATTGGACTAAAATGTTCAACAAGTATGCTTCTTGGCCCTATATTATTGCCTTTTCAGCTAGAATGGTGACTAGAGGAGATTACAATCTGCTTTATGTAATCTGATTTCTATTTAACGATGATATAGCTGAAAAGGATTTGCATAATTATTTTCATAAGTACACATAATATCAAGGGGAATCCATAGTCGATTACATAGGCACCGAAATCCAGTTTAGCTAGGAACTGAAATCCAGTACATATTACTCCTTTTCTTTTTCCAAGTGAATTAATAAAGAGAGTCCTCTAGCTGTGTGACATTGGTGCAGGCTTTGGTTAGTTAACACTTTTCACCTGTGATTGACTGATTTTGTTGTTGTTGCCTGAACTAGATTTTGGTTATGCTCTTGGGTAGTATAAAATCAATGAAAAAACGATACAGGTTGCATATGTTTCATAACAATAATGTTCATGTTAACATAAAACTAAGGCATTTCACTTAATTTTGGACTAGATAAAATAATTCTGCAATGTAGCATGGCATGAATAGTTTCTGTGACAGATGTTAGAAAAGGTTATTACATTAAAAAATAAATAAGCTAGACTTTATGTATGCTTTCTGTCTTTGTCACCATGTAACCTACTGTATATAAAGCATGACAAAAGATGATGATTGATAGAGAATGCATTATACAGTAACAGTAAAAGATGAAAGAATTCAGTTAATTGTTAGATGTATTGGTATGTGAGTGAAAGTCAGTATTGTTTCACTTATGAAAATTAAAGTGAAGTGTTTATTTTAATTTAAGGAAAGAGCTTAATGTACAGCAGGTACAGTTTTAGGACTGATAGCACTAGATGCTATTGCTAATGCTTTTTTTTTTTTAATCCATTAAACACCTACACTCTAAGCAGTTGCATGGCAAAATTAGCTACCAGCTCTATCAGTGCTGCACAACCCTAGTCTAGGAGGACTACTTTATCCTGTGGTGAGAAGATAATTTAATCTTCATATTCATTCTATCTGCGGCATTAAGTGAGCAAAGGCTGCTCCATTGTGACAGTCTGTGAATGCTATGATATAGATTACTGTTCAATAGCCAAAAATGAGATTAAGAAAGTTAAAGTCACAGGATTTCTCACAGTGGCTGCAATAAATAAATGACTAATATTTAATTTTCCACAGCACTTGCCCCACCAAACTTAAAAAAAAATACACATTGAAATACTGTCAAGTACTTACAGCATGATTAGCTGTGTGTATGTGTGCATGCATGGCTGGTTTTGTGTTAATGAATCCACCCAGTAGAAATAAGAAGCATCGGTATCTATGTTAAAGAATTTTGATTCTTTTTCCTCCCCTCCATGTGAACATTTTTTGCCCCAAAAATGAGTTTTTTAAAAATCACTAAAGAGTTTATCCATTAAGATGCTTGGCAAATTCATATTAGGTGGCTACTTTTTTTAAACCAAAAGTACTTGAATTCCAAAACAAAGGAAGTAAAAACATGATTTCTGTCAGAAAGAAATATTCTATGAAATCTAGGAAGGCTTGATTGAGGATCCCTCCCCGTTTTTGACACTTATGCTAAGGGATACTTTATATATATGTATAGATATATATAAAAATAATTGTGTTTGTGTGTGGAAAATCACACCCGAAAATTCTGCCCAAATGGAGACTGGAACAATGCCTTGTAACAGTGTTAATTGTCACCATGGAAACCAGAAGAATAAGCCATTTTGAAACTGGTATAGAAGGCACACATTGAGCAACTCAAGCATTTTTCAGCCTCCCTCAGTGTTAAGGAACAAGATGCCTAGTCACTGAGAGGTCAGAGAAAGAAATCATCATGAAAGGTTTGTAGATGTGCACTGTCTGGTAAATAATAAAAAAAAATCTGTACACCGTTAACAACGCTGTAAGACTGCACACTGCATCTTTCAAAAAGAGAAACATCACAAAAAGATGATCAGGGCTGGGGTACAGATTCCACCCCCAAAGCAAAACTTTAGGGCAATATTATGCGAACCTTGCCCCTAAAGCTCCCTGGGAATTCTGTTGTTGTAATAAAACTTCAGAAGAGGAAAGAAAAAAGGCTGCATGATGGAATTCAAAATAATGCTCTAAAAGCACACAGAGAGATTAAGACATCCATTGTAAGACTTTTGTATGGTGCTTCTGTTGGTTATAGTGAAAAGAGACTAGACATACTGAACACACAGTGAAGCTATGGCTACGAAGTACAGAAGAATTAAGCCAGTGAAATTTCTGAGTTATTGGAATAAGGTTACACAATTTGTAGATCTTCTACATTCCATCATTCACATTCTTCAAAATGCAACTTTAACTTTCTTTTAATGACACGACATAGTATATGATTGAGATCAAGATTAAGTGATCTGCAATTTTATTTGTACCTGAATTATATTTTACAATTTTATAAAACTGCAGTGATGCAGTTGCTACAGATACACACACATACATATACATAAATGGTGCATATATGTACATACATTAATTGTTTTCATGCATGCAAAAAAGATGTATACAGAACATGTAAAAACACTTAAAATATACATGAAATATACTTGCATGTATGTATATTCATGCAGATATACAGATATGTGTCTGTCTATCATCTCTCTGCACACACTCACATTGTGCTTTCTGGATAATGTTTGCACTCTTCATGCTAGGCTTCATGGTGGCCCCTTAGGAAGCCCCATGCCTAATGCCATTCAGTGTTGAACAAAGACTCTTTTTATTCTAAAGTCCAGGGTCCAAAGCTCAGCTGTATACAAGCAAAGTGAAGGAATCTGCTAGAGGCCAGCCTACCCTTCACAACAGCTCTTAATGCTTCCACCTTTTGTCATAATATCAATGTGGGACATTTTACAAACTGTCCAGAAGCTTGGTTATATTTCATACGCAACCATTACAACTAGAACCTCTGGACAACATTCAAGACCTTGGTTGAGTGTTCAGTCTAGACAAACAGCAGTCGTTATTTCTTGCAAACTGCTTGTGTTTTACTATTAGCAATTTATGGCAAATAATTGCACAGGGAAATTATAAAGACTCCTACAATTGTCCTTGTAAATTAATAATAGGTTTTCTTGATTGGGATAAATTTGCTGCTGAGCCTCTGGAAAAATTAAAAAGTGCAATGTCATTTAAAATTGCCAGAACTCTCACAGCAAATTACATCTGAGGTTAAGAATCAGTTTTTTCTCTTCTAGTTTATTCCATTTCCATGATCTGGAAATCATATTACATCGGCCATGTATTGTTAATTGGACATAGATTGCATTATCTTTAATATAAATCAAACTACAAATATTAAAATGAATTGCAAATTCTCTAATAGAAGATCATAAAACAATCTTTTTTTAAAGTCTCTCCCATTAATAATTTAATTCCAATTATATCACTCAGAAAACTCAAGAAGGAGACTGGTAACTTATTTCCATTCACTCTTCTTTTTTAATGTATATAATATACATATATATATATATATAAAATAAATATGCACATAGTATTATTTATAAATAGACACACACAAACCAAATCATAATACTTCAGTACTGCATAATCACCCTCCTCCCAAAACAGAAACAGAACCAAAACAAACACCCTGCATTTTTTGTTTAAAAAAATAGGAAATCTGGATTTTACTTCTGTTTTTCACATTCATCTTTCCAGCAGCAAGCAAAATAAATCCATTGAAGAAAAGGCTTAGTAACTTTGTGAACTAAATTTTGCCCACAATAAAAAAATATGCAATTGGTACCCATTGTTCTGCTTTTCTGAAGGAAGGTGATCCCAACCATTGAAATTTTACTATAAATGTAATATATTTTTGAAGACTTTGCATGCCCTTTAATGAGTTTATATTAAATATTTAATACTGTTTAGGGCATATCCACTACTACCAAAAACAGTTATATTCCCAGCAGTCCCACTGTTTCAGGCAGAGGGCTTGATTGATCCTCCTAGCCTGAATTGAGTAGAATGAAAAGAAGCAGTTGGAAAATAGCTGCAATCATTTAATGCAGATGACCTCTGACAGGCTCACAGCTCTTCTATCTGAACAGAAATTTGCATGGGGTCTCTGTGCAGAGGAACAATGTAACCTAAATGGTAGACAATCTTTATTCTAATGAAGTGGGTGTCAAGGTCAATGTAAAACTGCAATGATAAATGGTGCACCACTAGGCAAGAGAAGTTGCATAGGCACTGTAGTGTTTTCACATTAATTGAAGGCTGAAATGCACTGAGTGAAAGTACAAGATTCTTTTCACCATAATGTGTTAATACACAAATGTTTAAATGTTTTCTTCAAGCCTCTAGCCTGTTGACACAAATCTTACTGAAAAAAAAAAGTTGGCCAATAACCAGAAAAATAGAAGGTTTTATTAGGTTGTCCTATTTCTAGAATCCCTAACAACTTCAACAATCTACTCAGAGTGCCAAAAGAATAACAAGTCTCCAGACACCTAATGTAATTCCCATGATCCTTTTCCTATTTAGGAGATCTGTCTTTAATTAGTTCCAAACAAGCAACCCTTTAGACAACTCTTCATTAGATACCATTCCCAGTGAACTAACTATAAGAAAAAAAGTCATGCGCCAATATTATTATTTCCTAGGTTTTAAGTTTTCTTTTTAGTATACAGTTAACATCACCAGGTGTACTTTGTTCTGAATAAGAATTAGACCAGTAAAACTGTGTTTTGTAATGCAAAGAGTTGTGTGTCTAGAGTGGGGACTGAACTACAATCCGTTATTGTGGCTTTGTCAAAATTGCAATACAGCTATAATTATGGCACTTCATCAGTCGATCAAGTAATTTGTAGAAGGCAGTACATTTTGTCTTATAAAAATGAGGAGGACAGTAAGCTGCTTTTAAAATCCTGAGCTGCTTAAGCCTGTTAAGGGTATATTGTTTGCTAATACTCTCATTAGCAGCCAAGCATTTTAACTTCATCAATTAAACAGGAAATGGCGTTGCACCATTAGTTTCACAATATGCTAAACTACAGATAGGAGTATTTTGCTAACAATTTCAGAAAATATATTTCCAACTGTAAGTCACAAAATGAACTGCAAAACTGTTTTTGTGTACATACATACACACACTCTGTGTGTGTTGAAAGTCTCAGTTATGTTTTTGAAGGTAACCAGTTTTATGAGAACTTGCATGTATGCACAAGCTTTCACACAGGCAGGCGCGCGTGCACACACACACAGTCTCAGGTCCCATAAAAATTAAGTTTAGAGCCCTTACTCACTTCTTCACACTAGTGAGCACTTACTCATATAAGTAGTCCCCCACTGAAGTCAGTAAGGCTACTCCTGTGAGCAACTAACTGCTCAGCAGCATGATTAATGGATTCACAATCTAGCCCATAGATTGTGAATATTTCTCAATCTTCAGAATACTAAGATCTCCTGTACAAATAGATTTTAATAATACAATTACAGTTACTAGACAAGGAGCTATAGCCTGTCACTAATTAAAGTATCTGCAGTACATTCAGTAACTGGAAGACTGGTAATGGAATTTACTGTACAATGCCATTGCTATTTTACAGCTTCGATGTGAAAGAGAATTTTCCATATAGAAATTAGTTTTCCTGATATTGCAATTCAGAGAATAAACTCCAATGGAAAAAAAAAAGTATAGTGAAAGAAAAAATGTTACTGATGAAACTGTTTAAAAAACTGTACAGCTTCATCTGTGTGTGATTTGTCAGGTCTGAAGCTTTGACGTGCCCAAGGGGCAGACCCCAGCGGGGAGTAGGCTGCAGAGCTAAATAGCTGTGAAAGAAGTCTTAATGTAGGATGGAATTCAAACTAACCTTGACATGACCTCAGGAAAAATATGCAAAAAGTAAAATGAATGCACTCTGCAAGATACATCCTAATTTTGTGGCCAAGCTGGTTAGTTTCACAAACATAACTAGGACTTTAAAAGAAAAATTAAATATAAGAAAAAAGGGGAAACTTAGGAATTCAGAGTAAAAACTTAAGCAGGCATGGTGTATTATTGTGGAGGCATGTGAACCATTTGGAAACAATCCAAATAAAAACCAACACTGAACAATATTGTTGTCAGCCTGTCTATTCAGGAAAATTGTTTTTTTAGGTTGAATATAAATGACACAAAGCCAAGATTACATCATTGCATTACAAAGTCTGTTGTGGCTTTTAGCTGAACAAGCCTCATGGATCTATTGGTTGATAGCAGTAATTCAGTAAGGAGGTTTTAAATTTTTTCCCCCTCAGCCTCATTACTATAAATACAGAGAATTTTTGTTTTAAAAAATGGATGGCTTTTTAAAAAAAACCCTGCATACCTGATTTTGGTCTGGTCTGATACAAACAATAACATTTTAGCAGATACATTAAGTCTTGATTTAGCTTTATTATACATTTTGCCTATCTTGCTCAGTGTTCAGCTAAGCAGGAAGACATCCCCCCTAGTACAGCAGCCAAGAACTGGCTAATTCACTAGATATATGGAAATTTTAATTGAGTGTCAACTTGTGTTGAAATTCAATCCCATTACCTTCCAGAATGCAATTTTGTAGCAATACCAGTTATTTACTACACTATTAATCAGATTTTAAACATAATTAAATTCCTAAGAACATATAGTCAAAATACCATAGTTTGAATTCCTACAGCCAGGATAATCAGGGTACGAGATTCCATTAGATGCATACATGTATGGCCCATCTACAAAGCCAAATAAACCATGTCAGAGGACTGTGTTAGAACACAGTTCCATAATATAGTAATAACACTTTTCCACCCATCTGTACAGAAAAGATCAGTGTTATAATACTTTTGTTGCATTTCCAGTCATAACACAGTCACTGAAGCTGGTAAATTTGACTGTTTAGACAGGCCCTTTGGGTGGATCTACAGGGAGGAATTTGTGAAATTCTCCTTTTGTTGCTAGCACCTTTGCACCAGTGCTAGCACCACTGTAGACTGGCCACTGGAATTTTTCCTACTGTGTTTTTCCACCATAGCTCAGTCTTCCACCATTGTGTAGATGAGGTCTAGGGATCCATTCGAACAGTCATGTTTATTGTGTCATGGGTCTGTGTTATGACTGGAAATGCATCAACTGCATTCTAACATTGTTAACAGGTAGGACTAAAGATTGTTATAACCCTGTTATGGAACCGTGTGCAGCAGTTTCTAAACCAGTTCTCAATTTTAAATTATTTAGTGGCATGAAGTAGTTTTTCTGTAAGAGAAATAAGAAAAATCAGTGAGCTCCTCAGGACTTTGGATTAACAGGTATATATCCTTACTGGAATAATTTCAGAGTCAGGGCACTCCAGACTCATTGCATGGATAATGTTCAGCCCATCAGTGACAGGAAACCTACTTCACCGTGAAGAAATGTTTAGGCCCGGGAACACAAAGTTCAAGATGCAACTGTTACATACTGGATGCTCAAAACCACTAATCAAAGAAAGACTTAAAATAGTGTCTCTCTAACCAAATCTAGCAGAGCCCTATACTTACAAATAAAAAGATGCCAATATAACATGAGGGGGTTTGACAGAAACTCACAAAGAAAGAAAATTATGAACTGAGGATCTCACTTCATCCTCTGGCTTTGCCTACGTTTTGCAGCAGACATAATACACAGATCAGACCTTCTCTAAAAGTACCAAAGGTTTAATTCCAAATTCATATACTGTCATACTGTGTCACAACCATTTTTCTATTTTTATACAAATGTTCTTGTGTAGTTAATTCCCTTGTATTTTTCATAGGCAGAATTTCCTGAAGTCTTTACCCTATCTTTACTCAGTCATTACTCAGGAGGTCCCTAAGTGTTTTCAATGAGTGAGGACTGATTAAAAACAGAGGGATGGATTACCCTCTCCTGTGGTAAAACACATAGGTGTGAGTTAAGGGGGGAGAAAATCTGTGTACTTTCCCTCCCAGAGTTGGTCCTGCACTGTTCCCTAGAGGGGGGAGGAAGGATTTCCCTACTGCAGAATGAAACGAGGGTCCAAATCTGTAGGATCCCCAGATATATGTATGGGTCTTGAAGTAGCCACAGGAGACCAGGGAAATCCATGAAAGTGTTCTGTGTTCATGGTGGCTTCCAGGGCCGGATTTAGGGGCAGGCGACTCAGGTGACCACGTCGAGGCTGGGTTTGAGGGGCACCGGGCTCGGGATGCTGTGAAGTACTCAAAAGTTTAACAAATGGATGGTGGGGGGGGACGGGACACCATTTGGTCTACGGCCGGCCCTGTTGGTTCCCTCCTCCCGCCACTTAATGGCAGCATAGCTCCAATGAAACCATGCTATTATGGACAGCTTCTGGTTACAGCTGTTCTGGTGAACTGTGGGGAAAGAAATAAAGCATTGGGCTGTATTACCATTCCTGGAATCTTTGCAGGCCAATCAGTGATAATGTGCATCCCACCAGCCCTATCTCTGTCACTACCCAAAGAAAGACTCTTTATTTGGCCTGCTCAGTCCTACCCCCTCTGCCCATGTGGATACTGACCATATGAACAGTCCTCTGTAGAGTCTAGGGTGACAATATCATGGGAGTGTCTGAATGCTCCTGTATGGGAGAACTGAAATCCATGTTACATGTTCCCTATGTGCACAGATCTTGGGGACACAACTGGACTGTGAGTGAGGATTTCTAGACTTGGTCCAATGTTAATATAAAAAAGCTCTTCCTTTATTATAAACCTAACTTCCTGCTGCCTTCAAACTAAATAAAAACTAATAGTTTCAGAACTGTGCAGTACAGTACTTTATGTTTGCTTTTTGTGTTATGTCAAGCGTTGGCACACCTCAGTCGATCCACAGTGCTTGGAAATGTATCTTCAGTGAATATATATAGCTCATTGGCATGATACAGCATAACTTCTCTAATTGTAATGTCATTATGATGTACCATTTCAATGCTGTTTTAATACTACATCAATTCATACTTACGATGATATGTAATATCTTCCCTGGTATACAGTACACATTGAAAATGTTTTGAAATGTAATAATGTCCATACCTAGTAGCCACTTTTCTAATACAAATCAGAGATGTCGTTAACAACCATTCTTAAACACCCCAACTTCATCATTTGCATCAGTAAAGTTCATATTGTGGGTTAATGTGCTAATAGGTATTAAAAACATAATTTAAAAATTGGTAAAAGGTCCACATTTGGCTTTTTCACCTTTTTATGTAAATCATAGTTGAATTGTTTTCAATCATTTTTGATATGAAAAAAATTTCTCCTGGGTTGAGACTTTATTTTTATGGTCAAATTACAAGCATCTTAGAAAAGGTCACATTTATATTGGAAATGCTGATGCAGCCTAAAGTATGGTTGCGTGTATGGGACAGCAGGAACTATTTAAAAAAATATTTTTAGCATCAGGAGAATCTAAATTTGTTTAAATCTGGACTTTTTTTTTTTTTAACAATTGCAAGTAATGATAACAACATGCAGAAATGTTAAGGATAAGTGTACAGTGTCAAAATAGATTGAATCTCTCTAAAAACTGGAAATTCAGGCTATTTAAACATAATCCAGATGTTTGGCTCTCATTCACATTTCAAGGAGGAGAAAACTTACATGAAACAAAATTCATACACACACATTTCATTAGTGCCATTTCTATCACTGAATTAAAAGTTCTTCCATGTGTTTTCTCAAATCAGATAATGGTTTAAATTAAACGAGTTGCCTATAAATTGTTCACCTCACAAATGTCGTTTAATTGTTTTCATATGGGAAAAAAATTTAACTCTTGTGTTAAAAATTCTGATAATCATTTTCTTAATGCTATCAAGTGTAATAGATGGTGGAACATCTCATTCTAAACAAACTAAGTGAACCAGGATAAGCAGACACTCAGGACCAATGACTCTCCTACTGCAGTAGCAGGTATATATTTTCAGACAGACATATCCTGATAGAATTATGAACACTTCGGTATAGATGCATTCCCTCCCCATTGATAATTAAGAGGGTCACATAAATCCAGATTTTTGAAGAGTTGTTGTAGCTACCTTGGTCCCAGGATATGAGAGAGCCAAGGTGGATGAGGCGATATCTTTTAGGGGACCTGAAGAACAGCTTTGTGGAACTTGAAATCTTGTCTCTTTCAAAAAGAGCTGTTGGTCCAATAAAAGATATTACCTCATCCACCTTGTCTCACTCAATTTTTTTAAAAACTATTTAGGTGTTGCTACCCTCGGCACTGCAATGTCTAACTCGGGGTTTCTCACACGTCATTGCACCGCGACCCCCTTCTGACAACAAAAGTTACTAAAAGACCCTGGGAAGGGGGACCAAAGCCCAAGCCGCGCCATTGGGGGGAGAGGGCAAAGCCAAAGGGGGGCGCCGAAGCTTGAGGACTTCAGCCCTGGACGGTGGGGCTCGGACTCTGGCTTCAGTCCCTGCCCCAGAAGTCTAACGCCAGCCCTAGTGACCCTGTTAAAATGGGGTCACCACCCATTTTGGGATCCCGACCCACAGTTTGAGACCCACTGGTCTAAATGCTTTAGGAGCCTACATCTCATTTTCAAAAGTAATTTAGGACCATAGGAGCCAAATTCCCATTGAAAGCTAAAGGGACTTAGGCATATAAGTGCCTAAATCACTTTGAAAATGAGATGTGGGCTCCTAAAGCAGTTAGGCATTGCAATACCAAATGCAGCAACACTTAAAACCTTTAAAAATCTGGGACATAAGCAGTTTTTTACTCAAGGTGAACTCATGCTGGAGGAAATGTGACTTCCATGACATGTTCTGTTTTTAGAAGACTAACCAGTAGTATCTTATTTGCAATACCAAACACTAGTTAAGGAGTGGTAGTAGTGAGGCCATTGTCTCTATAAAATACACTATCCACAATAAATTGCACAATTCTTGTAACCTTCAGTGTCTTAGAAACTGAGATTTAGAATCCACTTCTTTCTAGGGTCTCTCATGGACTAGATGACCTCTCGAGGTCCCTTCGAGTCCTATGATTCTATGATTGATTCTATAATAAAGTGGTAACAACTCCCCAACGTAGGCAAGTTAGACAAAGCTTAAGAAACAAACAAAATTATGTAGAACTGCCCTTCTTGTAGAGTGGGCAAAACAAAGGGAAAGAAAAGAGAAAAAGTTCTGATTTTGGTGCCTACCCTCACTGTTAAAAATGTATGCATTATTCCAGTTTGAGTTTGTCTAGCTTCAGTTTCCAGCTGTTTTATGTTGTTATACTTTTGCCTTTGGCTTAAACCGTTGTGGTTGGAAACCCTAAAGAACATGGTGTTATTGCAGGAATCTGACATGAAACCAAACATTTGGTGGTCTCAGATGAGTTTTGTTTTGAGTGTCTGGGCTTGTCAACTCATGTGAACCAAAATGGTCACACAAAAGCCTATGATCCTCAAATGTCCAAATTTTACACAACTCTGAAGCTTGATTCTCTAACGCACCTAAATAGAGCTTAGGGGCAGTGGTGAGCGGAGCTGATGGGGTACCAGTCACAGTTCCCTTATTCTCAGCCACCACCTGTGGCATAAACTGAAGATGCATGAGGGCAGCTTTAACTTACACCAATGGAGAATTAGGCATAGCAGAGCTTTGTTCCACCATCCCATTTCCTTGCCTTCCCCTGCCATGTCCCTCCACCCTACTTCTGGCATTTTCCCTACCTTCCGTTATGCTGGGAGGAGATAGTGGAGCTTGGTGGCAGTGGTAAAGATTCCCCCTATAAAAAGCAATTCCCCAGTGCAGATCTCTGGCCACTTTAGGTTCACTTTGTGAACTTTCAATATTTGTCACAAAGTGAGGTTGGCAGACAAGTGACTGGGCCCCTAATGTTTCCAGGCCCTCTGCCGCATGTGAGTTGTGTCCATGTTGGCCACACACTTTTGTATCTATACCTTCCTATTTGCAGGTGATGAATGATAATGCCATACTCTGACTGGTTTGCATTTTAATTTTTGAAATCTACATAAAGAAATGGAAAAAGGTATATATTAAAATTTGGAGGAGGTATTTTTATCTTTAAGAAGGTCAGAAATGCATGAAGGTGCCAAAATTCTTTTGAAAACAACCTTTTGATAGGAAAAGTCAGGATAGAAAGGCTTTCAGTCAAATATTCTGAAGCGAGTTCAGGGAAGTTTGAATCTCCTTCAACCATACAGATCTCTAGGGAAGAAGGCTCAGAAGGGAATATGGAATTACAGTGATTACTTGTAATTGAATTTCCTAGGAAAGACTTAGAATATAAATAATAACTTGTCCTTTACTGGCATCCCTTGAAGACCATTTTGGTCCTGCTTTTATGGACAGCTAAAGCCTATAGCCATACATGTCATCAGAGCTAGTGTGACAGCTCAAATACAAACCTGTAAGATATAGGTACTGTACGACAAGCTGTAGATTGGAAGCAAGTTGTCTGATGTCAACAATCAATCAACTTTCAGTGGATATTTCTACCCAGTGATGTTTCTCTGTTACTCTATGCTGGGTATTCAGTTATTCTATATGGAGAAGGGAAAAGAAAGCTTTAAGGGACAATGGGGGCGGGGGGAAAGAGGGAGAAAGAGGACCCCATCATTCCTCTAATTTATTACTCACATCTTTCAAAATGGACATTTTGTTAAAAACGTCAGGAAAAATAAGCAACTCCTATTATTAAGATGATACATCTTTCCTGAATAGTTATTGCACTGTGCTGATGTCTGAGTAAAGTTGCTTTTTTTAACCATCATTAAGTTCCCTTTCTAGGTCAACAACCATTTTACCCTTATTAATTATACTAAAGGAAACAACAGAGTTCTTCATATTTTTGAATTTACTAGAATGTTTTGGTCAACACTACAATATATATTTTAAATATTTTAGATTCTTCCACTAGCTGTTATAGTACATTGCTATAAAACTTAAGTTTAAATAAATTTAAGCAATAAATACATATTTCAGAATGGCTCAGAGTGCCTTTATATATTGCCAGTCTACACTAGCACTACTTTAACCCTATTAAATGTAATTCTTCCTGCTCATTGGTGATTGACATTAGATACTGACATTTGAAGAATTGCCATTATATTGATTTTATTCTTTGCCTCTTTAATAATGTGTTGAAGAAATAGTAGTGGTAGAAGTTAACTGTCCTTTGGTAAATCCATTAAGCACTTAAGAAAAAGGTTTGAATATTTAAGCCATGCAAAAAACTTTAAGGACATTACATATGTTTTTAATTTTGCAACCATTCACAGTAAATGCTGAAAAGTCCCATTAGTGTGAATACATTTACATTTGATCAGTAGAACATAAGATGCAGAGTTAACAAATTCCACACTGTCACATCCACAATGCAATGCCATATAACAAAAGAAGTTTGAATAAATATTGTTATGTGCACGTCTCAAGACCTGAGCCAGGATGTACAATGCACAATACAGTGTGGTGGGCCACCTGGTGGCCAAATGAACTAATTATACATTTAAAAGAGAAAAGCAGACATTTGTGGAAAACAGATTAAGTAAAGGAACAAAAACCCAAAGATAATAAAGTAGAACCCTATTGTTTGCTTACCTCAGAGTGTCAAGTATTGGCCGCTGCTTGAGGCACAATACCAAGCTTAGCAGACAAATATTTTGGGATGTGGTAAAACAAATGTAGCCCAGATTCTTGGCTGTGCTGAGGCCACCTTGCCTCAGTCCACCAACACAAAGCTATTGTAAATCCACTAGAGGATTTCTCAGGCTTTGGGGAATCTTCCAGTGCTGTAAGGCCACCAGAGCAGCTCTTACACTACCTGCCAGAGGGAATGTGGACAGAGTAAAGAAGGGATGGCTGAGACCATCCTTTACCATGATGATCCATGATTATGGGAAAGACCATGGGGTAACTGGCACCTGGCTTACAACAGAACAACCTGGAGACTTCTGTGTATTACCCTGAGGACCATTCTAGTTGCTGGCTGAATCCAAGATGGGACGGCATGAATAGCCTTCAAACCACCTTCGTGTCCCCTCAGCTCATCATTTGTGTTTCTAGGAGCTTTTCCCTTCGTAAAACACTCTGCGTTCTATATCCTGAAGACACTCTTACACTGAGGAGCTATTGCAGTATTCTTTCATGACTTCTGTTATATTTGTTTATTTTACTGTCTGTTCTTGTGTTTATTTTAATTCTTTCCATCCTATTCTCTTTTCTATTTTTCTTTATGAATTTACAATTTTAAAAAATTGTCCCTCCCCCCTCCCCCCTCCCCCCTCTCCCGCCGACCAGTTTTGTTCCTAGTTTTTAACTCATTCAGTATCCCTCCATTCAATATCAGTTCCTTTCCTGTCAAAACTTTTAATTCCCCATCTAAATCACTTATGGCCTCAGCTGCTAGTACGGGGTGAGTCGTCTTCTGGAAAAGCCCACAGTTTGCTGCTTCTCAGCTCAATGCAATCACATGCTGGAATCCCTGCAAGCAGGACTAAATTTAAATAAAAATAATTAAACAAAATATTTTGGGTGGTTTTGGATGGGATGTAGCGAACTTCGGAGAGTTTTTTATTGCATGTTTTGTCCCAAGTACAGAATCAACACAGCAAGGAAGGAAGATGGTCTATTGGGAGAGGGAAGAGAACTTTAAAATAATATAGAGCATCATTCCTCACAGGTTTGCCATTGAACTCTATTATATTTTCTGCCCTAAGAAACTGCCTTCTCTTAAAGATGGCTCTAGATATTGGACTGAGTTCTACCTCGCAGACTCATGCTGCCATTCTTGAAAAATCTGATGAATCCCCACATATTAATAGCACTGCTGAGCCCTACATACAAACTGAATTAGGAATAAGTAGGAAGTTAGTGCTGGGCACATTTTAAATACCTAAGAGTGAATACAATTATTTAAAAACAACTACATTGATTTTTTAGACTATTTTGTGTTCGTTTTTAAGACACATGTCTAGTCTAACAGAACAGATGCCAATAATTAAATTTTGTAATTCCTGGCACCATTAAGAGTTATCTAATGTATTCAAAAGTTTCAGAAAAAAGGAGCAAAATTTGAATTTGTGATAGAAAATGTTTATCTTTGACACACATAGTAATCAAAATGCTGCCCTTGCTGTTACAGAGAAGCAGAGTAGGGAGCTGGCCATCTAAAGCACCCTCATGCAGGAATGCGTATGGGGGCCAGAGAGGTGGGAGACATGCTGAGACATATTTTGCATCTCTTTTAAAAGGAGTAAGTACCCACACCAGCTATCGTATGCTCCAGGTGCAGAGTATTTGATGGTGACTGACCACACCTACTAATGAGGAGATTGCACTCCTGGGGGCCATGGTAACCCAGTGGTTAGGGAATCCTTGCCTGGGTGCCCACCACTCTTGAGTAGTAAATGGAAAACCCTGCTGCATGTGTAAACTGTGAAGAAAGATGTTCTCTATGTCCTCTTCCCCACTGGTGCACCCATGCTTCACACAGCAGGATCTGGCCCAGAAAACATAAATCTCCCAGGATAAACCAAAACCAACCCCCCCTACTTCAGTAGAAATGTACTATTATTACAGATCAGACCACCAGTGGAATGGCTCTCCACTGTCCCCCTCTTGAAGACTCTAAAAGTTGAATAACTAAATCATGCCCTACTTTGTGAAAATCTCCCTTGAAAATCCTGGAATGTGCATATTTTAAATCTAACGATAAACACAAAGCCCTGGCCTGGTATAAGTGGGAGCAACTCCATTGACTTCATGGACTTGCACTCTTTTTTACAGCTGGTCTGAATTTGTGTAAAGTGTCTGAAAATTAGGAAACTACAGATACTTCTTTTGAGTGCACAACATATTAGACATTGGAGGCCTTCACAAAATGGACTGAGGATTTGTTAGAATAAACTTTTGCATGGCTGCACAAAAATAATTATAGTATATAAATCTTTAGAGCATAATGTAGCTCCAGTACATGCTTAGGGGCATACAGGCAATTTAAATAATAGTACATGCTGCTGTGTTCATCTGTGACTGGCGATGTTATGAGGATCTCTCCAGTATCTGAGAAACCTCCAAACGTGGAAACTTGTAGGGATGAGAAAACTTCAAAAAGTTTGGAGGTTTGCTTTGGTCAAAATCAGCACCTAATGGTTTAGGTACCTTATCTAGCCGAACTTCTTTTGTCTGTAAAACTGGTAAAGAAATCTCCTTAGAATAGGCTTGATACTGAGATTTTTGGTTCTTCTTGGACCAAAAATATTTTAAACACAACGTTTTTGATGGTACTTCAGCATTTCAGCTTCCAACTATGACCGAAATAATGACATCCGGAGGCATGACAAATGGGAGGGAAAGAAGTTAGTCACAACATTTCCAAACCATCAACAAAGTTCTGGTTTGGTTTGGTTAGAATTTTGGTCAAAATTGTCTGGTTCTCGAGAAATCCATTTGACTCTTCATAATAACCTAGATGCTGGTGCAGGAAGATTTATTTTAATACTTGTGTCTGTATCTCCTCATTAGAATACACACCCCTGTTTTGGGATGCATCATGTTTCATGCTGGATAATAACAACATGAGAGGACGGCATATTTCTAAAACTAAATGGGCTCTTTGTTAAGAGAACTATTTACAGAGGTGCTGCAACTGCAGCTGGTATTCCAGTTATGTGCACACAGACTGGATTCCTGCGGCATCCTCCAAACTCCTGCAGTCTATGCGCTTCCCTCCAAGTTCCATGCAGGTTGTTACATTTTTCCTTTTAATAATCTTTGTTGTTGTGTCTCTTGTGCTAGCATTTGCTGACTTGCTGTGGCACTTTCTCCTTGAGACCTGGCCATTGCTGGAGTATGAATCGTTTTAATGCATGTACATCCCATCCTGTTCAGTTCTTTGTTGGATTGCCTGGGCCTCCCAGCAGAGATGCAAAGACATTGTAGTAGGTTCATAGACTCTATTTCCTGTTCCACAGAACCATCTGTGTTGTACTCTGGAAGGGAAGCCCCGGTCAGTGTATCTACCATCATAGTTACTACCCTGGCAGGACCTTATCCTCACTTCATAGTGCTTCAATCTCAATAATATGTGTTGCAGTCGCTTGGGTGCACTCAGCTCTGGCTTCTTCATGATGTTTTCTAATGGCTTGTGATCAGTCTGCACATCCACCTTGTGTCCAAAGGTGAAATGATGGAATCATTCTAATCCAAAGGGCACAGCCAGTAGCTCCATTTCTATCTGAGTGAATCCCCTTCCTGCATTTGTGAGAACTATAAGCAAATGCAATGGGTTTCTGGCTTTGCATCAGGCCTGCTCCGAGGCCTCCTTCTGAGGCACCATTCTGTGGCTTTTGCTGCTCCAGAGGGTTGTAATACTTTAGGACCAGTGCCATGCTTATTATTATCTTTACTCTTTCAAATGCCTATCCTTGGCTGTCTTACAATTCCAACACTGCCTCATTGTGTGTCAGCTAGCTCAAGGGTTCACAGGCGTCTGACAGATGTGCACAGAATCTGGAAAGATGCTTGGTCATTCCTATAAATTTCTAGACTCCCTTCACATCCTTTGGTTTGAGCATTTCCTTAATGGCTCTCAGTTTCTCAGAGTCTGGTCAGAGTTCCTCAGAAGTCAACAGATGTTCAATGTAGGGGACCTTAGTTCTCCTCAGCTTCAGCTTGTCTACATTCTGCCGAATATTCTGGTGTTGGCATCTGACTAGGAGTTGGGGTAGCTTGTTATCATGGGCCTGGATTGCATCTTCCTTGACTGCTTCTTCTCCTCCAATAAGAATGTCATCATGTAAATCTTGATGTGTGGGAGTCGCTCTAGTGCTGGGTTCAGTTTACACTGGACCACCTCTGAGGCCAGGCTGATGCACATAAGCATTCATTCCCAGCAGTACCTGCCAAAAGGCATGGCAAAGGTTGTTAGGTGATTGGATGGCTCATCTAGCTCAATATGCCAGAACCCATTCTTGACATCACAAACCATGAACACTTTTGCCCTAGATAAATCAAGTAGTATGTTCTCAATTGTTGCTAACGGGTAGTCTTTTCAATGCTCTGTTAAGTGGCTTTGGGTCAGTGCAGATCCTTAGTTTACCCAAATTTTCTCACCGCTACTAGGCTGCTGATCTACTCCGTGCTAGTTTTAATAAGAGTAAAGCCCTGTTAGAATGCTGGACAGGGCCCATGAGCCTGTTCTCTTCCTCTCTCTCAGTGGGGATATTCTGGTGCTGTCCTATGATCAGGGCCGGCGCACCCACTAGGCGACCCTAGGCAGTTGCCTAGGGCACCAGGATTTGGGGGGGCAGCTCGCCGCGGCTGCCTCCTGCTTCCTGGCTCTGGGGCTGAGCTGGGAGCTGGGGAGGCGCCACGGGCAGAGGGCTGAGCTGCCGGCCTGGGGGGGGTGGGAGCCGCCGCGTGGCGGGACTGGCTGCTGTGGGGGGGGGTGTTAGATGGGTGCGGGGGGGACGCAGGGGTGGTGCAAGGAAGTTTCAACTAGGGCGCGAAACTTCCTTGCACCGGCCCTGCCTATGATCATTGCCCTGCTGTCCACAAAGTGGGTGGTACTCTTGTGTGTCAACTACTATAAATGCCAAGTGATAGCGGGTCATTTTGTGGGTTTCTTATTGGCAGCCTGCATTTGCCCATTGGCCTCAAAATGGTTTTATTATACATCACCAGTACTTGGTCACATGTCTCCAGTCTAATATTGCTGCTTATCAGTGTTGCTGGGATTACATTGCAGCTGGCTCCCCAATTCAGCTGGAATTGAATTGGTTGTTGATCAAATAGCCTAGTTGCAAACATGGGAGGAGAATGGCTGGAATACTTCTTCTATAGTACATGTATATTGAGAGTGTTTGCATCTGCTAAAGTCATAGTGCAGACTCTTCAATCACTGCATATGTTTCTGCTTTTTTCTTCCTGTGGTAGCTGCGGCATTGGAACATAAAATGTCTCTTATTTCTCACACTGTTGCAGCACTGCCTGTAGGCTGGGCATTTTGTTTTCTACCTTTCATGTTGGTTTTCACAGATGTACACAGGACTATGATGCCTTCATTCTTGGGTGTTCTACCTCTGTCCTGCTACCTGAGTTTCTTTAGCTTGAGCCTATGCACTTGTTCTGCACTAGTGGCTGTCTATGCTTTGATCCTTTCTCTAGATAGTTCAGATGCCCTTTTTATTTGGAGGCATTTCTCTGTGGTCAGATCTGATTCTCTCAACAATCTCTCCTGTAAACTGGAATCACATGTCCTACAAATGATCCTGTCTCTAATTAGTGAATCTTTTATGTCTGCAGATATATATGCAGATACCAAAGCTCCCAACTGTGTAATATAAGTATATATTCCTTCTTCTGCTTCTTGGTGGCCTGTCTCTCCACAATCTCACCCTGCTTGGAGTAATGGTACTCAGACACCTTTATCAGCTGTGCTATATTTTGCATGTTATTCCTGGCAACAGTGTCTCTCTCACTTGTCATGTTTTCCCCCACTATGAGATAGTAAAAAAGCTTTACTTTAATTTTTTCATCTGTATTCACCATGATCTGCTCAGTATACAGGCTAATTTCTTGTGCATGATTTTTTTTTCTGGAAATGCAGCTTTCCTAGTGGCCAGAGGCTCTGCATTCTGCCTGTTTCCAGGGGCTGCTTTGTTTTCCTGTTACTCACACACTCTTTCTCATTCAGACTGACTGCTGCCATCATATTCTCACATACCACGTCGGGTAATAACACGAGAGGACCCCATATTTGTAAAACTAAACTGGTTCTTTATTAAGAGAACTATTTATAGCAGGGGTCTCAAACTCAAATTACTATAAGGGCCGCATGAGGACTAGTGCATTGGCCCGAGGGCCGCATCACTGACCCCACGCCCCCACCCCCACTCCATCCCTTCCATTAGGCCCCGCCCCTTCTCTGCCTCCTCCCCTGTGTGCGCAGCTTCCCGCTCCTCCCCCGCCCTCCCAGAAACCGTGAAGCTGCCAGACAGCTGTTCTAGTGAGGCAGCCTAGCTTCCCTAGTGAGGCAGCCTAGCTTGCTCAAGCAGAAAGCCATCCCTTGCACCATAATCTGCTGTTCTGTTTCTGATTCACTAAAGTGAAATCGAGCCCTCTGGGTCCCAAAACTTAAACTTCAATCCTCAGTCTGTGATCATGGGTTTGTTACAATATATTATATTTTCACTTTATAATGATAATTTTCTGAATGTTGAGGAACGGATGTTTGGCCATATTTACAAAAATCTTCCCGCCATGTACATTCAAAGTGAACCAGATATGCATATTAATCCAAATTTAATCATGTATACATATTCATACATATTCACATGTTTAGTGGTCATATGATTTTTAATCTCTATGTACAAAGAAAATTGACCATGTAAGAGATTAGAAGGGCTGATAGATGCTATGATGACTGCATTGTAAATTCTGATTGTTGAAGAAGAGCAGGGGTGGACAGAAGGGAAAAATTAGGAAGGAAAGAAGAGCTAGGGAAGGAAAAACAGACTGGAAAAAGAGAGATTGCTTCTTTGTTACACTTTAAAAAAACATTACAAATAATAATATAGTCTCTTCACCCTCTTCCGTCTCTGTTCCCAATATTCTTTCAACAAGCACGCACTTTGATCTTTTAATTTAAAAATAAATCAGATGGAGATTCCTAAAGTGGAAGCTGTCTTTGCTGAAGGGATGAGAATTGTACAAGTTTCCCAAAGAAAGCTTTTCTTTTCTACTGGGATCTTGAGGTAAGCATTAAGAAAGAAACAGACTGCAAAGAAAAGAGTTTTAACATCTTCCAAGCTCAGTAACTCATGTTTCAGTCTCCCATCTCTTGTGGTCTCCTAATAACTAGAGTTCTTCAGACCTCCAGAGGATCTTCAGAAACTACAGGGGAATCAATGCCTAATGTTTGAAAAAGTGCTTTTAATTTTTTGAAGGGGAAAAAAAAACCCTTTTTGTCTTTCCTTATACAACATAAAGAAGACAAAAAGGGCAAAACTGCTTTACCGATGCAATTTACTTTGAGAACAAAGCTAATCTGGCTATTTCACTCAATCAGAGGCAGTTGATGATTCACTCCATGGAGAAAAAAATGAACTCTTACTTTTAATTTCTTAAGTTTGGAAAAAAATTTAACACAAAGGTGATCTTATGGAGCTAGATGGCTCTAGCCACCCCAGCATCATGGCTGGAAATCAGTCACATCACACACGACAAAGATCTAGAAGCCCTGAGAAATAGTCGAGCCACCACCTGAAAATCAGATCCATGCCACTCCTGGAGGGGAAAGCACTGTAAAGAACAACAGAGTCTACTGCTCACAGGAATTATCAATGCCTCCTTCCAGAGAAATGAGCCTCCGGCCTCCCTGAAAAATGGAAATATCTGCCTGGTCATCAGGAAGCAAATACTTAATGCAAAAAAACCTCTCCAACTATTACTCCATGTTCAGCCTCCCATTTCTATGTGAAATCATTGAGAAAGTAATTACTATCAAGCTTTAACAATACGAGATTGTGGTCAGTATTCTGGATGCTTCTCAGGTGGGCTTCCCTCAGATGGGGACACAGAATAAATATAGATCTAGTGGCACTAAAAGATGACCCTCTCATGGCAGTGGAGAGTCTGTATATGTCAATGCTTATACAACTCTATCTGTCCTGCTTTCCACACAGTTGCTCAGGATGTGCTGCAGGTCTGCCTTCATGACATAGCTGGAACACTGTAATGGCACCTATCATTCCTGTGCATCTGCTCCTCTTTCCCAAAAGCCCTCATTGCCATTCAGTCTAGGATCTATCCTTACCTCACCTCCTTTTTAATATTTACATGAGATCAACTGGTGAGGTATCATAGACTTTGCTACATATAAGTGTTGATGAGACCTGGCTGTGTATCACATTTTCAGTAGGTGCTACCAACACCATCACAGGGACATTGCAATGACCACAAGACATCATTACCTAGATAAACAAAAGTTGGATCAAACATGACCCACGCAAGGCTGAAGTAATGCTGGTCAGAAGGAGAAAAGCTTCAAAGGATTACTAGAACACTATTCTCCTTCCATCAAATATACCCATTCCCCATTTATCAAAGTTGAATGAAGCTTTTGGAATATGCTTTTTTTGTTACTAAGCCTGGATGATCAGGCAGCATCAGTGGTAAAATAGATATATAACCCCAAGCAGAGATTCCCATAACCAGAGAAAGGAGAAGAGCAGAAGACTCTTGGAAATCCATTAACTGGCAAGTGCTTATAAGTTATGCTGATGTGTGCTATACACAAATGAGACAGAGAAGTGAAAGTACTGTACTTTGCAGTGTCTTAGATCATAGACATGAAGAAACGTGGTTTTTCCTTTGGAACAATATCCCAGAAGAATTGGTTTAGACCATCGTAAGAAAAGAGAGCCAAATGGTCAAACACATAACCGATGATCAGTACTAGACTAAATTTTGTTATTGACAGTGAATAGGTCATATCCAAACTTCCATCTGATATTGCAAGGAATGAAATAGGAGTTTTTCACATATTAGCTGGCTGCAAATCTTAAAACACACATGATTGAATGTGTTCAGAATTTCGGGAATTCTGCAGCTAGCTGTGGATTTTGTAAGGATAAAATATCAGCACAAAACCTTAAAATCCTCAACTGTGTCAGCCTCTCACTCATCACAGAAGTTGACATTGATGTACCCCAGATTTCCAGGGGCCCTGACACAGTTATTATTACAATTAGTAGTAAATGAAATGAAATGTTCAGAAGGAGAAGTTAGCACACAGCACTGTAGTGATTTTTTATGGCATAAAATAACTGCTGTTTCTGTAACATCAGACACAAATTCCTGGTCTGTCCAAGGAACTTTTCAGGAGATTATAACTTGGCCATACACATTTGCTCTAAATTGAAACTTGGCATGCAATAAGGATTTTTGGACATATTTGTATGGGCATGTATTAAGTGTACTGGCATCATGAGTGTATTACTGTCCAAAGAATTTGTCTTAATCTAGCACAACTTCATGAAGAGATATTTTGGTTGTTTGCTTTAAAAAATATTAAAATCCTTTTTAAAATATAAAGCACTGCACAAAACCTGTTTGAGGAATATGATGGCTATGGCATAAAATAACAACAGGAGATTATTGTAGGAGTAAATAGGGAGCTCAGAAAGAGTAAGTTCACACATCATATTATGGATATGGAATAAGATACCAGGAGGACTGCAATTAAAGTAGTAAGTCAAATGAATTTGGGATATCTAGATTTATTTCTGGAAAATGAGGGAATTAGGCAGCATAAGGTAAAAAAGCAGGCAAGGTGGGATCAAGATTCATCAAAGAAGGTAAGGAATTTTGGGCCATATGGCCTTTTTGTGCTCAAAATGTCTAAATGTTTTCTCTATCCAAACCCTCTCTCCAACAAACAAACAAGCAAGCAAGCAAACCAACCAACCAATCGAATTTCAACGTTCAAAGTTAAAACTACCGCTCTATTCTTAACTCTATTAAAGAGATCTCAAAAGAAATGTTTGATTTTACACTGCAAGGGTTGCAAAGAGGCCTGAATGAAAGATGGAGAAATCAGCATTGACTCTGGAATTTCTTTGCTGTAATGGGCTGCTCTCTCAAGCATTGGCATTATTCTATTAGAATTTTTATGAGTGAATTTCACGAGTGTAAATATTTTTAAGCATTCTATGCGGATTTTTGTTAGGTGACTTCCACTGATTTTATTAAAGTTGAACAACTAAATCATGCCCTGCTTAGTGAAAATCACCCTAAAATCCTTGAATGTGCATATTTTAAATCTAACGATAAACACAAAGCCCTGGCCTGGTATAAGTGGGAGTAACTTCATGGACTTGATTTCATGGACTTGCACTCTTTTACAGCCGGTCTGAATTTGGTGTAAAGTGTCTGAAAATTAGGAAACTACAGTAACTTTTTTTGAGTGCGCAACTTATTAGACATTGGAGGCCTTCACAGAATGGACTGAGGATTTGTTAGAATAAACTTTTGCATGGCTGCACACAAATAATTATAGTATATAAATCTTTAGAGTATAATGTAGCTCCAGTACATGGTTAGGGGCATATAGGCAATTTGAGTGGCTGGATCGAACCACCAGTGGAATGGCCCTCCACTGTCCCCCACTTGAAGATTCCTAGCACAGGAGTGAGGCTGGAGTGCTAGTGTACACTGGCTATTCTTAGCTGCATCAATGAACACTAGGGCTGTGGGCATTTGAGTGCAGTTTAGACCAGCCTAGAGGCTTCTCTAAATTGTTTGGTTCCTGCACAGCCCCAGAATACAGGAAATTTGGAGGTGGCCTAAACTAACTTTATTGCCTCTCGCCTCAGGTTCTGAACCAAGAGAACTTCGACTGGACCTGAAAATCAGGGTCTTCTTATTAACATTATTTTCTTTAAGCATAAAATGTGCCTACAAGATCAATAAATATGGCCTTCCTCCATTTTGGAATTCATTTTCAAAAGCATGCTGGGTTGAATGTGAGAAGAAACTCTTTTACTCTCAGGAGATGTAACAGGGATTCTTTTGGAATAATTGGGGGCTGGCCCCAAAAGAATTCCTACACTGCTTTACTGATTCTAGAAACATGTTTATGCATTCAAAATGGAAGCAGACAGGAATATACTATTCTTCCTTTTTCATCCATACTTTATCCTTACTTTGATTACCGCATCTACAGAATCACAATGTTTTCCTGCTGTAGTTACTGGAACATTAAGGCCAAACATTTATCTACTTTAAATAAGATTTCTAGCTAGTAATAATTCTCCCTACTACTTTTTAAATAAAAATATAAAATTTGCCGTAGATGCTGAGCACTTTAATCATAGATAAGGCTGCGAGTCTGTCATGGAGGTCACGGAAGTCACGGATTCCCTGGGCTGTGTACTGCCGCACCCCACCCCCTAGCCCCAGGAGCCCCAGAGCACCTGCAGTGCCCACAGAATTCCCCCTCCAGAGCACCCAAAATTTAGTCAGGGGACTAAAGTCATGGACATGTCATGGGCTGTGAATTTTTGTTTACTGCCCATGACCTGTCCGTCACTTTTACTAAAAATACCCATGACTAAATCATTGAATCATGTTAAAATATAGGCCTCGTCTTCATTGAAAAAATGAACTATTTTTACACTAGGTATCAAAGACGGCTTTCCCCAGTCACCTTTCCTGTGATGTTGAAAATGAAAACGTTGGTGTGGAGAGTGTCAACCAAGTTCAAGTCTAGGATGCTTTTCTACAACAGGTATTGAACTCAGTTGACCCTCCTATCACAGTGGGATAACTGTTTTCAGGACAGCTTTGATTGGGCAGCCATTTTTGACACCTATTGTGAAATACAGTTCAGTTTCCTTGTGTAGAAAGAGTCATACTATATTCTTAGTCTCTAAAAAGCTTCACTCACCAAAGTTCAGTCATGCTCTCTGGCATAATGACATATTAAGAGCATGTTACAAAATCAGAGTTAACTGGTCCAGTTATTTTTATTAAGTCATATATCTTTTCATATACCTATGGACATAATATAAGAGCACTGAACAGTCATACAATTAACTAGTGCAAGTGAACAGCATCCTTATTGGTATTATTTTACCAGTATAATCTTTCTGTAATTTTTGAACAGACATGAGAAAGGAATATATAAATCTCTACAGATAAAATCAAAGCTTTCACCTTGCAACACTCAATTTTTATCAGCATTAAAGTAAAAGGCATATTTCAAAAAGCTAAAGGCTGCACTTTTTGCAATTTACCCTAAAAGTTTATTAGCAAACTATAATTACTATCCTGATTGCAATTAAAAAGGCTCCCAAATGGGTCAACATACTTAAGTGCTATCTGCAATCATTTAGATTTTAACATGATGGTTATTACTTATTACCAAGCTGCACAATGAGATATATTGATTACTTTTAACCTTTAGATCCAAGGATTCAGAAAAGGTCAAGGTAGTACTCTACCTTTCCTGTCTAGTAAGCTTATGGCCTTTAGAAGAATTCTAGTGATTCCTATTGGCAAGGCAGATTTGAAATTAGTTTATTCTCTTGGCTGACATAGAAATGATGACGTATTTAAAAATACTGCATGCATAGCACATTTATAGTTTCTGTCCAGAAAGGGCCTAATCTTGCAACATGCTGAGAGCTTCCTGAGAACTGGTGAGTACCCTCAACTCCTACTGACTGTTAGCGGTCTCATATAAGAAGACAGATTACTAGACTGACAGGAAGCTCTTAGCATCTTGCAGAATTTGGACTCTAGGATCAGTCTCCACAGGATATAGTCCAAATAATATACTTTTCAGGTAGTTTACCTTGTAATAAGTTGTTTTTTTTACCGCAGTAATTTGGTTGAAATAAAGACAACTACAGTGTGACTTCAGTAGGTATATAGTCCTTGTTTTAAATGGAATAAAGTAATCCAGTTGAACTACTCTGTTTTACAAGTTAAAAAGATACAGAGCACGTTAATTGATCCTTGCAGGCTACTGGTATTTCAGCCCCCTTTTCTTTAGTAACATTTAGAACTGCTTCTCACATTTATATCCTCAAAGTGAACAGAACTCAGGCCTGAGATTCAGGAGAATTATGGGCAAGAGAAACATATAACTGTTGTGTGTTAGATTAATTCGCAGAACACTTGGCATTATTATTGCCAAGTAGTCAAATTGTTCCAAGTTGTTCCGGAAGGTTGTTATTAATAGTATGTTTTCTGAGGAAAGTTCTGTCTACTTTTGGAACTGCATTTCTGTTGCCAAGGAAACTCCTTTAAGCACAGCATTCTAGGAGCACACTGCTGCTTTTGTTTGCCAGTATCCTATTCATATCATCTAAGTAAGCACTTTACATACTTCAGCCTCTGGTTTCAAATGTTTTAAGTTTTAGTTTATTCATGTTACTATTTGAAATATAGTTTGTTCTTTTTAAATCCAGGACTAGTCTAAGTTTATTTGTAACTGTTGCATTAAGGAGGGAGGGTTGATTTTTTTTGCAAGTTTACAATAAATTAATTTGAATAATAGCTCCATAGGTTAGAGCATTAGTCATCAAGTGTTAATTATCTTTTCACTCTGAAATTAATGTAGTCATTTCCTACTGACTCTTCTCCACCGTTATTGAAGTGCAGAGGAAAACATGTCATTGAGTTCTGAGCCAGAACTGTTGTTGTGATTAATCCTGGTCACATGGCCAATCTCTGCCAAAAGGAGATCACTGAAAAAAGGTGACAAAGACAGTGATTTCCTGTCAGCAAAGAGTACGACAGGGCTGTCTAGAAGTGATGCAAATGAGCGAAACTTTCACCACGGTTTGTTTGAACCACTCAGGGCCACAGCACACAGAGCTAAAGTGAATGGCACAATGGAGCAGCAGCACACCCAGAGGAGAAAATGAACTGCACCTTTAGAAGAACCGTAGCTTCCATTAGGGAAACAAAAAACTGCTGGAAAGGTTTTTTCAATTTTTCTTTAGAGGTCCATAACACTTCATGTGCATTTTAATGTTATTTAATAGAGTGAACTTCTTCCCTTTGATAGGATACTTTAGTATTTAACCTGTTCAAAAGCCACATTGACAGATTTTCTTCTAAATCTTTCCAACTGCTGTACCAATTTTTTTCTTTTCACTACAGAGTTCATCTTTCCTGGGGACTTAATAGTTCAAGGGATTGCTTATGCAGTATGTATTTCAAGCATCTTAAATAGTTTTGTAATCATATATCCAAATATCAAAGGACATCCTGGTGTTTTTATTTTCAGTTTTTAAAAAATGTGTATTTAATTGTATTCCCTATACACTAACAATTTTAACAATCATATCTTACTTATTTAAATGGTGTTTTAATCTAACACACAATTAAGTTTTACAATTAATCTTCTGGGGGAAATGTAGAAATTATCATTAACTGTGTCTCATACATTCATTTCTAATCTCCAGAGCTCCAATAAACACTGATTTGCTTCATTTTTGAACGTTCAGGGTAGAGATATAAAATCCATACTCGAGGTCCCACTGAACAATTCATCAGCAGAGTTTAAACTCTATGGGCCTGATTCTGCAAACCCTCTGCATGGAAATCCATGTGAAGTCAATGTGAGCTCTATATAGAAAGAAGACTTATGGGATCAGGTCCACATGCTATTGATAAAAATGCGGGTTTCCTTATATGTTCAACTGAGCTACAATGATCTTAAGAAATCAATCAGATATCAGAAACATTTAGATGTTGCTTATAAGTTAAATTATAGACTAGCAAGCTGTAAACCACTCATTCTGTGTTTGCATCTATAACATGTATTAGTCAAATTTCAAAATCATGGTAGTTACTTTTTAAAAATTGAAAATGAAAATTGAGTGAATTGTCCCTTTTATCCCTGGGAGAGGGCTTCAGAAGGAGGAAGAATTCTCTTTAGAAGTTGTGCTCAAACATAGGAAAATAAAATGAAAGAGAACCAACAATACTGCTAGCGTATATCATACATAGAGTTAAAAAAATACCAGCTGCACTATACACTCCTGTTTATATTTATAGAAAGAATAAAATATATTTAAAGAAGGGAAAACAGAGCTTCTAATAAGAACTGAGAACCTCCTAGTATATTTCAATGCAAAATTAAGCGGAAGGAGTTGGCTTACATTTATATGAAATCTGAAAATATAGTACTGGGGAAATAGTTTAACCTGTGAAAGTGCATTTTATTTTCCCACATGCAATTTTAGAATTTATATATTATGTTATGCTGCTTTAATGCATGCTTTTCCCTCCTGATTTACCTGTTTTATCATACCTCCTTTCCATTCATAGACTCCTTAGGGGCAATGATTACTGTTGGTAATAGTGATACCACAGCAGGTTCACTGGCAGAGAAGGCTTGCTGAGCTGGCTCAGCGGTACAATTACTTGTCAGCTCAATAGTTGGGAGGATCTGAGGGTTTAGCAGAATCCACCAAAAAGCAGAAAGTGCAATTAACAAGTTCATATTTGAAGCTGCAGTTGAATACTTAAAATAAGGCCTATGTTTTCATAACACCCTCCATCATTCAATAGTTTTGATTACTCAGCTGCCTGCATTTCTTTTCAGATTTTCTTCCCCCCACAGAGTAGAATTACTTCCATGTTTAGTATAAAATATAGACAGTGTTGCTACCACATGGTTGTGATCGCTAGGCAGACCACCAACGACTCTGAGTCAGATCTTTCAAATAGGTAGAGTGTCACTATTAAGAGCATCTCATTATTGACTGTAGGGTAGGTTAGCTATGCTGGGTTTTAGAAATATAAATGCTGAGTGTTGTTAGGGGCATGATGTATCCTGGTTACTAAAATCATAGAAATTAGAGCTAAAAAAGCCCTGTTCGTTTACCTACTCTGTCCTTTTGCCAAGCAGTGTGTATGCGCCCCCACTGTTTATGGTTTTGCAGTGGAAGAACTGTAATCGTACTAGAATAATATAGTCTTAAAAGCTTTAAAATTGTGGCTGGGGCTCCGCCAGCAAAAGCTTCACATGTGGAGACTGCAGAGAGGAAGTACTGAACCCAGTTTGGAACCTGTGCTCATTGACTGTAGGCCTTGCAGATATGTGGAAGCTATAGACTCGACAACTCTCCTCTGTCTAAACTTTCCAATCCCAGGAGCATTGTACCAGAAGAAGCCAGCATAACTCAGGGCTCCATTAAATCCAGGGAATATTATCTCCCTTTCTGTGATAAAATATTTCTGTATGTACGGCCTAAGGTTGTGTTGGCCATTTTTGTCACCATACTGCATTGCAAACCTCTGAGTAACTCCCTGTCCTCTTTTATCCCTCCCATTACCCGACTAACCACTATCTCCTCTTTATATACATTACCGTTCATACCTTTATGACTGCATTTTGAATACATCAAGATAAAAAACATTTCTAAAGGGTGCATAGAAGAGTGGGGCCGGGTGCTTCTTGTGATTCCAGCCCATTTTTGTTGTTTTTTAAAAAATATTTGAATTTTTTGAATTCTTAAATGTAAAACTGAAAATAATGGCTACATTAAGGCACAGAGCAAAGCACTTTGGAAATTGTCCTGTATGAATATACAGTGCCTAAGCATTTCAATCCTGACTTGTAACACATTATTTATTCCAATCCACACATTTTTAACAGTGAGGGTGATTAGCCATTGGAACGAACTAACAAGGGAAATGGTGGATTCTCCATATCTTGATATCTTCAGATCAAGACTGGTTGCCGTTCTGGCAAATACATGCCAGCCAAACACAAGTTATTGGGCTCAATAAAGGGGTAACTGGATAGAATTTAAGGGCATGTCATATACAGGAAGTCAGAATAGATGGTCCCTTTTTGCCTTAAAATCTAGAAATTTCTGAGTCCATCTAGGGCAGAGACCATCAGTGTTTGTGAAATTATGTATTTAGTTTTCTTTTAATATTAACAAATGACTGACAAAGAGAGACACTGAGGCCATTAAACTTAACTTACTTGTGACTTTTAATAAGTTAGAGCTCAAACTATATTTTCTTCATGTGAAGGTATTTTATAATTCTCTGTTTAGGTCCTTTCAAATAAAAGGACCAACCTTAAATAGAATAAAATGCATGAAGAGCATCAACAAATTATAAATTCAAAGCAAGAAAATATAAATTATATTTAATAAATTATCAAATCATGTAACCATAGAAGAAAGAAAACAACTTCTATTTGACCTTGAATGTACCATTTATTCTATAAGAAATAAAGAAAAAAAACTAGAGGGTAGTTGTTTCTTGTCATTATACTATTGCTGATTCTGTGGTTAGTTATTAATTTTATTTTTTATGATTCACAATCTGCTCTTTGAAATACGCCATATGCTCAAAGCAATTCAAGGATGACAACTGTCAGAATTACTCCAATAAAAATTGCCTAAATGAGGAAGATTTACTGCAGCCTGATATTTCTGTGGAAAACCTCTCCCGCCTTTCCCCAACCCCCCATCATGCCCCTTGAATACAGTTTCTCAGACACACAGTCAAGCCTGAGACTGTTTTAAGATGAAATCTATATTTTGGGGGACTATTAAAATTATCCATTAAAAAGAAGAACTGATAAAACAATCTGGACTAAGACAGCAATGGCAAATAAGGGAAACAGTATATATTTATTTGACAAAGGGCCTCCAATCAATATGCGAGTTCAAAATCATTTTGCTTAAATCACAAGCAAGTGTATTGACTTAACATGACAATGTCTGCTTTAGGTATAACTAATAAAAATTAAATTGGAAGAGTCCTGTATCCCAGCAGCAGTAAACCAAAATCAAGGCAAATTTCTCCCTTCTCTGAAAAGGTCTGAAAGGTGGATATAAATCCATCTGAAAGCTCCAATCAAAACACATTTTGTTAAATGCAACCATTTCATTTTTTCTTCATTTTGTTTCAGTCTATTTATTAATGCAGTTTCATTTATTTCTATTCATCCTGAAGACAAATCTTTGTCCTTCTATAGAATTACACCAAATAGAATGTGATAAAGGGAACTTTCTTGCAATTATGATGTCGGTGCAGCCTGTCAGTGCACAGGGGATGGAAATGAGGTTGGGGACAGGGAAGGGAATTCTAATAGACACCATGATACATACAATGAACGTAGCGATATCCTGTGAGAGAAAGACTTGTCAAGCTAATCAGATCTTCTATAGCTAGGTAAAGGCAGTAACGGTAGCTCTAACCTTGTAAAGATGCTGCTGCTGCTCCTCTGACATCATCAGGTCATGGCTGTCCATCACTATAGATTCCATGTCAATCAGCCAATCCCAGAGCTCCTGGTATTCTGAATCAAAGTCCAAAAGGCTGTAGATAAGGAACAAAATGTATTATGCATAAATACAGTCTAGTTGTTAAAATCATGTATTAGAATAATATATTCTTGAAAACTCATGATGTTCCAAGTTATATTTCTAAAGAGACAGTCTGTATTTATAGAGAGTGGACGCAAATGAAAATTGAAATCCAATTTAAACCAGTGACATGACCTAAATTTGGCGAGTGATGCTAGATTCTGACAACTGTAAGCATACTGTACTTGCTGCAAAAATGTAGAAATAAAAAACCCTTAGATAATGTTGCCTAATGGTTTTTAAAGTGCTAACATTATATTTAACAAGCTTCTCTACAATGATCATGATATACTATTATTCATACCAAAAATATTACTTTCACAGAAAAATGACTCAATCCATTTAGCCATCCCTCTGCTGTCTATCTGCCTATCTCTGCAAATATATATCCTACATTTATTTTCATGGATGAATAGCTAGCATTTCAACTTAACGCTTTAGGATAGGCTTGAGTGAATATGGTAAGCCAGTGAGAACTAAGGCCAGATACAGTATTAGACAGGTGTTCCCTACAGACATGTAAGAAACAAAGGTAAGGACAGGAAGTCAAAACAATGAATCTTTGAATAGCCAGCAATCATTAAAATTCAAAGGAGGATCACTATGGTTTTCAACAAAATAAATCATTAGAATAAGGAGCTTAAAAGGATTAATGTGATTCTCTATTGAAAGCCTAGTGAGTAAGTAAAGCGCAGATTCTTCTAAAACACTGTGATATGAGAAAGAAGGTATACATGGAAAAACTGCAAAATTGTCAAAAAAATACCCCTTAAAAGGAATCCTCAAGACTTGTCAATCTGTAACTGACCAAAAGCTTATTAATAGCAATGAAGAAAAAGCCATCATTGTAGGTCAAATGAGTATATGACAGTGTGTGTTCCTGCCCATGAATTTAATTTTGCTTACCAAGGCTAATTTTTTCAACTATTTAAAAACTTTATCTAGTTTTCTACATCTTTTTCATTAATTTTATAAAGAAAGTGAGAAATCCTGCAACAAAAGAACAAGAGAAATAATACCAAAAATATAACGTATACACTACTGTAGTTTGAATTACCATTAATTAGTGTGCCATATCCAAGGTGATTTTGAACATATGTAGATACAGTTAATATGTTGTGAAACACTCTCTTTTGAGAGGAAGGAGGGAAGGGCGGAGAAAGCATTTAGTCCTCTAGTATTACTTCCACCAAGACAACTAAGAAAATACTGTATAATGCACAAGTGTTGATTCTGCATTCTCTCTTTAGATCAATCCACTACATTTAGCATACTCTTATTCAATAATTTATGGAGGTTATAGTTCCTGTCTTGGAAAGGTAAGCAACGGTGCTATTATAAAGAAGGGCAGGCATCCCAAGTTATTGTGGTTGAAAAACAATAGTTTCATTGGAAGTTGAGGGCACTCGTAACCTCTCATGAGGTGTCTGATGGACCTTTATTTTGAAGCTTATTGTGACACAACACCCCATATTCTTCATAGAAATATTGTTATAATATGATTATAGCATAACTATGATATGTTTTGTGCAAGATAGGGCATGTGAGATATTAATGTAAAGGTTATGATTTGCTGAATATGATTATCCTATTTGTATGCATATATCATTTTGGTATCTAAAGTTAGGAATATTGACTATACGTCTGTACTACAAAAGTGTTTGCACCTGGGGAACGCCCACCAGACAGAATACAATCAGTCTGGCTGGCTAGCTGGGGACCAGTCAATGGACCATTAGGGAGAACAATAGGTCTTTGAAGATGCTAATCTCCCACCTTCCTGAGAAGCTTTCCTGGGATGCTACAAACAACCTCTGATTCATGACTGTTTTGACACTGCAGGGTCATGTGATTAAGTCACCTGGTACTGGACTCCATGACAGAATACCAGTATTTTTCAACTGAGAGGGGAGGAACCACTCTGGGAAAAAAAGGATTCCCGCCATATGTAAAGCTTATTTAACGTAGGTGAGGGACATAATCAGGATTGGTTCTTCACTGAATCCCCACCCAGGATAACTGCTGGAAACATCAAAGAAACAAATACAAAGTGGGTGAGAAGGACTGAGCCCAGGTTGGGAAGGTATCCGGCCTACGAAATAAATATCTGGAGTTTTAACCTGCAAGCAAGAGCAGTTTGCCTTCAAGAGACTCTGCAATCTGCCTAAAACAACATTTAGGGTGAGAAATTACTATTTGTAACCAGTTTCTTTAGTATCTAGGCTTATATTGCGTTTTTGTTTTATTTGCTGGGTAATCTGCTTTGATCTGTGTGCTATCCCTTATAATCACTTAAAATCTATCTTTTGTAGTTAATAAACGTATTTTTGTTTTCTCTAAAACCAGTTTGTGGAATTCATAACCAGGGTGGACGCAAAAAGCTGTGCATATCTTCCTCCACATTGAAGGAGGACGCGAATATCATGAGTTTACTTTGTACAGTTCTCTGTGCAGCACAAAACGATACAATTTTGGGTTTACACTCCACAGGGGGTGTGCACTTGAGTGCTGGGCAATTCCTTAGCTGAAGCCTATCCATGCAGAGCTGATTTCAGTGTCTGTGTCTTTCTGCAGCTGGGTGTGTCCCTACCTGTGTGTGTGCTGGAGAAGCTTGAGGGCCTGGCTCAGCAGCACAGTGTAAGGGAACCCAAGCTGGTGGAGTAGGCGGGCTCAGTGGTACCCCAGTACATCAGGTGGCACCCAGGAATGGGGTGGGGGCAGCCCATCACACTAATATAAAATTATAATCTTCATGAATAAAGTCCATGGTATTCAGAATGCAGAGAAATAGAATCCTTACCTAAACCTCAGAGAACTGCCGAACCATTCTGCATCTTCAATACTCAATTTTTTTTGACATTATGTCTCCTCAAAAAATTATCCCAGCTCATAAAAACTGACAGGGTAGAATGCTGATTATTAAAGGCGTATATTTTATCAGGCAAGGAGCCAGATTTTCAGCTGGTATAAATTGGTATGGCTCCACTGGCTTCCAGGGTCTTCTCAGTTTACATATGCTGAGACGCTAACCCAAGAATTAGTGATGGGTTGAACCAAACTCTGGATCCAAACACTCCACTCTTGGCAGAGTAGGTATGGGGTGGATATTTCAGAATCAAAACCCATAAATGGATCAGAATTTTAATATAATGAGCAGAATTAAAGTTCTGGATCCAAACACATCTTGCACACTGGGGCTTCAAAATCCAGATCTGGACGAAGGTCTAAATTTTGCCATGCAAACCTGTTCAATTATTATGAAGTTTGGTTTAGAAGTCGTCAAAAATATGTTTTGACGTACCTATGAATTGTTAAAAAAACCCTTGCTTTTAGAGATATTCAATTTTTTTTAAATGTATAAGCTATTATTAATTTGATTAAAATGTACAAGATAACAGGACCAAGTAAATAAGTTAACAAAATAGGACAAATTTAGGTTCAGTGATAGGTTAAGATTAAAATATAGCTGTCAACATTTCTCTTAGGTTGAATATTCCTTTTATATTCAGAATCCATTTTTTCTATGCGTAGCAGGTAATTTTTCACATTGCCTGAGGCAGAATCAAGAGACGCTTAGCTTCTGAAATACTGTATATCTGCTAGATGCAGGAATTACAAAAATGACTTGATTTTGGTGCATTAACCAAGTCCACTGATTACTTAAAAAAATGTAGAGCAAGTGTTTCTGGTCCAAAATATTCATCCAATAAAAGGTACCCAAAAGTTCCCAAGAGGAATGCAACAAGGAATGTTAAAGAACAAATAACAAAAACTTCCTTGAACATAGTTTTATGGTTAATAGACTAAAGTCATGTTAGCAACATAGTGTTTGTAATGACATTAAGGTATATTTTAGCTTGGTAAACAGGAAATAAGATATGCAGAATTGCCGGGCTTATCCCTTGAACCCTAAACATATTTCTTAAAGTATGGACATCAATTTATTATTTTGAATGAAAATTCATGAGCACCTTTCTTATGAGAAAACCAGCTCGTCTGTGCCATTAATAAATAAAAAGGAATGTGGAGCTATTTCCATAAGCCAGTTTTTTCATGTTTGACACATACCTCCAGATTGTATTATTTCTTTGATGGCATAGCTCACATGGCATTTAGAAGTACTGTAAGCATAGTAGTATGCCTGCCAAAAAAAAAAAATCCAACCAGATAAAAAAATCTTTCGAGTTTCTGGGTCATCATCTGTTGGATCTCCTTAATATAAGCATGCTATTGAAGTATTATAGAGGAAATCAAATTTCTGACCATAACGGCTTTAAAAAATAACATTGCTTTAAATTCTGTGCATATCTGGAGCATTCCATAATGTTCAGTCAATGCACTCAAAGCCTGATCCTGCAGTCTAATGATTACTGCCAAAGGATTGCAAGAAATGGTCCTGAGACATGTGCAATAGTTTGCTGAACACAGTAAACATGGGTCCTAACTAAAACTCTGATATCATCATGCCACCAACTCTGAGGGTGTTCAGAATCTGAATCCACGTAAGTATCAACATTTTGCAGCTGGTCCCTACTACTCTTCTTGAGCTCTTCCCACACCCATGGTGGCCACCGTTCTTCTGCAGCAGATCCCCATTCTTTTCTCTTTCATTCCCTCCACAGCCATTCCTATGCAGACGTCAAGTGATCCCTCCTCATTTTCATTGTAACTATCCCTGTTCTGCAGACATTCCCCAATCCCTTGTACTCCCACCTCAGAGACTTTCCAATTTGCAGATACTACCTTATTGGTTCCATTTTAACCATCTCTTCCCTGCACCCAATCTACTTCTGATCTATTCCCACTGTAGATATATCTCCCACATTCACCAAGTCCTCATTCTTACCTTGTTCCCACTGTAGGCATTTTCCCCTGAACAGGCTCCGAAGGCCATGCATCAGGTCTCTAATATATGGACATTCCCATGTTACTCCTCAACACAGAACCTTATCATAGTATCAATAGCCAGCACAAAATTTGGATACGTGCGCACTGAGGGCCAAATATTAAAAAACAGCTCCTAATCTTGTAGTTGCAATCAAATGTAGGCAGACCTCAAGGGTTAGATTTTCAAAGGGGCCTGAGGGAGTTAGACTCCACAACCCATTGATATGGAAGTCAGTGAAGGTTGGCGCCCTTTGTTCTGTAGGTCCCTTTGAAAATTCCAATCTAAATTGCTAAATAGCTGATTTATGGATGTTAAGAGGTTAAACATCTAAAATGCTGTCATTTATATGTGCAATTTTGTCTTTTACATGTGCAATGCTTGCCATTATTACTATGATAAGGTACTATATGTTTAGGAGCACCATAGGAATGCCCATAAATTAGAGACATGTCGCATCACCCTTTGAAAGTCAGCCATGACAAAGCTGCCCCAATGCACCGTGGACTGTGGCCAGAGTGTTTGCAGTAGGTAAATCAGCTCTGGACTTAGACATCACTACAGGGGAGGGAAATATTCAGATCATGGGGATAGAGCTAGGGCATTTTTCCATTGGCATCAGTGGAAATTTGAAACAAATCCTTATGGAGCCTGTTCAAGGGAGAGTGTCTATAGTGGGAATGAGCGACAATGCAAACTTTGTAAACGGGGGAGATATATCTACAGTGGGAACAGCTGGAGAAGAGATTATGTGCAGGGAATCAGACAGATGACAAACTCATTAGACACAGAAATCTCAACAGACAACAGCTAAAGTAATTATTAGAGCAGGTTGGGAAGCAGTTTTCCCAAATAGATGCCATTTGGGATGAAACTGAGACCTTTTGAATTTTTTTCATGAAAAACCAAAAAGAGAGACAAAGAACGCGCATGTGCCTGTACTAGAATAGTCTGGTGGTCAGAGCAGCCAACTGGGGAAAAGGAAACCCAAGTTCAGATCCTTCATCTGCCTAATTCAGGGTGATCTCTCTCAATCTCTCCTGTTAGTGCTGTTCCAGTTTGTACAAATAACTAAATATTGATTGTCCCAGAGTCAGAACAACTGCCTTGACATTCCAGTGGTTAGGGAACTCACCCAGGATGTGGAAAGGCAGGGAATTGAACCTCGGTCTCTCACAGGGCCCTAATCACCAAACTATTCTGGAGTGGGTTTCTTGCTTGGTATCATTTTGACCAACAATTCCATTCTGGACCTGAGAAACCTTCCTGTCAAAACAGCTATATTTTCACTAAAAGTTCTGGTTTTGACACATTCAATCAAATATTTCCTGGCCATTTCTAGTACTTATAGCTTTCAGTCAGTACTGAACTGGGCCATATTTAAATCAGAAATCCAGAAATCAAGGGCTTTGCATTCAGCCTACCAAGGGTCTAGTAAAATGGTCTCTAAGCAAGTTTGTTATAAAAAGATACTGACATGTCATGGAAGTCTTTGGAAAAAACATACTAGGAAATCTGAAAGCATCTGAAGAAATTAAGAAATAAAGAGAAATAAAGCATGACATAACAGTCTTAGTAAAGGCTGAAGTTTAAGAGTACGCAACATTTCTCATGTAGATAATGGACTGCTATTCGAAAAAGTTAGGTAGCTCTAGGAGTGAAGCAATTCATGGAAATAAAATTATCCAGAACTCATTAATTTTTGCGTTAATGAATATGACAATAAATATACATAGCATGTTACCTTGTTTCTTGGTTAAGGAGGAAAAATCCTGGCTAGCATAGCAGTAAGAAAGAAGATCATGTAAAAAAGCACAGATCAGAGAGAATAAAACAACAAAAAGAATAGTTTCCTACCCATTACTTCCCACTGTGTGAACTTTTGACATATCAGCAAACTCTTCCTTTCGCTTGCTACTACTGTTGTACTGTTCACTATACAGCTTTAAGGACATCTGTTCAACAGCATCTCTTTGTGCTTCCAGATAGCATAGCTGAACCTCAGCCTAGAGAAAGAAAACAAAGAGGAAAACACTTTTTTTCCATTCCGAAGGAATGCATTTAAAATGACTATTTTTGGACTGTACCAAACAATTTAACCAAGAGGAATAATCACACTATCATTTCTTTTTTCCTTTATAAGGCTGGTCCTATAAATCAGATCATAGTACAGTATATTATCTAGTGTTACAACTGGACCATTTAAGTTCTTATCAAAGAATGGCCTTTATGTCCCATGAGATGTATATCCAGCAAGATGCTAAATAAAAATGTCTGTGTCTGTACATGTATGAGTGAGCAAGAGATATTAGAAATATCACATTCTGAAAAAATCCAGCTAAATATATAAAATAAAGCTTCTTGACCATTTCAGAAGCTCATCTTCATCTCTTGCTAACAAGTTGACGATGCATCAGAGTTAATTATACTTGCGTTGTTTTGTTAAATTAATAACTGTAACTTAAAACAAAGGGATTGGCATTGTTCACATTCTATTTTTCCCTACCTAGTTTCCAGCGATTACTCAGAAATCTTGATTGCAAGGAAGAGGTAATAAGTTAGATGTGCTGTTTTCCATCAGTCTATGTGCCTAGCCAAAAGAATGTTGAATAATTTTTGGCATCAAAACTTATTGAACAGACACTTTATTTATTGCAGCTGTGGTGATCAGTTGGATTGTGGAAGTCAGAGCACCAGATGACATGGGAATAAAGTTTTCTTTTTGCTGTGCTTGCCCCTGGGTAGCAGGGAGAAGAACAGAGGGAAGGATAAATTCAAAAGCACTTTGGGGCCAACATGCTGTTGTTTTCCTTTGGTAAGGGAGCACTAAAATAAAAACACAGACATTACAAATTCTGATAAGCTTCAAAAATGTCATTTCGTTGTAACTTAATTCCATATTCCTATTAGTAATAGCATGCTGAGTCAATCACTTGGGTAGAGCAGCAAGATGAATACACTAGCATGGAGGAAACGTTGGTTTGGAAATTGGAAATGATCTTCACACTCCAAGCAGCAGTGAAAGAGAAGTGTTTGCTTTCTGCTCAGAGGGTACCAGTGCTGTCTATCTATGATAACAGCCATTTGTGATGTAGAGAAAAAGTACCAAGATGAAAGTGCTAAAAAAGGGAACATTTCCAAAGCCCAGAATGAGGATGTATGGTATGGGCCATGTTTGGACTGGGAAGAAAAAAAAATAAAAGAGTGCCAGCAACGTACGCTTGAAAGAAGTTTTGGATTTATATAATCTTGTGCTTACCTGGATTATATGAAACTTGTTTATAACTTGTTTTAGCATTGATGTATTTTCTACCAAGTCATATTATAGCTAATTTTGAAATGCCATTTCCATTTTAACTTCCTCTTTCAGTTGCTTATAGCTTTTCTCCAAAAATCACTGTTTGTAGTGAAACTTTTAATGTTTGGGTTTAACCCAGATATGATTTTTTGGGACAATCTGAAGAAAATCTATTAATCTATCTTCTGAATAGCTGGAGCATAAAAAAACTTCCTGTGCTTTTCAGTGCTCAAATAGGTAAAACAAAGCTTTATTTTAAAGCATTATACTTGACGTGTATGTAGTTCTGAATGTGGAATGTCCATTTTGCCTTCTTTGAAGAAATTTTATTATGAAAGAAATGTATTTAAAAATAATTAATGTATAAACGGTATGCAAAATACATAACTTTCCTTACTGATTTCAACATGCACTAAAGTGCTGTAGTCCAAGTGTTCACAGATGTACAATCTTTCTTGAAGAGGGTTGACTTGATTCTGCCAATCTTTCAGTCCTTAAGATATTTTTGTTTGGTATCACTGAGCAAGTTTATCGTGTACTGTATATATATCCTCTAAAGAACTCTGATCTCATACGCAGGCTGAACACTGCTCAACACCCATTTCTTGTCACAAGAGCACTCTTCAACTTAACTTGTCATCTGTGTAGCCATTTATACATTTTACAACAATCTAAAACTCAAACAACAAGATAGTAAATATACTGTACAAGTATAAAGACAATCTAAAATTAATTAATTATGGAAGTTATGTATAGTTACCAATGAAAAGGCAGTACCTGAATACGTGAAATTATCAAGATATTCTGGTTGAATATATCTAATCTCATCTGGTTTTATCAGATAAACTAGGTTGGGACTGGTCAGTAGTTTGATGAGATTCCTGAAGAAAAAGGAATCCGTGGAACACAGACTGCTGTTTACAGATCTCAGAAAAGACTACCAGTAACAGAGAAAGCAGAATTCCCTTTAGCTTAACAAATAGTTTCCTTCTGTGGGTTACTGAGGTTCCAGGTTCAATCTCTTTCTGGAGTGGATTCCTCACCCACAAGGATAATCTTTCATTTGATGTTTACTCACTTTGATGCCTTTGTGTATTTCTTCACTGTCCACATCAGGCATTGCAGTTTTCATTTATTCTTGCCAGAAAGCACTTATTCATTAGCTGTTTTTATTTTAGTTATGGTTGAGGTGGCACTTTCATTCTAAACCCCTATTGTGAGTGGCTGATAACTTTCCAAAACAATTACCTTATGAAATAAAATTTCCCATGATTGTTTTCAGCCTAGAGGTGAATTCTTTTGGAAAGTTTAAAGAAAACAATTTTGCTCGCTTTGAGGATGGAGTTAAAAATGCATCTTCATTTGCAACTTAGCAGAATAATTATTTTTCCTGTTTTCACTAATTAAAAATAAAATAAAATTACCCATACATTAAGCACTCAAAAAAGTCAGGAAATGCCCATGATTAAATTTTTCCATGCAACCTGAAAGCTGGCACCTTCTGCATATGAACACATGCTAGTTCTCAAATGACATAATATACTGCCATACAAATTTTCCTAAAATTTTAGAGACACACATGTAACATTTTTTCCCATAGAGTTTTCTATAGATTTTAAGAGGAAAAAAAAAGGGGGGGGGGTGGACAAAAAGAAGCAGCTATTTGCTACCGAGCTTTGAAGTTCTGCTAATTTGCAAAAATATGGCATTAGCATGTGGAGACTCCAATCTTAGAAGCGGCATAGCGGGGAAGGCAATTGTTAGAGTTCTTGAATTGGCCCTTGCACACCTTACAAAATGCACTGCAGGCTCCCTTGATTTCTTTGCAGCTTACAGTGTTCAAAAGAGTCCTCCCTCAAGTCACCCTACACCTTCAGTATACTTTTTCCTATACAGCTAAATTAGACACACACACATGCACACACACACAGAGCCTCTCTTAGCATGCATGCGTTTTGAGCTCACTAATAAATTCTGTACAAAATGTCAACTGATGAGGACACAATGACAAAATGAGGACAGACGCATGCATGGAATTAAGTGGAAATCTGAAACTTTTGTTAAACTTTTAACACAGGAACGGTGCTACCTGCCCATCAGACACTTGCCTATACCAGACATTTCATTGGTTCCAGTGCAGGAGTTACAAGGCTCCTTACCATATAATCCATAATGCGGGGTAGGCTATCCTCAGTAGGGTTGCCAACATTGTATTTCAATAATGAGTGACTGTTGACAACCCTAATCCTCAGTTTACCCCTCCAGGACTCAGCTCTCTGTGAGTCTTAGCACCCCCACCTCACCATGAGTGGGCAGAGGGTTGCAGCAGGGTGGGGACCTCGGCCCGCGAGGACCACAGGGTCTGACCTTGGTCCAAGAAAGCTACAAAATCTAACCTCAGCCTGGGAAGGCCACCCTATAGCATGGTCTCACCCTATACCATGAGTCCAAGGGTCATCAACAATATCGCAAGTCTTTTACCTCTGTCAGCTGTTCATTTTATTCTTTTAACCACACTGGAAACAGACCGCAAGTTGCAATGAATAAACAGCTCTAACCAAATACCTCAGTTAGGTACTAAGCAGGTTCCTACTTAACCCACTGTGGCTTGGAGGTGCTGTGAGAAAGCCCCAAAACTCCCTGGTCCTCTGCTAGTTGGCCCATGGGAGAAAAAATTCCTTCCTAATTCCCAAACCGGCGATTGGCTGGATCCGCAGCATCTGTCAGGCCGGATTCCCATTCCTAGTTCAGGGTAGGTAGGGTGGGGCTGCTGGAATGGAGCTGTAAGGGGCTCTACATGGCTCCTGCACCAGGTAAATCCTGGGAGCTGGTGAATGATAGCCAATCAGCACCCTTCCTCCCCTAGCTGGCCAATGGGTGCCAGAGACTCCCAGGGGAAGGAGCTACCTATTGTCCCTTTGAGAGTCTCCCTCCCTTGCTGCTGGGAATGTCTCCCTTCACCGCCGATCCCATCAAGTTCTCTGACCCGCTGAGACAGGTGGGTGGCATATGCATGCATGATTTCTAAAGGCGCATAGAAAAGTCTAATAATCATCTCTCTGTCCCTTTAAGAGTACACTAATCCCCTCGAGTACAGAGACAATAGGGACTATCATATGTAGGTGGCTACAGACCCAGTCTAGCGGCTTGTGACTACAATTCTATTTACCTGCCCCATCTCAGTTGCTGAGTAGTGGGTTGTGGCAGGGTACTACAAGTTAGAGGAATATAATGGGAAAAGGGAGGAGGAGACAAATTACTGAGAGTAGAAGTGAGAGAGAACATGAATGGCTGAGAGAGAAAATGCGAGGATGAAAGCACAGGATGGAAAAGGAAAGGAGAGGAAGATTGAAGCAAGAACAAGGGGAAAAGGGTAGAAGCCAAATGGGGAAAAGAAAAAAGGTAAAGAAAATAGAGAGGAACAGGCATCCACTATTCTCTTCCCCACAAACTCCCAGCTCACTAACCTTCTTGTGCTGACCACCATGATCTACACTAAAACCATACTCAGTGAACCCTGCTTCCTTACAAGATGACTATTCCAGTTTTTTACCTTGAAAATATGATCCCTGAATAAATCAACTATTTTAAGGATAACTGCTTTCTTCAGTTATTGTAAACATTTGCAGCAACTCAAACTCAGGTAGCTCAGAGCTTCAGATGAATTCATACACAAAAGAAATCAGAAGGATCCATCTATCACACTGTTGTACTTAAAGGGTTTTTTCAGTTCATGTTCTACTGATATCATTGCAAATCCAGAGAGGCTTTGAAGACCTCAGGTAGCTATTGATCAGTTTAAGTTTCAAAAAGCTATAATTTGCAGGAGCCTCAGTAAAAAGTCACAGTCCAGAAAATGTGCAGTACAACACAGAAGTCTGAGTAACTCCGCTGCACTCTATTTTTAAAAGTAAGATTTTTTTTTGAGGTGATGAAGGTATAGTTTTGTATCATTTCAGCATGATGCTGTAGCTTCATTGTCGCCTGCTAGTCAAAGTCAGAATGATTACTTGTTTTAGTTCTCAGCAGATCTGGGAGCTCAACTAAACCACTTTAATATTTTTAGGTTGGCCTATGAAACAATTTTTTGCTCCCCCTCCAGCAACTATAAAAGACTGCTGTCCACCACAAACACACGACTGTGTACAAGGCCAGACTGAGAATTCTGAGCAGGGTTAGTGTGGAGATCCTTTGGTATCACCCCAAACTTCACTGACAAATTGAATGTAAAATGGGTTTTTTTGGGAAGAATATTTTGGTCCTCTTTGCCTGGATTCCTACTACAGAAGTGGAGCACAGCAGCTGCTTGTGCTTGGGGCAGGGGGTGAAATGGGGGTTGATGTCTGTGAAAAACTGGCAATATTTAACAAAAAAGGCAAGGAACGATGAGGTGTGGTTTTGAGAGCTGCCCAGGTACAGGAGAGTTCTGTCTCCATTCCGGTGAATGTTAGGATTCATAAAGATATAAAGCACTTTTAAAACATTAATGCTTAATTGTCACAAAAGCCTGTGAGGCAGGGAAGTATGACTATCCCCACTTGCCTTGGCTAACTTTACCTAACCAAGTCTGAACATTTTGGCTTTTGACCGAGACCACAGAGGGACTCAGTGTCAAAGCTGGGATTAACCTCTTGCTCTCAGTCTCACACCACTGAGATGATCTCCCTTGTGGTCAGAGGTCATACTGGCTGCTCAGCAGAGAAGCTGGCTCAGCTGCAGGCTGCCTGAAGTAGGCATCTTGCGATGGCCACATTCAGCAGTAGGCTGAGCAGCACTGCACCCTACAGTTGGAATTAAACTGGGGTCTGCCCAAAAATCAAGGGATGTAGAGCTCTGATTTTTCTGAACCCCCTAGATCAACTCCAGTAGGCTGTGATGGGATTGTAAATAACTTGGCATCTTCGGGAAAACTCAGCATACAGCTTACAACCCTAGCAATCAATTTGCATTGGTTTACATTTTCAAGGCTATTGTCACAAAGAAAAGAGCCTGAAACTTAATTAAAAAAAAAAGTAAAGATTTTCCAAATAAAGAGAGGAGGCTGTGGCTGCAGCTATTGCAGGCCCTCAAAGACTGGCTCTGCATGTCAACATTAAGTGCTTTCCACTATAAAGGTTACCATGTAACATAAATGGTAATCAGTGACAATACAAATCAATGAAAATACATTTTATTTCTTGTTAGACCTGCTTGTTTGACTGACCTTATTCTGTAGTGGAGAAAGACAAGACACTGGATAATGGCAGTTAGTGTGTGAGGTGGGAAGGACATTGTGAGGTTATACTGTATAAAAGCTTGAAGTGACTATACAGCCAACTGAGTGACTCAGAATTTGCACTAATGTAACTGAGATCACAACCTGGCTCTAGTGTTTTACTGTTAAAGGAAGATTGCAATAAAGAGATGTGGTAGGATAAATATCACCAAATTGGTGAGGAAAAGAAAGTTTTACAAACACTACCTTCCATGGAATACTACAAGTTCTTCTGATATGAAATCTATCACTGTAAGCACAGTATTCTATGATTTAAAAACACAAAGTACAATAAATTCAACTGAATTTAAACTAAGCCCTGTTATCTCCTCTCCAAATAGTGCTGTAGAAAATACTGTTTCACTAACATGTTATCATATAATTATACAAACACACATACAGGTCCCAATCCTGCAAACACTTATGCATATGTTTAACTTTAATTGATTGGGACCACTCATATAAAGTTAAGCATGTGTTTCAATATTTGCAGAATTGGGGCATTATTGGGTACTGTTATATATATATATATATACACACACACACACTTAAAGAAACATCAAAGTAAATGTTTACATTTTAAATCTACCACTTGTTTCTTGAAATTACTTTGAATTTTAAATACTTTATTAGTGAATAGTATTCTTATTTTATATCTTAATATTTTTGATGCACTCAGATTTTGTATACATTTGTTCTGACAAAAAGGAACTAAATAAAAATGCAACTACTACTAAGATGATGCTATAGGATTGCCAGGCGTCTGGTTTTCCATTTGAACGCCTGGTCAAAAAGGGATCCTGACAGCTCCGGTCAGCAGCACCGACTGTGCCATTAAAAATCTGGGTGGCGGCACAACCGGGGCCTGGGGCTAAGGCAGGCTCCCTACCTGCCCTGGCTCCATGCTGCTCCCTGCGGCCCTTAGGTGCTGGGACACCCAGGGACTGGGAGGCTCCACGTGCTGCGCTCGCCCTGAATATTGGCTCTGAAGCTCCCATTGGCTGGGAACCGTGACCAATGGGAGCTGCATGGGGCAGGGCCTGGGGTGGTAAAGCAGCATGCACCTTGCAGAGCTGCCTGGCTGCCCATGCGCCTAGAGGCCGCAGGGACCTGGTGGCTGCTTCCTTGGAGCCGTGGTAAGCACTGCTGGAACCCCCACCCCCACGCTGACCCACTGCCCCAGCCCGGAATCCCCTCCCGTATCCCGAACCCCTCATCCCTGGCCCCATCCCAAACCCACACCCCCAGCCAGAACCCTCACCCCAACTCGGAGCCCTGTCCTGTAGCCCAAACCACTCATCCCTGGCCCCACCTCAGAGCATGCACTCCCAGCCCATACCCTCTCCTACACCTCAAGCCCCTGCCCCAGCCTGGTAAAAGTGAGTGAGGTTGGGGACGAGTGAGCAACGGAAGGGCAGGGGGGATGGAGCTAGCTGGGCTCAGAGAAGGTGCATGGCAGGGGTGTTCGGTTTTGTGTGATTAGAAAGTTAGCAACCCTATGATGCCATATGATAGAAAAAATATGAAATGTCTATTTAGTATTAGACTGCATCATTTATGAGCATGCTACATGGTAATTATTTAAATGATATAAAAACTTTCAAGCTGATACATTTTTCAGATATTTCAGACAAATATAAATCAATTCACTTGTCAGATTTTTTAGATGTTTTCTCATGCTTAACTGCAAAGGCTGTTTGATTTTGCAACCAATTCTACAACTGCACCCACTCACGGTAGATTCTTGTGCCTGCATAGAGTTCCATTGACTTCAGTGAGGCTCAGCATGAATTGTAGAATCATGCCCTAGACTGTAAACTCATCTAGGCAGGGCCTCTTTCTTAATATGTGTTTGCACAATGATTAGCATAAAGAGGCCCTGGATTCTTTGTGGGGCTTTTGACACTACTGCCACATAAATGATAAAAAAAAAATCATACTTACAATGTTTCAGTGTGGTAGCCATGTTAGTCTGTATCAGCAAAAAGAACGAGGAGTGCTTGTGGCACCTTAGAGACTAACACATTTCAATAACAATAACAAGCTTTCATGGGCTAAAACCCACTTCATCAGATGCATGGCGTGGAAAATACAGTAGGAACATACACACACACACACACACACACACATACATATATATACACACATATACATATATACACACACATACATACACACACACACACGGGGTTGCCATACCAACTCTAATGAGACAAATCAATTAAGGTGAGCTATTATCAGCAAGAGAAAAAACACATTTGTAGTGATAATCAGGATGACTCATTTCAAACAGTTGACAAGAAGGTGTGAGTAACAGTAAGGGGAAAATTAGCACGGGGAAATAGTAGGGGGCTGAACTAAAACCACTCCAGCGCATCATCAAGGATCTACAATCTATCCTGAAGGATGATCCCTCACTCTCACAGACCTTAGGAGATAGGCCAGTCCTCGCTTACAGGCAGTCCCCCAACCTGAAGTAAATACTCACCAGCAACCACACATCACACAACAAAAACACTAACCCAGGAACTTATTCTTGCAACAAAGCACGTTGTCAACTCTGTCCGCATATCTATTCAAGTGACACCATCATAGGACCTAATTACATCAGCCACACCATCAGGGGCTCATTCACCTGCACATCTACCAATGTGATATATGCCATCATGTGCCAGCAGTGCCCCTCTGCCATGTACACTGGCCAAACCGGACAGTCTCTACGCAAAAGAATAAATGGACACAAATCAGACGTCAAGAATTATAACATTAAAAAACCAGTCGGAGAACACTTCAACCTCCCTGGACACTCAATTACAGACCTAAAAGTAGCAATTCTTCAACAACAAAAACTTCAAAAACAGACTCCAACGAGAAACTGCAGAACTGAAATTAGCAAACTGGAAACCATTAAATTAGTCTTGAATAAAGACTGGGAGTGGATGGGTCATTACACAAACTAAAACTATTTCCCCATGTGAATTCCCCACCCCTTACTGTTACTCACACCTTCTTGTCAACTGTTTGAAATGGGCCAACCTGATTATCATTACAAAAGTTGTTTTCCCTCCTGCCAATAATAGCCCACCTTAATCGATTTGTCTTGTTAGAGTTGGTATGGCACCCCCCATCTTTTCATGTTCTCTGTATATATATATATCTTCCTGCTGTATTTTCCACTCCATGCATCTGATGAAGTGGGTTTTAACCCATGAAAGCTTATGCCTAAATAAATGTGTTAGTCTCTAAGGTGCCACAAGTACTCCTTGTTCTTTATACTTACAATGGAGGTCACCAAAATATGTATCTGTCCTCCAAACAATGAGAAGGGCAATTCTCTTTCATAGCATGAACAGAGCTGTAGTCTCATGGAAAATTTACACCACTATGATCACTATAAATTTGGGTGGCATCCACTATCCTAATAAACCAGAGCACTTTGCCTCCTTTAAGTTTATTCCCCTACCTCATTTGATCCTGCAGTGAAAAAAAAAGATGTAGTTTTGGCCTGCTAAACCCAGGGTTGTGAGTTCAATCCTTGAAGGGGCCATTTAGGGATCTGGGGCAAAAATTGGGGATTGGTCCTGCTTTGAGCAGGGGGTTGGACTAGATGACCTCCTAAGGTCCCTTCCAATCCTGATATTCTATGATTCTGTGCCATCAGACTGTGCTGTTGTAAAGAGGTGATTATTATTTCACTGCAGGATCAAGCAGAAGAAGCTAGGCTGCGAGGGAGCATATATTAATACACAAATGAGTTAATAAATGTATTTAATAATAAAGCTATTAAGGAAAATGCTGGCTAAGTACATTGTCTGGCTATACTGAAAGAGGGATAGGAACCACTTGATCAGGCTGCAACTTTATTATTAGATGTCTGGGGCTACCTGGCAGATAAATGTGTACAGTGCAGGTAACTCCATGATCATTTCAACATCTACCCGGGGGCTCCTGCCAGCCCCCACCCTCGCATTTTCCATCTAGGTTTCCCCAGCCAACCCACTGCTGGGATCTTACCATCACCCTCCCCTCAAACAAGAAGGGTTAAGGTGGGCTATAAGGAAGGGGTTTAGTTCCCTGCTGTGCCAGTCATAGGAGCCCTGAACCCTATCCCTTGCCAATCTGGTGGTGAGGGAAAAATTCCTTTCCAGCCCCCAACCAAACCTGTTATTTTGTCACCTCCAAAGGGAGGGAGGTGGGTGGTGCACTGCCTGGTCTGGGAAAAGTGGCTTCTCCTGCTGGGCTTTCCCTTTATCAACTCCTCAGCACTTCCAGTCTCTGGGGATAAGTCAGCATCATCACGCTGACCTATTCTACTTTTGCCACAGCTCCTGAGCCTCTCACTAACCCCTTTCCCCCTGCCCGTAATGTGCTATACCCCGCCCCCCAACTTAAGGTACGGTCATTTCTCTTGGTATAAATATTCTTTTTCACATTTGAATAAATGAGAAATAAAAACTTATCTCCACATGATGACCATGTACAAATATCATTAAGGATATATGGGATCAGGAGACAATCATGAGGTAATCATTAAAAAGCTAAAACAAAGCGTTATCAGTAATGACAGATAAATTATTATACAGCAAGACTGACTTCATAGCAACAGCAACAGCTTAAGATGTGAATATAGACAACCATTTTGCCATGTATAAACAGCAGGCAAAGACTGTTGCTTCTTTGAGTTTATTTACGGGCCTCAGAGAAAGCATCAGCGTCTTGAAGTATCTGACACCTACTCAAGTCGGGGGAACTGTAAAAAGATAACTGTTTTAAATGTAAAATATTTGTATTGCTGAGAGGTCAGCTTCACTGCTGCTGACTTCATGGCAATTTGCATACCATTAAAGCATTACCCATAATGTTCAGAAATTTTAATTTTAAAGCTGTGCTGTTAAAGATGTTTGCTGAATTGTAAGCATCTAAGACAGCTGGGAAATTTGTTAACACTCCTGAGTGTCAACAAATAGTTACTGTATTTCTGCCTTATCTTGGTGTCTGGTTTAAAAAAAAAGAAAAGCAACCCTCTCCCTCCATTTTACAACAATGAACAAGATCACATCAGTACTGTAATGGAGATAGCTTCCCTTATTATTTTCAATATATTTAAGTTTGTTAAAATGTCACTGTTTTATTATATTTTTGCAGACAAGAGGGGATTATTTCTATTTCCTACATCATTCTAACACAGTTTTTCTTATTAAATCTCTCAGCCCAATAAACGTGAGCATCACATTTGTGTTTCTGTGCTGTGTTTGTGTTCTCGTTCTCCTCTCCTGAACTCCACCACAGCAATCTTTATTTATTTACTGGCTGAAAAGAAAAATTAAAAATGTATAATGTCAAGATACAATCTTTGTTTTCCTTGCCCTGCTGGACTAGTGCTTGACTCTAAAGTATATTTATGCTGGCAAATACTGCTATTAACTCAGTTACCGTACTACATGAACTACAGTTCCTTTGAAATTCTATAAAATAGCTGTACTTAGATGATAATAGAAAGGAAGGAATGAAGTAGGAACAACAAGAATTATTTTACATACTAATAACAACAATTTAGTTATCAAAACAGTACTGAACAAGCATGCCTTTTCATACAGTTCTTTTAAAAATTTAGCTTCCTAGGGTTCTAATAGTATTTTCCTAGGGTTCAGGAATGCACAGTAGCACTCAACCCAGTGCCTATATCCTTATTTCAAAGAGAATCATTCAAACCGACATCCACCCTGTCAAGAATCTTGACTTTGAGCTGCTAATGCAGAATAAAAATCAATATAAATTTTGATCATTTGATGAATATTTGCTTCTTTCTTTAGTGCTTAGGGATTTAAAACTGAAAACTGCTGAATCAAGTCATTCTATTTTTTTGTGTTTGTGCCAACACCAATTTACTACCCTCCTGAAAGTTCCTGAACAAGATGTCTCATGTGGCAAACATGTTGGTTTTTCCTGTCAATCATAACTGTGTGCCAGTAGGGAACCATAAACATTTCCCTTTCATACTCTTAGTGTTCCAAAAAGGAATATTTTGATTATTTCCCTGGAAAAGGTAAACTTGACTTATTTAGACATATTGTAGAATGCCTATGCCTGTTATTCATGGAGTGCTGTTATGCCTAAATTGATACTATCTATTAAAAGTTAAACACTTTATTTTTGGCTCCAGTGACCTCACACAAGAAACACAGTTTGCAGGCAGAATTCAAAATCCCAGTAACACCAACAAGACAAAGAGCTTTACCATCTTTCACCATGTATTTTCTGAAAGATGACAAAGAAATTCTGGCTGCTATAATCAGCACCAACACTTCACAATGTTATTGAGAATGAAAAGAAGACAAGCAGCAGAAAAATCTCCAAAGCTTAGCAATTAAGATGTGACTTCAGTTTGTAGCTAGTTTTAAAAGAAATATACCTTCATTTTTAATATAATGGACTTTTACAAAATGCCTATTGAAATCCTATGTTTCCATAGGGATCTTTTTAAGAAAAAAAGTGTATACATTTGAAAAAGACTTGGATTACTTTAACAAGAACTGTAAATACAAGCAATTTTCATCTTGGAAGAAAAAATGTATACATGATACAGTGGCAGAAGGGCTTTATATTAAGGAGCAATTTTGTTGGTTTCTTATAAATTAAATAAAAGTGGCAGCAGCTGTCTTTCAGAAGGCAGATACAGGCTTGTACAGTCATATGATATTATGTAGACAGATGTTTTAAATAAAATAAAATATTTAGATTGCTAGATATCTCGCTAGATACAAAGGCAATTATAGGATGTCTTTGTTAAATTAAATTTCTCATTCTTTTGAGAGGAAAAAAAAAGAAAGAATTGTCTTGGAAACAGTTCCAACAGGAAATGATCATATATCTAAAACAGCTGGAGACTGTAACTAATATAAATTTACTTGAAAATAAAAATGCTGCCTGCCTCTGGAGACGTGCTGTAACATGCAGGAAAAAACAGATGAGAATATAACATTATTTTTAAAAACCTCAGGTCATATCTATGTATCATACTAAGATGTGATCCACTGATGTACAGAGGGTATTCATGGTTTAGAAAAAGTAATAGAACAATTAAAAGCCCAAACTGCAACAAAAAATAAAATCTTTTTTGTATCAATAAAAAATATTCTTCTGACAAATTCTACCTTTCATAAAACAGGTTAGACACTTTACTTTGGCATTGATTATAATATGATACTATTTTATTGTATTACCTAGACAAAATGTAATGGAAACCTTTTATCTCTGCACTTTAAGGTGAATTTTCAGTCACATGTTTCTTATATATATCAAAGTTCCAAAAATAACTTTAAAAAGGAATCAGAGGGGTAGCCGTGTTAGTCTGGATCTGTAGAAGCGACAAAGGGTCCTGTGGAACCTTATAGACTAACAGAGGTATTGAAGCATAAGCGTTCGTGGGTGAATACCCACTTCTTCGGATGCAAGCAGTGGAAATGTCCAGAGGCAGATATAAAAGTGCAGGGAAGATTCAGGCTAGAGATAACGAGGTAAGCTTAATCAGGGAGGGTGAGGCCCTCTTCTAGCAGTTGAGGTGTGAACACCAAGGGAGGAGAAACTGCTTTTGTAGTTGGCTAGCCATTCATAGTCTTTGTTTAGTCCTGAGCTGATGGTGTCAAATTTGCAAATGAACTGAAGCTCTACAGTTTCTCTTTGGAGTCTGGTCCTGAAGTTCTCGGGCATTGGCACTCTCACTGAAGAACTGTCCGGATATGTGGACTCTCTACTCAGACCCTATGCCACCAGCACTCCTAGCTATCTCCGTGACACCACTGATTTCCTGAGAAAACTACAATGCATTGGTAATCTTCCAGAACACACCATCCTAGCCACCATGGATGTAGAGGCTCTCTACACAAACATCCCACACACAGATGGAATACAAGCTGTCAGGAACAGTATCCCTGATGATGCCACAGCACAACTGGTTGCTGACCTCTGTGATTTTATCCTCACGCACAATTAGTTCAAATTTGGTGACAATATATACCTCCAGACCAGTGGCACCGCTATGGGCACTCGCATGGCCCCACAATATGCCAACATCTTTATGGCTGACCTGGAATAACGCTTCCTCAGTTCTCGTCCACTCACGCCCCTTCTCTATCTACGCTACATTGATGACATCTTCATCATCTGGACCCATGGGAAAGAAACTCTGGAAGAATTCCACCACGATTTCAACAGCTTCCACCCCACCATCAACCTTAGCCTGGACCAGTCTACACGGGAAGTCCACTTCCTAGACACCATGGTGCAAATAAGCGATGGTCACATTAACACCACCCTATACCAAAAACCCACTGACCGCTATGCCTACCTACATGCCTCCAGCTTCCATCCCGGACACACCACACGATCCATTGTCTACAGCCAAGCACTGAGGTACAACCGTATTTGCTCCAACCCCTTTGACAGAGACCAACACCTACAAGATCTTCACCAAGCATTCTCAAAACTACGCTACCCACATGACGAAATAAGAAAACAGATCAACAGGGCCAGACGTGTACCCAGAAGCCTCCTGCTGCAAGACAAACCAAAGAAAGAAACCAACAGAACTCCTCTGGCCATCACTTACAGTCCTCAGCTAAAACCTCTCCAACGGATCATCAGTGATCTACAACCCATCCTGAACAACGATCCCTCACTTTCACAGGCCTTGGGAGGCAGGCCAGTCCTCGCCCACAGACAACCCGCCAACCTGAAGCATATTCTCACAGGCAACTACATACCACACCATAATAACTCTAACTCAGGAACCAATCCATGCAACAAACCTCGATGCCAACTTTGCCCACATATCTACACCAGGAACACCATCACAGGACCTAACCAGATCAGCCACACCATCACCGGTTCATTCACCTGCACATCCACCAATGTAATATATGCCATAATATGCCAGCAATGCCCCTCTGCTATGTACATCGGTCAAACTGGACAGTCCTTACGCAAAAGGATAAATGGACACAAATCAGATATAAGGAATGGCAATATACAAAAGCCTGTAGGGGAACACTTCAACCTCCCTGGACACACAATTGCAGACCTAAAGGTAGCCATTCTGCAGCAAAAAAACTTCAGGACCAGACTCCAAAGAGAAACTGTAGAGCTTCAGTTCATTTGCAAATTTGACACCATCAGCTCAGGACTAAACAAAGACTATGAATGGCTAGCCAACTACAAAAGCAGTTTCTCCTCCCTTGGTGTTCACACCTCAACTGCTAGAAGAGGGCCTCACCCTCCCTGATTAAGCTTACCTCGTTATCTCTAGCCTGAATCTTCCCTGCACTTTTATATCTGCCTCTGGACATTTCCACTGCTTGCATCTGAAGAAGTGGGTATTCACCCACGAACGCTTATGCTTCAATACCTCTGTTAGTCTATAAGGTGCCACAGGACCCTTTGTCGCTTTTAAAAAGGAATACAACTCAGAAAAGCCAATACCTAGCCATTCAAGCTCTATTCTTACTTTTATTGGGCCGGATCCTTCAGTTTTTGTTCTAAAAAAAATCCCATTTACTTAATTGAGAATTTTGCCAGAGTAAGGGCTACATGATTGGTCCTTATGTTAAACCCTACACAAATATAAGTGATATATTCTGGCACATGAACACAAAACCTAATATAACCATTTTGCCCCTCCCAGTCTTGATGGAAATAGAAGAGTTTGACTGACTGCATCAAAAATTGTCTAGAATTATTGCTATTTTTACTTTCCTCCAAGATCTCAATTACAGCTTATCATTCCTGAGTACACTAGACCTGATCCTGCATACGCAACCTGGACAAGCATCTATAGGACAAAGCTTACCAGTAAAGCAAATAGCAGTGAGCTGTGTATGTAATGATGAAATAAAATTATTTGAAAGGCATTGGATAGTATGCACTGTATCACAAACCCCGACATTTAAGTATCCTCTGAGTGGCTGCAAGCCTCCTGGAAATTCAATAGGACTTGAGAGTACTCAGCACCTTTTTGGGTACAGCTTTTCAATCTTTGGTTTGGAATTGCAGTTCAAATTCTTCAGGCCTTTTCCAGTACTATTGTTCTACCAGTATTTGCAGAACCTACCCATTGCTTGCTTACCTAGTAAGCGTGATAATCTAGAAACGCATTGTTCAGGGTTTGTTGGTAACATTCTGTTTATTTTTTTTCTAATTAATAGAACAGAACATATGACAAACAAAGCATCTCTGTTGAACTATCTAATGAACGCCTATTACATCGTAGATGTTTGAACACCTATACTATAGTCTCTTTATGACATGAGCTGCAGATGCCATTATAAACACCTTTCAGAAAGACTCAAACTGAATCTTTCTTCATTTTCAATAGTATGTATCTTTGGGTCCACTAACACCCAAAGAGTACTAAACTCAGTAATCTTGTCAATACACTGGTTTTAGGAGATTTTTACCAAAGAGATCAGTTATATGAGGTACTGACAGCCTTCTCTTCAATGTTGTATCATTTCTTATTCAAAATACACTATATTATAGAATTGTTACATTGTTACAGTACTCCATCCTATCATGATCCTCACAAAGATGTGGCACTTGGCTTTACTTATGTTTGGTCAGAATTTAACATAAAAGATTAATGCAAATGTTATTTTTGCTATTTGGGGGAGTTGTACCAAAGCATGCTAGGTGCTTTTCAGAATAAAGAGAATGACCAAATTAGAGCTGGGTGAACTTTTTTGCACAAAACTCTTTTTTGGTGAAAAATAGATTTGGTGACATAAGTGTTTTGCAAATTTGTGTTGATTTTGCATAATTGTTTCGGTTTGAAAAAAATCCAATAATTTAAAAAAAATCAAAATGTTTTATTTTTAAATTTTGGAAACAAAAGGTTTAGATATTTTTGGTTCAAAATTACCTTTTGTATCAACATTTCCTTTCCTTGTATATTATTTTTAACATTTTAAATACATTTTTAAATGCTCAAAATTGAAACTAAACATTTTGTTTGACCCAGAACAATTTTGTTAACTATTTGATCTGCCAAAAACTTTGAAAACTTTTGTTGCTGTTTGACCCTAAATGAAGTTTCCCCTAATTTTTCAAAATTCCCAATGAACCAGAAAATGTGTTGTTTGCCCAGCTCTAGACAAGGTACCTACCCTGATGACTATGCGATCCAAATTTTAAATATGTTACAACCAGGGTAACAAATAATAGTGAGGGAAGTGAGGACAATGATTATATACACATGGTTACATTATATACACAACTCTTGGCAATTCAATTGTATTATAAATACATACACATTTATAAATTATTATTGACTGATCACGGAAGAAGTGAGCCTTAAGAACAGATTTGAATGAGAGCAGAATACAAGTATAAAGATGTCACAAACAAAGGGATGAATGAAGACAGTCATGGGATAGATGCACTGGGGATTGAAGATGGCAATAGTGGTGTGGCAGACAGTTTGGTAGCTGACAGATTCTATTTTAATAACTAGGTAGGAGTTAAGCTACACAGGACCTTGAAGGTGGAATTACACTTGTCAGCAAATACTACATGCTACATTATGGCATGGGATTTCTAGACTAATGAGAAACACATTGTTAAAAATAAACTGATAGCCATTTGGCCTTCAGTGTGGACCCCTGCTTTCACAATCATCTGAAGTGATTCTCCCTCACTGCTACTAGATACACTTCCTTTAAAGATCCCCCTTCTGCTTATAATACCAGCGTTGGTTTCTATGTGTGGTTGAACTTGCAGACACATTATCTGCAGGTAATGTTAAGCGAATAACTCACTGACTATCTGATTAATTTAGCTTTGTTTTCTCCTTGTGGAATATCTGCAAGCTGATCATTACTTCTCACATTTATTCATTATTCAAAAGTATTTCAGAATTTTTGTGAATGTTTTTAACATTGATTGCAAATAGTTCTCTGTGACTATTCAATATTTGCTATTTCAGCAGCATTGGCTAGTTGTAATTGGTTTGATAATGACATTTGGAAAGGTGCTGGTGCCTTATAAAATGCTAATGATTTTGCTTAGTTGTTTCGTATTCCTTCCAAACTTTCCTGTCTGCATTGTAGCTGTTGTAAAGCAAGTTGAAGTCTTCTCTGATTATAACTCCCAAAATACATAGTAACCAATCAGGGTCTAATGAGTAAAACCAGGATGCTAACGGATGAAAGCTTTTTGTAATTTGTGCTTAATTTTTTTTTTATTTCTATTTTACTTTGTCTCTCTTCTGTTCCTCAAAAGTGGAGATGTTTTCATGGCTGTTTGAGTGTTAATCTTGTGCTAGGACTCTGAACATCTACTCCAGTTTCCTACCAGGTTTTTCCAGCTGCTCTTAATGTATTATTGTTAGCATTCTGCCATCTGACATCTTGATGGTACCATAATGGGGAAATGAATGTTTCGGTATTTTTCCTAAGAGTGTTGTAAAATCCCTGTTTCCTTGTCTAATTCTACACAGTCTGATATATTTCTTGTTGTCAAATCTCACCAACTGTCACTAGGTTTGTTCTATCAAAATCTTAGTATTTGATTTGTGCAATCTCTCCATGATGTTCCTACCAACATATTTGAATTTGCATTTTTACCTATTTCTGTGACTATTGAGTTATACAACATATGCTATCAGTATAACATATTTTCACTTCAATCAATACTTAAAACAAGCTTAACTGATATGACGATAGCATATTAGACCACAAAATAATATGCATCCCCAGTGTCACCTTGCTGGGTTAAAACCTTACATATGGAAATCGTCTGACGTTTGATAGTTGATTTTGTCTGCAGCCAAAAGAAGACACATTTTGGTCCTCAGAAACCAAAGTGCAACTATTATATTCTAGTCTGCCAAGGATAGTAGTTAAAGATGTTGATTTTCAGTAGTCATGAGTAAGACTACAATCTGTTTGTGTACATATGTTTAGAAGATGAAGAAGGTACTTTCTTCCATTATTGTGTCAGAAGTGTAACTAATGAAACCATGTTTACTTCGGGCATTCAGCTCATGTTAGACCATGATCTGTTTCAAAGACACAGAAGAAACATGTGAGTTATAAAGCCTCTAACAACCACAATTATATGGTTTAGGATACAGTCTTACTAGAAATGAAATAAAGAAGCAAGATACACCACTGTGTCATTGATCCATCTCCGAGAGATAAAAAAGTGATAACTATTTGATAAGTGAAAAGCCACCATCATAGGTGCTGGGCTGTGGCAGCACCGACTGGTTTGAAGTGGTTTCCATCATATATAGAGTTTACAGTTTGGTTCAATGACTCTCAGCACCGCCATTATACAAATTATTCCAGCACCTCTGGCCACCATAGTATTTTAAAATAAATCTTTTAACTACAGATGGGTCAAGGAACTTAGGTTTGGTCTTGCAAAAACTCCTCCATTGAATTTTGAAAAACTGAGTCTGAGATGGTTTTGATCCAGCTTCCATTTTATCTGAACCATGACAGTTTTATAGGAGAAGCTTCAGATTAAAAGTTACAGTTTTGGATCATCTATAATAATTTTCATATAAAGCTGTGTGGAACAGGACTTCTGACATTATGCTCCTGTGTAGAGTTTAGATAGAATTTCCAATCAGTTTGATTACATCTATTTCTAGTACTTTGTTAATCGCTTCCTGAAGCTGCTCATTAAAAGCTCCCAGGTTGACACATAATTCTGTGGTGGCTGAGACACGGATCTGGAATATGATCACAACACTTGGCTTGGCTGAGAAGTAAACTGTAACATTGCTCACTTTATCACAAGTGCAGCTTTCCCAGTTGATAAAATGGCTTAACATCTTATGTAACACTGGCCATTTGTTTCAGGAGGAACAAACTGAATCTTTACCATTAAATTCATATTGAATTCTATATGTGAGTGAACTTCATTCTCTCTTTTGACAATGGAATTGCAGCAAGACCCTAGTACTGCAATTTAACATCTCTCTTGCAACAGCCACAGAAGTGATGACAGCCCTAGACAATAATCACATGCCAATACTATGGCGTTTACCTACTGACTGAAAGCTCTCATAGCCCTAATCAATAACTGAACCGACCAATTCCACTGTGCTGCATGTAACTGGTGATATTATCCCTTTAAGTGTGTTATTTAAGTTTGCAATGCAGTTAATTGAAACCCTAGTAGATGCAAATCAAAAGTTTCAGCCTTAATTGAGATATTTTGAAAATTGAACCCATTGCTTCAGGCAGGTGCTACATGAGATTCCATTAATATAGGTAATTAACATTAGCCTCTGCTTTAATTAACATGCACACTTTAATTAGTAAAGCATTAACCAACATTAAAAATCTGATCTTCGTGCATCACAAAAACTGTAAAGTTATGAGTACTATGTTATTTTTTTCCAAGACTGTAAATCACGCAACACATCAAAATTTAAAACTACATCAGATTTAAAATATTAAGTAGATTTACAAAATAGATAAAAATCTCAAAATATTCAACATATTTAACCTAACATATTATAAATGTTATGAAAGCTTTCTTAGTGTATATTTTAAAAAATATAATTAAATTTAAAATTATGCCAGCTGCTCACAGTTAACCCTAGGGTAGACTTCAGGGCTAACTACAAACAGCAGACACAATTTTAAACATGATAGTTCTGTCTACACTGAGTGCTAAATTGTATTTAACATCATGTTTGTTAACACATTTTATAACATTATGCCATTTCTCAGGGTAGACAAGCCTATGGCTTCAAAGAAAAGTTTGAAAATGTGACCTGAATGCAACCAATGCAGTCTTGTGTTTTTGATTTTGCAGAGAGTCTAAAACAATAGCTTTGAGAAGTATGAACTGTCTTAATGGGTTGTTAACTATGAAACCCCCTTCTCTGGAGTGGCCCCCTGCTGATACTACTTTAGCACAGAACTCTGTGGCCTTGTCTAAGGCACTGGTGCAGACCTAGCGTACCTTGGTCCAAATCATGGTTTACACTGGTGCACCACGTAAACAGTAGGTGTTGTACTGGTGCAGTTACGTTGGCCCTATGACATCAAACATTGCCTCTCCCACACCAAACAGAGGTAGGCCACTCCAGGAGGTCAGGGTCACCATGTGGGTAGGAACTTGGGTTCCAGCTAGTATGAATATCCTGAGAATAGAGTTCTTACAGTATTTAGAAATATATTGGGACTGGTTCTGATCTCTCACATGTCTATCAGGAGTAAATCTGTTTAAATAAATGGAATTGACTGGTGCAAAATTGGAGAGAGTGAAATCAGAATCAACCCCAAAGCCTCTAGAATGTCTCAACCCATCCCATAAGCTCTCTATTTTTCTTACAGCAGTAACCTCACCCTACTTAAAACTTGAAGACATACAGCATTTAAACAGAGATATTTACTTTACTTTTGCTATTAATGCTAATGGTTCAGGGTATACAAAAATAAATACAAGCTTTCTCCCTCACCCTACAGCTTCTATTGTTTGATCCTACATGAAAGTCATAATTGTGTTTTTATTATATTACAATCTTTTACACATGGAAATGAATACGTCATAATTCAGCATTATGACTTCACTGGAGTCTCAGATGTGATGTGAAAATAGCTTGCAAGTCAGAGGCAGAAAACAGTATTCAAATTTAGATTATTTTGAAAATTAGCAAAAGCTTGAGAAACAAACACATAAAAGAAAATCTATGTTCAGCTTGAATATATTTTGTTGTTTTCTATATTAACTTCCTGTATGTTTTGAAATACAGTTCCAAATAATGTAAAGTTATCTTCCTCTGCCTAGTCTTTCCCTTCTGGTGTTCATTTACTCATCTAATCTCGATAGTTCTTGCTTTAAATGTAGCAACAGGCTCTGTCCCTTACCACTTCATTGTTACTCTGAAAAAGGATTTCTGGTCCATACATTTTTATGTCCCTCATGTGTCTTTTCTCTGTACATACTAGTGGCACATGTATTAGTTGTTGATAAAGAAAATCATAATTAGTGATTGTTTTGACAAGGCAGTCATTTGAGACCCAGTCATAAAATTATTACACATTTGGCACTCTCACTGAATTTGATAGTGAAACAACTGCAGGATTTTAAAGGGCTACATTCTCCATTCAGGTTGCATGCATAATAAATGTTAAAGAGAGCTATGCACACACATTGAGAGGAGAATATACCCTTACAGTCGTCAGAGCCTCTAGACGTTATTGGGAAAGATTTTGCAAAATGTCTTCAGTGCACATTGTCAAATTTAAGCACTTGTTTCCATGGACTAAGTCCTATGTTGTGTTTCACATTCAACGCATGCACACACACACACACACCCTTCTCAAATGTAAAACTTTCCAGACACTGAATTTACAGTGCTGCCTGCTAAAAAGTGCTGGATCCCCTAGGTGCAATTTGCAAGAGTTTGTGGGATACTGCAGAACATTTTGTGGAATTTTGATAGTTTTCTATAAAGCTAAATTAACACTTGACTATGTGCTTTATAGATTATACAATTGAATTGGCCCATTTTTAATCCTTAGAATAAAAGCCAGAGATTAGGTCAAATTCTGTCCTGACTTGCACCCTGAGCAGCCCCAGGAAAGTCAGGGTACTACTGATTTCTATAGGGTAATTTGTCCTTTTATTTTAAAAATAGAGATTTTTACATGCACACTTTCAGGACTACATGCACTTGCTGTTGTTTTCTTCATGCAAATACATACCTAGATACCATTTTATGTGGCCTTTGTAGCTAATAATCAAATCAGTTTGCTGTTGTCATATTTATTTAGTTTAATTTACTAATAACTACATACTTTATTCACATGGGGATAAAGCGGAAGGTATGTGAAAATGAAAAAAGAAAAAAATGCTTCAAAAATTGCATGGATGACCATGTTGAGAATTAACATATGCTCACTCAGAGTTAAGAAACTGTTAGGCTATCAATTATGTGGAGGCAGAAGCTCAAGGAAAACAGTGGAAATCCTGGTCTCAACTCTGTGGATTTTGGAACATTCATGCAGAAGGTCAACTCCTCTGAATGATTTGTAGAAACCATCCTCATGCGAACCTAGCAAAGTAGCCAACTTGCTGGTTATGCTCCCACTAGTCCCTTCATCTTTATCTGTACATTACCTAATCACCAGCTGGGGTCAGATCACAGAATCATAGAATATCAGGGTTGGAAGGGACCTCAGGAGGTCATCTAGTCCAACCCCTGCTCAAAGCAGGACCAATCCCCAACTAAATCATCCCATCCAGGGCTTTGTCAAGCTGCTCCCTGGCCTCCACCCGCTGGGCCACTAAAGAGACTGATCACCCTGTTAAACTCCTCTCTTAGGGCAATGGAGACCACACATCAGAAGATGCTGGTGCAATGAGAGGTATTAACCTTATGATTGGAAATCTGCTGTACATAGAGTGGATTTTCAGGCCACAAAGGGCTGCTTGCTACTCCATCCAATAGGTAATCTTCAATGCTTTATAGCCCCAGCAACATGTTTGTGTGAAGGGAATTCTGTAGGCTTGGAGTCAGAATTAAGTATACAGCACATTCTATATTCTCCATTAGGACCACTATAACACAGCATGAATATCCTTCCCTTTCCTCCGCGCAGCAAAAGAGGGGACATATGGCCCAGAAATTCTACCATATTAAAATCAATTCTTCATCTCCTCCCTGTAACCACCATTCCGGATTCTCCTTATGTAGAATAATTCAGACTTCAATAAACCAATATTCTATACATTTTAATCTACAGAGTTCATAATGATCCAGTGATATTTCTCTGTAATACATAAATTGTTCCAGCTAGACTACAACTATATGTACATTTTTAACCAAATGATAATTGATATTCTGTGGGACACTACATTAAAGTGAGTACAGTCTTCTGTAATTACTAAAAGGGATTTGTGTGTGTGTGAGAGACACACAGCATCTGATATCCTAATTACCATCAAGAACAATGACCTTTCTTAGGACATGGAAATACATAGATAGTCTCCCTTAGGAACTGAAAAGATAACTTACTTCTGTCTCCTATGAAAGTTTATGAATAATTTGGCAAACTATGAGTAAAAACTATGAAAACCATACCATGAATGTAACTTTTGAAATTAAGTCACTGAACCTATTTTGAAACTACATTTCATCTTTCCACATTTAAATTGCTGTAATATAAGAGGCAATGGAATATTATAAACAGTCACTCTGATAGGCATAATACACAGCGCACAATGTGTCATTTGTAGAACCACGTTCCTTTTAAAAGATAGCGGAACAAATTACCTCATGCACTACATTCTCAAATTACAAGGTATGTACTTTTGATGTTTGGTTATAACTCCAATTAGCATTAATAAATTCCAACATGATATAATCTACTTTTGTTTTAAAAAAACCCAACTTTCATTATATTCCAGCCACAAACTGGGAACACTCTACTTTTGTGCTGTTTGTTTTCTCTTTTGCTTGTATTATTCTACTAAAAGCCTGAAAATAGCACTTCTTTCCCTATTGATTTTGTCATTTGGAAACACAGATATATTCCCACTTTGTGTTTCCAGTGGACCTTTAGTTTCCTTGCTTGTTGGTGCACCAGTATGGTTGATGTCAATGGACTATCAGGAGAGGCATTTGGCAGTCTGCTACAGTGCCAGCAGGGGGAGCTCACTTTTTGTTTGTGCAATGAAATACTGATCTTAAAAAAAGTTCTCTTTAAAAAAGTGATGGATAGTTTTTTTAAAACCCTCTGAAAGCTGGAGATTTCTCCTCATCTAATAATTTTTATAGTCCAAATTGTATGTCCAAAATTATATCCCTTTTATTATTAGTAATGCAGTCATAACACACTTAAACGTTACAGTGCAAAACCAAATGTGCTAAATTCATTCTGGGAGTAAATGCATTGAAACCAATAGAATTACACCAGGACTAATTTGGCCCAATATGTGCTAGTTGCATTTTATATCATTTTTAGAACAGAATACAGGAAGAAACTGTAGAAACTTAGTGAAAACTTTGCAGCAAAATTAAATGTAAGACAAGTTTGATCATGTATTTCTCCTTGCCAATTGGCATACATAATAGAAAAATGGTAGAGAATAGGTTAAACAGTCTAAAAGGATTTTAACCTTAAATTTGACAGAAGCTAAATGGCTGTGACATTGGGTTCTTCTACTTTATTCCAGCTAGTAATCCACCTTCAAAGTTCCTGTCAGGTAAATGACCTTGTATTTCATTAACTGATAATTAAATGGATTTATTCCACTAACGGTTTTAATTAAAATGCTAGAAATATTGATTACCCCTCTCATCCTTATTCCCCCAGATGAAAAAAAGGTTTTAGGAATGTTTATTTAGAGAAGACAGAGAATTAAATTAGATTGAATCTCTATGAGACCCGAAGACTGGTTCTTTCATTTCTGCTGCTCAAGCAGAAAAAGGTTTCAATTTTTTGATGTTTGATTAATTATTTTGAAATCCATTTATGCTTACCTTGGTGTTTAATTAAAAATGTCATTTTTAGCATAATTTAATTGGCTATCTGTGGAAGACTAACTTCGAACTTATATATTAAATATTTTTTATTTGGGGTAAAAGAAACTTTTTACTTATTTGCTTTTGCCATAAAGGTATCTTCTCATGAATGAAGAACTAAGAAGGTCTGGAGCTTAATTGGATTTTCTACATTTGAATATGGGAATACATATGCTTATAACTAATGCAGGTTTATTTGGTTGTACACTTGAATCCATTACGTATTCATTCAGGAAAATTAATCTAGCAAACATGGAGTATGCTCCTCTAAATATGCTGGATTTGCTGTTGTATACATTAACAATGCATGTATCACAAAACTGTCTTCAGCATGTCCACATATACTTTTATTTGGGGGGACATAGCTCTCTTACAAGTGATTTGATATATAACACTGCCATAGTGCATCCAGTCAATTTGTAACCAGTTGCTTTATAATCTCACCATCAAAAATGATGATAATCTTAGAAAGGAAGAGTTAGTTTATTTTGGTTTTAGATATTCATCCAAAATGTACATACTAACTTGCTCACACAAAAATACGGGGGGGTTATGTACAGATTTTTCTGATTTTTTAAATAAAACTATATTTTAAAATATCTAAAATCTGATTTCTATATCAGCAAATAATTCATAAACAGCTTTTTAAATTATATATGAGAACTAAATCAAAGTTTGATGTTCCTTTTTAAATCGCTAATAAATGAAATGTTTGTTGTGGTCTAAATAAAACCAAATACATTTTGTACCAGCTCCTATCTCCAGAAAATCTGTTCCAAAGTACTATGCATGTACAACTATAGCACTAGAGAAATAAAATAATAACCAAAATAATAATTGTGAAGCATGTGCTTCACTGAAGTATTGAAGTACAAAGGGACTGCTCACATACCTAAACTTAAACACCTGATCAAGTTCCTTACTGACTTAGTGTCTTTATGTTTACAGCTGGGTTCCATCTTGTGTTTACTTGTGAACTCAATCTTATAGCAAAAAAGTTCACACAAACATGAAGTTATCAGTCTCACAAAATACTAAACGTTAGGGATGGAAATACTTGTAACTGTAGGCCACATTTTTCATTGAATTTATATTGTGAAATAAAACATGATTCAATTCTGTAGACATATATGTCTTTGGGCTCTCAGTCTGTTGTCAAAAATATACAAATTATATATATTATGTAGACTGTGCAATTTATAGCTTCTTTCCACTTTTTCTTTCAAGTGTTTATTGGAGAAGTTTTTAGTGCCTGATGGAAAGCCTGCTGAAATCAATGAAAAGACCATTAGTCAAAATAGTTGTCTTAAGTATACCATTTCATTAGGGTCAGTTTAGAATGGCATGTAAGTGTTGTGAAGTTCTGAACAGGAAGTCAGCATGCTCGATGCCTTTGAGACAGTTTGATTATAGTGGCTTTCTGAATTGTCATAGCTAATATAAGAATGAGATGGTTCAAGTGTCTTAGAAGTTCCTTGAGATTCATTCCCTGCAAAATATTCCCTGATTTTTAACAAGTAACTATGTAAAAACACAGCAGGTGCCTGTGTGAGCTGCAATAGATTTAAGGAGTCTAATTGTATAAGTGTGCCCCTTTATAACTTCCCCTGTTTGAGGACAATGAATCCTCCCTTCTATGTGTGCACTCATGGATACATTTGCAAACCACTGCATGTGATTTCAGTCATGCAGCGTCCAGTCAAGCCAGTGAGAGTCCAATATCTAATACACTGTATAAGGCCCTATTCTGCAAACACTAATGGGAGTAACTTTACGCACATAAGTACTCTAATTGAATTTAATGGGAGTATTCCTGTGCCTATGGTTATTCACATGTACAGGCCCATAATGCTTTTCAAACATATCCCTGCGTGCTAATGAGATTAGTGGGATGGGATCTACTGTTTGCTTCCAAGTATATACTGTAAAGTACTGCAGACAGTAGGCAGGGTCTTTTCTGTCAATGGTCCACCCCTTTGGAACTCTATCTGCCATGGCATATCGTCACTGACATTTTAAAGGGGGAACCAACATTTTTATTGTTAGCATTTTATTTTTGAGTTATTTTATTTATTGTTGCTTTTGCTTTTATTTTTGCTTTTATTGATGTTTTGTGGCTGTGGGGAGAAGAGTTGTGTTCTTTTCATTTAATCTTCTGCTATTGATTTTCTTACTATCTAATTTGGTTAAATATTCTATTGTATTGCTTAATTTTGTGAAGGCACCATGTAATCTCTGAGCATGTGTTGCCAAGAAATTAAAATGCTGATGAGCTAGTAGGTATTTTCCATGTCTACCTTCAATGATTCTTTCTATTACTGCTGGAATGAATAAGGAAGGAAGGAAAGTGAAAAGTGTCAAAGGGTTGTGTTAGTGACTCAGATTTTCATGGAGAAAGGAGGATGGAAAGCAGGTGGAAGATTTTCAACAAAGAGCTATGGTTATTCAGAAATAATGCAAGCCCACACCCACATACAAGTGCTATTTGCCTTTACTATTTGCCACAATTGGGAACTATTTAATTGGTTTGTTTTCAGAGATGTGTGAAATAATTTTTAAAGGTACACATTGTATAGTTTTTACTGCCTTTTCTCTGAACTTTGAGGAACTAGTCAAGATGAATAACTTTATTTTTAACATTGATATATGACACATTTTAACCTGTCTACATACAAAAGTAGTGCTGTTAACAATTACAACTTTCTTCAAGTATGCTATGAATCACTGTATTCCTTTTTCCTTTTTTCATGCACCATTGCCACTATCTTACCTTCAGCGGTTTTGCTAGATTTCAATGAAGATGGAACCAGAGGGCACACATTAGAATTTTATATCAGTTCAAGAACGGGAGAGAAGAAAGACATATGAAGCTAGAATGACATTCATTGAAGGTTCCCTAGGGAAGATAACACATGTTTTTGTCTTTCACCTGCTAGGCATGCTAAATCAGTGCAATGATAAGCTAATTTATGAAATATATTTCATTGAAACCTGGACATCTTTACTGTGCTAGTTCAGCTATTAGATTTTCAGAAATAATGGATGCCTAATTCAAAAAATGTAAAAAGACTTGGATTTTTTAAGGTAATGCTTACAATATATCTTTTCCAGAGCTCTCTGGGTTTTGACCTACAAAGAACCATTTCAAAAGCAATTAGGATTAGCCAAAAGTTAAAATAAACATTCATTACCCCTGTAAAGCAAGTCATGCTGGTGCTATTTGTTACCATATCAAACCCAACACAGGATTCTTACTCAGGTCCTTATTTTCTTTTAATATTCTGAAATATAAAACACAGAAATAATCTGTCTAGATAGACCTAACATTTGGACTGTTTGAAACACAGTTATCAAAACAGTGACTCAACCCCACTCCATAAATGTTATATTGAGATCCAATTTTGACTCATTCATTTCTTATAAAGGAAGGAATAGGCTGCTTTGTTGTTCCTCAGCAACTACAGTACACAGAAGTTGACACTTCATCTTCTCAAGAAAGATCTACAGGGTGTCTCAGTTCAGAGAGAATGAGGGAGAACTCCCTAGAAGATTTCAGAGCTCTGTTTTGTTTGTGGGAGAGGTTAGTGCATTGCTATTGATGGAACATTGCAGTAGCATGAAGGTATGCAATAGTGATATCATAGCCTTCTTAACCACCAAATGAATATCTGAAATCCTATGATGTTCTCATATATGTCAGTAGTGTCTGAGCAGCTCAATCACTACACAATCTATTCCATATACCAAATAAAATTAAATTACATTATAGTTCAGTCACATAAGTATATGTACCCCAATGCAGCAAATATTTATACATGAACATAAATTTAAGAAAATTAGTTGACTTTAAAACTTTACTTAAAGAGAAGCATGTGCATAAGTTTTAACAGGATTGGGGTCATAGACTGCATGTAAACATAAGATTAAACTGGAGTTCAGGTTCACATGACTTACGTTTCCTAATTTGTGATTTCTTAACTGTTCAATTTCAGTGGTACAGTAACATTTTTTTGTATTTAATATTCTAGATTTTTATTCTGAAAGAAAAGAAAATGTGACTCTCACAAATTCTGGCAGCTGCACTAGTGTGGCTTGAATTTTCCCTGCTCTGGACCAAATGGGTTTGTAGAGTTTGGACTCTCCCACAGTTGTACCACTGCAGATAATAAACATAAGTCCCCAGTAATTCCCATGACACCTGGGTGTGGAGTTCTACTTTCCCAAAGCCATTCTTTTCAATTCTGTCTCCCAAGCAGCCATCCTTATAGACCCTGATTCAGGAACGTACTTAAGCACGTGACTGACTTTAACTACATGAGCAGCTCCAGTGAAGTCACTGAGGCTACTCACATGCTTAAAGTTAAATACATGGTTAAGTACTTGGCCGAATTACCATGGTCCTTTCCCCGGGCAACCATGCAAGGGGCAGGGGAAAAAATGAACTGAAGTTAACGCCTCATAGACCAGGTAACACCCCTGAAGCCTCTCAGATGTCTTAAGCTGCACATCTCCCATCTTTTGGGTGCACACCCTAAAACCTAACAGAAGTTTCTACATTTTAAAATAGTCATAGATTTGTTGAATCAACAGCAAATTTTTAAAACCTAACAAGGAAACTACTCCTCAATAAGATGCTATTTACATTCAATGTTTCAACTTTCAAAGCTGTTTCTGAGTTTAAAAAAAATTGATGCATTTTCTCATCCTCTAAAACAGCTGAAGTTAGACTGGATTTCCAAAATTTAATTTCCAAAAGGAGAATTTTCAGAAGATTGTGATTCAAAGCAGACTCCTGTACATGTGCGGAGCTCCACTGAAATCAATGGGCATTTTCTTGTGCACAATGAGTTGCAGGATCAGGGCTTTAACTGGGTTACATACTGCAGATACAAAGGGCCAGATTCTCAAAGGTATTTAGAAGCTTAAAATTCAGATGGCACCCTATGGGATTTTCAAAAGTGCCTAAGCAGGTAGGTGCTTAACTACCACTGATTCCACTAGATGGCTATTTGAAACTTTGGGCACCTAAATGCCTGTGTAAAACAGGCCATAAGTGACTGCTACCAGAGCCGGCGCTTTCACTAGGCGACCCTAGGCAGTCAATCGCCTAGGGCGCCAGGATTTGGGGGGTGGCGGGCGGCTGCTTCCTGCCTCCCGGCTCCATGCTCAGCTCAGTGGCTGAGCATGGAGCTGGGAGTCAGGGGGCGGCTCGCCGCAGCTGCCTCCTGCCTCCCGGTTCCGTGCTCGGCTGAGCCTGGAGCCGGGAGCTGGGGAGGCGCTGCGGGCGGGGGGCTCCTGCCGCAGCCCGTGGGTGGGGTGTGTGCCGTGGCCCGCAGGTGGGGAGCCGCCTGCTGCGGGGGCGGGGGGGGGGGGAAGGGGTGTGGCGTTAGCTGGGGGTGCAAGGCTGGTGCAAGGAAGTTCCGCCTAGCGCACGAAACTTCCTTGCACCGGTCCTGACTGCTACAGAGCATTATTTTTCTGACAGCCCAAACCATTACATATTTTAATATATTTCCTCTCTTATCCTTGCTGATTATCAAAACATTTGTCTGTAAATAACAAAGGAGTCTCTCTACTTTCTGGTTGTCAACTTTTAGTAACATCACAACCCAATGTTTTTTGGCATCAGAATTAAGCGCCACAGAAATGACTGTGGTGTCACAAACACTGGCATTGCAGAATGACTTGGGCATGATAAGGCTAGTTATTAATGAGATATTTAATTATAAATAAAATATTCTAGTGGTAGTAGAGAGAAGCTTGAGCTTCAAAATTTAGATATGGATACAAATGTTCCCCAAATTCAGAGAGAGGAGGTCTGAAGTGGTATTTGAACTCTGGGATTTGATTCAGCCCTATGTAGAGGAGAGGATCAGCTGCAAAGTTCAGATCCAGATCTCAACTCTTCCCAGAGTTTAGGGTTTTTTGGATCCAGAATTTTGATTAAGGCCCTTCTTTTGGGATCAACAATGTTGGGAATGGAGATATAGACAACATTCCTGAGATTTTAATAAAATATGATATTTTTCAAAGTTTACATGACTGATTGTTGCTCCTAAAAACTCTATCGGCTGGTGTTTTTTATAATATGTACAGCATCATATACAAAATTAATAATAGCTTTTATGATCTAATTAATTTCTCTATGCATATTGAGCCAGAATGATAGTGACTCCATGTGACCTTTAGAGAGAAAGTATTCTAAGAAAGAAAACCTCCTTTAACAGAGGAACTATGTAAACATAAGTAATGTGTCCATGGACATTTTATGGCAAAGATAATAACAAAAGATTTAGCTTCAGTATCCAGCACACAAAATACATCTTTAACTAAGATGGCTGTTTTGTAGAACCACCAGTCCATAGTTCTGTGCTCGGATAGCTGAACTTCAAGGGTTGACCTAAATATCCTTTTAAACACAAAAGTTATCATTAGGGCCTCAGTCTTGCTAGCATTTACACACATGCTTAATTTTGTGCACCTGAATAGTCCCATTGATGTCAAAGTTGTGTAAAATTAAGCCGGTCCATAAGTATTTGCAGGACTGGAGCTTGCTTGATTATAATGTAAAAAACAAAAACTTTTTTGAAGATCGTTCATTAATACACCATCCATAAAACAGACATGCTAGAAATTGACGGTTCAAGTTTCTACAAACTGTCACAAAATGCACGGAATGGTTTTGTGCATCACTCAGCGTTCTGATTTCCAGAGGTTTTATTTCACTAATCTATATTATATTTGTATTTGTACCTATAGGAGTCTTGTAAACGTGCACAGTGGCAATTTTCTGATAATTGCTAGGTTTTTTTTATCATATAATGAAAAAGTTGCTAATATGATTTGAATATTTAATTGAATTGACAATTTTCCAGCACACTTTATTTCCCTTGTACAGTATTAATACTAATCTACTGTAGCAGTGCAATATATTCATTTATAAAAGTATTAATGTTTGCTTTAAAATAGAATTTATGGTCTTAGTGCTAATAGGAAGGAGTGAGACATATATCGCTGTGCAGGAAGATGAAGACGATACTCCCCTGTTTACAATTTTATTTGGGACTGATTAGATATTTATAGGGAATTTGTTTGCATATGAAACTAAGGGCATATCATTTGCTATAACTTAACTATAACTTTGTTCCAATTTGCTGCTATTCACAAACTTATTAAAAAAGACTACAAAATTTTAAGTATTTTCTCCCTTATTTTTATTAAATAAAATCAACATTCTAAAAAAGAAATAGACAGCTGCCAAGGAAACATCAGTTCAACATTTTTTTTGTATTGCCTGAAACAGGGAGGGAAGAAATTACATTAAAGTTTTAAACGGAAACAAAAGTTTTCAGCCGATGTAGATAAAAATCTATTAAAGATAAAATTGTTTTGACAAAAACAGTGTAAATAAAATGACACTGGCTGCAAGTCTATTATTGAATACAAGTGGAAAATAAGCATAGCACTCCTAAAAGGGCAATACTAAAGTTGCACAAAATAAACACAATCACTGCAGTATAATTTTTCACATTAATTATATTCTCTTATCGTAGATATATAACTAACAGAATATAACAAGAACAAGATAACACTGAAGTTATTTTGCAAACAGGGAAAGAGAAACCAAATAAAATAATACTGATATGCTAGTTATTAGATTACTAGCCTTTTATCTTGTGGAGTAGCTTCTCTGAACAAAAATACTATATTAATCATCTCTGTTCTTTCCAGTAAATGCTATTGCATTTCTGGAAAAATACTGTTTACAGCTTTTTTCTTAAAGAGATCTACATTTATTCACAGAGCTGACTATTTCAAAGATCAGTGTGTTGGAAATATAGTTAGGAACATATTTTCTAGCATAAATGCTTTAACAGTATTGTATCTCTTCACATACAGATCTCAATGTCTTGTCTCAAGTCAAGAGGGAAAAATTGGTTGCAAATCTGAAGATGGAAGGCAATCTGGGGTGACAGTGATCATGAAATAATAGTTTTCATGATTCTAAGGAAAGGAAGGAGTGAGAGCACCAAAATAAGGATGATGGATTTAAAAAAAGCCAGTTTTAACAAACTCAGAGAACTGGTAGGTAGGTCCTATCTGACGAAAATTTAAGAGATAAAGGGGTTCAGGAGAGCTGGCAGTATCCCAAGGAGACAATTTTAAAGGCACAACTGCAGACTATCCTGATGTGAAGGAAAGATAGGATAGGAGCTCTTTGATGACCTAAAAGTCAAAAAGGAATCCTACAAAAAGTGGAAATGTGGACAAATTGCTAAGGAGGAGTACAAAAGAATAGCACAAGCATGTAGGGACAAAATCAGAAAAGCTAAGGCACAAAATGATTTTCTACCTAGCAAGGGCATAAAAAAACAATAAGAGGTTATTTAAGTACATTAGGAGCAAAAGAAAGATGAAGGAAAGTGCAAGTCTTCTATATAACAGAGAAGGATAGCTAATAAACGAAGACATCAAGGCGGCAGAGGTTTGTAATGCCTATTTTGCTTCAGTTTTCATTAAAAAAGGTTAGCGGTGACCAGGTACTCAACATAATTAATAGGACCACAAGCCAAATTTGGGGAAAAACAGGTTAAAGAATATTTAGATAAGTTAGGTGTATTCAAGTTGGCAGGGCCTGATGAAATTCATCCTAGGATACTTAAGGAACTAGCCAAAACAATCTCAGAACCATTAGCAGTTATCTTTAAGAACTCATGGAGGATGGGTGAAGTCCCAGAGGACTGGATAAGGGCAAACATGGGAATGATACACCAGTCAGTCTAACCTTGATACCTGGAAAGATACTGGAACAAATAATTAAACAATCAACTGGAAGATAATAGTGTCATAAGGAATAGCCCAAATGGATTTGTCAAGAACAAATAATGCCAACCCAACCTGATTTCTTTCTTTGACAGGGTTACTGGCCTAGAGGGTAGGGAGAAAGTAGTAGAAATGATATATCTTGATCTTAGTAAGCCTTTTGACACAGGCCCACATGACATTCTCATAAGCAAACTTGGGAAGTGTGGTCTAGATGAACTTAATATAAGGTGGATGCACAACTGATTGACAGATCATACTCAAAAAGCAGTATCAACGGTTTGCTGTCAAACTGTGTGTGTGTGTGTGTGCGCGCGCGTGTGTGCAGCCCACAGGGCTAAGTCCTGGGTTGGGTACTAGTCAATATTTTCATGAATGACTTGGTGTGACGGGGTCTGCTTACCCTGCACTAGCCTAGACATGGTTAGGCCCCTATTATTGACAGCGGATGTTCTGCCTCCCCGGCGGGACTTGGCATGCTCCAAATGCTCTAGGAGTATAAAGGGAGGAAGCCCAGCTCATTCTGGACTGGCGGCCACAGGGGAAGTACCTGTCTGGGAAGCTCCTGTGGAGGGCCAGCCACAGCCCCTAACTACGCCGTGAATCAGAGCCTTCCAGGCCCGCTTGAACCCCAGTGACTGGAGGAGCCAGAGGAGGCGACCAGCCCAACTGTCCATGGAGAATCCAAAGACTACTGGGAGACCCCAATGCAGAGACTGGTAGGAAGTGACCCAGGGAGGTTTTGGTAGGACCTCCCCGCTGAGGCAGTGGCAGGGTGCTACGTCACTGTTAGGGCCCTGGGTTGGGGCCCGGTGGAGTCAGGTGGGCCCTGGTCCCCCTACTGGGGCCACCTCACCCTTGATGGGTGCACACCCCTCTAGAATCTGGCCAATGGGCTGTGCTGCCCTGCAACAAGGGCTGCTCTATAGACTTTGGCCATTGGGCCGCGCTGCCCTGCAACAAGGGCTGCTCTACAGACTCCGCCACGGGCTGCGCTGCCTGGACCCAAGGGGCGTAAGCTGTCACACTTGGATAATGGAGTGCAGGGAATGCTTATAAAATGTATGCATGATACCAATCTGGGAGGGGTTGCCAGCATTGGAGGACAGGATTAGAATTCAAAATGTCCTTGACAAATTAGAGTATTAGTCAAATGAACAAAATGAAATTCAACAAAGACAAATGCAAATTACAGCAATTAGGACAGAAAAATCAAATGCACAGCTACAAAATGGGAAATAAGTGGCTAGGCAGTGGTACTGCTGAAAAGGATCTGGAAGTTATAGTGGATCACAAATTGAATACGAGTCAACAATGGAATGCAGTTGAGAAAAAGGCTAATATCATTCTGGGGTGTATTAATTGGAGTGTTGTATGAAAGACACAGTATATTATTGTCCTTCTCTACCTGGCACCGGTGAGGCCTCAGCCTGAATACTGTTGTCTGATTCTGGGCATCACACTTTAGGAAATATGTGGACAAACTGGAGAGTCCAGAGGAGAGTAACAGAAATGATAAAAGATTTAGAAAGCCTGACCTATGAGGAAAGGTTAAAAAAACTGGTCATGTTTAGTCTTGAGAAAAGACTTGAGGGGGGAACCTGATGATAGTCTTCCAATATGTTAAGAGCTGTTATAAAGAGGACTGCAATCAACTGTGATCATGTCCACTGAAGGTAGAACAAGAAGTAATCATCTTAAACTGCAACAATGGGGGTTTATGTTAGGTATAAGGGAAAACTTTCTTACTATAAGGGTAGTTAAGTTCTGGAATAGGCTTTCAAGGGAAGTTGTGTAATCCCCATCATTGGAGGCTTTTAAGGGATGGTCTAGGTTTATACTTTGTCCTGCCTTAGTGCAGGCAGCTGGACCTGATGACCTCTTGAGACCTCTTCCAATCCAACATGTCTTTGATTCTATGATAATGCTACCTGGTGTTCCCCAATAGTATCCTTGTTCTCTCTTCTACATAAAAGTTTTACAGTGGCCCCAGGCTAACTAATGGGTAGCATCACAGGCCAATTTTTCAATTCTTTAAAACAAATATGGGCCCAAACCTAATTTCCTCAAACTTTGCATGGGGATCAAAATCAGAGATGAGTCTGGATTCTGTGATTTTGGCTCATCTCTATGTTTGATACAAAAGTCTTCACTGTCACAGTCTTTCAGACTCATGATTCCATAATCACACACATACAGACCTATGGCTGTCAGCTGGATAAGTGTGCAGTAGGATGAACAGTAGTAATGTTATTACTTTTCTTTCCCCACAATTCACTGAGTGGGGCACGAAGCGTGTCTTGGAAATAAGACACAAACTTCCCCTGGAAGGTGGCATCTTTAACAGCGAATAAAAAGACCAAAAGCAAAAAAGGCTGTGTCATTAGTATCTCCACCTAGATTTTGTCAAGTAAGTAGGAGATTCATAGAACCTTTCGCTATTTCCAATCCTTCTGTCTCTGATCCTCCCTAAAATTTGAGGGCCTTTTAGGTATTCTGGGTCCCCTTGTTGTTGCTGGGCTGCTGGGGACCCAATAATACAGCACACTCTTATGGTGATCTCCTAATGTAGCTCCTCTATTATTATTTGGAGACCCAAACTGTTTGCAATTTATTCTCCTGTTATATTCTATATACATTTGTAATATACTGCCTACTGTGTATGTGTACCATTTCCTTCTGCCGGATGGTTTGTCAGCCCATCTCAATTGTTTGTGATTGTAACAATCCCTAGTGGTTTGTTTACAGGGGATAAAAGCATCGATGTTACTGACAGCTAAGAGAAAATCTCTTTCAAGTGGTACAGATCTGTATTTCTAGAACCTGCCCTGGCAATTGTATGTAAGCATCTATGGACAGTTTGAAGCGAGTACAATATGTTTTAACTGTTTTGTAAATACGTTTTGTAAATTACTGAATACACAGTACATTGAACAGAGAGTAAAGTATTACAATATAACTAAGGACATGTCTCTTGATGAGATTATGCACTTTGATGAGTAAGTAACTTCTCTGAGGACTGATTAGAACAGATGTTTACGCTTGTATTTATGTGGACACTTACAGATAGTTACAAATGAAAATGGATATTTAGAGTTATAAAACAGGTTGGAGAAAAATTATGAAAAAGGAACTGGAGCAAACCCTTTAGGTGTTAGAGGGAAAGAGGAGGGATCCTCTCTCACCCTCCTCCATGCTTCCCCCCCCCCCCCCCCCCCAGCCCAAGAGCAAGGCCTCACATGCATTTTTTAAAAAGAGTGTTTTTTTAAAAAAACAGCGATTTAATATAGTGAACTGAGCTACATTCCATTAGATATAATTAGACCTAGACAGGAAAGGTAGTTCTCAGGAGCTAATGAAATATTAAGATTGAATCTAAGATTGTTGATTAGGATAAAGCTAACCCTGATTAATATAAACAAGAAAGTTGTTAGAGACCTTATTTTTCTTTTTATTTAAATTTTATTTTTATCGTAGAATGAATAGGCCTGACTATTTCCCATGTACTGAAAAATATAATGTTTTAAAATATTAAATGGCATTGCAAAGTAATTTCCCCCCTAAGCTCTCTGTCACCCCCCACAAGATCCCTGACCTCTCAGGTTTTTCATAATTCAACCCCATCTACATCGATGCTCTCATTTCATAATACACCCCACCTGTCTACTTGGGTTCATCCCAATCCCTTCTCCTATAGCAACTACTCCTTTAGTGGAGGGCTAGCACAAGATCTATGCACCACTAAAGTCCCATTTAACCCCTACTGTACAATCCTTCAAGGAACCCATAGCTACACAAGCCCCTATTCTGAAAGTTTAATTAGGATTTAAGAGAAGTATTGCTCTTGTGCTCACCTTCTATGCTTTCAGCAGCTTCCCCACTTCCCAAGTGCTAATCATCTTCTCAATCCTCATACAAATCTCTCCTTTAAACCTATTTCTTCCTGAAATCATCCTTAGCACTGATCCCTATATACCAGAAGCAGCTAGGATTTGGGAGGGTGTTCAATATAGAACAGCTTTTGATTGAAACAGTGCAGAAATTTTGCCAGCTTTGCATGTGTCCCCAAGTGAACTTCTAGGCTTGATGTTCAATTTAATGGATTTGTGTTTAAAGTGTGGTTTTATTCACTGGCTTCACTCCTATCTTGCAGAACTGCAGGCTTTGAAGGCTGCAAGTGGAGTTTGTCTGAGAAGTCCACAGCCAAGTTAATTTGTGAGTGGCCTTTCGGCAGATTGACAAAGTGCCAGTCAAAATGTTGTTTCTTTTGCTTTGATCCAGGAATGAAAAATGTGTGACCTTAATTTTAGAAATATTTCTTGGACCTTACAAGGTAAGGAATAACAGAATTTCTTTAGAGAGATTAACTTCCACAAAGGATCATCTAATTATGTTGTCCATCTATTCTCATGTATGCTTGGTATTGAGAATGAATTGTAGCAGTAAGTCTCCTTTGGTAACTTTTAATTAGGAACCTTTCATTGCCATGTGTGGAGCCTTGAAGACACGAAACTGAAAATCAAAACCCCATTTAAATGTAATACCTGGTATTAAATTTTCATGACAGGACAGGATGATACAAATTGTTACTCCACTCAGATATCTCATCATATAAGTTGATCAAATTACATGAACTCCTTGTAGGAAATTAAGATGTAAATTTAAGCTTAATTTTTACCTTCCCCTACATGATTATGCAATACGGTTGTAAGTACTCTTCATAAATGGGGACCCTACCATGGGGATTCAGCATCTGAGCCCAGTAATATCTCTCAGTGGCTAGAGTCTGTGATGGCATCACAATGTAGTGAGAGTTGGCAACAGCGTTGCTCAGTGGTGACAGTTTGAGGGACTGGCAGTAGGGGAACCTGGGCCCTCCCTGCTTCACTGGGTTTCAACCAGGGCGCTGTCACTAGCAGGTTGGGTATGTGGCCTAGAGTAGATGCCACCAAGCCTGCTCCCTTGGTCACTTCCTACCACAGCCTCCGCCCCTCCAAAGTCACAATAGGGTCTGCTTATGCACTCACAAAGGGGCAGATCTCTCCCTGCCTGTGATCTGGAAGCTCTTCTCCTTCAGTCTTGGCCCACCAACCCTGGTCTCCATGGGACATTAGGTGGTTCAGCAGTGGGGTCTGGTCCAGGAGGTGTGGATCTCCTGCAGCCTGTCTTCCTCATCATGGCCTTCAGGGTCCCGTTTAAGTGTTGTACTAGCCAGTCTATCTGTGGATGGTAAACGCAAATCTTGAGAGCTTTGATCTTCAGTAGTTCACACAATTCCCACATCAGTTTGGACAAAAAGTTGGACCCTCAGTCCATCTATATCAAGGTATCCTGACCCTCGCAAAGACCTTCAGGAGCTCATTTGCAATAGTGGATACATTCGTTGTGCAGAGGAGGATGACTTCAGGGTATTGTTTTGCATAGTCCACTATCCCTAATATGTGAACAGTATCCTGATGTACTTTTCTCAAGGGGCCCCATCAAATCCATGCCAACCCATTCAAAGGGCATTCTCACCAGGGAGAGTGGAAACAGGGAAGCCTTCGGCATCCCTTTGGGCCCTGCCAGCTCACATTCATGGCACAAGGCACAAAAATCGTGTACCTCTTTGTGTATCCCCAGCCAGAAGAACCTGAGGGCCACCCTCTTCAGGGTCTTCTCCCTCCCCAATTGCCCTGCACATGGCACCGAGTGTGCTAGGGGGAGAACCCACTGGCAGAACTTTTTAGGGACCAGGAGCTGTCTTCTTATCTCTTATGTTTTGGGGATCTTGGGTTACCCTGTAAAGGTGCTCATGTTGGCACTCAAATTGAGGGCCACTGCTTTGGTTGTTGAGATCTGCCCTCCACCCCATCGGAGAAGTCTCTCTGCTTCCACACCCGGCTCACAGTGTGGTCTTCCCATTGTTCCTGCATGGCTGGGTTGGTTTCCACTGGGTGGTCTTCACTCCACCTTTTCAGGACCTCACCAATTTCTAGCCCTGCCCAAATATCACGATAGGCCAGGGTGGAAGATAACCCTACCCAGCAAGTCTCGGTGTGGTCCCCCACCCTCAGCTGTACTTGTGTCATGGTGTAGGATCATACATCCCCAAGTATGCACCTGGGGTAGACAGCAATACCCAGCATGTTGGGAGACTCTAAGTTTTCTTGTACTATTGCTTGTCTGCATCTGGAGTCTACCAGGCCCGTTACCTCAGACCCACTGACCCATACTGGGATTAGCATCTTGGCCAGACCCTGTCTGTGTGCCCTTATGCATGCAATCCAGGCCTGTCCATAGCTGCAGTACATAAAGGGGCATTCCTATCAATAACGTCCTTTCTGTCCACACTCAGAACAACTCCCCTTAAGGGTTCTCAGGGACCTTGGTCCCCTCTCAGCTCCACCTTGGTGGCTGGCTCTGGCCCCCAGATGGGAGCAAGCTGAAGGGGAGCAGCCAACTCAGCAAGCCTTGGCCTCTCCTCCTAGCCCAGCATCCATTAGGGATTGGTGTCCTGAGTTCGGGTGTACTGGTCCTAGGTGTCAGAGAAGCCAGACCTTCTGCGGCCACATAGTTCTCCATCAGGGATGCAGCCTCTGCCAGTGTCATCGGTCGATGGCGCTTCACCTATTCTCTCCTGCCGGCTGGGAGAACCTGGATGAACTGCTCCAGCATGATGGCCTCTGCTACTTATGGCCCGGTCTGCTTCTCGGGGTTCAGCCAGCACCAAAACTGTTCTTTCAGATGTTGTGCCACCACCCGTTGCCAGGATCCTGGTGAGTATTTTTCTTTCCTGAATTGTTGGTGGAATGTCTTGGGATGAATATCCATTGTAGTCTAAAATGGCTGCTTTTAGTTTAACATAATCCAGTGCCTCTAATCTAAGGGGTGTAGGCTCCTGTAGGTGGCCTGAGTGGGTCCTGTCAAGGATGGGGCTATGAGGGTGGCCTAGTGTTTCTGTAGGCAGCACATTGTGGTGGCCAGCCACTCGAAGGTGACCAAAAAGGCTTCTGGGTCATCCCCAGGGCCTCTTTTCACAAGCCAGATGGGCATTTTAGGGGGAAGGACATCACCTGAGGGTGCCAAGGCTGTGGAATTAAATGCCCCCCAGGGCTGCAGGAGTGTCACTATCTCCTGAATAAGCTGTTGCTCCTGCTGCTCTGCTGCCAGCTCTCGGGGTAGTTGCTGTTAGGCTACTTGCTCTTGCTGCTGGATGGCCATCTGTTGCAGTAACCGATCATGCTGCTGTTGTTGCGTGGCCACCTGTAGTTGTTGGCTGTCTATCATTCACTTCAACAGCTTTTCTGCATCCATGGTCTCCCTTGGGCAGATTTTGTCGGTAGCCTGCTGTCATTCTATCAGGACTGGGTTGTTGCCCACTTTCTTTTCCACCAATTGTCACAAGGGTTTAGCATCTGTGATGGTGTCGCCCAGAGGCGAGGTTCTGCGAGGGTGACAGTGGCAAGAGTCTGCGGGCCCAGTGGTAGGCAACCTGAGCCCTCCCTGGCTCCACTGGGTTGCAACCCAGGGCCTTGTGATTGGCAGATTGGGTATGCAGCCTGGGTATGCATGCCCAGATGATCCTAGAAGGTGATCTATACTCTATTCATAGGGGAAGACAAAAAGTCACAAGATCCCTGCCAATCTGAGCTGGGAGAAAATTCCTTCCTGACACCTCAATCATTCCTTTCTCCGCGTAGTCATTAACATTGCAGATTCACATTCCATCCGTCCCACCCAAAATAATTCACCACCACAGCTTCCTGTGAAAGCTGAATCTTCTTTTACAACCTGAGAACAATTAATAATGTGCTCAACAGTCAGTTTTAAACACATTTAAGGCAATTTTACCTTCCTGGAGATCATACTGTATTAATCAGGAATGACCTGCCTTGAGAATAGTTGCAATTATACCTGGGAGCAGGTAAGCTAAATCAGTTATATATGGAAATCTAAACTGAACCAGAACCCTCCACCACTTCCCAGTTCAGTTTGATTTTACTTGGGAGCACAGCAATGCTATCACATTTGGCAGCAGAACAGTTAATTGGGGGTACAGGCTTCCCTTCGAAAGAATACAATGTTAATGGTGTCATCTAGATAGGTGCCCGCTCTAATAGATTTGAAGGGAATTATAAACCCTCCGTGGAACAGCCCTTCCCTGATGTCTCACTACCTAAATATTGATATTAACCACATGAACCATACTTTAAGCATATTCTCTTTCCCATAACAAGATTCCCTTAGTACATGACAAGAACTGGCATGTGATTCTCCACTCTACCTATAGTCCTGTCCAGGTTTCCAAATCCACTGCAACAAACATTTTTCAAGTAGACTGTATGTGAGCATTAAATGCAAAGGATAATAGAGCCAGCTAGCACTGGTTTGTAAATAACTGCCATTTATCATGGGATAACTGCAAACCTGAAATTGTGTTGTGAGCATGGATGCTTGATAATTTTCCGTCAAAACTGTTTTTCAGTGGAAAATGGGGTTGTCTGTGTACACCGCAAGAAGGACAGGAGACACTTGTTATGGATTTTAATCAGGCCGCAACTTTATTATATAGATGTCTGGGACTACCCGGTAGATAAAGTGTACAGTGAAGGCAAATCCATGCTTATTCAAATAAATTCTCCTGGCCTTCCACCAGCCCCCCTTTGTTTCCATCCAGGTCCCCCAGCTGACCCATTGCTTGGACCTTACCATCCACCACCCTCGTAAGAGGGTTAAGGTGGACTATGAGAACAGAGAGGGTGGAGGTTGGCTCCCCGTCGTACCAGTCAGAGGAGTCCCAACCCCCTCTCCCGTTCTGTTCCTTTATCCAGTACCTCCTTTTAAGTCCTTTACCAGGCCATTTATCTGGTCAATGGCTGCCTTCCCTATGGAGTACCTGCACTGAACATCCACCACAAGGAGGTGCCAGCAATTTGCTTGGCTGCCTCCCCTTACCCACCCCTCTCCCCTGCCCCCAGCTTTTACAGCAGTTTCTGACCTCCTTCCTCCCCCCGCCCTCCCAAAGCAGCGCTGTCCTTCCTGGGTAAGTGGCAGACAAACTTTGCCCCACCTTAGCTGTGGTGCAGTCATTTTCAACTAAACAAAATTTTGCTTGGAAAGCTTTTGCTTTCTGTAAAAACTTTCAAGTTTTCATCAAAAACATTTTGGTTTTCATCTGAAAATTTGTGAGTTTTCAACAAAAAGTTGAAATTTTCCACAGAAACGCCTCCTCCCTCCCATTTGCTGATCATCTCTAGCTGTAAGACATTAAGGACCCTCCAGACAGGTTTTTACTTCTATAAGTCTGGATAATCGTGTACAAAATTAGAACTTTGTTAACATAAGTTTTTAATTTGTAGGTATACTTTAATATGCTGACTATTGTATATGTATATCTCAGAATTTCCTCTTGGGTGTTTTTTTGTTTTGTTTTTTGTTTTGCAAGATTCTAGAGTTTCAACTGAGGCCAGACAAATGAGTAGGACAGTAGTCATTCAATTCCACTTTCAGTGCTTCCATTTAACTGAGCGAATTTCTAATTCAATCACATTAGGCAACTTTTGAGTTACTCAACTTACCCAACTACTAAACAGTTTTAAATGACTTTTTTTTGGGGGGGGGGGGTAATAGCAGAGCTATCTAACTATTTTTTATTTCTGTTGTCACGGTGTCTTCTTGTAAATCCCTGCACTATTGCAAAACGATAACAAAGATGTTCTGGAAAGTGAAATCAATATTTATATCAAACACACAAAAAATTTTCATTAAATTGCACAGGTATTTCCTCATATTGCTTTTCATTTTCACTAATGCAGCCTAGCATGGCAAATAGAGTGTAATGACTTTTATATTTGTCTAAAATTACTGGATATTGTAGCAAGTGCATCGTTAATTCAACTAGATTTGTTGTTCTTCATTTTGCTCCCTGTTAAAGAAAATTGTGAGTTTACTGAACAGGGTTGGCTCTACCTTTTTTGCCACCCCAAGCGGCAAAGCAAAACAAACAAACAAACAAAAAACCTGCCGCAGCAGTGCCACCGAAGCAAAGAAAATTAGAAAGTTGATGCAGAAGTGCTGCCAAATCAAAAGCTGCCGCAGCAGTGCTGCCAAAGGGAAAAAAAAAGCTGGAGTGCCGCCCCAAGAACGGCCGAAGTGCGCCCCAGGCACCTGCTTCCTTAGCTGGTGCCTACAGCCGGCCCTGTTACTGAACGAGGGCATGCTCCTGTATGAAGGCAGCTCTACAGACACAGTCCATTTTAGGGTGACCAGATGTCCCAATTTTATAGGGACAGTCCTGATATTTGGAGCTTTTTTTTATATTGGCTCCTATTATCCCCCACCTCCTTTCCCAATTTTTCACACTTGCTCTCTGGTCACCCTAGTCCATTTGGAACTATACTTTGGTGGTCAAAGAAGGAAATTTTTCGAGGTCAATAAATGTTGCTTTAAAATTTGATACTCAGCTTTAAAGTTTTAGGTCTCTATTCTGCCTTTAAGGCACTGACCCATATTAAGGGAGATGCGACAGAGTACCAGCCCAGCAAGTACCTCAGGGAGACACAATGCCTGGAAGCGCTTCTGGATTCATGGACAGCATGAGAAATGCGGTTTCATCCAATTTACATGCTAGCTGGCTTTAGTGACCAGAGTCAATGGGGATGAGATAATTGTCCCACGTCTGGCTTGCATTTTTTGGGTTGACTAGCATTGTTAGGAAGGAAGGAAGGGGTCTAGTGGTTAGACCAGGGGACTGAGTCTGGACTCAGATTCTGATTTTGGTCCTGCTACTGACCCCACTATGTAAACTTGAGACTAACAACAACAAACAAATATAGCACTTTTATCAGCAGATCTCAATGCATTTTACAAAGAAGGTCAGGCTTAAACTCTTTGTGCCTCTGTTTCCCCATCTGTAAACTGGAACTGAATAATACCTATTTCATCAAGGTGTTGTCAAGCTTAATTAATGTCCTAAAAGCCATTGCTACCTATGCATATTTAATGCACGTTAATGTAGGTTTCACACACCTTAGATTTTCTCACAGTTCATGCAGTTGCCCAAGAAGAAATTGGGAAGGACAAAATCAGACAAACAGCCCAGTCCAGGCACAGGTGCAGGGCTGCAGTGCAGCTATAATTTCCCATATATATCTGATCAGCACAATTTAAAATTTCGATTTACAAATGCAGCATATAATGGCAAGTCTAGTTCACAATCGCTACAAATCAAAGTCACAAATTGAAACCAGATTACCATGCGACACTAAGCTATTTCAATTACCGCTAAAAATCAATGCCTGTGGTCATTCGGCTTTCCTGACAGACGGTTGCTCACTCACATTGCATGTGTGAACAGAAGGAAGCAGTTTATATTGGGAATGGTCAGTAGGTGATTGTGTGACAAACTTAGTCAAATGGGAGATAATATTTTCAAGACTTTTTTGTTCCTTCTTTTGGGGTGATGTTGTTAGTGCTCATAAAAGTAAAACACTCAGGTTTGACCCAGTAAAATTCTCACAATAAAACTTCAAAGCATACAAAGAGGCCTGATACCTGGTCACAGTCCTTATCTTCAAAGCGCTGCATGCCCTGGGCTCAGGACATCTAAAGACCATCTAAAGTTCTGGGACAATGACTATGTTCAACGACTGTGGTCGACAACTCTGCTCCTCTGGCAAAATGGAACTCTCAACAATAAGAGTAAAGCTCATCAGTTTCAGAGACAGAACTTTCTCTAGGAGTGATCCAAGGTTGTGGAATGAACTCCCCCGGAACCAGAGACCATCACTTTCTGCTTCAAGTGCAAGGCACATTTCTTTGACCTTGCCTTCTTTTACATAAACCCATAGCAACAGGTATATTTATATTAAGAAAACACCCTACCAAAACATGACACACTACCCTCTGGGGAGAGGACGAGAAAACAAACACTGTGACACATGTGCAGTCATGTTGCTTTATGAACTACTGGAAGGTTCTCAGATACTATGGTGATGAACGCAGTATAAAAACCTGTATAGAACAGAATTTCACATTTCATTATAAATTCGAAAACCAGGCCATGTTCCTTTAGAGATAGGAAATCCACCTTCTTCCTGTGCTAACACTTGATGGTCAAGAAGCTACTGCAGTCCATGAACCTGGCCTCCCCAGCATTCAACCCTTTCCCCTGACATCTTCTGGGGAAAGCTCTTGAAAGGCTCCCAGCTCTGCCAGAGGAACCCTTCTTCACTCACCAGCAGCATGCAGCAAAAGCAGCAGAGGAGAGTTTCAGATCTGCCAGCCCCACGTTCCCTGGCATCTTCTCATAACAGCTGCAAGTGTCTCAACACAGCTTCAGCATCATTCATAACTATTTGACTACTTCCTTTTCTTTTGAGATTGTCTAACTAGTCCCACTGTACATCTGGTGTCATCATGCCACTTCAATTTTCCTCCTTCAGGTTTGTCATCAACCTTCCCTTCTGTCTCTTCTTCCCTTACTCTTCCACTTTTCTCTCCATTGGTCTTCATTTCTCCAGTTCTTCCTCACTTTCACCCTGCCTCTTCTCCCTGCCACCCTCTTGTGTTCCAATAGCTCCCCATTGTTTCTTTACCTCAACCTCCTCAGTTTCACACATGCAAAAAGTAACAGATCCCAGAAAACTACAATTACAAATAACTTTGGCTTACAAAACATTTATAAAGGAACTACCAAGATGTGCACAAATATGCCTACATCTAAGACAAGTGCATCCCCATTTTCTCATTGTTATAACCATTTTCTCTCCCTTTCCCAAGCCACTTCCACCACTTGTTATCATTTGTCATGTCATGTCAGAACACAGACTCGGATCCCAGGAGCACTTAAGCATGTGTTTGGCTTTACTCATGTGAGTAGTCCTGTGCTCTTTAGTGAGACTATCCACATGAGTAAAATTCAGTGTGTGTGTAAATGCTTGTAGGATCAGGGTACTAGATATAACATCTTCAGGGCAAGGTATGGTGTCTTTTTCTTATCTGTAAAGCACTAGACATACCATGATACTCTATTAATAATTATTAAAGTTTTCAGCTTTCTGTGTTTTTTAAAGTGAAAGTTAGTAGTTTTGACTCACTTTCACACTGGACTTTTAATTTGTCTAAGCAAACCCGTGTAGGGTAAAAGCAAGAAAAAAAACGTTCACGCTCCCGCACTCCTAATATGTGAAACCACAGAGTTTTGCATATCTCTTGACTGAACCCATCTTCCCTGAGTCGAAAGGCTAATGCATTAGCCCAGTACATCAGCCAGCCCCAGGAAATTACTGTAAAATATCTGAGTAGTTTTTTGCATGGAGATACACACACTCCACTTCACTTTTTTTTTTTCAAAAGGATTCAGCATCTCAGCAAATCACATTGTTATGTTGTGTTATGATGCATGATGTTTTCAGAATGATGACATGTCTGAATGACAAAAACCTGGCTCCCTGCCAAAAATGTAAAGCAGTTTATATCTTTTTTTCCCCAGGAAAAGCCATTATCAGTTCGTATAGCAAATTTCCTTGTTAGAAAATGGCAGCAGACCAATTTAATACAAAGTATTCACCAAGTCTATGATAACCAAAAAACAAAGACATTCATGGGAGTTTAGAAGCAAAAGATGTTTTTCATAAAATTGTGCCCAACCCCACACAATGAAACCATAGGCACACACAACACACACAATAATTGCCAGCTAAACATCACACTTGCAGTTTGGGGAATAGAATCTAGGAATATCATTTCCAAAAAGCAGAACATTCCTTCTAAAATAAGGCTCAAATAGAATATTAGGTGTTGGTAGCTGTTGCCTATCCTCTCTGTAGTTTGCAGCTAACTACTACAAAATAATACACTCATTAACCCTTACTTGACCCCATCGCTTTCAGCTGCAATCTTAACAAAAAGTAACAAAAACCTTTTAGATTAAATATTCTCCTTATTTTGCCAGGGGAAAGGGAGAGATCCTCCCATATGAATATCACCTTCCCAGCAGCTGCTTTATCCCTGACCACCTAATAGGATTATTAATTCTGTTTTAATTTAACACAAGTAATAAGCACAATATAGCTTTTGGTTCAAATACTGTACCTGAAAAAGCTTTTATCACTTCATTGTATTTGTAAAAGATTCTGTTGTTTAACTTGCTTCCATCTGAATGTTATTCCTTTCTATAGATTTTTATACTACACTTGCCATTATAATATATGAGCACCTTCCCAGTAGTACATTAAGCACTGTGACTAACATCTGTCACCTATGGACCCTTCTCTTGCTCACCCTTTCTCCAGTGAGACAATTGTGCGTGCAATGAAATGTTTTATTTTGGCAGGGTTCTCTTTGTTGGTGGTGGTGTTTTAAATGTGCATAGAATCATAGAATCTCAGGGTTGGAAGGGACCTCAGGAGGTCATCTAGTCCAACCCCCTGCTCAAAGCAGGACCAACCCCAACTAGATCATCCCAGCCAGGGCTTTGTCAAGCCTGACCTTAAAAACCTCTAAGGAAGGAGATTCCACCACCTCCCTAGGTAACCCATTCCAGTGCTTCACCACCCTACTAGTGAAAAAGTTTTTCCTAATATCCAACCTAAACCTCCCCCTCTGCAACTTGAGACCATTACTCCTTGTTCTGTCCTCTTCTACCACTGAGAACAGTCTAGATCCATCCTCTTTGGAACCCCCTTTTAGGTAGTTGAAAGCAGCTATCAAATCCCCCCTCACTCTTCTCTTCTGCAGGCTAAACAATCCCACTTCCCTCAGCCTCTCCTCATAAGTCATGTGCTCCAGCCCCCTAATCATTTTTGTTGCTCTCCGTTGGACTCTTTCCAATTTATCCACATCCTTCTTGTAGTGTGGGGCCCAAAACTGGACACAGTACTCCAAATGAGGCCTCACCAGTGCCGAATAGAGGGGAATAATCACGTCCCTCGATCTGCTGGAAATGCCCCTACTTATACAGCCCAAAATGCCGTTAGCCTTCTTGGCAACAAGGGCACACTGTTGACTCATATTCAGCTTTTCGTCCACCGTAACCCCTAGGTCCTTTTCTGCAGAACTGCTGCCCAGCCATTCGGTCCCTAGTCTGTAGCAGTGCATGGGATTCTTCCGTCCTAAGTGCAGGACTCTGCACTTGTCCTTGTTGAACCTCATCAGATTTCTTTTGGCCCAATCCTCTAATTTGTCTAGGTCCCTCTGTATCCTGTCCCTACCCTCCAGTGTATCAACCACTCCTCCCAATTTAGTGTCATCTGCAAACTTGCTAAGGGTGCAGTCCACACCATCCTCCAGATCGTTGATAAAGATATTGAACAAAACCGGCCCCAGCACTGACCCTTGGGGCACCCCACTTGATACCGGCTACCAACTAGACATGGAGCCATTGATCACTACCCGTTGAGCACGACCATCCAGCCAGTTTTCTATCCACCTTACCGTCCATTCATCCAGCCCATACTTCTTTAACTTGCTGGCAAGAACACTGTGGGAGACTGTATCAAAAGCTTTGCTAAAGTCAAGAAATAGCACATCCACTGCTTTCCCCTCATCCACAGAGCCAGTTATCTCATCATAGAAGGCAATTAGGTTAGTCAGGCATGACTTGCCCTTGGTGAATCCATGCTGACTGTTCCTGATCACTTTCCCCTCCTTTAAGTGGTTCAGAATTGATTCCTTGAGGATCTGTTCCATGATTTTTCCAGGGACTGAGGTGAGACTGACTGGCCTGTAGTTCCCCGGATCTTCCTTCTTCCCTTTTTTAAAGATGGGCACTACATTAGCATTTTTCCAGTCATCCGGGACCTCCCCCGATTGCCATGATTTGTCAAAGATAATGGCCAATGGCTCTGCAATCACATCGGCCAACTCCTTTAGCACCCTCGGATGCAGTGCATCCGGCCCCATGGACTTGTGTTCGTCCAGCTTTTCTAAATAGTCCCGAACTACTTCTTTCTCCACAGAGGGCTGGTCACCTCCTCCCCATACCGTGCTGCGGAGTGCAGCCTCCTGGGAGCTGACCTTGTCTGTGAAGACAGAGGCAAAAAAAGCATTGAGTACACTAGCTTTCTCCACATCCTCTGTCACTAGGTTCCCTCCCTCATTCAGCAAGGGGCCCACACTTTCCTTGACTTTCTTCTTGTTGCTCACATACCTGAAGAAACCCTTCTTGTTACTCCTAACATCTCCGGCTAGCTGCAACTCCAAGTGTGATTTGGCCTTCCTAATTTCACTCCTGCATGCCTGAACAATATTTATATACTCCTCCCTGGTCATTTGTCCAATCTTCCACTTCTTGTAAGCTGCTTTTTTGTGTTTAAGACGAGCAAGGATTTCACTGTTAAGCCAAGCTGGTCGCCTGCCATATTTACTTTTCTTTCTACACATCGGGATGGTTTGTTCCTGCAACCTCAATAAGGATTCTTTAAAATACAGCCAGCTTTCCTCGACTCCTTTCCCCGTCATGTTATTCTCCCAGGGGACCTTGCCCATCTGTTCCCTGAGGGAGTCAAAGTCTGCTTTTCTGAAGTCCAGGCTCTGTATTCTACTGCTCTCCTTTCTTCCTTGTGTCAGGATCCTGAACTCGACCATCTCATGGTCACTGCCTCCCAGGTTCCCATCCACTATTGCTTCCTCTACTATTTCTTCCCTGTTTGTGAGCAGCAGGTCAAGAAGAGCTTTTCCCCTAGTTGGTTCCTCCAGCACTTGCACCAGGAAATTGTCCCCTACACTTTCCAAAAACTTCCTGGATTGTCTGTGGACCGCTGTATTGCTCTCCCAGCAGATGTCGGGGTGATTAAAGTCACCCATGAGAACCAGGGCCTGAGATCTAGTAACTTCTGTTAGTTGCTGGAAGAAAGCCTCGTCCACCTCATCCCCCTGGTCTGGTGGTCTGTAGCAGACTCCCACCACGACGTTACCCTTGTTGCTCACACTTCTAAATTTAATCCAGAGACTCTCAGGTTTTTCTGCAGTTTCATACTGGAGCTCTGAGCAGTCATACTGCTCTCTTACATACAACGCAACTCCCCCACCTTTTCTGCCCTGCCTATCCTTCCTGAACAGTTTATATCCATCCATGACAGTACTCCAATCATGTGAGTTATCCCACCAAGTCTCTGTTATTCCAATTACATCATAATTCCTTGACTGTGCCAGGACTTCCAGTTCTCCCTGCTTGTTCCCCAGGCTTCTTGCATTTGTGTATAGGCATTTAAGATAACTCACCGATCGTCCTGCTGTCCCAGGATGGGGCAGGAGCCCTCCCCTCTTGCACTCACCTACTTGTGCTTCCTCCCGGTATCCCACTTCCCCACTTACCTCGGGGCTTTGGTCTCCTTCCCCCGGTGAACCTAGTTTAAAGCCCTCCTCACTAGGTTAGCCAGCCTGCTTCCAAAGATGCTCTTCCCTCTCTTCGTCAGGTGGAGCCCATCTCTGTCTAGCACTCCTTCTTCTTGGAACACCATCCCATGGTCAGAGAATCCAAACCCTTCTCTTCGACACCATCTGCGTAGCCATTCGTTGACTTCCACGATTCGACGGTCTCTACCCCGGCCTTTTCCTGCCACAGGGAGAATGGACGAGAACACCACTTGCGCCTCAAACTCCTTTATCCTTCTTCCCAGAGCCACGTAGTCTGCAGTAATACGCTCAAGGTCATTCTTGGCAGTATCATTGGTGCCCACGTGGAGAAGCAGGAAGGGGTAGCGATCTGAGGGCTTGATGAGTCTTGGCAGTCTCTCCGTCACATCACGAATCCTAGCCCCGGCAAGCAGCACACCTCTCGGTTTTCCCGGTCAGGGCGGCAGATAGATGACTCAGTCCCCCTGAGGAGAGAGTCCCCGACCACCACCACCCTCCTCCTCCTCTTGGGAGTGGTGGTCGTGGAACCCCCATCCCTAGGACTGTGCATCTCATGCCTTCCAATCAGTGGAGTCTCCTTCCGCTCTGTTCCCTCAGATGTATCATTCATTCCACTCTCTGCACTAGTACCTGTGGAGAGAACATGAAAACGGTTGCTCATCTGAATATGCGTTTCTGGTACATGGACTTGTCTCATACTCTTTCCTCTTCTGGAGGTCACATGCCGCCAATTATCCTCACTGGCCTTCTGTTTATATTAGAGAAGACAAGGGCAAAGAAGTGTGCACTGGACATGGAGCTGAGGATGGTGTGATTTGTCATGGTCTTTAGATCTTGTTCATTCCACAGTTGCAGACTGACACCCAAGAAAGCTCTGTGTCCTATATAGAAGAGCTTTACCCTTGTGGTAGAAAGTTCCATTGTGCCTAAAGACAGGAACTGTTGACCACAGTCTTCATCCTCAACTTTAGCTGATCTTTTATCTATCCTGGGGCCAGGCTGTTGAGTGTACTGAAGATAACGATTGAGACCTTGAACTTAATTTGCTGTTCTCTGGGAAGCCAATGCAGAGAGCAGACGATGGGTCTGATGCGATTGCAGTAGCCAGTGTTGCTGAGGACACATGCTACAGCATTCTGTACTGGTTGCAGTTTCCTAAGGGCTAGTGGCTTCCTGCCATCTGAACACTGTTAAATTCCAGGGGAAAGGCAGGAACTCATTGTTACTATAGCTAAAAGCAGCAGTTCTCAAACTGTGGGTCGGGACCACATTTTAATGGGGTTGCCAGGTCTGGCGTTAGACTGGCTGGGGCCAAAGCCGAAGCCTGAGCCCCACCACCCGGGGCTGAAGCCCAAGCTGCTCTGCCTGGGGCTCAGGCTTCGGCTTCAGCCCTGGGTGGCAGGGCTCTGGTTACAGGTCCCCCCCCTCCGAAATGAAGCCCTTGGACTTTGGCTTTTCCCTCCTCCCGCTCTAGGGTGGCAGGGCTCGGGTGGCCTCAGGCTTTGGTCCCCCCTGCTGGGGTCGTGTAGTAATTTTTGTTGTCAGAAGTGGGTCGCGGTGCAATGAAGTTTGAGAACCTTGGCCAAAAGAATAAAACTCCATATGCAAGACTGACAACAGAGTCTGTTGGTGGAAGGCACCAGGAAAAGAAGTGAGGCAGCACAAAGTAACAGCATTCTCTTTTGGTCACAGCCAAAAAACTCAACAGTGTTAGTTGGACGGTGTGGTTAGGTGTGAGGCGGGGGAGGGGGGGGACGGGACAGGAAGGAAAGATAGCCAGGGTAGCTGTGGGATTGTCAACTTCTCTTGGTGCAGCCTCACTAGAGGTCCAAGCTTTCTCCTAATTGGTCCCCTTTAATTCATCTACAATTAGACCAGTCTATAGCCTCTTAACTTAAATTGAATCTTCAGCCCTTGAACTCCAGGGCATCTTTTGTCTCCCTGTCAGTTCCTGCAGCGTGGCATGGGGTTGATGCCCCGCCACTATACCAGACCTTTCTGCCTCTCTTTCCTTTCTTTATAGCTGGGATTGTTTTTTTTTTATTTGTCACAGCTGTGGGTGTATGTCTCCAGGATTTCCAGTTCTGGCAGCTACATAGGGGTGTACTCAGCCTGATTGCATCTAAGCAGGGAAGACTCTCCTCTCCCTTCTGTCTATGCTCAGCACAGAGTTTTGTAAACCCCATTACAGGGATGTATTATCTCAACATGTCCACCCAGTATCTTGGACTGACTAGGCTTTGAGGGCACCCCAATCATAATCTAAAGATTATCCCATTCAGTGGAAGATCCATGGGAGAACAACAGCAGTACTGCTAACTGCTCACCCTTGGCATCAACTCTCCTGGGGTACAGTAGGTTAGACTGGTGTAGAATGAATCTGGTTCTGGTGCTTTAGGGAATCTGGCCCCATGTGTTTAAGATCATTTTTATGATAATTGGTGATCAGTTTAACAAGGTCTTTACTTTGAGGTGAGTAAAGAAGTTGGTGATCATGTCCACTCATACTCATACAGATGCTTTTGGGCTCAGAACCTACACCACCTATTTTTACTATGGATCAAGTTGGGATTTGTTCCCTGAATCACTCTCACAGCTCTAATTCTAACAGAATATTTCAGAATAGTTTTATACTAATAACAGCTCTGTTGAGACTCTTGAAATTATACTATATTAAAGAACCATCAGCCTATCAGAAGAACATGTAATTTTATGTTCATTACTTCTTGGTTCCTGACTATAGAATTTGGATGGTTGCACCTCAATTAAAAGTTGAATCAAAGTTAATATAATTTAAATAAAAACTTGAATAAAAAGTTAAAGTTCTGTCCTTAATAGCATTAGTACCCTCTAATGACCGCTACGGTTATTACCACTAGATAACTGACCTTCTTGAACCTCTCTTCACATGGAAACCTCTTTTCCAACACAGTCAATTATTTAGCAGTAATGAGTGCTCTGTAAGAGATTATTGTTTAACCAAGTAGCTTGAAACACTGCTTTTTCTTTATCTCTATTCTTCAACAAATGTTGCATTTTTTATAGTATAGGTTTTTCAGTTCCTAAGAGAAAGCTGAAGGCTTTTTTTTTCCCCACTGCAGAAGTTCACCATATAATTGGCAAAACTTCAGATATAATTAAAATTATGAAAATTAGGGTATTATGATACTGTACTTGTGAACAACAATTGCTGACACATGGCAATCTCTACAGTTTGTAGGGCAGAAATGAGGGATTTAAGAGAATAACAATGTGAATGAAGAGGAAAGAAAGAAGGGTGAGATTGGTGGAGATGAGAAGATATCAGATTGACTGAAAAAACATGCGGTGAAAGGAGAGAACATAATTCAGGGAAGAGGAATAGGAAAGAAAGATGAAAAAGAGACTGACAAAGATAGAAAAGATATAAAAGAAAAGGTGGAGTAAAAGGAGGGAAAGAGAAAGAGAAAAAGAAAAGAAGCAATGGAGATATAGTAAATTAAATCTGCATGGGCAGAATTCATTATGATTAAAATAAAACTTTTTTTGACAGGGGCCTGCAACTTTTGGAAAAAATGATTAATGTACCCCTATACTGAAGAAATATGAGAATTACTGGTTTACTAGTTTGAACATGGGTCTGGGAGACAGGAATTCTTGAATTCTAATCCCAGCTATGCTGATAATTCTCCCTATGTCTGCGGGAAAGTCCCTTAACCTCAACGTTTCAGTTTTTTGATCTGTAAAATGGGGGAAATTACCTCTTTCTGAGGATGCTGTGAGGATTAGTTGGGTAATGTTTATACAGTGTTTTGAAGATATAAAGTGCTATCTAAACATTAATACTAATTTACCTGAAGTCAGAGTCAGGCCTTATTGCTTGCTACGCCGGGAAGGCTTTCAGGAGAGAGTCTCTCTGTAGTGCTGGATCTGCCTCAGAAAGGACCTGCAGATCTTGCAGCATTGTGGGACATGGCCCTGGCAGAGGCAGAACAGACACCTCATGCCTCCGTTGGTCAGAGGCATAAACGCCTCACAGGATGGGCAGTTCTTGAAACACAGGGACTTGCTCTGGTCAGCTAGGCAGGCAGTGCTACCAGCAGCCATGGGAAGAGGAGCCCTTTTCCCCCTGAACCCAACTAACTAGTATTAACTCCAGCTAACTAAGCTGTAGTGGTGGTACATCCAAGAAGAGTATCGCCAATATATACCACAGGCAGTAAAGAAGGCACTAGGTGTTGCAGGCAGCAGCTGGCTCTGCCCTTTATACCCTTGTGATCACATGAGGAAGGGAAGGGCATATGTGCTGCCCAGAGGAATACTGCTGTCTAGAAAATTCTCTGATACCTGTGCACTGAACGTGGACTCACCAACTGTGGAATATATATATATAGACTAGCACTTGAAGAAGAAATTTAGCCCCATTGGACAGTGACAGTTAAGGAAGAAACTTATAGATGCCTGCTTCCAAACCCCTACAACACTATAAGCAAATTACCTACTTCGTGAGAAGCATATTTTGGTATAACACTATAATAAGGACTAGCAATTCAACACCATGATCCAACATACTGGAAACAGTACCCCATAGCCTGCAATGTTATTTCAGTGAATTAAAAGTTTTTTGCTCATTTAAGAGCAGGAAACTTATTCTACTCTTCTGAAGAACTACTCCAAAAAACCTTGAAAATTGATGAATAAGCATGATGTATCATCCTATTGACAATAATGCTGCTATTTAGAAGAGAACATAAAGGACATTCCCTTCACATGATTTACCTAAGTAAATTGCAAACTGTCTTCTAAAGTCTTATGTTCTTCTAATTTGTATATTGGTTGGGTTGGGTAAGGTTTCTTTCACAAACTGACCAATAAGTGGAAAAGCAATAGGGAATAACTGGTAACTGTGCCTCCAAAGCAAACTGATTATAGTGTACCTACCATCCCAATGGTTTAAACTCGATTTTAACCTAGCTTCAGAAAACTGAAGGAGGGGTATTATACTTACATTATTTTGCACAGAAAATACTACAGGTAAGATTTCTGTAGACAAAACCCTGTCAATTAAACAGTTTGCTGCACTGGAAGAAAATGGAGGAGGAAGGTGTTTTTTTTATTATTTGTATAAAATATATTGTTCTTCCAGGCTGTACTGAAATAGTTTCTATTTCATTGCAGACAAATCCTAAGAAGGTTACAGCAGTGAAACATTAAAATTCTAAGGGCAACTAATAACATTAAAACTTTATAGCCCCAGATAGAATAATTTAGACAAAAACAACATGAACATATGTTTTGTGTAATAATAACAAACATTTATAGCTGTCAAGAGAGAAAAACACAGGTTTATGCACACCTTAATGGTGTGCATGGGTGAGCATGAGTATATTTAAAACATAATATATTACAAAATTGACAGCAGGCATGACTCTTCTGGGTACTATGTTAAATCAATGAATAAATTACCAAAAGTGTGCTGTGGCTGTTTGGATGTGTAATTGAGCTTAACGTATGTAGTGTTATTTCAAAAGAAACTGTTCAAGGAGTTTCTAGACCAATCCACTATGCATCTTTACTAAGCTGTTTACAAATAGCAATAAATGAAACTGTCTCACAGTAGGAAGGAAGTTTAGTTATACACATTACGTAAATGGGAAAAAAGTTAATTTTAATATGCTTTTCAAGAATTAAAAACAAACTTATAATATTGCCAGGACCATTGAATTGGAAATCAGCATTTTCATATTCAGTTTTACATGTATTTTAAATTAATTGCTACTTTACATTCTGAAGTCCTTACACCTATATAAATTAGGAGTAACTCCGCTGAAGTAAATGGAGTTGAACACTGTAGTACCCATGTAAGTGAAATCAGAATCAGGCCCCAAATTCATTAATAGCTAAAATGAGCATTAATTAGTATCCATTTCGTTTCTCTATATTTTGCTTGGATAGCAGGTAAACAGTATATTTTTTAAACATTCGTATTAAATTAGAAACGTGAAAATTACGTTAACCTATTTTTGCTGACTAGTTAATGTTCAAACAATAATAACCAAGGAGCAAACAAAGCCATTAATGTGATATTTATAATAAAATAGCCGTAGAAATATTTCCATTTCTAACTACAGTGCTGTTCATCTTACTTACTACACACACATTTTATGAAAAGGGGAAGAAAGCACATATTGGCCTATTTTGCTGGCCTCGTACTTTCTTAGTTACTGTGAAATGCATGATGCTGTGAACCTCTAATATTGTAGACCGGAGTTAGGAACAGCATCCTGCACTGATGTTACCCTTGCAGTCTCTGAGAGATTTTGCCAACTAGCTGAAAGGGCAGAACCGACAATCCAACCTCTCAGCTATCCACTGTCTCCCTCCTTTTACTAGAACTCCACAAGTACAATCAATTTTAAATATGTTGTCCTGCATGCCTGTAACCAATCATATCTTTAATTTAGTGTTTCAGAATACATGCTGGTATATGGTGTCACATCTATTGTATGCTTAGAAGTTCCATGGTATTTTCTCTCTTTTTAATCTCTACTTTTTTTTGTCATTTATATCTCCATTTCTCCATAGGGGATTTCTGCTAGCATCAGCCACAACTGTGATGTTCTTAGGGCTCAACCTCAATAATCAATTTATTATTCTGTGCTAAATGTGTGCCCCTTTCTAACACTATTGTAAAGAAGAAAAAGATGGTGAAGAAGTGAAGTGTCCATATCCAGATGAGCTGATCCTACTCTCTGGCCTGATGATGGTTCATAAAGCATTCTATGGGGCTAATATAAAAGAACATGGTATGTCACCTGTCTCTTGGCCAGAAATCCCCTTTTACATTTAATAGCACCTTAGATTAACTGTCATTAATGTTTATGGCTGCACATGGGATGTTGCTAAACACACAACTACTACATTTACTTTTCTGCAGTAGCTTCCAGAAGTATAACCAACATTTTGAATTTCTGTGTGCAGTGGCTGATCTGTTATCAACACCTAATCTCTCCCATACAATACTGTATAATCATCATAAATTAAAAATAGTTGCAGTTAAGAAAGAGAAACTACTGCAGCAAAGTGTTAATAAAAAGGCCGACAAATAACTAAACGAATGCCAGGATGAAAAAAGAAATCTTGGCCCCAGGTAATTAAAAATAGTAGACATATGTATATGTGTTCCCTCGTACACCTATTTTTTTCTTTTTTCAACATGTAATTCTGTGCCTCACAAAGTGTCGTAATAAGCCTGTTTTCCTACCATTTGTATACACGTGTTGCTCATTTTAGCAACAAATTGCTTCCAAATAGATTAGCTATCAAAACCTGTGCCACTGCTCCCATCCCAAAGTGTACTGTCAACTGTACAATGGTACTAGACATTTAAGTGTGAGTCAAATTTAAAATGTAGGCTGTCCAAAGAGATATTGCCGTCAAACACTGTTTTACCTGAATTCCCTTTTATGACCACCGCAGTGGAGAATAGTTATTGCTTATGTATACTTTGGAGACAAGAATGGCAAGATTCTACAGATAAAGCCATGCTATAAGATGTTGTTCTGAAAGACTAAAGTAGGAACTGAACTGGGGCAGGGGGAAAGCGAAAATGCTACCCAGATAGAACATAAAAGTAATTAAAATATGTTTTTAAATAATAACATGCAGAACATGAAATGTGCCTTTATCTAATAATCAATGTTCCTTTTATTCTCTATTACACATTTATTCATTCTTAGACATCAACCATAACAACAAAAATTCAAATACTGAACTGCTAATTAAACACAGTAATATTTATAAGGGTTTAGTTTATTCGGCAGATCTGAACACTTAATTTAATGCACAAATACAATGAAAGTAAAAATTCTTTTTAAAGCTCAGCACAGTACTATGTCAGTCACTATTCAGTGAAATAAAGAAATGCCTTTTATTTGCAGTACAGCAATATTATTCCAATAAAATGATAGAGACAAAATGCATGCAACACAAACAAAAATCTTTAATAGTGACAACTAGCAATGGCATCTGTCTAAAGATGCAATTTTAAAAGTACACGAGTCTAAGGAGACTGTCAAAAGAGGGAAGCTAGCCTTGTGTTTTTAACAGGCTTTCTAAAAGATAAAACTGCTTAAAACACTATGAAACAGACTGCAATCTGGCACCAAAAGCAAAAGCATCTCAGTATACAAGGTAAGCTGGGTTCACTCCACTGTTTTAGGTTGCACTAACAGAGGTAATTAGCATGAAAATCATGAGGTATTATTGCATTGCTACTACCGGTTGTTAGAATAAGCAAAATGGGCTGGGGAGAACGAGTTAAAAAACAAACAAACTTGCCGCTCTTACTCCAATATAGCTCATTAATCCAAAAATACTTCACTACTCTGGTGATGGGTAAACTTCAGAATGTTTGGATAAACATCCAAAAGTTTACTTACTTAGTTGAACTTATCTGAACCTCTTTGGTCTGGAAATCACAGACTGAATCTCACAAGAACAGGCTTTCGGTACAAGAGTCCCAGTACCTTCTGGTTTTGTCCAGTAATGAACACCGAGAGAAGAGGTTCTCCCACTACACTGTTGTTCTGCTCTCTCACCTTTAATCCTGGTGAATCAAGAAGCACTCGGTGCGGGAGAAGTGAAAAGGAAAAAAAGCCAAAATAGTGTTAACTGAAAGTTCTGAAATTCAGAAGTGATTAACTTCAGGCAGATCCTTATTATACACAAACTGGTTAGCCCAATCCCTTATATTGTTTGTCTGGAGAGAGGTGGGGGCTTCCTTGTATTAATTTATTCATCAATTTCAGAATTTAAGCACTTTTTTTTTAAGATTGCCTATTTATCCCTTCTGGTTGTGATGTTATGGTTCTGAATGTGCAGGGCTGAGTCAACAGACAAAGACCGAAACAATGGCAGTGGTTCTCAATCTATTTACCATTATGGGCCGCATATGCAGCCCACAATGTGTTATGTGGGCCGCATCCAATACTACCTGTATGGCCCTGAGGATATCACATGGGCCACAGCTGTGTGCTGATTGGGCCGCAAGTGGCCCACAGGCCGCAGGTTGAGAACCACTGCTCTGTTGGCTGACTCATCTCCATGGGTAAATTAGGCAGTAAACTTTCATAGTTCCGTTTTAAAAACAAACATGGAGCAGCCTGAGCATACACACAGTGAAGAGAAATGACCAGTAGATTCACAACATGATTCCAGAAGCTTAAATCCCATCAAATACACAGGACTCAGAATTAACCAACACCCTGGGCTGTTTTGGTGGCAAGAGAGTGGCTATGCAACTGATGTACACCAAGTTTTTTCCCTTCTGCCTATCTTAGATACATTTCATTATGCATAATTTACTTGGGCTTTGTGCAGGAGGGTTTAGCATTTGGACCTGAGAGAGTTGTGAACCATACCCATTCATCTCAGCTAAGCTAAGCATTAACTCTGAAGCATAATGGTGTTAGTTTAAAGCCAACACTGTTAACTCTTTCCCTGCTGATAACTTTAGCTGAAACATGCAGCTACTCTGGTAGTGTGAGAAGAGCTTGAGACTGTGGGCAGAGCTTGATGAGACTAACACCAGTTCCCCAGTCCCACCCACAATAGGACTTATAATATCCTTTACTAGAAAGAATACATAACCAGTAAAAATGAATTGACATCAATAACAAAGAAGAAGAAAAGGACAAAAGGAAATTAAAAATGAAAAGGATTTGATTATTATGTGGTTAGACTATCTCTAGTTTCATCCTTCACTCACCAAGATCACATAATGGGCCAAATCCAGCAATCAGTGAATGAAGTCAGTGGGAATTTGGGCTGAATAAAAATTGCAGGAATGGGCTCAGTTCTGCATGTGAAATTATAGAAATCTAATATATATCTTTAGAGTTTTAGAAAATAGTTTTTCAAAGTAAGAAATGACAGAATGACAGAATTAGCCTCTTAGGCTTATGTCAATTAAAAAACCTTTCCTCATCAAATTCTCCATTATACTTGATCTTAGTTGGGTGATTTAGATTTAAATCCTCTTTTAAACTCAACTTGATCTATAAAAGGATGGAAGCTGGCATCCCTATCCTTAAAATGAGAAATAATCATACCCTTGCAACTAAACTGTTTTATTACAGCTGCTTGCCATCTATTATTTACAATGTTAGAGTGGACTCCAATTAAAGAGTAAACATTAGCCAGCAGTAACCAGACATATCGTATCTGAAATAGGTGCCATATAAAATTATAAAAACATCTCAGAAATACCATGCATAGCTTAGAATACTTGTTAGCTACTTCTGCACAGAATAGGAAACAAATGTGAGACACCTTAAATATCCTGGGGTGGTAAATATTAGCTAATATTTTTAATGGCCACCACTGTACATGAGTTTTCTATCCTGATGGCAATATCATCAGTGAAAATATATGAGATAGACACTGAGTTACAGTAGATACGATTTAGCTTCAGAAAATATGATTTACAGAGCCCGGCTTTATAAGTTGATTTATTGTTGGGAACTAGATTAATAGACCAGAAAGTGAGGGTTCATTTAGATTAAATGGAAATCTCCAGGAATGGCTGATATAATTTTAAAAGCTTCGGCTTGTTAAGAAATACTAAAATTATTTCTGATACTGTTAAAAAGCCATAGTAGTATAAATGCCCAACAAATAAGATTGGTCCAAGAAAGCTGATGGACGTGTGATGAAATGAATTCCTGTGATCTGAACTGGGTGTGGGTGTAAGCTTAATTGAGACTTAAGAGAGACAATTTTATGGAAAATTAACAAAAGGTATTTTATTTAACTAGCAATATTGATAAATCTTAACAGGGCCTCAAGTAACACAGTTGACCTTTCTCATCCCACACCAAACACAAAATGCTTTCCTATTTCCTCTTCCTTCATATGTGGGCCTGGTTTATGCAGAAAACTGCTTCTCTTGCCTGCTAAAAGTCACAGGCCCATCAACAAGGCGGAATGAACTCATTATATATGCAGCAAATCTGCCAAGCAGATGCTGACCCTACATCTCACAACTCTAAGTCCACTATGCTATTGAAAGGGTACTGTGATGTATTTCAGAAATGTATACAAAATATTACCTTATCATTACAGATTTTTAACTTGTATTTATTTCTTTTTGGGTGGACTGTCTGATGTTTCGCTTATCTATGATAAAAACAGATCAAGCTAATTTTTTTAAACAAACACTTGCAAAATATAGCACATGCAGGTGCACATCAACATTTGTACACTTCAGTCAACTGACTATTTGCTTTTACAAATAGTTTTAAAAGTGTAATTAATGAATTTACACCTATAAATATGGGTGTCCACATGGGTTTTCTCCATCTCTGCCATTTTTCAAAATGTAGCCATTATCACTTTACCCAAAACACGATGGGCTGACTTCAACCTTTGGGGTGCACCACAGTGAACCTCCAGAATCGAAGTGGAGGAAGAAGGCAGAGTGGTTGGCACACTTTGCACAGCAGCTCCACTCTAACGAGAAGCCTGAAACCAGCTAGTGCAGTTCATAAGTGGGCAGGGCCAGATGGGAAAGGACAAGGTCAGACTGGCTGGGAGTTGATATGATTCACAGTATCGCCTGAAAAACTGTTGCTGAGGAGGTTCCTCTAGAACCCTAGCTGAAATGTAAAGCTTCTTTCCCAGGGGAGGACAAAGTAGTACTGCCATCTGTCATCCCTCAGGGATGAAAACCTCTTACAACATAACTGACCCTACAGAGGTATGTGGGTGCAATGTGTGTCATTTGGGCAAAATCAAACATGGTAAGCTTGAAAAGTTTATTGAAAAGCGAGGGCTAAATCATACTTGTTCAAACTACAGCATCCTGAAAAAGCAATATGAATTCAGACAACTCAAATTCTTTGGATACTTTAATAAGAATCAATCAGTGCATCCTAGACTAGGATAGAAAAAGAAGAAGGTTTTACCGGTTTCATGATGAAGACGGCTTAAACTATTAATATTTTTCTATATGCAATGGATCCTTTTTATACTGTATGTCTGTAGAAACTTAAAACGTTTTGTAGATACAAGTTTATATCCCTTCCTTGGGTTTGTATGTACTTCTGAGTGCTGCTGTTTATATGGAAGACAATTACTATATCAACACATGATGAGCAGATGAGAAAGGCAAAGACATGCACTTATTTTTTGGCAAGAAACAAACTTTCTCCAATAAATATCCCTCCGCCACAGATGCTATAGCCAATGGATTTGATGTCTTATGCATATCAAACCAAATCTTGCTGCTGCGTCTTCCATAACATCTCTAAATTCTAGCCTTTTCTTTCTGTCCACACTACTAAAACTCCTGTGCAGACCTTATCTCCCTCTTGAAACCTCCTCGTCTCTATCCTTCCTGACATCCATCTCCATTCTCCTCAGGTCCATTCAAAACACTGCTCCCGATGAATGTTTTGAATAGATTTGTTCCTGCCCCGTCATTCTGACCACGTTACCCCTTTCTTTGAATCCCTCCACTGGCTTCCACTTCTTCACCCCCGTTTCTTCCCAGGATTCCGCCTTTCCCATAGGCAGTGGACTGTGCTTAACTGCATTCAGACAACACACGGAAGGTGTGGATATCTCCTCCACAAACAGAAAATCAAAGAATCATCAAATTGTGACAGTGGTACAATCTATGAGTCACATCATGGACAACTGCCCCATTTACAGTTACAGTGGTGGCATAAGAGGGATCCACTTAGCTACTCCAGAAGCATTAGAATGACTTTCAAATCTCAAGATTTAATTATAATCTCAGCCCATTGCTATTCAAATGCCATGTGAAAGAAGATGACCACTTCAAATACAAGCTTCTAGTCCATACTTTTAAGGCCCCCTATAACTTAGTCCTGCCCTTATTTATTTTTTTTATTTCAATCTGCTTCACCAATGATACCATCCTCCAATGCTTACTTGTCTGTTTCTCCCAAAAGGACCTTTATCCTTTCTTTTCCATGGTACCTGAACTTGTTTGTAGAGACACTACCCTGTCCTTCAAAACCTCCCTCAACACACACTTCTATTGTGATACCTATGAGAAACTGCCAAGTGATAATGGCTATTATGGATATATGGCTGTTATAACCATGTTTACCTTATATTTTGTGTATTTATATTTATAACTTATAAAAAAGTAGTAAATTTGCCAGACTGAAACCATCTAGCTGTAGCTGGCCTATATAAACATACATTCTTATTACTATTTTCCTTCCTCCCTCCCCAGTTCCTTCCAACTGTTTGTTACATTCATTTGTTGTACCTATTCTTAGTTTTTAAATTCTTCAAGGCTGTCTTCTACTCTATATTTGCACAGCAGCTATCACAGTAGGGTCTTAGTCCTGACTGGTGCCTCAATGTACAACTGTAATACTAACATTGACAGATTTACTACAGGCAAAAACAAGGTTTTGTCTACTGTTTTATAGGAAGACAAAATGACTGTCAGTCACACAAACAACAGTTCCTTTACTCATCACTTGACCTTCTGATCTCTGGATCAAGCCTTACCTTCGAGGTTGACAAACCAGCAATACTATAATGCCAGATCTTAGAAATGTCTAAAAACAAAGAACCTTTGATTTGGAGCAGTGGATGAGAAAAATAGTAACTAAGGAAACATTCTTTCCTAACATAGCAGATTTAATAGGAATTTGTTAATTTTAAACTGAGGGGTTCACAATCCTCAGAATATACTTAATACTACATCTAAGTTTGCAAAATTATGAAAGACTCAGAATTAGAGCTTATTACACAAGTGACAAACAATTCAGAACAGTGACATATTATGTTTAATAAAGAGCCCACCATTAAATAGTCAACATTTTTGAGCCTCTGCAGTGATGGCGACACTGCAAAATCTACTATGCTAATTATGGGAAAATACTATGGTCACTACAGGTATTTGGGATGGTGAATGTTGGGTTCCTAATGGAATTCATTGTAGTCCATTTGTTCCCAAAAGAGCTTTACTAACAAAAACTATACACGGACCTTTTATTCCACAACTGAAAGTAACTTTTTAATGGTGCCCAGTATTATGCAATAGTATTAAAAAGAAAAGAAGAATGCTATAGTCAATTGAAATTGCAAGGAGAATTTAGATAGGCAGATTGTAATGACCAAAGCTGGAATTTGCCCTGGGAACTGGCGGTTGGAACCTTGGGTTAATGTCTAATCTGAAATATGTCACATTCACGAGACAGCTCCCTCTTATCATGCTGGGACAGTGGTTCAGTATGGATCCAGAGGAAAGAGCACCCTCTACTGAATCACCAATACCAGTTTCTGTGGCACCTTTGTATTACAAGAACTGACTCAGTCAAACCATGAGATGACCACAGAACAAAGTAGATATTCATACTTACTTTTCCACAGCACCATGAGTTGCTACAGTAGGGGGAAGACTAATTTCCACCCCATTGTTAATGTTTTCTTTTTCTGATGAAGGAGCAACTATTTATTTATTTATCTCTATTTTCTCTGTGTGTGTGTGTGTGTGTATCAAGAAGTGGTTGAAATTTTAACATTAATGGTATATATGTGTGTACATGATTGTGTGTGTGAGAGACAGACAGAATGTAAATGAAACATACACCCAGTTTCGAAGCTTACATTTAAAAAATCATCCTGTGTGACTTAATGAAAGCCTCAGTTTAAGCAGAATGATCCCTCTAACACAGGTTATCCCTATCCCTTTTCCAGAAACAACTAATTCCAGGGAGAGGAGATGAGGGCAAATCACACATACTGATGTAATTGTTTCACACTTTCAAATCACTGCTATTGTTGTACTAGTCCCATCTAATCTGATATTAAGACCTCTTTTTTGTAATTAGCAGACCAAAGTGTTCGTGTCAAAAAAAAAAAGCTCTAGATTCTGAGCTCAATCTAGCTCATATCTGTTAACCACATGATAAAAGATTAACCTGATAATGACTTTGCCTGTTTTTAAAAAATACAATTACCTGAAAATTATTGGTGTGATGGCTTGCTTCCCGTTGAATTACAGTATGTGCACAATATGGATCTCTGAAGATTAGAAATCTAGAGTTGAAGAGCCCTTTAGCTGAACAGAGGAAAAACAAAATATCTACTCACGTATATGACATTTCTCTGTATTGATCACAGAGACCAAAGAAATTTGCTCATACATTCCTTCTGTATCATAATATTAGTCTTAAATGTTGCAGCTACAGAAGCATGGTCTGGACAACTAGGATGTAACTGTCTAGCCAGAGAGTGGGGGCTGTCAGCATTTCCCTGCCTATTTTCTTTTTCTGTTTTGTTATACATTTCTCAAACATTCCCTCATGTTAACAAACTGAGAAGAGATCTGTTGTTTTCTGGAATATAGTCTTGATCAACCCATTGTGTCTGATAAGTTGTCTGGCTGTGCTGGAAGAAGGACATAAGACACTGGATGTGGTTTATTTAAGCTGGAACTTTATTCCTGTGTGTCTGGGAATAATCAGATAAAAGTATACAGTGCAGGTAATTCCATCATCATTTACGTATACCTGGGGATAGGCTGTTGTCAGCCCTCCCCCTTTACCCATCCTGGTCCCCAGCCAACCTGCTGTGGGACCCCGCTACCCCTCATCTTGAGTGAGGGTTAAGGGGTCTATAAAGTATGGCGGTTGGCTCCTGCTGTACCAGTCATAGGAACCCCAATCCTCACCTGTTTCTGTGCCTTTAAAGAATACCTCCTTTAAATCCTTTACCAATCCATTTGATCTGATCACCATATCCCTTCCCTATAAAGGACCTGCACTGGACATCTGCCTCATGCTGACAGAATGAGTTGTGATGTCGTTGCCTAACCCCTGTTTCATGTTCGCCCCAGCTAAGCCAACCACCCTGAAGAAGGTGAAAACCCCCGCCTCACCTTGGCCATGCTGGCTGTAAGGGAAAAAGTCCTTCCCAGCCCTCTGAGAAAGGAACGACTAGAATAATTCCCACAGGTATTTAACTACATTCCTGGGTGGGAGTTGCTCTGCCTGGTCCAAGTAACAGAGGGCTTTTCCTGCACTGGGGAGGACCTAAATAGTCCCTTCTCTCTTCGGGTCACCTGAGGTGGGGGTGATGGGTCAATGTCCCCATGCTGACCTAGTCTGAAGCTGCTGCAGCCAGTCACTTTTCCTATCTAGACCTTAAAGAGGCCACACACCTTTTCCTACAAGCCAGACAATGGCCCCCACTGCTTAATGTGTCGTGAGGTCATTGTCCAGCTATGTCAGAAGGAAGACATAAGACACTGGATGTGGTTTAATTAGGCTGCAACATTATCTTTAAAATGTCTGGCAGAACCTATGCTGGGACACCCCCAGTGCTGGGACACTGTCAAATGTGGGTTAACGGGGGGCCATGAATGAGGGAGAGTTGGCTCCCTTCCGTACCAGTCATAGGAGCCCTGAACATCCTCCTGTCTCTGCTCATTTAAAGAATATGTCCTTTAAATCTTTACCAATCCATTTTATCTGATCACCATATCTCTTCCCTATAGAGGATCTGCACTGGACGCCCACACAAAGCGGCACTGGCAACCTCAGTACCCAGTCACACTTCAAGCTTGGCTGCCTCCCCCACATATCTAGTTGGGTTTCTGGACATCTACTAATGCCCTCTTTAATACTGTCCAAAAACCTGTCAGCTCCCAAGTCTCACAGGTGGCCCCCATCCTCCCTGAATAATTCTGGTGCCCCGTATGCTATGTCCAGATGAGAAATTACCAACACCCCTATGCCACCTATGGATTTTGTCACCTCCCCATTCACATACCTCCTAGCTTTGCTGACTGATGGGGGCTTCACACCTCCCTTCCAATAATTCAACCCAATAATGTTTTCTCATGGGAAAAGGTCCAGGATCTGCCCCAACTCCCTCTTAGTTCTGAGCATTAAGGCCACCTCTTTCCATGTTCCCAATCATTTTCTCCAAGGTGAACCACAATCATACCAGGTGCCTGTTCACAGGCCACCTCAGTGTACAGAAGGGGCATTAGCTCATCCCATAACATTCCCCTCTTCCCATGCCAGCTCAGGACTGCTTCACCACTGTGGCCCAGCTGTGAACCTCCAGACAACCTGGAAGGCTGCCTATGCACCCAGTAAACTGTACTGTGCCTGCAGAGCCACACCACTATCTGCCAGCATATGTAATGCAAATACACAGGAAAATTAACCCAGGTGGTTCCCCACCGGGGGGTCACACATATGTTCTGTATGCTTCAGAATGCCAACTCCCAATTGTCTGAATTGCACTAGCCCTCACATCCAGCTGGACCACTGCTGTTGCTGCCCAGATCCAGAATGAGTGGGAACCAAATTCATGTGCTAGAAGCCCCAACCTCATCAGTCCCCATCTTAAAACTGTAACAAACTTGCATGTTGTGAAGGGACTCCCATCACCATGAATATAGAGGTTGCCCATCTCTCCCTGGCTTTATTGCCATATATGCCCTCACAGCCTCAAACAGACAGATCCCGGGCTCGTCACTCTCCTGTAGAATAATGGATTCACCCCAGCCTCCCTGATCCATCATTGACCTCCTCAAGGTTAATATCACTGATCACCACACCCCGTGTATTTCCCTCAGTTCCAAAGCCCTTCCAGAAGAGTCCCTACAGGACACAAATACTAGTGCACTGATCTTAAAAGCTCCAAAAAAATGCTACCAGAAATGCCACCATGAACAAGGCCAACTTTTGTCCACAATGACATATGGGCTCTAGGATCTGCATCAGCTCCATAAGCGTATTAACAGTGACAAGATTATGTGCCTCCTTCCTAGGAGATGGTTCATGATGCCAGTTGCTGGGTTGCTAATGACACCATGTACTGCAGTACCTGTTCCTCCATAATGGGCCCTCCTGCTTCTGAAATTTCACAAAATCATTAAACTTCTCTCCTAGATCCATAGTGATTGTGGAGCCACCAATATTTGCACTACACAGACCCCCCCTTCTTCCCAGCCCCAGCTCGGGGGCTGCCATGGTGGGGGAGAGAGGGCACATCCATCGCATTAGAAAGGTAAGACTCCTGATATTAAAATATGAGTTGTGTGCCTTTATTTGTAGAACAAAAACCAATTATTAAGGGTTTTTTTAATACAACACTCTTATCCAAAGCGCTTTACAATAGTTAGCTAACGGTACAAACAACATTCAGAAAGATCATTAAGTGGTCCACCGAGACCCTCAGCAATTTTCGAGTGGTCCGTGAAAAAAAAAAAAAGTTTGAGAACCACTGGTCTAGAGCTATGGCAAGTTGGTTAGTATGCGCGATGGCTCTGTTCTTGAGAAATCGCCATTTCCGTATGCATATCGGTGATAGGACAAGTGCTTGGAGGCATCAGAAGAACAGCCTCCCACAAGAATCAGTATTATCTCCAACATTCTTCAACTTATATTCAAATGACCTACCATATACTGGGTCTCGAAAGTTTGTTTATGCAGATGACATATGCCTCAGTACTCAGTCACACTCCTTTGACATATTTGAGAGTATTCTGACCACAGATATGGCAGCTACGGCTGATTCTTGTTATCAGTGGTGCCTGATACCAAGTGGAAGTAAGATACTGTCGAGTGTCTTCCACTTACATCATGCACAAGTGGGCAGAGAGATGAATACAGTTCTCAATGGTCAACGAATAAAGGTCTATGTAGGCGTCATGTTGGACAGAACTCTCACATATCATGGCCATCTTACAAAGACAGTGACTAAGGTCAAAACGTTCAACAACCTTCTCGGAAAGCTGGCTGGGACAACATGGGGTGCCAATGCGCAAATGTTACACACTTCAGCCTTGGCATTCTGTTACTCAGTGGCGGAGCACTGCACTACAGTACGAGCTCACTCAACTCACACAAACATGTCGATGTACAACTTAATTCCACCATGCGTATTATTTTAGGCACACATAAATATACTCCTCTACCATGGTTATTGGTTCTTTGCGATATTGCTCTGCCCTGTGTTTGCAAAGAGGAAAGCATAACAAAGCTTGTGACGAAATTGTGTATGTGATATGCCACATCTACTGCTATTTAAAGACTTGTTTAATCCACTACATGGTCACCTGCCCTTCTGTCACCCAGCATGGATAAGTTTACATGGTGAGGGATTTATGGTAGAGGACGCATGGTGAGCTTCATAGTCCGCAAAGAAAGTGACTAATAATTATCTTGTATTGGACTGCATTCAACCTCAACCAGGATTTGATTTGCTGCGAAGGCAATGGAGCCTTCTCAACCGGTTTGGTATCGGACATGGAATTTGTGCTGCAGCAGAATTTTGGTGGCATTTTGGAGACAGTCCTCTATGTCAATGTGGGCAGCAACAAACCATGACACATATTGTTGAGGACTGCAAAATGACTCAACTTCCTGGAGGGCTTCATGCCTTGAACGTTGTTGATCAGAGTGTGATGGCTTGGCTTGACCGGATTGCATACGACAAATAAATCACTACACATTGTAAACCTTTTAGTGCTCCAGAAACAATTTTGGAAGCAACTACCCAGACTATTTGAGTCAATTTTCTGATGTCTCCCCCACCTCCAAATGCAGTTAGTTCACCACTGAAAGTGTTTGCTTCCCCAGGATTCACATTACTTCCCAATAAAGGGGAATCCATTTGGTAGACACACAGACCATCCTGGGATCCACCAACCCTGGTCCTGCATCCAACCTCTTGCCCATGTGGCAAAGATTCCATCCCCCCAGTCTCCCATGACCCCTTGAGCCCCACTCTGTCTCCGCCTGAGCTGGGTTTGGAACTCCCTCTCCCGTCTGCTCTAACATGTCTACTATGGCTGGCTGTAAGAGGGCAGGGGATTCCCTACTCTTGTTCTCACCACTCTGCTGTGGCCCCAAACTCCCTCCTCTTCCCCTTCTGCTACAAAACATCTTCTTTTGCCACTGTGGCCTGGAAGTGGGAAGCTTTTTCCCCTCCTCCCTGTTCTCAATGGTCTGCTACGGCTCCAAACTGAGTTTGAAACTTCCTCCCCTTCTGTTACCAAATGCCTGCTTCTACTGCTGTGGGCTGGAAGAGGGGAGCGCTATTTCCCTCCCCTTCCTTGTTCTCACCTGTCTGCTACCGTGTGGAATCATGAAAGCTGTTGCTCGGCCTGGTCCAGGTAAAAGAGGGCTTTTCCTGCACTGGCATGGACCTAAACAGTCTCCCCATCTTCTGTCACTTGGTGGGGATGGGTCAGCATTCCCACGCTGACCTAGTCTGACTGAAGCTGCTGCACCAAGTCACTCCCTCCCTTTCCTACAAGCCAGACAATACCCCCACTGCTTAAAGTGTGGTGAGATCATTTGCATTGTAGCTGTACCCCAAGGAGACGTATCAGGCACCTCTATAGTAGAGATTTATTACCTTCAATGAGTCTCCATATTTTCATGGCAGACATGTCAGTTTTCTTTTTCTTAGGTTTTTGAAAACTAATTCTTTGTTTAAAACTACTAGAGAAACAACAAAGTTGAGAAACAAGTGGGAATTGGGCGAGTGATGGATGAATCTGGAGCCACAACATCCAACATTTAATTCTGGGTTTGATAAAACTGACTATAAATTAGGAAAAAATAACACTAGCATTTTCTCCCCTGATGTAGAGATTCATTTTCCAAAGGAGGGTGGATACAGATTTAGCACTTCAGTCTGTGCAATTCTGCCTATGATCTATTATTTTAGAATCAAAGGTATTCATTCTACCATATGACATATCACAAAATATTACTTTTTCCCCCATGTTCTCAGTTTTATCTATTTAACCATATTTTTGATCTGATACTTTCAGTATTCTTCAAAACCTTGCTGCTTCTATTATTCACTTACCAATAGAAGGTGTTCCTTATATGGATTAGACCAGTGGTTTTCAAACTTTTTTCTGGCGACTCAGAAAACTGTTGATCCCCATGACCCAACGTAGCTGGGGATGAGGGATTTGGAGTATTGGAGGGGCTCAGGGCTGGGGCAGATGCTTGGGGTGAAGGCTGCAGAGTGGGGCCAGGAATGAGGGGTTCATGGTGTGGGAGGATGTTCTGGGCCGGGGCAGGGTGTTGGGGTGCAGGAGAGGGCCAGGGCTCTGGGCTGGGGGTGCAGGCTCTGGGGTGGGACCGGGGATGAGGGATTTGGGATGAATAGGATGGGGCTCTGGGTTTGGGGGGGCTCAGGGCTGGGACAGGAGATTAGGGTGCAGGGTTGGGGCCTGGGCTTACCTCGGATGGCTCCCGGTCAGTGGCACAGTGGGGGTGCTAAGGCAGACTCCCTGCCTGTCCTGGAACTGCAGACCATGCCGTGCCCCAGAAGTGGCCAGCAGCAGGTCTGGCTCCTAGGCGCAGGAGTGCAAGCAGCTCCACGTGGCTCTTGCGCCCACAGGCACTGCCCCCCCAGCTCCCATTGGCCAGGAACCGGCCAATGGGAGTGTGGAGCCAGTGCTTGGGGCAGGGGCACCTTGCAGCGCCCCGTGCCCACCCCCCCCTTTCCTTCTCCTCCCCCCCCCCGCCTAGTAGCGCAGCACAGTGTCAGAACAAGTAGGAACTAGCCTGTCTTAGCTGGGCAGCACCACCGACGGGACTGACAGGGTCAGCGGTGCTGACCAGAGCCAACGTGACCCAGTGCCTTATATTCCGCAACCCAGTTCTCACAAGACTGCATATCTCTATTACCTAAGAAGAATGTTGAGACCTATCTCATTTTAACTATTAGGCCCATCTATCTGAAATGGTTCGTGATCAGGTGGATTTCTCATAAGAACTTAACTTTTGTGTATTTTTTTAATAGAAATTAAAAATTAATTATATTAACTAACTATTAATTCTGAAGAGAAACTTCTTTAAAAGTGAAGACTACAGATATATTCCTGGAGTATGCTATATCCTATATCTGTTTAAATGACTAACTTATCTAGTCCTTGGCTTCCAAAGGTTTTGCTCTGCATTGCTATGCAGGACACAAAAATTTGAGTCCTAGCAATCACTGGCTACACACACATATAGACATAATCATCACTGGTTTACTGAACCTATAAAGTATTGGGAAAAGAACTCACAACCTGTTCTAAGAATATAGTCTTCTACCACTCAGGCAAAAGGGGAATATCCATTATCAGTGAGTAGTATTAGGATTTGTATCCTCTTTTCAAGGAAGATAATTACAATCTACTAGACACTTCAGCAGATAGTGAAATTCCATCGAGCAGCAGAATTAAAATAAATACATAACATGGGGGTGTTTACACTCAGATATTCCAAGGTGAGAAGGGACTATTATGATAATCTAGTCCGACCTCCTGTATAACACAAGCCACAGAACTTCCCCAAAATAATTCCCTTTGAACTAGTGCATCTCTTTTAAAAAATCCAATATTGATTTAAAGATCTCCAGTAACGTAGAATTCACCATGACCCTTGGTAAATTGTTCCAATAGTTAACTACCCTCACTGTTAAAAATGTACACCTTATTACCAGTCTGAATTTATCTAGTTTCAACTTCCCGCCACTGGATCTTGTTATACTTTTCTCTGCTACAGTGAAAACCTCATTATCAAATATTCGTTCCCCATGTAGGAACTCCTGGACTGTGATGAAGTCACCTTTTAACCTTCTCTTTGTTATCCTAAGTAGATAGAACTCCTTGTGTCTATTACTGTAAGGCATGTTTCCTAATCCTTTCATTATTCTTGTGGCTTTTCTCTGAGTGCTGTGCAATTTATCAACCACCTTCTTGAACTGTGGACACCAAAACTGGACACAGTATTCTAGCAACAGTCGCACCCGTGCCAAATACAGAAGTAAAATAACCTCTCTCTACTTGAGATTCCCCTGTTTATACATCTGAAGATTGCATTAGCCCTTTTGGCCACAGCATCGTACCGCGAACTCATGTGCTACTGATTATCTACCATGGTCCTTGAATTTTTTCAGATTTCTGAAGTAGCCACATAGCCAGTAGGGGAGAAAGTACTTCATATGTTATTGCTCAAAAATAATCCCTCTTGTTGACTGAGGAGAAACACTGCACCAATGTAAGTCCTATCTAGTCCTCTTCTGCTGAAAATATGGTGGAACTCACAGGAACTTAAAGAGGCCGGTTAAAAAGCAGGCATCTCAGATTTTTCCCAAAGTGGGAAAACACAAATGTAAACATACATCCCTCACTTCTAATTACTTTACTATACTTCTAATAGCAGTTTCAAACAGGAGGAGAAAAACAATTATTACTTTATATGTCTAACAGCCTTAATTAGAATACATGAATTGTATGTTACATTTATCAGTAGTAACATCACACAATGAAACTTCTTAAACTGCAACACATGAGGTGATTCCATTTTTCTTTAAATGTGCTTCTCTATGGATAAAAACCAAAACATATACTCAAATTTATGCTTGATATACTAGTTGTATGGTTAGTCTAAAAATCACAAACTACCAATTACTAATAAGGACCCTGGTTAATGTTAGAGACTTCAACACATTTGTAAGTGAGCTTTAAGTATTCCTTTCCTGTTTTCAGTTTTCATTTCCATGCTAAAAGGTCAGGGAAAGAATGCACTGTAAGAAGTTAGGTATTAACAACATTTTGAAATCCCTAAAGCCCTCCACAGTATTCAGAATTGAATATACTAAAGCTGAGTTTCAGGTTATAAACTATTACAAAACTTCCATACAATACAATATATAATCTCATAAGCAAAATCAAATTCCTGAATGTGAGTGTTGAAGCTACATTTCTAGAACAGCAGTTTCCCTCTTTCCTTCCCTCTCTCTGTTTGCTTCTATAAAAGATGCCATAGTACTGGGAAAACACTTTTTAAAAGTCCTAAGGGAAAAGTTTCCTAGAGTCTTAGAAATCTGTAAAGAAACAGAAATAGGAAGAATTTCAAAGACCAACTCCTTTCCTGCTGTCTCTCAAACAAGGTAAAAAAGAAAAATACCCCCTAGATATATTCCTTAGATTCTCTATTATGCTTCTCAGGTTCCCCGTGGCTTCTGAAGTAAATGTAAACTGAAATCTAGAGTTATATTTCCCATTATGTTTTATTTTTAATTAATCTTTCAGCCCAAAGGATTAGATGATCAGAACTATTTAGAGATATGCATTTCACTGCAGTATTTGCCTGTTATCCGTTACAATGTCACATCCTATGTGGTGGTGACAATGTAAGAAATAGCCTCCAACTAGTGTCTTTGTGGTGGTGTTTTTTGTTTGTTTGTTTTTAATGGTGGGAGAACCAACTATAAGGAAGAATTTCGCTGAGTTTTCCATTTCCCACATGGTGGGAAAGAACTGTTACCTCGCCATATAAATAAAACTGACCAAATATCCTTAATAAGTTAGGCCTCTGACTCTCTCAATAAAATATTTTAACTTCATCCCTCTAGATGTAGGTTCTCCATAGTAAAATTAAGCAGAATTTTTGAATATTTTTTCTTACATTTTAATTTTGGTAAAGCATTTAGCCTTTGGCCATGGATGAATCAATGTGTTCAGAGATAATGCAGTGAAATGAATATGGGAATATTATCCTGTACACAGTCATATTACAGAAGGTGAAAACTTTTAACTCTTAACTAGTCTGTGTATTTTAATGGACTGAACCACAAAATTAAGTTTTGCTCCACTGCCCACTACCCTAAAAAAGGCCATATAACACTGGAGCTCTTCTAACCAAGTCAGTGACTCGGGATATTAGATCAATTTGAGTCTGGGCATATAGGTTTGTTCGTTCGCTCTTGTTACACTGTTAGTCTTGATGACTCCTCCACCATCTCTAAGATCCTTCCCAGAGTTTATAACCAGGTAATAGGAGCTGGACATTTAACCTAATTCACAGGTGACACCAAACACCATTTCACAGAGTGGTCCTTAGAAAATGGCAACCACTACCACAACTTGTTCCCCTAGCATGAGAATCAGATAAACTAATTTATAAAACATCTCTGGAAGCAGGAACCTTGAATTTTTCTATAAATTGGAGTCTCCCATATGTCTAGGTGCTGAAGTTACTGGACTATTCTGCAAATTGCAAATGGAAGAATCAATGTGGTTCCAAAAATCAATCCTTTTTCTTGTTGATAACCCCAGTGAACCTATGGCATGATTTGGATGAGTTTGTGTTGTTTAAACTACTCTTGCAAGTATCACATTGGGCAACTGGTAAATATTATAGCCATCCTGGATAACTAATGCACACCAAATGATTACAGATGTCAATGCTTTGTTTTTGAAGTACATGTTGTATTCAATGCATGCACTATTATGGCAGGCTTAAACCAGAGCAAAAAGATTTGTGGCAAAGCATACGACCTTCTTCCCACTACAATGGCCATCCTCTAATTAGGCAATGCATCTGATAGTCATTAACAGGAATGAGATAATGAATCACTTTCTCTCTTCTTTGTTAATTTGCTGTAACCAAGCGGCTAATGGATGTCAGAGCTGAGTGATTGCACTGATTATAGTGATTTATAGTTGCAACAAAACAATTTAAAACCATTCTGATTATTCATGTTAAAGATGCTTTATGTTTTGTTTACTAAATGTTTTATGTCCCTTTCCTGCCCCTTTGCACTCCCTTACAGACTGTGAAAGAGGTCTTGGAAAACTTGAAAGTTTTAAGCTTTTTTTTATTGTTTCAGAGTAAGCCATTTCATTTTGTTTATAAAAAAAGAAAAAAGTTTACCCAGTAGAAATGAAAAAGCCTTAGGGTGGAAAGAAAACTTCAGTGGTGCCTAGTTCAAAAGAAGACGGAAATAAGAGGAAATAAGGCAAACTTCAAGCCACTTACCTTGGGGCTCCCAGTCCCTTCCTCATCCTCTGCAGACACATCAGTAGCCAGTATCTCTGCTTTGATGATATCCAGAGCCCTAAGAATCCAGCTGTGTTGTCGTTTGATTTGCCTCTGTAGTTCCTTCCACTGACTTGCAATCATCTGCAGCATGTCCTTCAGTCCTTCTCCAAAATGAGGAGGGAAAAAAAAGAAAGTTGTAAACTTAGCTCCATCTTTAAATAATATTCTTTACACAATGGGTTATCAGGAAATTTAAAAGAAAAAACACAGCAAATATTTCAATATACTCAGAAAATGAGGCAAGGAACTATTGTGTTCATACTGCTAACAACACTATATGGTCATATCATCTCTTTTAGCCCACAATGAGCCAGAATGTTACATTTTAATTATACCTCAGAATTTAAAGGAAAATAAAATGTCACAGAACCAGTGATTTATATGTAGTGGGGAAAGCCCAGGAAACTCCCCCCTTTAGTTATCTTTTCCCTGGCTCTAAACATTCAATAACTTCCTAGCCAGGATGTAATATTTCATCCCTCCCACTCCTTTGTATATTTTCGGTGGTTTAAATTATTATTTTCTAAACATACTGCAACATACACAATTTATCTCAGTGTACAGCTTTGAGACCTTTGCTGTGGCTTCTCCACCCCCCGGGAATTATACCAGTAACTCACTGATTTACTATAGCTTTTGCACTAGAGAAATTCTGTCCGTGGCTCTCAAGAAGTAGGTGTAGATTGTGAAACAAAAGCTGTAATGACCAGAAAAATGTAAACAAAAGGACAACTGCAAATTGGATGAAAGGCATGCTAAATGGGCCAAAAATAAAACACCAATCCCCAGTAGTAAAGTATGCTGATTAAAACCCTACTATTAAGCTAGTCATGCTAACGTCTAAATTAGTATATAATTATGCACCCAGATTTAAGTCCTTTGCAGAAAAAGACAAGCATAATCAAAGGAAATAACTATTTTTAAAGTATTTTGCTAATAAATTAAAACTGAGGTAAGAATTAGTTTATGTAAGAAAAAAAAGAACCCCCCCACCGTTGCCAATGCAATTACCTGTGCAGAATATATATATATGAAACCCTAATTCATTATCTTAATGTTATTTCCATAGCACCTATATCAAAGAACATGTCAGTGTGAAGTTTTCAGTGATGTGATTTCAATTGAAACTCAGCTGAGCAGCAAGACCAAAATAAAATGAACAGACTATTTGAGGTAGTATTTCATTTTATAAGTATCACAGCATTGTAAGCAGTATATGAAACATTTATAAATCTTGAAGGTCAATCTGATAATGTAAATATTAATAATACATAAGGAAGTGAATATATGCAGTAATTTACAGCAATGCTTCTTCATTCTTTAATAGTCTGGAGACATGAAGACTTGCAATATTTCAGAAAGATTTACCTGATTTGTGAGATACAATAAGCTCAAGAAGTTGACATCCTTCTTCTACCACAGCTTCTTTTAAAGCACAGTGGCTATCTACATTCAACTTAAAACTCTGCAAGGAAAAAAAATATGAGCATCAAATGTTGGAGAGGCAGCTAAACATAAAACCTGCACAAAATTACTTGTTACTTTTTATCAAGTCCCACAGCCCCATTTACAAAATAGCCAAACAAACTTGCAATATTAAAAGCTATTGATATTTTAGATCTGGGATCAAAATATTTCCATGAGATTAGCAAAGAGCATGTGTTGAAACAGCTGACAAATCTAGCAATTCATTAGGTTTTATGAAAAGACATCCTGTAGGCTGTATCTGGAGTAACAGCATTCCATAAAACACACGGAGTTTATGCCATCACATATGAGTGCTCTTTCTCATATTCCCTTTGAAATGTTGCTAATCATACTATTTATGAAACCATAAAAATGTACAACACTGAATATATTAGCCTGATCCCCACCGATACAAATCCATTAATATTGTGGTTCTGACTTAACTCCCATCTCCCTTTTCAAACAACAAATCATGCTGCATCAGGTACCTTCTTCCTTAATTGATAAAACAAATGTTTTTAATCTTTTGGGCATTAGTATCGTTAACTAGCATTATTATTATTTTACAATGAGTCTCTAATTATCACATTTGCTTTGAAGAAATTAATTACATTTTATTCTGCAAATTATACTATAAGCTGTTAACAAAGATGATCTGGAAACAGGAGTTACCCTTTCATCAATAGGCTTAATATGCCATTTTGATATCTCCATTAGGTAAGTGTGAACTATAATTTATAATTTCTTAGCCAAACTGTTGAGAAAAAAAACAAAGCAAGAGGGAAATACTTGGAATATTTAATCATAATTCATATGTGGCCTCAGTCCCACAGGCAATTCTTACTGTCATCTGTGGGAGTTCTGTGTGGAGTGAGAACAATAAGTACATGGCCCTCTGAATGAAAGGGTCATTCTCCATCTGGGAATGAGTTAGTTTGTAGATGTTAGACTAAACTGTGCATGTGCCCAACTGTACTTTAGTTTCTCCACAAACTGCCCTGAATTGCTCCAAATCCTATTAACTACCAGGCACCACAAAATAAGCTTCCTTTTTGAAGGAAACAAAGCAAACATTTGCAAGTAGAATAGAGGAGTTCCTTCCTGTCACCAATCTGTATTAAACCCAACAACAGCAATTTGAATTCTATGGTGTGACAGGGAACAATGCAGTGTGGCCTTAAGATAAAGCATTGGCGGGCATTAGATACCTACAACTCGTACAATTGCAGGGGTCCCCAAGGAAGCGAGGGGGCTCCCGATATGGTGACTCAGTTACTTGGCCCTGGTGACACAGTTGCAGTGGAGCCAGAACACACTCCACCTGTCTGGAGAATGCAACTTTGCTCTACAAAATGGCGTCTTCCATGTGCTATGTGACCTTGCACACATTGCATGTGAGGTCATGCTGCGTGGAGGATGCCATTTAATAGAGCAAAATGGTGTCCTCTGCAAAAGCAGGGGCCCCAGAATTGAGCTTTGCAGGGGGCCTCCATGGGACAAATGCTGCCATTGGGAGAAAGCAAGGGAAAGGGGGGATGGGAAACACACCAAAGCTATAATAAGAGGACAGTTTTTATTTGATTTGTTGGAGTTTGGGGAAGTTTGTTGATCAAGTATGGTTACATAGAATTCTGCTGTCTCAGAAAACATCCTAACTGATGCATAGAATGCTCATTCATACAAACGGGACTTAAGCATTCACATAGAGGACAAGGCTCCAGTTTCCAGAGATAGCATATGTTTTAATTATATGGGAAGTTGGAAGAAACTGTGTTGTTCCATTATGTCTGATTATTAGGGAACATGCAAACAAACAAAAATGGAGGTCTGATACTATGCTTAATTTCTTAAAAGACCAATTTTTAAATTTATTACAAAATAAATAAATAATGGATTTACTTGTAAATTTGCAGAAAATTCATTGTATACTTAAAGCATATGTGCTGCAATTTTAGAAAAGATACACAGTATTGTTCGTACACAACAGAGGTTGAATCCCTGATTTAGGTATTAAACTCAGCTCATCCTTAACTCAGCTGCAATTGGTGCCTCTATAATATTCCTATTGTTGTTTTGTTTGACTGAGAAGAACTGTTATTAGCATAGCAGCACAGTTTGAAGGAAAAGAGGCAAATTTAAAATTCTAAATGTTAGCAGCAGCTTCATGAAAAAAAGTCTTGCAATTAAACCATTCTGCATTTAACAATGCTTTTATTCCCAGGAAAACTCAATCTAGTAACTCCCTAAAACTAAACAGGCATTAAGTGCCTGATAAAAAACCTAAAAGGTATACTAAATAGGGTATGATACAAGTACATGAAATACATGATAATAGATAGGAAATTCTTACGGTGTACAAATGTCACGTGAATATTCTTTACTTATACAACTGTTGACTATTTAATTACAAATTAAGTACTATATAATTAGAGGGCAATACTGAATACATGATTATTTCAGTGTTAACACAAGTGTAGCTTGCATGGTAATTATTTTTGGATCCATAAAGGGTCATTGGCCAATAATTTGAAAAACTATGAAAATGCCACATAGTTACATAATATATGAAGTAAGGCTTACATAACTTAAATAACTGGCCCTGCCAAAAGAATGACTGAAAACCAGAGTGGATAGATTTAAATCAAAGTAATTTAAATCACCAATTTTAATTATGATTTAAGTGAGCAAACAGGAAACTTTGATTTAAATAATCAATTTTAATCTTCTTTTGTATGTATAGTTTTTAGTTTTTTTCCTAAAGAAAGGTTGATTCTCTAGTTGGTAACCATTAAAACATTGTTTTACAAGTAAATATAGATTGCACACTAAATTTAGTACATCTTTTTGCTATCCCAGAAGATACAGTATATTGATTACATTTATTTAAGCAGTAATATAGCTTAATTTACATTTATTCAGATTCTTCATTTTTACTTTTGTATTATGTTAGAAAATGGTTAATGACACATTTCTTATTTACAAGATGATTAAATTTTTACTCATGATTTGTGTCATTCTATTTGGATGCAAAAAAACAGCATTTTAATTTTTGTATTAGTTAAATAAAACTGCCTTAAATATGCTGGATAAATAAGAAAAAAAGTTTATCAAAACATGTTTTGCACTTAAAACTAACTGATTAAACAAAGAAAATATTATCTGTACTTAGTGAATTGAACTGATTGTTTCTGGTCGCCATGTCCTTCAAGATTGTAGAATTATCAGATTTTATCCTCTCATACCTACTTTTTGTTCATAATTGGAACAGAAAAAGAAGGTTTCTTGCTTTTTCAACTCCCAATCAGTTCCTCACATTTGAATGAACTAGTCATTGGACTGAACTAGTTGGATAAACTGAAATGAAGAAAACATTCTCTCTGCACCTGTGAAAGAGACTACTGCTGTCAAAAGCTGGTTTAGCACTTCAACAAACCCTGGTTCCAATTGCTTAACCGGTGACTTCCATCCGTTCATTGCTTCTACTTTCTTTAAAACATTGACAGTAAACACATACTGCTTGAATATTACTTTTATTTAACTTAGATGATTTTAACAGATTGAAATAAGTTTTAGTCCTTAATTTCAATTTTCATTTAAAATGCATTTCTTTGGTAAGATAAACTTACTTAATTTAAATAATATATATATATTTTTAAAAAAATACTTGATTTTTATCCACCCAGCTGGAAAGCATTTTTTAAAATGTATTCACCTGCTTTCCACAAAGAGAGTTGCCATTTTAAATCCAAAGGTTGCATTCTCTATTTAGCATCCATGTAAACAGCCATTGCAAACTATTGGGATTTGACTTCTCCATCGCTAATACAGCTGGCTATACAAACTCATCCAGACACTAAGGCCTGCTGTTGAAATAGGCAAAGTATAGCTTTTCAGAAATTCTTTTGAATGATGTGTCCTTTAACCAGTAAAAATATTTTAATATTACTATTAAAATTCAAATAGGGAAAATTATTTTTTGCCTGGGAAATTGCTGGTTCCAGAGCACTACATCGGGAAAAATTCCATGAATCAGTTTGACATAGACTAAACTGTGTGAATAGACTGAACCCCAGCCCATTCTCAGAGCACCCAAACTCTGTCTCTTTGTGTTCAGATTCTCGCCTCTCTCGGGAGCTTTGCTGGGCTCTCAGAAACACCACCACAAACGTATTTCAGACTGAATTTGGCTGGCCCTCCACGACTTCCTCAGTCCAAGAACCCGGTTTCCTTTTCCCCAGAGAACTACTCCCACTGCCCTTGTTTTCAAGGTTGAATTATTGAGCAGCACCTGCCACAATGAGTCAGCAGAACATAAGCAGCTTTATGAAGGGTTCTAACCCTTGCTAGCAGGATGAGTTTACAGAAATGCGCTGCTGTATGCCATTAGTTTTCTGGAAGCCATATTTTATTGTTACACTGGATTTATAACGTCATGTTGGTGGGTTTGAATAATTTTCTCTGTTGCCCTGAGGTTACTTTAATTTGTGTTGTATAGGTTCTCACTCACAATTCATTTTGCATAGAACTGCTCAGCTTTACTTTACTCTTACAGTCCAAATGTGAACAGTTCACAGGATATCCTATTATACAAAAGAAATATCTTCAGAATGTGGTATAAGTGCGTAGTGCTGGAATCTTCCTTCCAATAAGCAGTTTGCCAAATAGCTGTTAAGGTCAGTTACAGAGCTTGCACATCCATATGTGGTAGCTGCTTCTTCAAGATAAGTGACAATGAATGTCATGTACTGAATTTCATGACCTAGGCCATAAAGCAGGACTGAGTGTGCTCTAGTATTGAAAGTGCTACATTCTCAGGGATAACTACATTGAACTACAGTTAAGATTAAAAACAAGACAGAAAGAAACGTTTATATGAATGTTGTGGTTTTCTCCAAAACACTATGCGAACCATAGTCTAAAAATTGTAAGTTAAAGGTTCCATTTTAAAATTAAAAACAAAAATTTATTACATGGGTATGAACACTCAAGATCACCCAGATACCCTTAACTGTCACATTGTATCATTGCCCTGAGAATTGACTGACTCTGGAACAATGGGTCTGATCCCACTGGTATATAAAAATGAATGATAAAATTCCATGCACTTTTCCGGGATGAGAATCCAGCCCAACGAATGACTCAAAAAACCACACAGGCTCATGTCATCCCTGACCAAGAAAATTTAAAAAAAAAATTTTTTTAATCTTACACTGACATATCATTTAAACCAAACTATATCTGTGTACACATTGCATGCTCACTTGTCTACTATTTTTTTCCTAGGACACACACAATTCACTGAGAAATACATGTTTGGACATATCATGAATTAAAAAACAGATAGTCCACACTGTTTTCAAAAGGTCTATGCACCTCCAAATACAAAATTATTGTTTGATAGCAAAGTGTAACGAGACAGAGGGATGTATGTATTTACTACATTCTACATATGAACAATACAAATATAATAGCTTTTACAAATTTAAGATGTCCATAGTCACAAACTAGTTCTCAGGGAACCTCTGTCAGGCAATTTCCCCATTTTCCTTCATATGCTCATTTTGCAGAAGAGGACACAAACATCGAGAGGTTTGGACTTGCTAGGAAAGGGAGTGTGGTCCTCTGTGCCATGTTTTATTCATCTGGAAAGTAATGAAATTTCACATTCCACAGGTGAAATCTGAAAATATATATATGGGTTTTAGTATGTTTACAGCTACATGCAGATATGTAGGTACCATTATCTTCACTATACTGATTCAAAAGCATTGCAATCTAGTGGATTTGGCAACTGCATAAGACAAGAGATGTAGGGAATTATTTTCAAAGGTGCTGAGCTCCCACATCTCCAGTTGACATCAATGGGAGCTGCGGGTGTGGAAAATCAGATTTAGATTCTACCAGTTCTTACACTGTCCTATAACTTGAGGCAAGTCATGTGATCTGGTGTCTCTTTACCCTTATTTGTTAAATAGAGATTATGACATTTATCTATGTTTACAGGGGTGATGTGAGTCTCCAATCAATATTTGTGAATTGTTATTCAGGCCACTCAGTGGAACAGATGGGAATAGAACATGAAGTCTCTAGGCCCACAGTCCTGTGCAGTTTCCTACACACTGGGGGTCTTTTGATGGGGAAAGTATGAGCAAGGAGTTTTTAAGGAAATTTGATGCAGACTCCCTGGTCTCAGTTCTAGAGACTTTGCAGGATATTTCTGCTTGGTGTGGATTATAAAAGAAAAATGTATGCTGGACTGGCAATAATGTGTTGTTTAAGAAGCCTGTGTCAGGCCAATGTATTGGCATACGGTTTCTTTAGAACACTACATTGTTTAAAATTCACATGAAAATTGCTTTGATTAACATTTATCTCTTCTGCCCTCCAACGCATCGCTCCTTACCAGAGGAGAGTAAAACAAATTTGGAGTTCCTAAGTCAAACTGTTCAGAAGTTATATTTTTCAAATATAACACAATAAAACTGGAAAATATCCAAGAAGTGAGAGGTTTCAGTGTAGTGGCCGTGTTAGTCTGTGTCAGCAAAAAGAAAATAAGAAAGAAATACTTGTGGCACCTTAGAGACTAACAAATTTATTTCAGCATTTTTTGAACTTTCCCCATCTTTTCAAATATCTGGTCCAATTTTGTCTTTAACTGTGTAGACTAGCATTTCACCATTATAAATGCAATGTATTGTATTGCTGATCTCACCTTCCGCTGTATCATAATCATATTTTTCACAAGTCATGTATATCTGTGGTTCTCAACCAGAGGTACACATACCCCTGGAGGTACATAGAGGTCTTCAGGGGGTACATCAACTCATCTAGATATTTGCCTAGTTTTACAACAGGCTACATAAAAAGCATTAGCAAAGTCAGTACAAACCAAAATTTCATACAGACAATGATTTGTTCATACTGCTCTATATACTATACGCTGAAATGTAAGTACAATATTAATAATTACAATTGATTTATTTTATTACATGGTAAAAATGAGAAAGTAAGCCATTTTTCAGTAATAGTGTGCTGTGACACTTTTGTATTTTTATTTCTGATTTTGTAAGCAAGTAGTTTCTAAGTGAGGTGAAACTTGGGGAATACACAAGACAAATCAGTGTCCGGCAAGGGGTACAGTAGTCTGGAAAGATTGAGAGCCACTGACATATATAAAAACAGCTGTAGACTTGCTGTTGTGGGGATTATCGATTACGGTTATCAATCTTCCTTGTTTATTTGTGTGCTGTAGTTATAGTAATTAACATTTGTAACAAATAAATATTTTACATAGTTGAAGTTCCAAAACTGGCACCCCACTACATCAAACTGACAATTTGCTTTGCTGTTCTTTCTATTTATACCTACCTATGAGTGTGTGGCCCCTTCCGTTTGAGGCCAATATGCTAGTATAAGTTTAATTTTTGCTGAATTTCATGCATTTTCACAGCACGTGTGTCTTGCAAAATATATCAGTAGAATCTGAATTTTGCACAACTACAAAATTGCAAATCAAACCCAAGAAGTTTTGGCCCATCTTTATTCATCATATTTTACATCTTCGGTTTAACATTATTACTGGTTAATAGGTGCACCTGAAAATCAAGCTGTATTGTAATATCTGGTGCGTTATGTTAAATGAATCTTTTCTAGGGCAGCAAGTCTTTTTTTCCCCTTCCTAATGAAGAATACCTCATCTTTTCCAATTTTCCTATCAAACGCATCCACATCATCTTGAAACAGTGCCACATCCAGCTGCATCTATACTCAGCTTCAATTACATGAAATTACCCAACCTACTCTTAGGTCCTTTAGGTGCTCTTTTGCTATGTGAGGCACATGCATGGCGCATCTCTTGTGAAGTACATGATTACAAACTATTCAGCACAAGCCTGTTTTAAGTAAACAGTAAATTAAATATTGTCAGTGCTTGTTCAAACTTGCTCTTATGAAGGAACTTCCAGAATGGGTTTCATAAAAGTCTAGATTTAAGGAAGGGCTGGGCATAGAGGAATAGCTTTTTTAAAAAACCTTCTCTTGGCTCACCAGTTTGTATCTCTAGGCTTTTTTTCTTTTTTAATCTACTATATATTTGCTTGTTTTAGGATTGGTTCATGATTTGGACATTCAGTTTAGGTGCCATTATTTGAAAACTGGGCTATATGGAATACTGATATCGTGCGCATAAGCTACATATGAAGAAATGTTAGGATAGTGGTAATTTTTGCCATAATTTTTCATAAATGAAAGTTTCTCCTTCAACAGATGCTCAACAATAATTTTTCCTTCACAGAATCCCCAAAAGAATTGCCGTCTTTCAAATCAGCTGCCTTTATCTTTTGTACTCAATGAGACTGAAGCCATATATTGCCTTTAGCACAGGTGGCCTCCGCCAGTTCCTCAGTGTTTCTCTCTACCTCCTAACAGTATCGTGTTATCATTTTCCCCAATAGCAGCTTGGTTTTATGGTTACTGGGAAAAATTGGAGACAGTGAACATTTTGCCAGAGGGTACACTTAACTGAGGGCAACCTCTGGCCATAAGCCTGTTGAGAACAATGGGAAATGGTAGCCATTTTGAGAGGAAGACAGTTCTTGTAGAGTTTCTTTGGACAGCAATTAATGCACCGGCCTCTGCTGAAAGATAAGCAATGGGGAAAAAACTATAATCCTGAATATATCTTTGTCCCATAATACCATAATAAAAAGGAATTAAAATGTAATGTGTCTTTAAAATCAGTTTAAGCTAATTTGGGACCCCACGCACTAGAGTGCTTTCATCATAATATGCAATGTTGTTGTACCCACATCGATCCCAGAATATTAGAGTGGCCAGGTGGATGAGGAAATATCTTTTATTGGACCAACTTCTGTTGATGAGAGAGATAAGCTCTCAAGCTTCATAATAATAATCACATGGTTATTGCATAATGTTACTACAGGACAGAAATAAGGTCATTTGGGTGCCCTAATAATACATTCTGTGTCTCAACATGTCCGGATTTCTTTTAAATTTAATCTTAATTCTGAATAATCTGGGTTCATAATTCTTTGTTATGAGATAATTACAACATCCTTGAAATGTTTTATCTTATATTACTTACACATACTCTCAACCATAACTCCACTTTAACATGTTTTTTTTCTGGGAATTGATATTGCACCTAGCACACCTGGAAAGTTACAGACAAACTGGTGGGAGTTTAATGAAGAACAAAAAAATATGATTAAAAGGTTTAAGGGGCAGAGGAAAGATTCCAAGAACTAAACAAGATTAGCTAAATGATGATTAAGGGGATGAAAGAATATAAATGTCTATTTGTATTTCACAAGTAAGAACATCAAGGAGAGAGAAAACTTATTTAGCATGGGTAAGTATAAGAGGGTATAATAGCTAGGACTAATGGAATTAAATTAAGAAAATCTAAGATAAACATCAGGGAAGTTTCTCTGACAGTGAGATCTATTAGATTGTGTAATAATCTCCTAATGGAAACAGTGAAAGCTCCATCCCTGGAGACATTAAAAACTAGACTGGAGAAAGCACTGGAGAATGTACTATTTGGAACAAGCCTACACTGAAGCCAGGGGGGAATGGACTAGATGATCTTATAGCTAGTTTTCATCTCTTATTTCTATGAGTCTATCTTATGCATGCCCCATCAAGCAAATTGAGATTACTAGCCTCAAAATGTTAGGATAAAGAATACTAATTTTATATTTATGGACGTTAGACATGAAAAAATATCATTAGATCATCCAGCCTCCCTTTCCCAATTCAGAAGAGATCCCTACAGCATATTTTCTAGTCCATCTCCATTCTAAAAGTCCCACATGATGCAATTTCAACCTCTTCCTTTGGAAAAGTATTATACAATCTAATATGACGCTGTCATATTTTCTTGACATTCTGCCTACTTTTACCCTTTCTCAATTTCATTGCATTACCTGAGCACTGCACCTAATGTGTGTCTATCTTTGTTTAAATCATTCCACTATTAGTAAACTGTTATATTTTCTCTTGGTCACCTCTTAGTTTTACCCAGATAGCTATTTTGAACTTTCCTCATAAATCAAATCTTTCATGTCTCCTGATTACAGAGATGAGAAACAAAAATGCTGTCTCCAGTTTACCAGTGTCTTTTTGGCAATGTGGTATCAATATTTAAATGCATAATTTCAAGCTTTATATCGAGAGGGATGATTATGTCTCTACTCCGTCATGGAATGCCATTGCATAGGCAGGTCAAAATCATAATGGCTTCTTTTCTGCAAACATTTCGTATTGTAAACTCATGTCAAATTTGCTGCTATCATCTCTAATCTTATCCAGTTTTAGTCTTACAATATTTCTTTTTGCCATTGAGTATGTGCATTTTAGATTGCCCACCGCACGTATTGGTTTACAGTTTCCTAAACTTATTCTCAGTTTATTCTCTGCTCGTGATTCAAATCTCTCCAGGTTCAATGGTGTTATTTCTTTGTACTGACTGGTGTTCACAACTCCTCCTAATTTAGCATCACCTGCAAATTTCAAAAACTTGTTGCTTACTTCCTTTTCCAGATAATTAGTGAAGATGTTAAAGATTAACACTGATCTCATCAGATCCTCAACTGGACACTTTGCCTGAAATCTATACATTGCTGTTTATTATTCCACTCTGATTATGGTCTTTTAGCCAGTTTTCAGCCACATGACAATATTTCTATCCAAGCCAATTTGCATTCATTTTTCAAGTACGATTTCATGAGACCACAGCATCAAACTGCTTTATCTAAATTTAAATCCTTTTACCAACTATTATGGTTCCAGGGTTGTGCTGTAATTTGACCCCACTCTGTCTCTTCCATGAGGATCCTTTTAAGCCACAGGCCCATACCTGCACTTCTGTCAGTCCCACAGTTACCTCACTTTTGGACTGGATCACCAGAGTACAGCCCTCCCTGTTTCCCAGAACAATATTACCTCCAGCACATCCAACTGGGTTTGGCCTCTGCTATATATTTCTCTCCAGGAGCTTATGACCCAGTATGAAATTGTAGTAACAAAGGACAGCTTTTCAAAACGTGTGTGATCTTCTGTTTATCCAAAGGATCACCACAAATACGGAGACAAGAGTTAAAATACCATTTAAATGCATATTAACTTACCTAAACCTTGGCCTTTCTCTGCCTCTTAGGGAGGCTCACATCATTGCAGTGAAGCCTCCCTGCAATCTTTATCTCTCAATCTGATTCTCTGGGCAGTGTCTCTCCCCCATAGTTCACAGCTTATACATTCCAAATATCCTTTTTTCAAAGTTCCTGTGTCTGAGTTGGGACCCCACATCAGGTCCAAACTGGCATATGCATTTCTCTAGAAAAGACAGTGGAATCAAGTATTGTTCCTTTGAGCACCAGTTGACAACTCTGCTGGGTTCCTGGAGAGCTGGGAAGAGCTCGAACTGGACTTAACTCTTTGGATTCCAAAGACTTAGACACATAACTTCTAGCCCCACAGATGTGTGTCTGTTTGTACATGTATATCAAACATTCACAAACATTAATGCAGACTATGACAGATATTGCCATCACATGCAACATCTTGGGGACCGTATTATACTAAATCTATGAATGTTTCATGTGAGATTGTGTTCTGTTCCGTGGGGGAGGGTTACCACAGCTCCTCCAGGAACTAAAAACAGTGAGTGATGATTAAGGAGAGTCACTGAGACTAAACAACTCCAGAGAAATTCCACCCCCTGGGGTTGACTGCATATACTGGTTCAAACTGGGTTTTCCAGAGACTAGGAGACAAAGAAAGGGCTTTTGGTATAAAAGGATGAGCTTGAACTGACACATGACTTCTTTCTGCTCCAGCAAATAGACAGGACCTTCTGTCCAAGGAGGGCCCAACCCCTTGCAGAAGGATTGGAAAGACATTGGCTCACGAGGGCCCTCTAAAATTTGTGTGTGATCTTTGGCAAGCTTTTAGCATGTGTATAGGAACTTTTACTGTTTTTAATCTTAAGAATAAATGTGCTTGCTCAGAAAGAGCTGTGTGGTGACTTGTAACTGCTGGCAGTACATTGTTCATAGTCCTCAGAGAGAAAGCAAAGCATAGGTGCTGGGCTTTAGGTAGACTGGCTTGCTGGGGGTATCATGGTGAATGGAAGGGGCTGTACAGTCTTAAAACATCCCTGTTAGAAGGGAGTGAGACAAGGGTCCCTGCCCAGACAGGTGATGGCTGGAGACCTGAGATCTGGCTGGAAACTCCTGGAGAGGATCACGGTGGGTAGGGGGCATATACAGGTGCAGTTACCCTGAAACTGTGACTCAGAAAATTCTCCCATTCTTCACACCAACTCAGGCCTCAATTATGCAAACATATATTGTGAATAACTGCTCATGCAAATAGCTTCAGCTTGAGACCTAATTTTGTAATTCCATCCAAAAAGAAAAAAAAACAGCAATCAAGTTTGTGTGACAACACTTAGTCTTTATAAGCCCTTCCTGCTTATTGCTGATAGTATTATTACCTTCAAGTGGTTTTTTTTTTTTTTTTTAACTTTTCATCAATTATTAGGGATGTAATTTAGGTTTAAAATTTAGTAACTACCAAGATCATTCTTTCTATGAAAATAAGTCCTACATTTACTTTTCTCTAGTCTCTCATTTCCACCCCAATATTTAATTTTTTCAAAAAAGTAACTGTCAGCAACATAAAAAGTTAGCTATTTTCCGTAATACGCTAGCCTAGAACACAATATCTGGACCAGTTGCTTTGCATATCTTCAAAATTTTAAGTACCCCAGACAATTTTGAGTCATCATTAATTTTCATTTCAGGCCTGACTCTCAGCCCATAAAAAAAAAATCACTGGATGAAATCCCATTGACTTACTGAGCATTGGATCAGAACCTTATTAATATCTTGATTTTGAAAGGTGTTGAGCACCTGCAGTACTCATTGAGCTAAGTGGGAGAAGAGGTTGTTTATACCTTCTGAAAATAAGTCCATAAAGGACATACCTTCTCTTTGGTTCTTTTCCCCTTGATATACTTTTACAAAAACTCTTCTTACTTCCTTTGGCTAGCACGAATCATTTGGCATCTGTGCTTCCTTTTTCTCTTTCCTGTAAGCCCAAATTGCAAGGGCCAGATTTATTACCTGAATTCCACTGGTGGAACACTGGCTATAGAACTCCAGCTGCAGAAAGTCCCCCAGAAGAGGGAGAAGAGAGGCAGTACGGAGCTTTGGCAATGACCAGAACAGAGTCTGGGAGCTAATGGGGCCAACCTGGCTGAGAGATGCGCTGATTCAGTGTATCTCCCAGGCAGTCACTGCCAGCAGGACACTATGGAGTTCAGACTAGAATTTAAAGCTGTTTTCCCTAGGCAGACTTCTAAACCTCCATTCAGCACAGCTGCCCCAACAGTAGCAAAATTTGCAATACATTGCCTAATGGCCAAGAGAATGGTCATAATGTCCAACTATCTGACACCCTTATCTATAGCTCTGGCATCTGGAAGGCATTGTAACATCCTTTTTTCTTTAGTCGGGCCACAGATATCTTGTCCCAGTTTCCTTATTATGTAGTTACCATTCAGTATCATTTGCTGCCTCTTTCTTGCAACCATCTCTTTCTCTCTGAGGGGAAGATTTTCAAAGGCCCAAAAGGCAGGTTTAGGTGCTCAATTCCCAGTGACTTTCAATGGAATTAGATGCCTAACTGCCCTTTCTGCCTTTGAAAATGACCCCTAGATCATTGGTTGGCTACTGCCTGCCTTGGGACTATTCTTGGTCTTCTGATGATACTCCTCCATCCTCTCTCCAAGGCAGAATATCTATTGCTAGCAACAAGGATGAAACATTCCAAGGATGACACATTCTCTTATCACTTTTTTTGCATCTCCATAACTATCTATGCCATGTATTGTTTCAGTTTATTCTGATGACCTTCCTCCGCCTTATGCCCAATATTTTTTCCCTTTCATCTCCCGGTGATGCATAGTTCCATGCACTGCTACAGACTAGGGACCGAATGGCTGGGCAGCAGTTCTGCAGAAAAGGACCTAGGGGTTACGGTGGACGAAAAGCTGAATATGAGTCAACAGTGTGCCCTTGTTGCCAAGAAGGCTAACGGCATTTTGGGCTGTATAAGTAGGGGCATTTCCAGCAGATCGAGGGACGTGATTATTCCCCTCTATTCGGCACTGGTGAGGCCTCATTTGGAGTACTGTGTCCAGTTTTGGGCCCCACACTACAAGAAGGATGTGGATAAATTGGAAAGAGTCCAACGGAGAGCAACAAAAATGATTAGGGGGCTGGAGCACATGACTTATGAGGAGAGGCTGAGGGAACTGGGATTGTTTAGCCTGCAGAAGAGAAGAGTGAGGGGGGATTTGATAGCTGCTTTCAACTACCTGAAAGGGGGTTCCAAAGAGGATGGATCTAGACTGTTCTCAGTGGTAGAAGATGACAGAACAAGGAGTAATGGTCTCAAGTTGCAGAGGGGGAGGTTTAGGTTGGATATTAGGAAAAACTTTTTCACTAGTAGGGTGGTGAAGCACTGGAATGGGTTACCTAGGGAGGTGGTGGAATCTCCTTCCTTAGAGGTTTTTAAGGTCAGGCTTGACAAAGCCCTGGCTGGGATGATCTAGTTGGGGTTGGTCCTGCTTTGAGCAGGGGGTTGGACTAGATGACCTCCTGAGGTCATTTCCAACCCTGAGATTCTATGATGTCAAAAGCTGCTAGAGCTCCTGCACAGTTCCACCTGAGATGTATAGTAGTCATCCCCTTGGGTTCATTCAGGGAAAGAGACTTTATGATTTCCACATTGGATTATCTTCACTCTGCTGGTACCCACTATTTTCTGGAGACATGTTCAAGAGAGATTGTGGTTAATCTGCAATTTACCTCCCTTCAGATCTGCTCAGAAAATTTGAGATAAGTTGTAGAAATGAAGACTTGCCAGGCTGTGCTATTGCAATATTTCTCCAGACTGTCTTATGTCACACAACATGTTTGCAGGTACACCCCATTTGTGTGGAGAAATGGTATTCCAAAAGGGACATTGTAACCACTACTGATTCCTAGTTTGTACTGTCCTGACACCAGCAGAAAAGGCCAGTTCACGTGAAAAGGCTTTTCTATCCCAGAGGCAAATATATGATGCACAACAGGCTCTGTAGATGTGGAGTCACTAAGGTGAAACAGCCATATGTATATTACTCACATATATATTTGCTAATGTACAGATCCCAATGCACACATTAGCACTTAATAACTATGTGGTTTTCGAACAATCCCTAAAGGATGTTAGTTTTATTAAAATTATTTGAGAGCTTGGAGGGTGGATATAATCTGCTTCCACATGTCTTATGCAATTAAAAGGTAAATTGAAATGCCTCCTTAACAAAATAAATGTAATAAACTGTTTGAGATCCCAAATTATTAACTGAATACATGTTTGGAATTAGAAATGACAAATAAACACATAATAAAACGCGACCAGAAAGGTTTTTACCAGCCAAGACCTCAGTTCATGCCCCAAAGTTTCCATATTTCTACTGCAACAGTGGTGACATTACTCACACCAAAAACAGGGCAGGAACTGCCTTGCTTAAACTGTTTTAGGTGTGAGTGATGTCATCCATCTCCTGTAAGAGAAAAAACACTGAACGCTAAAGGGCTTGACCTCAAATCTTGGCAGGTAAGGAACAGAAGAACAGATTTTAAATGTTTAAAAAATTTAATTATTTGCAATCTGTGTCCCTATACATCTGTTCTGTTAATGTTTTGGGATCTCAAAGAGACTGCTTTTTTAAAATGCATTTTGGTTCACTTTACAAGTCAGCTTATATCTACATTGTTCATATCAATATGCTGAAAATTCAAAAAAGACAGAATAAATACATTTAGAAATATACATTACAAATTACAGATCATTACCGACCACAAGAACATTTTGCAGTTTATTGAGAAAATATTTTTTTTCCAAATCAGTGTTTTTCAGACATGTCAAAGTCACTAGCTCATCCTGAGGAGGGAGGAAGAAATATAAAGAGAAGTATAAAGTTAACAGTGTGGGAACGACTATGTTAAAACTTGTATCAAGCCTATGAATAGAGTTGACTGGAAAAATCTGGATAAAACAGATTTTTGTCAGAATCTGCTGATTTGGAAAAAAATCAAACCATTTTGTGGAGACTCTTCAATTTCAGTGAAACTGGGGCAGGGTTTTATCAGAAACCTGCTGGGTTCTCTGTTACCTTACCTGACTGCAGGGGTGTTGGAACAATTTGTATAGTGGGGGTGCTGAGAGCCAGTGAATCAAATCATAAACCCTGTATATGATGGAAACCACTTCAAGCCCGATGGTGTTGCCACACCCCTAGTTTCAGCACCTATGCCTGACTGGGCTTCCCATTTGGGGTTTGAGCTGCCCTGGAGTCAGGGACCCCAGGACTTTGGGGTCTGTAGCTTTCTCCATCTGCCAAGCATTGGGATTCTATCTGCTTTCACAGACTGAATTTTTTTATTTTAATCCTGAATAGCAACGATTCTGAATTGGTCAATAAAGGTCACAATGTTGACATAATATATTTAGACTTCTGTAAGGTGGTCTATTAACATGGGACACATGAATGGATTAAAGGTTGGCTAACTGATAGGTCTCACAACATAACTGTAAATGGGGAAGTGGATGCGTTTCCAGTGGGGTCCCTCAGAGATCAGTTTTTGGCCCTATGTTATTTTTATCAATGACCTGGAAGAAACCATAAAATTATCACTAATAAAGTTTATAGATGACACAAAAAATCAAGGGAGTATTAATAATGAAGAGGACAGATCATTGATTCAGAGTGATCTAGATCACTTGGTAAACTGGGTGCAGGCAAACAATATGTGTTTTAATACAGCTAAATGTAAATGTATACATCCAGGAACAAAGAGTTTGGGGAGGGGCTCTACCCTGGGAAGAAGTAATTCTGAAAAAGATTTGGGGTTGTGATGAATAATCAGCTGAAAATGTGCTCCCAATGTGACTCAGTGACCAAACAGCTAATACAATCCTAGCATGTATAAACGGGAATCTCAAGCAGGAGTAGAGAAGTTATTTTACCTCTATATTTGGCACTGGTGCAACAGCTGCTGGAATAGTCCAAGAAAGATGTTGATAAATTGGAGAGGGTTGAGAGAAGAACCATGAGAATGATAAAAGAATTAGAAAGTATGCATTATAGGGATAGACTCTAAGAGTGCAATCTACTTATCTTAACAAAGAGCAGTTTGGGGGTGACTTGATTACAGTCTCTTAGTATCTACATGGGGAACAAATATTTAATAATGGGCTCTTCAATCTAGCAGAGATAGGTATAACGTGATCCAGTGGCTGAAAGCTGAAGTTTGACAAATTCAGACTGGAAATAAGGCATAAATTTACAATGGTGAGAGTAATTAGTTATTGGAACAATTTACCAAGGGTAGCGGTGGATTCTCCATCGCTGTCAATTTTTAAATCAAGAATGGATGGTTTTCTAAAAGCTATGGTCTCAGAATTATTTTTGGGAAGTTCCATGGCCTGTGTTATACCAGAGAGCAAACTAAGTGATCACAATGGTCCCTTCTGGCCTTGGAATCTATGGAGCTATAAAACCAAATTTTGAAATATAAAAATCCTCTGTGAAATGGAATTGCCTTTCTCTATCCAGCTCTACCTTTGAGCATGCCCAGTGGGATTTAGATGTTTCCAGAACGCTGAGCAGACTGAATTTGTGTGTGTTTAATATAAGTACTTGGCCTTCTCTCCCAACAAACCTATGTCCTACACATTACAAGGAACATATCATATTCTCCATTTCCTTATATAAGGGGAAATTACATTTTAACAACCTTATCACTCCTACAAAAGCAATACACTTTACCTTGAAGCAACTCCTGGGTATATAGAATGAGACACAGCAGTGTCATAAGGCAGTCTCCATGTGGAGCATTCTCCAACAGCAGGCTGCAGTGGAACAGGTGAGCCCTGCTTCTGTTTCCCTACTTGTCTGACCATGAAAAGAACATAGTCTCTTAGTGTTGAATACAATGCCTGCTTCTTAGCACAATTTATTCATATGTAATTATGCCGTGGTTCCTCAAAACACTTGTAAAACCCTTCTCCAATTCCCACAATAAACATATAATAGGTACAGCAGTTTTCTGTTCCCCTGTGCAGGAACCTCACTTCCAGGTCACCCACCCGAGAGTCCACCAGAACTCCATTCTCAGTTCCTTTGGCCTTGCTCCAGTGTCCCACTCTCCAGACCTTCACCTGTGAATGACCAATCTCATGGCTCTTCCAACAGAGCTCCCAAGTTACATCTCCCACGAGAAAGCTCTGCAACAAGTTCTACTCCCCAGTTCTCCCTGAAAGTCATATCCCACTCAGGAAATGTCCCTCGGGGACCAACCCCTTGTTCCTGGACTCTTCTTGCAGTCCTTTGCCCAGATCTTTACGTAGAGAGCTCCCCCTCTCCTTCAGTATTCCACTCCCCAGGCCTCCTTGTCTATGATTCCTACACCTGCAACTGGGGATCCACCTTCCAGCAACAGTCCTCATGCTTCTGGGCTTGGCTTCCCCTCACCAAACTGAAGCTTTCCTTTTTCCTAGGGGCGCCTGTCCAAACCTTGTGCTCTTCCCAAGCAGCTCTGACTTGCCCCTTTTCCTGACTGACTCCTCGGTCAGTTCTCAGGCATACTCCTTTCCTGTGTCTTTATATGGCCACGGTGCCTTCTCTTAACCCCAGTTGGGACGCACATGAGGAGTCACAGGTGCACTGGCTTGCACTACCTCTTAACGGGGCCAGTCACCCTGTAAACTAGTAAAACAGATTTATTCAAAACACAATTTTCAAAAAGAAAATTATAATTAACCCATGGAATTATTCCTGATACTTAGGTAAAACTTTTTCAGTACTTACAAATGTCTATAGACTTAACCTAAAATACTTCAGAAATCTCAAAAATAGAGTTTGCACTTTAAAACAGATTATCCTCTTTTCTTCAGTCAGAGCAGAGCATGGAAAAGTCTCATCTGAAATTCAGATTACCCAACTGGTCTAATCAGTCTGTTCTCTGGTCCAGCTCCTCCCTTCCAGGCAGGTCTGATGCATGCTGGATCCTCCAAAGACAGCCCCAGCTCTAGTGGGGTATAATAATTCTCCTTGTAGTGTATTAGGCCGTAACAGTCAATGTCAAAGCCACCTTGCAGGAGGTTTGGTATCTACAGCTCTGGAAGGAGCAGGTCTAGAAAAAAAGGGTTGCTCTTGTGAGCTTTGTAACTCCTGAACCTAGTGGGAATTTAGAGAAGAAGTTAATGTGATGCTGTTCCCCTTCACAATGTAAAATACTCTGAGGTAAGCTCTGGAAGCCACAACAGTGAAGAGACCATTTTCCTTCACAGAGCTCACAAGACTCGCACAGTTTCTATAGCATCAGTTGGTTTGGGGAGGGGGAAGTGGGGAGGGCTGCATCCATAGGATTGGGAGAGCAAATTCTTCCACCAGAACATATGAAAAACTTGTGCCAATTCCTGTTCTCTATACACATATAATGCACACAGGAAACTATTTAGATCTTTTACAAACCTATCCTTCAAGTGTAATAGTTCTAAGTTGATCAATAAAGTTACCATCGTCTGTGAATCACAAAGTACCCACTTGGATTTCCTTAGGAAATATTTAACTTTTAATTCATTACAGAAATAAGATTAGAAGGCGCTAGATACCAAAACAACTGTCTAACCAGTGTAGAAATCCCTACTTTTCTCACTAGCAGCCATCCTATAAAGCTCTATTCCAATTGGTGTATTAGCCTTCACCTAAGTTATAGTCCAGAGACAATGTAGCATTTTTTCTGTTCTCAGGCACTTCTAGCCAAGGAATACAGAAACTCACATAGAGATCATTAACAGGTTTCATAAGGTATGCAATAGACACAAACACCACTACATTTGCATCCCCCTGGTGTTTCAAAGATGTTTTATTTGTTTTACTTTACTTTTACCACAGTAAGTCCCTTGTGGTTGATGGCATTATTTAGAATCCTAGATTTGTAGTTTATATAACTGATTACTATACTCTGTGGATTGTCTTCTGCATAAAAATGACACATGTTTAGGGACACATAAAATGATCTCTCCAGATCAGGGCAATAAGTTCAGAAAAGCCAAATTATCAACAGGTTAAATGATTTGAAGTGAATTCTCCTGAGGGGAGAGATAATACTCCACTATACTGCTCTAACTCTTAAGCACCATCATTCTGAAGATAGTATAGTATATTAGAGAAAAAAATCTAAACAGGCTGCCATGAGCAATGAAAGTGGCAAAGTTATTTACAATGCTTCTTCTGTGTTAAGGTTTTGGAGGCTTTAGCACCTTTAACAAAAACTAAAAATGTATTAAAAAAAACGCCCACCACAATAAAAAACAAACCAACAACCCCCTCCGCAAAAAAATGCAAAACAAACCAACCAAACCAAAAAAGCAGCAGATTAGCCAATGGCATTTGTGTTACAGCTTGTTTTCGAAGTGTACAAATGTTTAATACTCCTCTAATCTGCATTTCCCTGAAAATAACAATTTTTAAGGAAGTTTTGTTTTTCAAAAATAGAAGACAGGCTGCAAACTGATGATTAATCATCGAAATCATTAAGATATCATTGCAGTTTCACACAATTGCTTAGAGGTAAAATACAGCCCATTCTGTGAACAAAACTGTTCACTTTTTACAGCTAAGAAAGGTACTCATCTTATTGATGGGAGTAACAGGGGAAAGAGGATGGAATTCTGATATCAGACAGCTAAGAGTTCAGATTTGGTTATCCAACACGAAAACATGACTCCCAATTTTACAGCCTTGAGCTCATTCTCTTATGAAAATTAATGAACCTCTGTGATTGTCTAAAGACATTTCTCTGGATTATGCTCATTCTGTTTTCCACTGTTTTCCTCCCATTTTATTCTCATGTTTTGTCTTTGTTACAAATTTAAATGCCACTGCTTCCACTAGTCTCAGACTGGGAGTCAAAACTCAGACAATGGCATAATACATTCAAGTATTAATTTTAATATCTAAATTATATGATGAATAATTTCCACCTGGCTTGAAATCTAGACCTGATCATAAAGGTTTAGATCTTCCATTATTGCTGCCTGCTGGTCAGAGCTGAGTGTGAGTGTGTCCACAAATATATTTTGTTCTTGGTTCCCATTCAGGTCAGTAGAAATAGCCTGGTGGCTCAGGAAAAGACTACACTTTTGGCAATTCACTAACATGTGCTTCACGTCCTTTGCTGCATACATGTGAATTTCTTTTCTGTGGGTACATTGTGCAAAACCATGTTCTATCACTTCAGGGTTACAGAACAATTAGAATAATATTTCTACCATGAACAATAGATCCTAAAAGGCAGATGGGTTGGTGATTAAAATTGTGTTAAATATACACATGCATTGTCCCTTGTTGTGGACCTGATGTTATTTAATTGTAATTTTAGAGATAATTATGACATATGTCACTTCAGCTTTTCACTCAATCCAGCCCAAAAGGCATGGAGGAAATCACCAACTGGAAGCTGGTGGAACTGTCCGTAGATTAATGTAATGCCCTTTTAGCCCTCCTTTTTTATACTAATTGCTTTAGTGCTCTTCCAGAGCTATTTGTAACTCATCTAAAACTCCTGAGCGGTCTCTCTCAGTAAGAAAAAATATGAATATCGGCCTTTATATGGTCAGAAAATGTACTTTATTTTGGACAAAGGACAATCCTTCTTCCATCTCTCTGGAGAGCTATATTTTGTCAAAACGCCGGTCTCTGACAATACAGGTGACTTTTGAAAAAAAAGGAGGAAAATTTTTATGAGGTGATGGAGAGCACATCTAAACTCTCTTCCATAGAGAACAACAAGAACAAAAAAAATTGCTGGTGTGGACAAACTGGTGTTTGAGCTTTTATACTATTTATTTTTAAATGCTAGTAATATTATTCTTTTGTGACAATTAATTAGGACAAAAATGCATGCTACCCAATTCCAAATTCTTAAAGGGTCATTTTTAATTAATTTAATTAAAATGAATTAACAGATTTGTAAATTCTCAGAAAATTAACTCTATACTCAAAGAGTAAGTGCTCTAATTTTGGGGAGGATACACTGTATTTTACATTCATAACAGAGGTTGAATCCCTTCTATAAGTCCAATAAACTCAATTTCAACTATGGATCTGGAAATACTCCTTGTGTAAGCTATATAATGAGGTGCACTGGGAGGATCTTTTTATGCTTCTTGTCCATTCACATCAGCAGAAGGGTTTATTGCAATCCAGTACCTAATTACTGTGAAAACTATTAAGTCACTAATGGCAGGGGTCCCCCAACTTGGTTTGTGGCTTGTTCAGGGTAAGTCACTGGCGGGCCGCGAGATGCTTTATTTACCCGAGCGTCCGCAGGCACCGCTGCTCCCAGCGGCCACGGTTCACCATTCCTGGCCAATGGGAGCTGTGGGAAGCAGTGGCCAGGCCCACACCACTTCCCGCAGCTCCCATTGGCTGGGACCGGCAAACCACAGCCACTGGGACCTGCGAGCGGCTGTACCTGCAGACGCTCAGGTTAACAAGTGTCTCGCGCCCCGCCAGGGGCTTACCCTGAACAAGCCACGAACCAAGATGGGGAACCCCTGCTAATGGGCATTCTTGCAGGGCCACCCTTAGGGAAAATGGCGCTCTAGGTGAATTTGTATTTTAGAACCTCCCCACATTACTCCTGGCCTCCATGGGCTCCCCACACTCCCATCACTTCTGGGCCCTGTTGCCTCCCCCAGTGTTTAATTTGTATTGAAAGAGGTGCCACAGCTCAGCCCTGGCACAAATTAAGCACTGGCTGGACAGCCTGATAGTAGCAGCTGCTAGCCAGCCGCCCAGCTCTGCAGGCAATGCCACTGCCAGCAGCAGTGCAGAAGTAAGGGTGGCATAGTATATGGTGTATTGCCACCCTTACTTCTGCTCTGCTGCTGTGGCTCATGGTGCCTGGCGCTCTGCTTGCAGCTGAAGGCGGGATTTGTGCTCTCACACCGGGGCAGCATCTTATCAGAGCCAATGGCCCTCCCACAGGCCTCTGACCACTCCTGGCTCACCAGGGCACCATTTCAAATTTTGGGAGGGGTGGAAGCCAAATTTTAACCATGATTCCAGGGACTCCTTAGATACGTGAAAACTCTAGGGTTTTGGGCATTTTTTTTCGCAGGTAATAATTTAGGAATTAGCTGACAGGAGCACAGTATCTAATTGTTATATAAAGAAAGAAAAATATATACAAACTCCAAGTAAAGCCATATTTTAAGTATATATGTAAATGTAGAACATTCAGGAGATAATACAGCAAGATATTCCCAAACCCAAGACTTGTGATATCAGTTCTGGATCTTTAACACAGATATCAGAAATAAAAGTTTGATACTTTGTACGCTATCTTTAATAAGCTAAATAAAAATAAATAAAACCTGCTTCTTACTTTCTCTAACAGACACACTCTGTTACTGCCATTATCTACTCTATTTTAGTCAATTGTTTTTCATACCATTACAAATGTATTTACTTAATTTTAACATCCGTGATTAAGGTTTTTTCCTCCCTTTTATTAAGAACGATAATTTATTTTTCTAATTATTTTTGCATTTATGTTTACTGATCACAATCATGTATGTGACTCACTAACATTTGACTCCATCATTGCTATTAGTATCATACTTGGAACTGCATTTATTTTCATATGAATTGTAAGTTATTTTACAGATAAAACTAAAAATACAATTTGAAAATAAGCAATCTTCATCTGCACAGTGTCTAAATTTGGCTAATTATTTTTTAAACTGGCACTGCTAAGGTGAGTACAAGATAAATTTACATTCTAGAAGGATACTATTATTTTATTGTACCATTTTAAATAATGAATGACAAAGCAGAATATGGTAATAAAAGTAATGATAATTACTCCAGCCAGGACAGGGTAGGCATTTTAGAACTCCCTACTCAACAAATTAAATGTAAGCATAAGAGAGAAATAAAATTATGAAATGCACTGACCAGTCAAAAAACTAAAATAACAGCACTGTAATCCTTAACAACTTTGAAAGAACGAAATTACAGAGAACATACGTGCATTGCACATTTCGACAGGAAGTACCAAAGTAATAACAACGATAATATGTATGTGTTGGGGGGAGAGTGTGTATATTGGGGGAATGAGAGAGACAGTGTGTGTTGGGGGAGTGTGAGAAACAGCGTCCTGTCACTTTAAGCAGAGCAGCACTTACTGATCTGAAGGCTTGTTCAGACAGCAGCAGCAGCTGCCAGCAGTTCCCACTCCTGAACCCTGTCCCTGCACCCCAGCTCAGCTGAAACTGGGTACAGGGGTGGGGTAGAGGGGCAGAGCAGCAGTGGGAGGAGGGGCACTCTTGCTCCAGAGGTGCCCCCCCTTAGAATGGAAGCTCTGAGCCATCGCCCAGCCTACCCACCCCTAAAGGCCAGCCCTGCATATACATGGACTAAACAAAATTAATCTTAATAATAAAAACACTTTGCATTTCTATACCACCTTTCACCTGAGGATCTCAAAGTCAAATTTATAGACATAAATTAAGCTTCATAAATTTCTGTGAGGCAACCAAGTATTAGAAAAACTTAAGAACACAAGAATAGCCATACTAGGTCAGACCAATGGTCCATCTAGGACAGTATCCTGTTCTCCGACATCAGCCAGTGCCAGATGCTTCAAAGGGAATGAAGAGAACAGGGCAATTATGTGATTTATCCCTTGTTGTCCAATCCCAGCTTCTGGGAGTTGGAGGTTTAGGGACACTCAGAGTATGGGGTTGTGTCCCTGACCATCTTGGCGGACAGCCATTGGTGGACCTATCCTTCATGAACTTATCTAGTTCTTTTTTGAACTCAGTTATATTATAAGAATATAAATTTGGCCACACAAAGATGGGTAAACTGAGACATGGAGAGATTAAAGCCACAATGTCACATCTTCAGTGCCTAAAGTTATGCACCTAAATCCACATTTTGGCACCTAATAAGTGGCCTGGTATTCAGAGGTGCTGCACATGCACAACTCCTATTAAAGTCAGCAGGAGCTGAAGCTGCTCTAAAAATCACTTTTGGGATTTAGGTGGACACAAATATGGATTCAGGAGTCTACTTTTAGGCATAAAAAATATTGACCTAAGCGATTTGTCCAAAGTTACAAAATGAATCAGAGATGGATACAGAAACAGAATCTTGAACTTTTAGTGCCCTGCTCTAATCACCATCCAATATTCCCTTTTGCAACAATGACTATCAAAACGCAAAAGAAAATAACTCAGGCTACTCTATACAACTGAAAATAAATGTTTGCTGGTCTCCTTCAACAAAATATAGAACACTTAAAATATGACAATTTATATGTTGGCACCTGAATATTAACTATGTTTTGATAGACCATTTCCTAATATGATAAGGGAAAGCTTTGAGATCAGCCATTGCCTTAATTATAATTACTTTAATTAGCTCTCTATTTTTCCTTAAATTTTAGTACACTTATTATTTTAACAAATCATCATTCATATCTGTCTATATAAAATAAAATCTTAAAAGAAAGAACAATTCCAGTAATTCTTGACACAAGAATAAGAGTCTGAATATGTGAAGTAGTTAGAAATATAAGTATTATAAGTTATAGAAATTGTCAGATAATTGGACTGATCCCTTTAGGAGGTATGAGATGAACAAATACCTCAAGGGAAGGGGGACATATAGAAGAAGAGATGTCGCTAGAGCTGTACACTGGATCTTTTCACTGATAACCTGGAACACATTCTTCTTAAAGTTAAAAAGCATTGCAACAAATTATTTTAAACAAGGTGATGCTGCACTCTTTGTGGATTTTCATTATAAAGTCCCTCACCAGTTATCTAGTGCTAAGTTTGACACAGTATGCAGAACCACCAGTGGACTAAAGAGCCAAGAGCACATCAAAGGAAGCCCTATAATTAGGAAGCTGGCACGAGCAAATCAAATAAAGCGAAGTCATGTTAGTAACAAAAGGTAAAAGTAAAGATTACAATATTTAAAAAAAAAAGGCCCCAGAGAATTTCACACTTTACAAATACATTTTGTCTGAGTCCTTCTCAACAGTCATTCTCATATCCTCACTTACTTTTTTCTGTGCTCTAATAAAAGCAATGGTTTCTGCTGAGGAATAAAAGTGGTAATGTGCCCACTTCAGCAACCTTTTAAATGGGCAGGGTAAAGAACATCAGTTTGAATTCTTATTTGTTGGGCTGGTAAGAAATTCATTTGGTTTAAGAAGTGAGGTAGTATAATCTAGATAGATGCTTTCATTTCATGAGCTGCCTTCGGGATGCTATTTTTGATTAAAACTGATTTGCAAACCACCAAAACCTGTGCATGACGTCTGTTTAGAAGCTGATTTTGATCAGGGAGCCAATGGGCAGAAATCAGCATAACCGAAACAGAAGAGTTATGAAAGGTAAAGCAAATCAGAAACCATTTTTCAAAGGTTCTTTCTTGGTAAGGTCTTTCTATGTGCTCAATAAATGCAGCAATCTTCAAGGTTTTATTATACGAGCCATATTATCTAACTCATCAACTTTATTTCTGAGTGAAATATTATCTTATTCCACACCAGTTGCATGGTTTCATGTCCTACCTAACAGTAAGTTTCTAAAGTCTACTACTTAAAGGTCTAAAGCAGTTTTCCAACCTAGGGGGGTTGCCCCCGCTGGAAGCCTCAAGCCAGTGAATTGGAGGGAAGGTTAAAGCATGATCCCATATCTGTATTTCTTCCCCAATGTAAATGTGTTACTATGGTTTTGGATAAAACAGTAGCTGACTCCTTGAAAAATCACTCTCCACGTGATCCGGCTCTCTCTGTGGCCCCTAAAGCTGCTGTCCAAAAAGAGAAGCTCACATGTACAAGACTACAGACTCAGGCAGTAGGCCACAGACCCAAGCTTCAATCCTCTGCCCAGTAGCATCCACTAAGCTGCAAGAGCATGTGTTACACAGCCCCGTGGAGTCACCTGTTGATGCCTCCACCTCAAGCAGTAGATAGTCTTCAGCTGCGTGGGGAACAGGAATCAGGAGCCACAAAATAGGACAACACTTAAATAAAATAATTAGAAGGAAAACTATAAAACAGAGGGAAAAAGAAGGAACAGAAAAAGGACAGAGAGAAAAAGGCAGGAAAAATGATGGTGGCAACAGTGTACCACAAGCACAATGTTAACCTCATGTGAATCACTCTCTGAGAAAGTATCCAGATATTTACATACATTTTTCTGATTTGCTTTGCAATGTATATATTGTTGGTCGTCTTTTTCATCTGTTGGACTTATGAAGGTATTTTCCATCCTTCCCAATATCTGATAATTGTGTATTTGGATGCTATCACTGCCACCATCACCCATTTTCCTAGAATTGAGAGTATCTTAGAGCCTCTGAATTGTCAGTGAGAAACCTACGAAACCAGTCTTTTTGTATGTCCCTTCAGAGAATGACTAATTTTTGACAAATACCTTGTTTCTAGGTCCATGCCCAGAAAAGTGGTTCGTGGTTTTACACATACTTGGACATTCATCCCAACTAGCTCATATAGCTAGAACTCTCCTCCTATGTAGCCAAATGGGTGGTCACAAGCCCAGGTTGAGAATCCCTGTTCTAGATCATGTTTGTATCTTTTTGGAGGGGAGGGGCAGTGTAAACAGTGGGACTGAGATCTATTTTGTAGAGTTTCAACAGGTTTCCATTAAGCCTTTCTATAACTTTAAAGTATATGCACTTTAGGTTGATGTCTCCAAGTGGTTCTATATACTTTTTGGTAGTTATTGAGGAATTGTCACAGATTGAGGTGTCAGTAGAGGAGGTTTTGGAACTAATTGATAAACTTAACTGTAACAAGTCACTGGGACCAGATGGCATTCACCCAAGAGTTCTGAAAAAACTCAAATGTGAAATTGCGGAATTATTTTGTAACCTGTCCTTTAAATCGGCTTCTGTACCCAATGACTGGAAGATAGCTAATGTAACGCCAATATTTAAAAAGGGCTCTAGAGGTGATCCCGGCAATTACAGACTGGTAAGTCTAACGTCCGTACCGGGCAAATTAGTTGAAACAATAGTAAAGAATAAAATTGTCAGGCACATAGAAGAACATAAATTGTTGGGCAAAAGTCAACATGGTTTCTGTAAAGGGAAATCATGCCTTACTAATCTATTAGAGTTCTTTGAAGGGGTCAACAAACATGTGGACAAGGGTGATCCAGTAGACATAGTGTACTTAGATTTCCAGAAAGCCTTTGACAAAGTCCCTCACCAAAGGCTCTTGCGTAAATTAAGTTGCCATGGGATAAGAGGGAAGATCCTTTCATGGATTGAGAACTGGTTAAAAGACAGGGAACAAAGGGTAGGAATAAATGGTAAATTTTCACAATGGAGAGGGGTAACTAGTGGTGTTCCCCAAGGGTCAGTCCTAGGACCAGTCCTATTCAACTTATTCATAAACGATTTGGAAGAAGGGGTAAACAGTGAGGTGGCAAAGTTTGCAGATGATACTAAGCTGCTCAAGATAGTTAAGACCAAAGCAGACTGTGAAGAACTACAAAAAGATCTCACAAAACTAAACGATTGGGCAATAAAATGGCAAATGAAATGTAATGTGGATAAATGTAAAGTAATGCACATTGGAAAAAATAACCCCAACTATACATGCAATATGATGGGGGCTAATTTAGCTACAACTAATCAGGAAAAAGATCTTGGAGTCATCGTGGATAGTTCTCTGAAGACGTCCATGCAGTGTGCAGCGGCAGTCAAAAAAGCAAACGGGATGTTAGGAATCATTAAAAAAGGGATAGAGAATAAGACGGAGAATATCTTATTGCCCTTATACAAATCCATAGTGCGCCCACATCTTGAATACTGCGTACAATTGTGGTCTCCTCATCTCAAAAAGGATATACTGGCATTAGAAAAGGTTCAGAGAAGGGCAACTAAAATGATTAGGGGTCTGGAACGGGTCCCATATGAGGAGAGATTAAAGAGGCTAGGACTTTTCAGCTTGGAAAAGAGGAGACTAAGGGGGGATATGACAGAGGTATATAAAATTATGAGTGGTGTGGAGGAAGTGAATAAGGAAAAGTTATTTACTTATTCTCATAATAAAAGAACTGGGGGCCACCCAATGAAATTAGTAGGCAGCAGGTTTAAAACAAATAAAAGGAAGTTCTTCTTCACATAGCGCACAGTCAACCTGTGGAACTCGTTGCCTGAGGAGGCTGTGAAGGCTAGGACTATAACAGGGTTTAAAAGAGAACTGGATAAATTCATGGAGGTTAAGTCCATTAATGGCTATTAGCCAGAATGGGTAAGAAATGGTGTCCTTAGCCTCTGTTTGTCAGAGGGGGGTGATGGATGGCAGGAGAGAGATCACTTGATCATTACCTGTTGGGTCCACTCACTCCGGGTCACCTGGCATTGGCCACTGTCGGTGGACAGGATACTGGGCTGGATGGACCTTTGGTCTGACCCAGTATAGCCCTTCTTATGTTCTTATTGCTGGTATTCTTTTATATCTATGTGTGTATGAATTTAATAAGCATTGTCACAGGAGTGGGCACAGAACTGATTTTTTTCACCATTTGAATTTTTAGAAATGGATGCTGAGCTCCTACAGGGTGCTAGATTGACAAGACTGGACAGATATCTCTTGTAGTTGCAGAACACAGCAGCAGCACAAAATTCCTTATTCCACCAATTTGTCTCAACCTTTACCTGAAAGACCAACTCTTATGAAAACTGTTATTCATCATGCCAATCCAATACAGTTCACTCTGAGAATGTGAGCAGAAGTGTACATTTTTAATGTTTTTTTCTTGGGATATGGACTCTCCCCCCCCCCCCGGAACTGGACTGAAATTAATTGTTAATTTCACATAAACCTGGCTGACTTCTGTTCAGTAGCATTTTAGCTTGGATTTAGACTAGTCACCTATGTATCAAAGGTTTTTTATTCCTTACAAATTGTTACAGTTCTCCATTTCCCCAGAAACCTAAATGTGTGTGTTCCATTCAGTGGTGCTAACTTTATTTATTTTAGCAAGGGGAGAGTTAAAATTGAGCTTTAATATTCAAATAATTTATATTCACTTGTCCCATGCTGAGGTCCTGAAATGATGGTCCAGGTGACATGACAGAAAATTTGAGAGGTCTCTTGAAGCCTGTTACCAGTACTATCTTTGCTAGAGCATCCTCAGCCAATAGATAAAAAGGGAGCAAATAAACCTTTTCCTCATCTGAGATTCTTTTCATTTTCTTCCCTGTATGTGGCAGCAGTGGGGAGTTAAGTGGCAAGTACAAAATATCCCCTTTTATGGACACCCAGCTCCCTATTGTGGCTAGGGTTAGGTTTAAGATTGCACTGGGGTCTCCAGGAATTAACAATTAATCTTTCATTAAAGATTATGTCATGCGATGAAACCTCCAGGAATACGTCCAGTCAAAATTGGCAACCCTCATTGTGGCCATGTGTTTCAGGCAGAGCAGGGCCACAGGCAGCAATGATAATCTGAGGCAGAGCCTTTTCTCCAGATGTGTCGCCATAATACACAATCTGGTAGAATTGTGGTAAAAATGCCTGAGTCATGTTTACATTGCAGCTTCTACTGCTGATTGTGAATACAAAGATAGCTAGTGTAGATGCAGCCTATAGGAGAGAGGCAAATTCATTTTATTAATTTATTTGAAAGAGGGTCATCTCACAACTGGATGTCAGTGCAGAAACCCTGAGGTAGTGCTGTGGAACCTGGAACCTCACTTAGGAGTGAACCTACAAGGTACTGAGTCCTTCTGTTCAGAAGACATCAAGAAAAGCTGATGGCATTCAAATTTGCAGAACCTGTCTTGTAAAACAAGACTTTGAGAGAGGTAAGCTCCCCTCTCCCTCCAAGCCCTTAATCAGCATTAATTTAAAATGGTATATCAAGAGGAATTTTAACACTGAAGTTAATGTGAACTGAAGTTCATATACATCTGTTTAAACACAGATTGGAATTTCTGTCAGACCAATACCAGTGAAAAGTTGACATTCTAATTAATACGAATAACTCTCTTCCTATTACAAAAATATCCCTTATTTTAATAATTCAATCTTCTACCGCAAAGAAAGGAGTATGATAGCATATGTTTTTTTAAATCCCAGGCGAAATGAGGCTGCAGGATCACTACTGCTTTTCCATGCTGTCCAACAAATTGTTTACATAGACTGACAGTATACATGCCATCGAAGTATATTCACAGACTGAAATTGTAGTGTATTATATACTGTACTACTTCATGGTAGGATTTTGAAAAAAACAACACTCTTACTTCATGAAAATGACCCCCACACCCCCAGGAACACTGTAACAGGAACACTCTGGTGATAGATTTTTAATGGCTTTAAAATAATCTAATGAAATGATAGACAAAGGTATAAGGCTCAGTTGTGATCTCTCCTGTGCATCTTCACAGAGAAGTGAGGGGGTGTAAGGTGCCCACTCTCCTGTGAGGGCTATTCATATTGGTGAATCCTGAAGGAGAAGAGCAGCCACCATGAGACTCCTCCTGCCAATCCCACAGTGGTGGGTAGCATATGTACAGGCAGGAATAGGGAAAGAGTAATTTTGGTTCCAACTCCCACAGTGCACTGGTCCAGGCTCTGGAGCTGGGGCAGACTTTCAAATAATCTGTGCTAATAAGAGGGCTGGTACGGATGACTTCCCCCATTGAGCAAGGGGGAAATAGGTACTGAAAGTCTCAGCCTTGTTTCTGCCCTGCTCTTGGGACAGTGCAGTTATGTCCATCTAGCCCAGAGAAAGCCATCTTCCAGAGAGTTTAATGCAGTAGAGTAGGAGTGAACAAACTGAAACGACCCAGGACTTTTAGGTGCCGATCCTGCAATGTGTGGTGCATGGTCAGATCCCTGCGCTTGCATGGGGTCAAAGTCTATGGGGCTTCATGTTAGCACAAGGGAACTTTTGTAAAATACACAGGCAGGACCACAAACTCTTTGGTGCAGGGACAGTCATTTACTACCTACGTGCACAGTGCCTAGCAAAATGCCTCTAGGCACTACTATGATGGAAATGATTAACATCAATAAAGGGCATGAAAAATGTCAATTCATGCTTGAAAGTTGGAGATCAGAGAGTTTTAAAGTTGTGGCAGGGTAAGTTCAGTTTTTTAACTGCTTAATTTAATGGTGGTCAGGCCGACCATTAAATTAATAGAAATAAACGAACAACAGAATTTACTGTATCAGGGTATTGAAACTCACTGATTTCCAATTCTTTGAAATGGGGGAGCCTACTTATTTATTTATGTTTCTACTTTGCATTATCCAATTGGGCCGCATAAGAAGACTATCTTGAAAATTAATTCTGCAACACACATACACAGATTGTATTTAATACTTTTCCTGGAGAGCTCTGATATGCCCCTTAAATCACAAGACTTTTCCTTTAAGGAGGCAATTTCATTATTATTTATATTGGGTTAGTAACAAAGGTCTGAATCAGGAATGGGACTCCATTACACCATACAAACAGATTGGAAGACATGGTCTCTGCCCCATATGTTTGATAATAGTGTGAAAAATCTAAGCATGAGGTTTTCAGCATCTAAAATCTCATTTAATCTAACATGGTTGCTTTTCATATTTTACTACAATTCAACTACTGTAGTTGGTTTTCACTGGCTTGTAACCAGTACCAGCTGCTAGAAGTATTCAGTAAAAACCTCATGAGGCTTATCCAATGCCTCTCAATCTATAATTCTTACCTGTAATATATTCAGATCTTATTTCACCAAGTGTTTTCTACTTCCACACAATGTTTTGGTTTTTTTGCACAAGAGCAAGAATAGTGAGTTACGTGATAGAAAATGCATATCCACTAAAATTATTGAAATAATAATTTCAAATATTTTATTTAAATCATTCTGTACTATGATTAAAAATGTGGCAGATAGAAAAAATAAATTAGAGCTTCATTAATACTGGCCTATAGAAATATAATTTTACTTTTACCTTTTATTATTTCCCTTTTCTTTCAATATGAGGATAATTTCTGAATTCAATATAATTTTTTCTAATTTCATTTTCAAAGAGAGATTTTTGCTTCACTATGTTTGCTAAAAAATGCAGGAAATTTTGTTTTTCTTTTAGATGGTGAATTTGTTGGAATTTTGAATAATACAATTTGCAACACTGTAAATACGGCATTAAAATATAGGTGTTGACTAATAATTAGAAAAAAGCATCTACTAACAAAAAGCAAAGCAGAACACTTAAATTACTGATAGCAATCACAATATAATCTTGTCCTACCAAGTGTGTCTCAAGGTACAGTTTAAGGCTGTCTGTCTCTGCTTTAGGGGGAGTCCAATTCTCTGTCGTTTCCATGGCTTCATTTAACCAGTGAATGAATTCATCCAGCTTGCTTACAAACCCCTTACCAGATAAGAAAAAAGAAAGAACAAGAAAAACATATTTGTTAGTACAATGACAATCTGGAAAAAGCATGCTCTTTATTTTTTTAAACCAGCAAAGCACTGCATAGTGAAATCTTGTCCTCAACAACCATGCAAAGAATGATAAAAATTGGTTGGTGGTCTGATAAAGGAGAAGCAAGACTGTGCTCAATGTGTTTTTGGATAATCTAAGGTGGTCTCTTGGGATAGGCCAGTGTAAAAGATTCATTAGATTGTGGCGAGATGGAAAAAAATGGGGTTTTAAAAGTGAGGGGGATTTGCATGAGTGGCTGGGTGAGAGGCCAGGTAAAAGACGGATTGGAAGCCCCTATTCAGGCAACCAAATGTGGCAGCTGCATCCCTTCTAGTGATATATAAGGCAGAATGTGCAGCATTTAATGTAAGGACTGCTGGTCTTTTATCACAGGCACTATTAAATGATGCCCCTGACTTTACATGACTGGATGATGCTGTAAGGCCCATTCTGAGTGCAGATAACTCCACCACAGTCTTCTGTTCAGCATGAGTCAAGGGAAGGTTGAGAGGGTAGCGTGGCCATGATGTTTACATTGACTTAAAATTGATTTTAAGAGTATGTTCATCTAATATGACCATCCCAGAATTGCTTAAGATAATGCTAGCACTCGTGTATTAGTTTTATTTTTATTTATTCACAGGCTTGTTTAGGATACTCAGGACTATGGTATCTGAGCACCTCCCATAAATTAATTAAATTATGCTTTCAACAGCTCTGTGAGGCAATCAAAGTATCATTCTTAATTGTTCCCCTTTGTACAAATAATTCAATATTCATTAGAGCGGGGGACTGGAACCAAGGTCTCCCTGCTCCCGTGTGAATGCCTGGGTTCAAATGCCTGTTCCAGGTGAATGCCCTAACCACTGGGTTAAAGGTTATCAGGGGGGAGGGGCACTCATCTAACCCTTTAAAAATGCTTGGAAAAAAAATCTTTCATGCCAAATAAAACAATTAGTTCAACCCCAAACAGATTTTTTTTTTTATTTGCCAAAAGTTTTTAATTTTAACAAAAAAAATTCAGAACTACCAACGAACAGGGCTCTACCCTCTGGGCCTCAGAGAAGAATACTACAAACCACATTACTGATTGCTTGTCACATCCTAGTGATGTTATCTCAGAAACAAGGTGATTTGATATATACATACACATAGGCAGACATATATACATTCATACACAAAATAAAGGTGCTCTCTTGTACAGGTTTCATGTATTTTACTAATAAAGTAATATATTACACCCCCATAACAGAATATTATGTTTTTTGCAGAATTTTGCAAAAAATATTTCAAGATTTCAAGCATGTGATGCCAATACGCACTAGTACAAAAGGCAGCTCCCAATAGTGACTATGCTTGTCGCACAGAATGTTTGTATTTTTCAATATTATATTTTGAAACCCTCCAGTACTAGCCTTTTAGATGTCAAATACTTTTTCTCTCTGCTATGAAATGTGCCACATCTAATATTCCTGTATTTACCACATGGGGGTAGACAACCCACAACAGGTATACGACCTGAATCATTTGCGTTGTGGGGTAGGAAATGTTTGAAGGGTGTTTTGGGCCTGAATAAATATATAGATAATATCATGTAAAGCTATGAGGAGCCAGAATCTTTTTGTTTAAAAAAAGATAAAAATTCAAACAGTTTCATTATGGACATTAAAATCCCCACTAAAAACAAATGGGTCGGTGGTGGGCACGGAGGAGAGAGCTAAAGGAAAGGAGAGGCATGATGACAGAATGGGGAGATCTAACCCAGGCTACATCCCTGTCAGATAAATATTTTCTGCTACAAAACACAAATCACAATAATCCTACTATTTTTCAAACGATGGCTATAAAATTTTATTGAAACCATTCAAAGAACACATCTGTAGAAACTGAAAATAATTTAAAAAACTAAAAGCCTGACACTGAAAATGACTGTCAGAGGATAGATAACATTGTCCAGCTCCCGAATCTCAATGTCTGGGTAAACACCACCATCTGGAGGCCTAATGGAGCATTGTCAGTCCTACAAAATCTTAAGGAGAGAGGCCAATGCTGAATTGTAAGCATCTAAATTGGATTTCTAAATCTTAATCTGAACATTCAAATATGTGCCTATTTTTGCAAATAAGTGCTAAGGAACATCAAAATGAAGATTTGGATGTCCCACAACTAAATTAAGACCACAGTTTTATTTGACTTGTCATCTGACTTCTGGTTAAATTAAAATGAAAACCCATACAGTTAAACACATGACAATGGAAATTAAGATAATACATGTGAGCCTAGATCAGATAGATTTCTTTTTCATATTTTCCATGTGTTTATCTCAAACTAAATTCGAGATTATGTTGAGGCACCATAATCCCTATTTCATTTGTCACAAACTAATGATCAAAACGTTTTTCAAAAAATTTTCACAGTAGTGCCTAGGATTCCAACTTATTTATTTTAATAGCCTGATGCTAGCAGACAAAGAAACACCTTTATCATCCCAATGCCAGACTCATACTCATGTCTGCCTGGAAGGCAGCTCCAATGGAAATTGAAACCTATGCAAATACAGTCAACTGGATCAGGTCTGTTGCTAAAGACTAGACCATAACCCCGCTCTTGAAGCTGAACTTCTACTTCTCTTCAGAGAGACAAGGTGGGTGAGGTAATATCTTATTTGACCACCTTCTGTTGGTGAGAGACAAGCTTTTGAGCTTACACAGAGCTCTTCTTCAGGTCTTCCCTTTGGCATTATTCCAAGGCCTGGCTACATACAAACTTTAAAACCAAAATCAGTATTTTCAAACAATATGCTGCTCCTTTATCACTTTAAGCTCTGATGCACACATTTGGGTCTTGCTTATTTCATCTGATAAGCAATAAGTATTGCTACTTTAGGGCTAAAGCATACTCTTAGGCACAGCCTTGAGCAAAGGATGGTGCATAAACTTAGCACCAGCTCAATAGTTACCCTGCGAGACACTTCAAGTCACAACCTAGACCTTACTGAAGATGTGATTACCACTCTATTGACTGGCTAGCAGTAACAAAACATCCTATTTAGAATTATGAATACCTAATGAATGTTGAATATATACAGTAAAACATAAAAAGGAGCTATCTTCATATAATATATTCATATAAAATATAAAAAGGAGCATATCTTTTGGATATTTCCTAAAATACATATATATTTTAAGAAATGTTTTAGACAGAATTGGGTCTAGGAAGTTCTAATATGGAGAAAGATTTGCTACTTGATAAAAAATGTACTCTGCAACACTAGAAAAAAAATGTAATGCAACCCAGTCAGAAAATGAAATACAGGACTAATTACACCATGCAAAAGAATGGAATTTAGTGTGCAATCATGTACCCAGACTCAGGACTGATCAATGAAACAAATAAATATAATAGGAAAGCAAAATATACACAATAATATTTTGCCATGGTTTCTTCTCCTCATTTCATACATCTAATAGAAATGGCTGTACATCCCTATCATTAATAATTTTTACCACTCTCTCTCTCTCTCTAGTATTTGTGGTTTACCTGTTTCTTTGTCTACACAGCTTTCTTAGACAATTTTAAGAAAGAGAGAGCCTCAGCTGGTGTAAATCAGCTTCAGTTGTTTCAGTGGAGCAAGGCTGACCTATAATAGCTATGTATCTAATCAAGACACTATGATGCCTATATGATATGACATATCACAATGTTTTGGAATCTGAAAATCCCAAAGTTACCTGCATTTTAACAAAAAATTGCTATAAAAACAAGAACTCCCCAGGAGAAAAAAGGAGACCAGGAGAGCATTCCAGTGTAAACGGATCTCTCTCTTTGAGACCAGCTGAATCAGTTCTGTGATGTAACTGCTCTGTATTGTCCTAGTAAGCTAGGCACTGATTTTATTCCAGACCCTGGCCTCCTAGTAATATTGTTACTATGCTATATTTGGAAAAGTCAAATGGTATATAGTGGGTATTTGGTAGCAACCTCCCTAGCTAAGGATACAAAGCAGTTTCCGTGATGACCTTCTGATTGAATGCATTGATACATTTCTGAAATGTGCACTTGTTGGGTTTTTCACCTGATTACAGGTTGTGCGACTGTGGAATATACATTTTCCTTTGTGTAAAAACCCCCACAAAGTTTTATTCACACTTTTTTTAAACAAAGCTACAGGAAAAAATTGTTTAAATTTAAAACTCGGCATGGACATAGTCTTCTCTGGGGTCTACAGCTATTTAATCTGGGTGGATAAGGATTCAAAATAAGAGAGTTGTAAGTAATGAAAAAAATGTAAGTGTGTTCAAGGTATCTGGCAGGCTTCTAGCAGAGCCTAGTAACAGGGTTGCCAACCCCAACAGTTCAAAAACTCTCAAATCATGAGATTAGACTAAAATCATGAAACTTCTTTTTCAAGAACTGGTCTTCTTTCAATGCCTTCTAATTCCCCTTCCTATCTCAAGAGAGAGTGTGTAAAAATAACAAGTCAAACGTTTGAATTGTGCAGAGAAATAGGCAAGTCCTGCCTCTTCCGCCCCACCCCCATCCTCTTTCCCACTGTTTAGAGTCTTTTTTGATGCCCTTTGCACCTGATTCCCAAATCCCTACCACTACTGAGAGCCCTGCCAGGCAAACCAGCTCCCTGACCCACCTCCCCCACATCTGACTCCCCTTGGCAGATTCTTGCAGCCCTTCTAACTGCTGCCAGGCAGACTCCAGCAGCTGACCAGCCCCCAATTCCTCCTTCCTTGCAGGCTCCAGAAGCTGCCTGCCATGTCTCCAGCCTAGAGAAGGCCTGCCCTGGGCTTGGACCTCCATTAACTCCCCCTTCCAGGATTGTGGAAGATGGGCCCTGGCTGCTCCTACTAGTCCCAGAGGTGGGAGGGTGGCTCTGCTGTGCTTTCTGCTCCTGTGTTTTGCGCTGCTCAGAGCGTCTCAGTACTGCAGGCTCTAGCTGCCTCTACCTGTAGCTCACATGGTACAACAGGGAAAACTACAGTCAGACCAGGGAACACTCCCTAGCTGCCTGTAATGTTTGTGGAATTGAGAGCAGCCCCCAAAATGTTGATAATCACAATAACCTCACAAATGTCTATCGCTGTAATAAAGCTTAGTCCCTTGTGACATCACTATACATTTTCCCTGGCTCATCAGGGCTGCTGCTCAGATAAGGCACATGTGATAGTAAATATCTGATTGAAAGACTGCAAAATCCTTCCCCCAAAAGTGCCTTTATATCTGGGAAAGGAGAATATTGCCTATCAGTCTACGTATTTAACAGGAACAGAAAGTCGTACACATGTCCCTGTCAACTGAGCTACGCTTGCTACTGGAAGTTAACATTTTTAATTTCTTGATTTTATTTCAAGTGTGAAATTTGAATGTTATATTACACCATATGTTCTTTTTTTGGTCTGATACTCAATTTATGCATTTACATGGTCTCACTTAGACTTTGAAATCCAGCTTTCAGGAAATGAAATGGAGTGAGAAAGGGACGAGTTCCTATCTTTGCTGCACCTTTAATTTCAATAAACCTAGTTTCTGCTAGATGGGTGTTCATAACTAAAATGGGCCCAGAAAGTCTGATCTGGGGCTTTGGTTTGAGCTGGTTTCCAGAGGCAGTAGGTTTAGGGTTATATTAGAAAAAGAATGACTTTTTAAAAACCAGCGCTTAGGATTTGTATGATATTGCAGAATGCAGCAAAACTTTTGGAGACACACTAAAAACTAGCCCGCCTTCTGGTTTTTTCCTGTTCAGGATGTTCAAGAAGGCTACTGGCCCTCTTGAACCTGAATTTGGCTATGCATGTTTCAGAGACACACTTGTAATATTGTAAAACATACACTATAAAATAATACAGGATGTAATGTGGCAAGTTAACCTTGATGTGCAAACTTTAATGCATGCAGTTCCTGGGCCAAATTCTGCTCTTTGAAACGACGCAGAATTCACTTGGGTTGCATGTGCAGCTGGAAGCAGTATTTGACCATCTTGCTTCTTGAAATTTTAAGCTGTGCAATGTTAACATTGCTTAACAATTTATTACTATTATTATTAATTTGCATTTAATATGCACATTGAATTATTATGTGTTGCATCACATACACTTAATAGAATACTTCTGGACACAACTTTTATAAAGACACAAAATCTTTGGAGTGACGGTTTGAAAAAAGATGTGCCAAACAAGTAGGTCCCAGATATATAAGCATGTAGTAAAAATGTCTATTTACCAATAGACAAAATTATCAAGTTTAAGGATGACAGTCGTACCAGTTTTACAGAGACACAGAACCTGCCCTTTATATCACAAATCTCAGCATAGAAGCACAAAAGAGCAGTACTAGTGAAATCACTATACTAGATATAAATCACTGTACTAGTGAAATCACTATACCCTCCTCCCCTTTATTTTTGGGCACACAAAGGAAGTTTTGTCCGTAAAAGAATTGGTTATGAGGCTGTGTGCTAAAAATGAATGTTCAGTTTTACTGCAAACAGAGAATGTTGTAATGTTTGCTCCCAATTTACAAAAAAAATAGACTGAGCTCACAAAGGGGCTACATACTGGGATGAGTTGGCTGTAAGGGCACTTCTATCACAGAATGGCATTAAGAAACCCCTTTGTCTAACCACAAAAGGACTTCCATATAAGTCTCAGGAGGGACTCAGTCCTGCCCACTGGACTTTATTTTCAAAAGGATAAAAGTGCACTTTCTTCATAGGGAAAGGTAAGTCAAAGGAATCCCGGTACTCAGGAGGATGAGACTGCACAAACAGCCATGGTCAGTTTAATTGGAGCTAGACACGGAGGCAACAGTACAATCATCAGCAGTACAGCTTATAGAACTACCCTAAGGAGCCAGATGACACTAAGGAAAAAAATTCCTTTGTAGTGTCCTCCAGACTTTGTGATGGCCAATAAGTCCACTGACCTCATAGGAACATAATGCTGACCAAGCATAACATCAACAGAATTCTTCTATTCTTTTCATAACAATCCTACTTAATTCGGGATATGATAACTCAAGCCAATTGGGAATTGAATGGAACCAAGCTAAAATGAATGCATGGAGTGATTAAAATATTTACTTTCCTACTTCACACTTGGCATTCATAGCACAGTGTATGTAACACCCAAGTACATGTTACTTTTTAAAAGGCAGCTTTTAGAAGTTGTTAGAAAGCATCATGCCTACAGGGTATGTTCAGCCAAGGAGAGTCGGAGCCAAGAGTGTAATCCTTCTAATATGGGCCTTGTGTCACTAGACTATTTCTCTTAATATTTCCCATTGTTGCTACTAGAGCTACAGGATTGCTGTATAACTAGTAAAGGGTAAAGGGCCAGTATTGTCCAAAGGTGCATGAGCTGCTGTAGCAAAGGAGTGTTGAGAAATCTGTGGTCCAGGGTATAAGACCCCAGCTGGAGTGGATTCCTCCCCTGAATACGATCAGACTTTTATGCTGGTGCAGTGTATTGTTCCCTGTCTAAGAATGGGGCATCAATCAACCCGACACGTAATAGGTTAGTTTCATCTGCCGCATCTCTCCAAGCAGACATAAGGGCATCGCATGAAGGTCTGGCAGAGTTATTTATGCTAGCACATACAGACTGGACATTGGTGTATAGTGCAAACAGCCACTAATAATACAAGTGGCCAAAATCAGCTCCATGCTGAAAAGCTGAGTGCGCCAGCTGCAGCCCCAGACCACGGAGCAGTATTCAGCTGAAGCCAAGACCAGGGCCTATGCAGATGTACAAAGGACTGAAGGGTCTGCTCCCCAGGAGGTTCCTGATAGTTTTCATATCAAGGTGGTGTGAGAAGAGATCTTCATTTTTGGGTGTTCCAGTGTTCCTGAAGCCAGTGTGTCAGGCTATGAGCAAGTTTTACTCCCAAGTATGCGACAACTGGTTGGAATGGCAAAGGCCATCCTTTGACATGGATCATGATGAGTTGATTGGCAAGATGACTGTTTAGATGGAAGGTAGTTGTCACTGTCATGGTTTCATTGAGAATTAGTCTCCACTGCTAGAAGCAGGTGGTCCAAGTATCCATGTTTTGGCTGAGATTCCCTTTCTATCCTATGGCAATAGTTTTCCAGTGTCAGCACTAAAGATGTCATCAGAATACACATACTTCTCAGCCTGCGTTTCAGGGAGGTCAGATAAGGAGGCAAGTCTACTGCCATCACATAGCACCCACCATCTGTATGAAAAAGCTAAAGTGCAAAAATCGGAGCTCAAGTCCTCGTCATAAAAAGTGAAAGATAAAAACAAACACAGCCTGAATGAGGTGTCCTCCAATGGGGTCCTCTTCAGGCAAGGGTCACAAACCCTAGTGCTGGGGTCAACTCTCAAAGTGCTGCTTCTCCATACCTAGGGAATCTCAGCAGCAAAGAGGGACATCCTCCTGCATTTGGCTATAGAGCACAAAGCACACTTAATCTTGCTTCAGGAAACACCCCCTACCATTGACACTCCACTGTCAATTCCTGGCATTGCTGTTGTGTCTCACCTCCATTGTAGGCAATACAGGATATAGCATAGTGGTAACTTCCATAGCCGTACTTAAACCAAGATGATTCTTATTTAATTAAACTTATGTAAAATATTACTTGTATAAACACAGGTAAATATGAGTAGGATAGACAGCACAGCAGAACCTGACCCCACTGGACTGCACTGCTGCCAAATTACTCTTGCCTCCTAGCAGAAATAAGTTCAAGGAGAGAAGAATATAGCTGTATACAGAGAATCTTGTTCAACTTGTCTCCTCAGGTATGCTTATTCTCCACACTCCCCACTCCTTCCTTCCCCTGAGCTCTTGAGAATAAAGGAGCAGGTGCCTAAGAGGGAGGCTTGAGACTTGCTTCCGCTCAGTGTGGAAGTCTATGCTAGTGCTGACATTTATCCAAACCCACATGAGGTCTCTACTTACACTTGTACTGGAGCACAACCACCTTGTAAAATAAAGGTCTAAATAGGGAGACTTGCGGCAGCGGGACAAGAGCATGGGTGGAATGAGAGAATAGTCCAGTCAGTCTCTGGGTCCCAAGAGACAAATTTTTGGATGCCACAATCACTTCACCTATTAAGCCTCTGCTACAGGCTAGAAGGCATAGGCATGGGAAGTAGGGGTGCGGGGGGTGCAGCAGCACCCCCAGGTTTTCTGGCCACCGGCCCCGAGCCCCTGCCACTGGCTCTGCTAGAGCCCAGGGGCTCTGTTGCCAGTCTGGGGTCCTGCTTGGCCTTTGGGCCCATACCTGGGAGCTCTGCTGCCAGCCCCAGGATCCTGGCTGCTGGCCCCACAATTGGGGTCCCCAGCCACTGGCCTGGGGTCCCGTCCGGCCGCTGGGGCTCCGCGGGCTCCTCTGCCGCCCCAGGCTCCTGCCTAGCTGCCAGCCGCATGCACAGGGCCTAGCTGTGGCCCCAGCCTCCACCGCCTTACCCCTGTCCGTGTCTGTGTCCCCCACTCCCAGAGCCACGGCTCTGCTCCCAGTCCCAGCTCTAGGGGGCAGTGAAAGGCACAGATAGGGGATAAGAGGAGTGCAGCTCAGCACCCCCATTCCCAAAACTGTTTCAGCGCCACCTCTAGAGGGAACTGTGGGTGTTTAGCTCCTTGGAAAATTAGTGCCATAGAGTCTGGAGAGAGTCTGGAGAGAGAGTCCAGAGGTCAAATAGCATCCTAGTTTTAAAAAATGGACATGTTACTTTGAGGCACCATTTTTCTCATATTTTCTCATTTCAGATGAGGAGAAGGTTACTATTTGTTCTTGATTTATCAGCTCCAGATCTTAAATTTGCTTTTCTACCTGTAACTGTGTGATCATTTAGTTAGGTTATGCTTGGCACCTATACAACAGCTTTTCTTCAAGGATTTCAAAGCATTTCTAAATGTCTGACTTTTGTTTAAGTTTCACATTAGATCAAAATGCTGGATCACTTGCAGCAGGGTGGGAGCACCACTCGTGTTGTTTCCACCACTGACCTATTCATTAAGCATTTCTGGTTTGTGTTCTTTATTGTTTCCGAGACATATTAGGAAGATGGCCATGAAAAGAAGATACTGGATGGGTGGACCTGAGCAGACTCAGTAGCAGGAGATCACATAAGGATTTACAGGACACAAGAAATAAGTAATAGGAGGCACCAGGGGCAGGAAGTCAGAGCAGGAAATGATAAGGGAAGAGAGGCATGGCAAGGGGGAGGAATCAGTAAAAGAAGGAGAAGGCAGATGTCTGGGGATAAGGACAAGGTGGGTCTCGGTTCTTTTTTTAGCTTGATAAAAACTAGGATACAACTCAGAATGTAAAGAAAGGTAAGGTGAGACTGCAGGATAGTGGTAAGAACCAGACACAGTGAATGATGCCTCATATGCCATTGTGAATGCCACAATTAAGGAAATCTCTGTTCAGATATTCGGGAAGAAAAAAAGAGGTCAGTTTTGCAGACTCAAGTGGCTGGATAATACAGATAAGGATCTAAACATTTGGATGCTTAATCCAAATGAAACCTGAACTCTAACCCATTTGAACTTCATCCTCTCACCACATTTTATCATTTTTGTTTGTTTCTCATATCTGAAAATGTTTTTATTCAAACAGATTATAGCTGGTATGTCTCCTGGTGCCTCTGGTTATCTTGAAAATAATTTTTGTACTGTTCTGTCATTTTCCTTCCATGCTATTTTTCCTACCAGTGTATTTGACAGTGTGACGGTGTACCTCATAAAGCTTTATGGGGAGATGCTTATAAATGTATATATGTAACTAGAATACGTTTTATGCTACATGTGCCATGTAACATATCTCTGGGAAAGTTAAGATCTACTGAATCTATTCCTCCTGTTTGTATGCATGTATCATTGTTGTAGTTGAAGTTATGAATATGGGTTTTATATTTGCTGGTTTTATACATAGCCTTTATAAGAGCATGGGGTCAGGTCTGGAGAAAAGAATGTGCAAGTTAAATGCAAGCACTTAGACAAAGAAGGCGCAGACCCCAATCCACATCTGAGCAGGGACAGGAATGTGACTGGCTGGACCGGTTACTGAGTGGTGCATGGACATGTGTCTTGCCCATGTGATCCCAAAACTCCATGGTAACATAATGTTACACAGGGAGTGGGAAAAGGCTATAAAAGCCGTTGGGAGACCCTTCCATTTTGTCTTCAGCTGGCTAAAGAGAGAGGCTCTCCACCCCCCAAGGACATACCTGAGAGAGACGGAACAAAGGACAAAGACAATAGGGGGCATGAAGGATTACTGGACCCAGGCTAGTTCTACAGCCTGTAAAAGGGAAAGACTGGTGAGGCTTTTATATCGGTGATAAGTTTGAGTAGACATAGACATGCGTGTTTTATTTTATTTTACTTAGTAATTCACTTTGTTCTGTCTGTCACTACTTGGAATCACTTAAATCCTACTTTCTGTACTTATTAAAATCACTTTTTACTTATTAAGTTACCTGGAGTGCATGTTGTTACCTAGGGAGGCAAACAGCTGTGCATATATCTTTCTATCTTTGAAATAGAAGGCGAACTATTTATGAGTTTACCCTGTATAAGCTTTATACAGGGTAAAACGGATTTATTAAGGGTTTGAACCTCCTTGGGAGTTGGGCACCTGGGTGTCAAAGGCAAAGAGCGCTTCCAGGAGCCTTACAGTTGTGAGTGGACTTGGTTCGGACCTGGGTCTGTGTTTGCAGCAGATCAGTGGAATCTGGCTCAAAACAGACAGGATTCAGGAGTCCCACGCTGGAAAAGGCCTGGAAGCAGGGGCAGAAGTAGCCTTGGCACACCAGGTGGCAGCACCAAGCAGGTCTCTGTGATCCCAACCCGTCACGGACAGGTCTAAGCAGCTGCCAAGGAATAATCAAGTGTGCCCAAAATGCTGTACTAGTATGAGATAAATTTAAATTCCTGTTGTGCAACACCTTTTTGCTGCAAATGTGTCAGAGCATCAAATACCCAGAGCTAAGTCTTTTCTAGGTCTTATACTCTCATGTCCCTGTCTCAGCCAAAGACTAGCCAGACTCTACTGACCAGCTAAGAGAGAAGTAATGCAAATCTTTTTTAGGTCACACTATCTTGTCTGACTCAATTGTCAGTCCCAGGGCCCAGTCTTGCTCGGGCCCATCTCTAATCAGTATTTTTCATTTTTAATAAAGCAACTGGATATTTTTTTCTTAAAATGCTGCCAATGTAAACACTGCTGTTGAAGCTATTTATGCTAATATAAGGATACTTGGAGATATTAAATCTTTCCCTTATAATAATTATTTTAAATGTTGTGTTGGCAACTTACCTTTTTCAGACTCTTTCATGGGTAATTTATGTATTGGTTATTAGCCTAAGTGCGCCCAAAGACTAGCTAATCATCACTTGCCAATTTTCCATATTATATGTACCATACTTCTATATTTGGCTTTGTTTCATGCCCAGAAAACAAATAGTGTTTTGTTACCAGCATTCTTGGTGGCACATAGCCTGAGTATCTGGGCTTTGTGCAGGCAACATGGTGAGGAGATGGGGGTGGAACAGCCCCTTTGCAGTTGCTATTCCTACCTATGGTCAGCTGCTACCCATACACACTCTCTGTGCAGGATTTTGGCACCAATGAATACATGTAAGTGTGGGTCCTATAGCCCCTCTTCCAGCCTGCCCCTAACAATCCCCCTATACATGAGCATACTAGGAATTGGAATGGAGCCCCGTCTGCGGTGTGTAGGGGATACATAGCTCCCCGACTCACACATGGCTGCTCCACTCACCCTTCTTCTTTTCCCTTTATACCGCTTTTCCAGATGAGGGTTGTTGAGATGGTGCCAAATTGGTATGGCCACACTGAATGAATGGTGTGAGCATAACTTGACATGACTTAAACATGGCTGAATGGCTGCAGAGGATCCTGGGAGCAGGGTCCCTTTAAGCAAAAGCAAATTTGATAAAGAACTGGCAAAATCTGCATGCACAATTGATATTGAACCTATTGGTCAGCAAATATGGGCCCATGCAAAAGCAAATATCGCCTGTGTAAAGTTCCAGCATGGAACACAAGTCAACCTGGTTATAGTGACCTTACTGCAAGGACATCATGCAGAGAGCCAGAGTGAATGATTGAAGAGTGAGTAAACATGGGGTGATCTTTGTTCGGTATCATCCCCTAGCCCCTTCTAAAACACTAATTAGGTAAAAATTAGTAACCACATGCTCACTGGGCATGCTTTTAAGACATGTGACTCCTTTGAAGAAAAAGAGTATAAGAATCAAGCAAAGTAAATTGCTGTTGGTTGGGATTCCCTAATTGACGCTTGAAGAAGAAACACTGCTAGACAGAGTAGCCAAAACTCTGCACCATGGGCTTGAGTTAGGGTGACCAGACAGCAAATGTGAAAAATCGGGACAGGGGGTGGGGGTAATAGAAGCCTATATAAGAAAAAGACCCAAAAATCAGGACTGTCCCTATAAAATCGGGACATTTGGTCACCCTATCTTGAGTAGGACTGTGAACCAGAGGGGTCTCAAAGCAACCAAGGCCTTGCCTCAAGGGAATCTGAGACAGACCAGAGGGCTGAGAAGAACAGACCAAGAGGGAAGAAGCCATCTATAAAATTGGTAACCACCTTCTCTGTTTGCCAAGCAGGAACTGTATGAGGCTAGTGCAGGGCCTGTGAAAGAGAGACTCGTTAAGAGGAATGTATAGCTCTTAATGTATAGTTCTTAATGTCTAACATAAGAGTTATGTGCTTAATATAACCCTTTACCACTTGTGTAATTTCTTCTCAATAAACTGCTGTGTATTGCATATAATTATTGTGAACCTATTTCACTGGTATGACAGTATTCTGCTCCACTGTGAGCCAGTAAAGATCCATTTCAGGGGTAGTAGCGCCCCTCTGTTGTCAACAAGGGTCATGGCAGCAGTATGGAGAGTAGGGAGGACCGGATCTCCCTTTTCCTCCACAACAGGTTCCAGCTCCTCCTGGGGGATTTCCCAGCATTCCCAGGCCAGCCGGAAGACATAACCCCTCCAGTGTGTCCTGGGTTGACCTCAGGGCCTCCTCCCAGTGGGAAGTGCCCAGTAAAGTTCCAAAGAAAGGCTCCCATGGTGAATCCTTATCAGGTGCCTGAGCCACCTGAGCTGGCTCCTCTAGATCCAGTGACTCTACTCTGAGGTTCTCCTGACTAGCTGAGCCCCTCACCCAGTCTCTGAGAGACAGCCCAGCCACCCTGCGGAGAAACCTCATTTCCATCGCTTGTACCAGTGATTTCGTCCTTTTGGTCATTACCCAAAGTTCATCACCGTAGGTGAGCATGGGGACCTGTAAACCAAGAGCTTTGTCTGAGAACTCAGCTCCTGTTTCACCACCACAGATCGGGATAATGCCTACATCATTGCCACCGCCATAGCAATCCGCAGGTCAATCTCATGCTCCTGCTTACCATTGCTCATGAACAAGACCCCTAGATACTTGAACTCTTCCACTGAGGGCAGCTGCTCCCCCTTCACCTGGAGACAGCAGGCTACTTTCTTCTGGGAAAGGACCATGACCTCTGATTTGGAGATGCTGATTTTCATCCCAGCTGCTTCACACTCAGCAGCAAAATGTTCGAGTGTGCATCGGAGATCACAGTCTGAAGAAGCAAGACGGACATGATCATCTGCAAACAGCAGAGATGCCACCTCCAAGTCCCCGTTGGGGTTGACAGACTCCAACGCCCATATTGAATGACCTCGACTTAATACCAAGAATATGAACAGAACTCTCACTCTGAGAACAGAGAGACTGGCTAGCACACAAAAGCGGCACTGGCATCTCATACTCCCACAACACTTCCCACAAGACATCTCAGGGAACACGGTCATATACCTTCTCCAGGTCTACAAAACAAAGGTAGATCGGATTAGCAAACTCCCACAATCCCTCAAGTATCTGCGAGAGAGAGCAAAGAGCTGGTCTGTTGTTCCATGGCCAGGATGGAATCCACATTGTTCCTCCTGAATCCAAGGTTCAACTAATGGGCATAGCCTCCTCTTCAACACTCTGGCATAGGCTTTGCCAGGGAGGCTGAGGAACGTGATCCCCCTGTAGTTGGAACACACCCTCTGGTCTCCTTTCTTAAAGATTGGGACCGCCATCCCGGTTTGCTAGTCCAGACATACCGCACCCGCCTTTCATGCAACATTGAAGAGGCACACTGACCACAACACCTCAACATTGTCCAGTGCTTTCAACATCTCCGGGCAAATCTCGTCCACCCCGCTACCTTACCACTATGATGGCACTTTACTGCTATAGTGACCGCAGTATCAGAAATAGATCTGATCTCATGGGGGATTTCCGGCACTGCCTCCTGAAAATAGGGTGTGTTCACCGGGTTGTAGAGTTCCTCAAAGTGTTCCTTACATCTCTCAATCTCCTCAGCTGAATCAGCGTTTCACCACCCTTGCTGAGAACAGCCTGGGCAACGTCCCGCCAACCCCTCCTAAGGTGATGAATGTTTCGCCAGAACACCTTTGAGGCCATCCGGTAGTCATTCTCCATGGTCTTTCCAAACTCCTCCCAAGCCTGGACTTTCACTTAAATGACCGCCACAGTCTTAGCCAGCCGGTACCTCTCAGACATATCAGGAGTCCAGTTTTCAAGCATTTCTTGGAAGGCCTCCTTCTTCGTCTTGACAGCTTCCCTCACCACTGGTGTCCACCAGCGGATCCTAGGGTTGCCACCATGACAGTCATCAACCACCTTCAGGCTGCAGCTTTTTGTGGCTACCTCAACGATTGAAGCCCTGAACACGGTCCACTTGGATTCAATGTCCAAGACCTCACCCAGAATGCAGGAGAATTTCTTCTGGAGGTGGAAATTGAAGTCTTTCATCGCAGGGTTCTCCACCAGGCATTCCCAGACAACCTGCACTGATTGTTTGGGCCTTCTACATCTATCCAGCTGGCACCCCATGCATCAGAACTGACTCACCGCCAAGTGGTGATTGGTTGACAGCCCTGCCCCTCTCTTCACCTGGGTGTCCAGAACATACTCCACTCACCCCTCCCCAGTAAATTGTACAAAGGGCTTTGTACCATCTCTCCATGCTTGGCCACATTCTAAGAGCTGAAGCTGACAAATGGCCCATGATGTTTGGAGAGTGATCTACAGACAAAATACACACCGTCACCTAGTTGGTATAAGAGCAGCTCTTAGGAATCTATTGTCCTATTACAAAATAAGAAAGAAAGAAATACTTGTGGCACCTTAGAGACTAACAAATTTATTTCAGCATAAGCTTTCGTGGGTTAGAACCCACTTCACTGGATGGGTTCTAACCCACGAAAGCTTATACTGAAATAAATTTGTTAGTTTCTAAGGTGCCACAAGTATTTCTTTCTTTCTTATTTTCTTTTTGCTGACACTGACTAACACGGCTACTACACTGTAACCTATTGTCCTATTGTCATTTATACTTTACTTTTTTAAGTAGCTTTGTCAATAACTTTAAAGTAAAACGTTAAAGCAAGAAAGCACTAGACATTTTTTCTGGCAGCCACAGGTAGGATTAATCCCTGATTTTGTAAATAATATTAATGTACGTTCTTAAATATTACCAACAAATAAATAAAATTATATTTGTAGCCAGATGCTATCACTATAAACTGTTTGCAGTGGATTGAGTTTACTTTTACAACAGATTTCACAAAATCTATAGAAGTGCAAGTTCTGTTTTGTAAACTTAACAGTCGCACATTTATGCTATTGCTTCTTAATTCAGAACATAAATTTCAACATTAATTTTGTTGCAATAAAATAAATTGCACAGAACATGTATTACCAGTAGAGGCTTCATTAAAGAAAAAAATATTTTCATTAGAGAGTACAGGATTCTGGTTTACAATTTATTTTTTGCTATTACATGTTTAACAGTTCTGTACATTTGCATGTGTTTTGTTTATTTAAACAAGAAAGTATACTAAAAATCTGTCAAGCAGCTGCAGTAGAGAGATCTGGCCTCACGAGGGTGCTACATTACCATTTCTAAGAGGATTTTGAAATGCAGCAGAAAGGACTAGGAGGGAAAAAACACGTGTGCACTGAATTAGAATGGAATATGTTTGCTTCTGGGTAATTAGTGAATATATTGATCTTCTACTACACATCCTTGACATGAATTATATGACGACCATGAGTCACAAAAGAAATTAGAACTCTTAATTCAGCATTTCCTGATTGGTTAGTAAAGGTTAAGTGTGTCATCTCATAAGAGGAATTTAAATGATCTGACCCATGAACTTGTTTTTCAGGTAAGTTTTCTGTGTTTAAAAGCAGAAACTGGCAGACTGGTGATAGGTAACGCTCTTTAAACAGTTGCAGAAACCACTGTTAAAGCACCACCATCTCTTCTCTTAATTCTTTACTACCCTATCGTCCCCAGTCTCCATGCATCTGAGAATTGGGTTCTAGCTCACGAAAGCTTATGCCCAAATAAATGTGTTAGTCTCTAAGGTGCCACAAGGACTCCTAGTTGTTTTTGCTGATACAGACTAACACGGCTACCACTCTGAAGTTTGGGTGAGTTGTCTGAACCTGAAACATGATGCAAGACTCAGGAAGTGTGAATGCAAATGAATCAAAATCAGATGTAATGTTCACATTAACACCTTTGCAGTAGAGAGGCAAGATTCTCACGTTAGTACATATTGGAGCCCAACAGCTAGGGTTGGCTTAAGACAACACCTTGTGTTCCAAAATCTTAAATCAAAAAGAAAGCCGCTAAAAATTAAGTTTCTAGCCCTTTAGTTGGAAAGTTGAATTTCCAGTATCTGCCTGAGTCCAAAACGATACTGCTGCGAACTGTCCCGATTCACCATTACTGGCATGGTGTCTAGTGCTGACAATTTAAAGGTCAGTCCTGTTAAATGTTTCACTACTGATCAAGTCTGCTGAAAAATAAGGGATGAAGATCAGCTAAAGTCACTGTGTAAATGAGAATAGGGCTGAAAATATTTTGAAGATTTATGCATCTCAAGTAAGTGGGGGTTGGTCTTGGGGAAGGGAGAGTTTGGAGAATACTGCTGCTTCCACCCTCACCTCCCCAATTCATCTTCTGCCTTGTGGGATCTGCATATTGATTAGTGCTGATTCAATGGAGCAATTGAGGCTTATTAGACTTTATTGCTGGCAGAAGGAGAAAGGGTCTGGGAGAGACCAGTCCTGAGAGAAGGAATCATAGGAGCTGAATAGTGAGAAGGCTTAGGCTGCAGTTCATGTATTTTTATTTTGGAATTAGCTAGCTTTTTGTTAATGAAACTAGAGATCAGAAGAGGTGACATTTTGACCATAGCAAGTGAATAGTTTGTGTTTGGACTTGGATGGCGACTCTACCAATTTACACTTGGCAAAACACAACTGAAGTTTCCCAGAACTCTATTTTGCATCTGTTTAAATCTTTGTCTAGACTAGGATTTAAAGGTGTGTTGTTAGAAGATTATAAACAAATTCTAACTCACACATTCTACAAGACTAGTGTAACCAAAGCAGTGTATAAACTGGTTGAGTTAAAGATCTAGGCTCCTCTGTAGGCTTCAACTCAACCAGTTTAGTGCACATTACTGGAGTATATCCCGTATTGTCTATATTAGTCTTTTAGATTATGTTGGAACATACTGGCCAACAGCTTAACCACACACCTTTAATCCTTTCCTCACAAATCAATCCCTTCTAGACCCTTGAACATTTTGTATTGCTCTTCTCAGACTCCTCTGCAACTTGTAGACCTATTTAGGCAGTATTATGTTATGAAGGTTGAACAGACTGGTGTTTAATTTAGTCCTAAATTAGTAGCAATGTATTTTTATTACACATTTTTTAAAGAGTCTGATGATTGTCACTGCACTGTATCTTTCTGGAATGTTCCGTGATTCTTAGCAGCTAGCTGAATAAATCATAACCATTCAGTAACCTGCATATCGGAGGTAGGTGCATCTTCTTACTTTTCCACATGTTTGACAAACGGGAAAGTGACCCACTAGCTTTGCTGATTCTTGTCTTCACTTCCATAGTGAACCTGCCATTAGCAGATATTGTACTTCCATGATAGACAAAGTTCTGAAATCTTTCGTACTTTTCTTCATCAATCACTCATCTGCCAGCGTAGACAGCACATTCTCAGAACTCCATGATTTTGGTCTTCTGCGTACTGATACCAAGTCCCACTTTGGCCTTTTCTGCTTTCATGCTCATAGACAGTCTTTTCATACCATCCAAGCTGGTATCCAGTATGACTATATTGTCTGCAAAATTTAAGTCTCACAATTTATCTCTTGTCCAAAACAATACAAGTGACCTTAGCAGCAGCCGTCACCCTTCTTGTCACGAAAATCTATGATAATACAGAAGAGAAGAGGGGATAATATGCAATATTGCCTTACACCAGTAAGGATCTTAAAACATTCAGTATTTATGCTCTGTCTCAACATGGCATACAAAGTCATCGTACAAAACTTAGACCAAATTAACAATCTTTGCTGGAATTCTGTAGTGTCTCAAGATATTCTAGAAGGCTCCTCTGTTGACACTGTCAAACACTTTTGTAAAATTAAGGCAGCTAAAACCCATCTATTCTAAGCTTTTCTCAGTAAGTCTTTTCACGGTGAAAATCTGTTATCAACATGACCCACTGGATTGAAATCCAGCCCGTTCTTCCCTGAGTACTTCATTAACTTTTTATCCTATTCAAAATGACAGTACAAAACACGTTTCCAGGTACAGATAGGAGTGTCACCCTTCTCCAGTTATCACAAATAAGGTGGTCCGCCTCTCTTTTCAGGGATTTTACAGACGACAGTTCTCCTTTCCCCAAACCATTCTGAACAACGTGCACATGTAGTTCACCATCACTTCCTCCCCAGCTTTTAACATTTGAGCATCTCTCTCATAGTCTGGTGCTTCACTTCTCTTCATTCGGTTTATAGCCTTAATTACTTCCTCAAAGGCTATTACTTCTAGTCATATAGGTATGTCGGTTATTTCTTCACACCTCTCAATTTTGCATTAGTGTTCTGACTCATTAAGCACAGCCTGGAAGTATTCCATCCAACTGGGCTCAGTCCTTCCTCTGTGATTAAAATCATACCAGCTGCAGCCTTCACAATACCACAACAGTTCAAGAATTGTGATGTCAGCTGTTTAGGTACTAGAAAAAGCTTTTTAGAATCCCCTTTCTTAAACACCTCATTAGGTTCTCTTGCTTTATTTTCCATTCATTCTTTTATCTCTTCTGACTGATCTTTTAACATCCCTGTCTTTGTCCACATATTCTTGTTGCAAAATCTCTCTTTTACTGCTGTCTCGTTCTTGTTGAATTCTCTTCTTTAATTCTTTCCTCTCTTCAACAAGCCTCATGTATTTGGTCGGAGCCATTTTTATTTTTTTTTAGTTTCTCTCTCTCCCACTGTAATCCACACATACGTCTTTGAAAAACTGGCATTGTCAGTGTCTAACTTTTCACATCTATTTCTAAGTTGCAGCTTGAAATGTGCCTTCTCTGCTGTATCTACTAACCTGTCGAGTATCACACATACTCTCCGTCTTGTGTGGTGTTACTTTCTTTAGGTTTATTTTGATTGTCCCAATAATAAAAAATGAGATCGTACAATGCAATTGTCCTTCCAGCCCTATTGTACACTTGGAAATCATGGCAGATGGTGAAGGTACACAACAGAAAGATGAATGCATTCGAACAGTGTTCTTTCAGAAGAATATTGGAAATTCATTGGAGAGATTATGTAACCAATGTGGAAGTGTTTTGCTGCATAGATCAGTAGATTGCAGACTTAATAATCAGATAGATGGCCATGGTGGCTTGGCCATGCCACCAGACTACCTTGAGGCAGAAGAACAAGGTTTGTCTCAAATTGGATCCTACCTGGAGAGAAGAGAAGGTGTGGAAGACAAAGAATGACCTATTGCAGGACAATAGAAAAAGATGCTGCCATCATGGAGCCAATTTAAGATGGAGTCAAACATCTTGCTCTGGACAGACTGCAAATGGACAGTGGACAGGTCACACTGTGTATGTCTACTCTGGAACCGGAGGTGTAATCTCCATCTTGGGTATAGATACCTGTGCTAGCTTTGATTGAGCTAGCATGTTAACAATAGAAATGTAGCCACAGCAGCGCTAGCAGCAGGACAGGCTAGCTGCCCAAGTACATACCTAAAGTTTTAGATGGGATTGTACTTGGGCAGCTAGCCCATCCCAGTGCTTATACAATGGTTCCCCCTGTGTTCAGAATTAGGGATAGCTTTCAGAGCAGGAGAATATCAACATCAAAATGACTACATCACACATTTATGTCCTGTTACAAGTGAAGCTACTTTTTCAATACACTGTAGAAACTACTCAGAACACAGACTTGTTCTGTCTGCCTGTTCCTACCCCCTTCCCATAGTTTTTTCATTTCCAAGGTTTCTTTATTCTTTTTATTTCTTGCCCTCCGACATTACAGGGGTGCCCACCTCTCTCTTGCCCTCGCTCCATTTCCTTCTCATTCTCCCTCAGCTCAATTAGTCCGTGCATTTTTATTCCTTATCTGTCATCTACTACCAAGACCCATCAATCTTATATCCCCACCCTGATGTCCACAAACCTCTCTGAACAATTCCTTGCATCATCCTGGACCCTCTATTAAGTGATCTGCTTCCCCAGACTAATCTAGTATCAGTCCCCGCTCAAGTCCTCAATGTATTCTGTGCTTCCCTCAGCCCATCAGCAACTCCAATTCATCCTCTGGCCCCAGTCCTACCTATAAGTATCCATTCCCTAATTAATCAGCTGTCTGCTCCCCCCTCTTACCTTCCAATCAACTAATTCTCTTCACTCCTCCCCTCGCAAACTCCCATTCAAATCCCTACTGCCACCTTTCATTTTCCCCTCCGTCTCCCGTTACTTCTCTGGCCTCCAAAACACATTCTGCTCCCCCAAGCCCATCAATCCATACTCGGCCACCCCACAGCTCAATCATCCTCTCTGATGACCCATTCAATAAGTGATCCTCCCATGCAGCATCATCCCCCCCAACCTTACCCCAACAGACTAATCACCTCTAGTAAGGTGTTCCCCTCTCCCTAGTACCCACTCTTACATAAAACTGATCATCTGGTTCTTCCCCCACACCCGCTTCTCAGCAAAATCGATGTCATGTCCCCCTCCCACTTATTTGGATGGGATCTTTACTCTCTGCCCCACTGGAAGGTCTCAGGCTCAATCTAGGATCTGTGGTTGTGTGAGGTTGGAAGGGAAACTATCCTGTGAGAGGTGTTCCCCTACCTAGCCCTGGCAGAATCAACAGAGCATGTATCCTGCTCTCCATGCAGAGTCTCAGGGATGTTCATTACTCAGCATGGGGGCAGTCAGAGCAGCATTCTTCTTTCCTTAACATATGGTGAAGCACCAGGCAATCAATGGAGGTCTGCTGAGCAGATGCAGCAGGCGATCCACAGAACAGTTGCAGCTCAAGGGAAGTTCACAAGATCTTGTATCAACTGGAGAGATGGGGGTCTACCTATACAAGCTTCTTACATCCAGGGAAACCAGGACAGTAGGCAGACTGGCTGAGCAGTAAGGAACTATATTTGGGAAACTGAACCAGTATGTTTTCAGTTGCATAATCCAGAAACGATACCTGAAACAAGTGAACCTCTTTGCAAGCAAATCTCTCCAACAGGAAAGATTCAGCATTTTGCTCCAGACACTGGCACACACGCACACCTGAAAAACAGATGTATTTTCATTCAAGTGGAGAGACCTGCATGTGTGAGCCTTGCAACAGTGCCCCTCCTCCCCAAAAAATCAGAGAAGATGAGACCATTAGTGACCATTTCACAGTATTCTCATTTAGAATGAATGACAGTATCAGAATCCTCAGAATTCTGATTACTGCTGAGTAGAGATTGTTGGAAAAAAAATAAAAAGTTTGTACTGCCACAATAAAAGGAATATAGAGCATTTTGTACAATTAATTTTCATATTTGATTTCAAAAAGTTATTTCTGAATGTACTTGGAATTGATGCAGCAATTCCAATGCACCAGAGAATTCAGGGGTCCCATGCTGCAGACATCAAAAGGCCGAACTACAGAATTTTGATTCAGCGTGCCACAGAGGACATGGTTAACAGCAAACCTTGGTACAACAACTGACCTCATCTTGGATGCTAGAGATATAGGTGAGTCAAATAAAGAATGTACATGTAGCAAATGATGATGTGAGGAGAGTTTAGTTCATTATTAATAAACTAAAAAAATATTTCTGCTGCTCAATTAGCTAGTAATTTGGCCAGTTCGAATCAAGCAGATGTTGTGTGGGGGTGGAAAGCAGTATTTACACCATGTCAGCGTCTGGGCAAAATGTATCTGAATAATTTGGAAGTATGCAGAAACCTGTTTCCCAGATTTCTGGCAGGGCTGAACAGCCTTGGCATGACTGGGACAGAGAAGGAGGTTTCAAATAATTATTTAACATAGGTTCAACAAATTCCTTACTTTGAGGTCTGTGCTAGCTTCATACCAGTTCAAAATATTTTCCATTGTAATTATATATCCTTGAATTTCTTTTCGTCACTTTAGCTAAAATACTGCTTCTATTCATTTCTAGGCTGTGGTTCTTTCAAAAAGAAGGATTGTAATTTTATTTTACAACAGCCACAAATAAAAAGTATTAGGCTGGAAAGCTACATCACTAGAACTGGTTCCACCAGACTTTGGCTGTCCTTAATGAAGCTTTACATTCAGATTTGACTCTCCAGAACAAAAATGCCACTCACAGAGGAATTACTGAATTATTGTTGAAATGTGGCAGTAAGACATTTATACCTGCATACAGAAAAGAGCTTCCTGGTCTTTGGCTTGTTTTGTTAAATCAAGTTTGCTGTGCAACAAAATGCAGACTAATGAGCATAAAAATGAAATGGTGCACGCCTGCTTTTGTGTTTAGATTGGTGAATTGTGAGGTGAGCTAACTGTAAGAAAGAACTTGATTGTGAGTGAGATAGATATTGTGGTGTCTGAGGGAGTTTTTGTTTATGATGGTTCATAATCTCACAAAAAGGAGGAGTCTTCTATTCCCTGTTATTCAGCCACACATATGCAACATAGATCAATTAAGAACAATAATTGTTGTTCACATTGCTCAGTCATTTAAATATACTGGGCCAGATTCTGACCTCAATTATACCAGAACAGAGTAACTTACCAAAGCAGTTCATATTGGTATAACTGAGATCAAAATCTGGCTCAATATATGGATAAAAATAAATCTGAAACTGAATATTTGCAAATAAAGTGTGATTTTTTTCAGAGTTAGGGGAAGAGGCAGGGCAGAATTGCTAGTTATGGATGGGAGAACTCAGGCAACTGCAGGATTTGGCAAGACCTTAGAATTCTTTTATAATATTCTGTTTTGTGGAACATTTGAGAACCTCTCTCATATTCATTTTTATTCAGAATCCCCAAAACATGTTTTTTCAAGCCAAACGGATTAGTTTACATCTTCTGGCATGAAATACAAACATGTGATTCTTTATTACACATCTCCTTAGGCTGGGCGGATCATGCACTTTGGAATTGGCCTTTCTCTATCTAAAGTCCCACTCTTACTCTGGCCCTCTTTCACAATTGAGCCTGTGCTAGAACATTCCTAACACGTATTCTCTAAACAGTTTGGTCGGTCTTTTTTCCTGACAGGCATGCTACAAAACCAAGTGAAAGATTATGTATTGGGTGTTTTGGTTAGCATGACTTGAATAATATCCTTCTCTCTCTCTCCAATGTCCAGGGATACCATACCAGAACCTTGGAAGCAATCACCGTGTTTAAGTACGGTGGTCACTATACTATTTCAGTAGTACTGTGGCTAAGTCCTTATTTGCAGATTCCATACAACCCACCAACCCATCTATTTCCAGGGTTCATCTTTTTCTTCTGTATGGTCCTTTTCTTCCTCAGCTGTCAGGTTCTCTCCTTTGTTTCCTTTTTTAAAATTGAGTTACCTCCATGTCAATATCCTGCAGTATCCTGGACAAATCTTATTGAATTAAGTTTAAGTATTTTAGGAATTCATTGTATTAAAAATGCAGATTTTTATGTATTATTGTAGGATGATATGTAATGTCTCTGGAAGTGGGGGTGGGGGTGGGGAGAGGACATGACTAATGTAAACCCTGGGAAGCATTATGCGTGTCAAAGGACTAATTGAAACAATTTACACATCCGGTTCTGCAAAAACTCAGACTTTTGAACCTTCGCCCTAAGGAGGGGACTTTTGTCTGCTGATCACCTGAGCACCAGACCAGAGCCCCTAGCTGTATAAAGGAAGGACTCACAGATTGATGGAGGTGCTTGTTCTGAGCTAACAGCTGTTATGAACTTGTGACCATGGAAGAAACTCTTGGTGGGGCTTGAAGGACTGATCACCTGCCAGAGTCCTTGTTGGAACTAGAGTGATGTCTGCTAATCTTATTAGCGTGCAGGTAGGTTCTTCTATTGTTTTTAGTATATTTTCTCTGCAATGCTTTCACCTTAATAATAAGTATGCTTGCTTACAAAAAGATGTGTGGTAACTTATACCTATGGGCAATTACACTGTTTATAGCTTCTCAGGAGGAGGCAAAGCAGGCCTGCTTAGGCAGACTGACTTGCTTGGGAATTCACAATGTAGACAGGGAACTGTGCAGCCTGGGAAAAACCCAGGTGGGAGGGAGAGAGAGAGACCCCACAGAAAGGTGAGGTAATGACTGAGAAGGTGGGAGCCTAGAGAGGATGCTCTTGCTGAACCACAGCAGGGGAATGCAGCTACCCTGAACCCTGAGACCACCAGCAGCCTAGAAGGAAATCCTACCTCCTTCAGATCAGAGTGTTAGAGAGGGACAATAACATTGGCTTGCGGACAGTTACATGGGGAAACTTGTTTGGAGCAGCAGAAATCATAATGTTATCTCTGTGCTAAGCAGAGCAGGGACAACATAGGTCAGAAGAAAATCACTTCAGGGGAGATAATACACTACAGGATAAAACAGAACATGTTACTACAAGGGATATAGCAAAAATCAGGAATGCCTGTTTCCCCCCACCCCATCTTTGAACCAGAGCCACTGAATTAAAAATTGGCAGAGTACATGAAGTGCCACTTCATTCAAACATCACTGAGATGTGTGTGTATGCAATTAATTACAATCCAACTTGATTTCCTAATGTCTAGTTTATTTTGCGTTGCATCCAAAAGCGGCATGCAAATGTACCTGAATCTTAGAAGTGTTAAAAGCTCTATTGACACGATGATTCTATGCCAAGTATGAAAGCACCAACTCAGGTAACTAGTGTTTTCTAGTATTGGTGACCAGATGGATATGACCTACAATATCACTCATTACTAGAGCTGAGCAAATAATTGATTTTTTCAGTTCAGGGGCCAAAGGGAGGGGTGGGGAATCTTGAACAATTCAAACTGAAATTTAAAAAAATTAGATGAATCAAAAAAGTTTAAAAAAAATATGTTGTATCAAATGAAACATTTCCAGTTGACTCAACAATTTTGGAAGGGTAAATCAATTGATTTTGAATCAAATTAAATGTTTCAGTTGACTATATGCACTTCCTTCCCTTCCCAAGTTTTTCATTTTGATTAAGCAGCTTCAGGCTCTTTTCACTGTATGAGAATGCTAGTGTTTTATTTGGCCTCATTTGAAATCGAAACACCATTCTGAATCAAAGAGTTGAAATGAATCATTTCAACGCTTTTGACATTTTTTCCCCAATCAAAGCTATTAGTCAAATTTGACCCAAATTCAGCTAACAGTTTCGAGGCTTTAAAAATACATTTTTTTTTGTCAAAAAACAATTAGTCAAAAAAAATTGTCCCAGATCTATTCATTACAGTGGTCACTGTTGATTATTTAATTAATGAAAGTTCTAAGTATATCAAAGGAGATGTTATAAAATAGTAAGAGATTTATCATAACAAAAATAAAACAAAGCCCCTTCATTTATATACGGTCATACCACTTGTGAAGAACCGACACATGAGAACACAGTTAATATTAGCGTCTGCCTTACCTCAATTTTTTCCCATATAGTTTCGTAATTGTCTTGGTGTTGTATATCTTGCATCAATTGTTGAATTAGAGCGGATTTATTTGAGGCAGAGGTCTCATTTTTCTCAGAGGACTCAATCACTACAGGCTTTCCTGATTTGTCTTCTATGTATTTTTTAATGCAAGATGAAGGCACACAAAGCTCTTCATCTGAAAGAATGTCACTCAGAGGCCCAGATTCAATGCTGTCACCCAAAGATGATACTATATCACTTGAAGAGCTTGGTGAAACCCTACCCAATTTTTTGTGCTTCTTTTTAATCTGATATGTTGGATACATCTCAGAATCTGAGTTCATTTCTGACAGCTCCCAGTCATCAATGTTTTGAATAGTTTCTCCTCTGGGTTTCTGTGGCAGCAGTTTTGTTAAATTTTCTAACTTCAAAGCCAATACTTCAGTCTGTTTGAGGTGTGATGGAAGTGCTAAATATTCATCGGAACCATACCAGGCCTCAACAACTTTACCATTTGTATTATCATAACTTGGTGATGATAGGTAACTCTTCTTGCTCCTATTTGTTGGAAGAACAGGTGAGAAGGAGATAACAGGTTCTGAGTCAGTTGAAGATGCACTTTCTTGGCTATGAGTTGGTGAACTAGATTGTTCATTTTTACTTTGGGACTGGCCATTCAGTTCTCTCTGATTACAGGTATCTGATGATGTGGAAGCAGAATCTGTTTTTGCATCTCCCATGGACTGAGAGTTACAGGAAGGAATTCCATTTTGTAGAGCTGAGCTCCCTTTTTTATTCACCTGCTTTGCTGAAGCTGTGTTAGATATACCCACAGGTGTCCTGCATGATGTCACCTTTTCAGGAGTATCATGTGATTTTTTGTGCCTTGGCTTTTCTTTCCAAATGTAACAATTTGACTTACCTAGACTTATGGAACTTTCCTTAAAGTGATTGTTTATTGTGTACTCAAGGCTTCTATCACCTATTTTATGTAAGCAATCATATGACTGACTGACAGCAGATGGACTGTTAGTGTAAGATGATTGTAAAGCCAAGCAAAGCTTGGACCTGTCTGGTGGATCTAATAATGAAGGTGTACTTCTACTCATTTCAGTCTTTAAACTAAGAGAGATAGGGTTTTCTATATCACTGACTTCCATATCATCTTTAAACACGTCTTCTTTTAAAAACAGACCTCTTTTTGGCAATGTAGGCTGTGTGGGAGAATCCTCATTGTAGTTAAAGCAGTCTCTTATTGACCTCTTGGGAGTCGAGTTTTCACAGTGTGGATGCTGTTTGCTTTTTGCACCAAGATGGTGCAATGGATTATATTCGTGTTTCTCTAAACTGGAAACTGGTTTTCTGTCAGCTGATAAGATGCCATCTTCAGTGCAAGATCCTGTACAGAGAGATGACTTCCCAGAAGGAGAAAACAGTGAAAGCTCAGGTGATATGTTGCTGTCTTTGCTTTCTCCCTTATCTTCTGTTGAAAGAGGTAAATAGGTTTCTTTCACATTAATGGCTTCATTGCACTTGGAAACAATGGAATCAGTTGCTACTGCAAGTAATCCTACACTTTTGATAAGCTCTGGAAAGTCTTTTTCCATCTCACTGTAGTTCCAAGATTCAAGTGGTTTTGCATTAGCTTGACTGGAGGTCATGTCACCCAGGGCACCAAGCAAATCCTCACTAGGGCTGTAGTCAGACAGTTCAAATGCAGTAATACCACAATCCAGGGACAAGTAATTTTGAGAGCACTTGATAGTTAACTGTCCTGAGTCATCCACTTCAGTTAAAGAGTCAAGACGGTCCTGAAACAAAATGAAAAATAAGGACCTTTTAAAAAGGAATTTCAGTTTTAGTACTATTAGTAACTATTCACTAGATGAATTCTTAAAACCAGTATACTAAAGGTCACAAATCCAACCTGTGGCAATGTTTTCTTGTATACAATCTAGAAAAGCAGTTGTTACAGAACTGCCACAGAGCTTTGTACAGTACATTGTAAGTGAGTGAACTGTTCTACAATATTTGGGAATAAAAGCACAGCAGAATGGCCAAGTGTTAATCTGCACATAGAAATATTTAACTCCTGCGTGGGCAGAGTACTGCAAATTGTAACTATCCCGAAGAGAAACTGCTCACCATTGGCATGGCATGGGTATGATTGTTATTGTGTTTGCAACTAAAAATCGAAGTCTCTGTCATACTCATTCACAGATAAACCAATGCAAAAGGGAAGAGGGACCCCGAAACTCCACAAAATGGACCTCATGGAATCTCCCAGTGCTAGTCACCTTGAACAGGAGCGGATTTGTGGGGTCAGAGTGTCTGACCCCATCTGTGTCCAAACCTGGTGGAATCTGTGATTTCTAAAACCCATGGATACAGAAATATCCACATACGAGTGCTGCTCCTCCAAGTCACTCCACAGGCCTCCTACCGATTGTTAGCATGGGTCTTTCAGATGCCAACTTGCCCTTGGTGGAGTCTGCCCAGATTTGCACAGTAGCAGCTGCTGACTGCACCTAGCTTCATGCAGCATTAACTCCTGTTGATGTATCCAATGGAATATCCACAAGGCTAGCTTAGGATGGTACTGTGAACAGAAGCTGTGGCTGTGTCTACAATACCTCCTTCTACGCCCTCCAGTCACAATCCCCTAAATAGCAGTCCTACCATTCTCAGCAGCTGAGGGAGCAATCCTGATGGAGCACTAAGATTTTAAGCGTTGTCAAATTTGTATATAAAAAAAAATATTTAAGAGGGTTCTGAGACTTAAGTGGAGCAGGCAAAAAAAGGAAAGATTTTAGGATCTAGAAGCAGCTTGACATACCAACAGTCGCAGCAAAATTACATTTGGTTTATAGTTTGTTATTTCCACATTGTTTTATAACTAATTTAGGGTTCCAGCATCTAGGCAGGAGACAGCTATCTCCCAATTTCAATGTATACATTCAAATTTGAATAAATACCTAGGTCCAAATTCTATTCTCATTTACCCTACTCTATATCAGCTGAGGTCAACTATTTAGATCAATAAAGACGATAAATCACTCCAGCTAGGTAAAATGACAAAAAAAAACCTAAAAAACCATGAAAGCAAACATTTGCTGGCATTAAAGTGCAACATGCTATTTAAAACATGCCATCATGTCTCCGCCTCACAATAAGCTATTTCAACAAATGACCCCCACTAATAGTCAAAACAGCTGCAGTCTCAACAAAAAAAGTAGCCTCATGGCTTGCCTCCTGCCTTGAGTACTGCACAACACTAGTTTTGGAGTCTCTTAATCAATAAGGACACTGATTCAATCAAAAAAATAAAAACTAAAATAAAAAAAAAAACCTTAAAAACCTTTAAGTTAAAATGTTCTTTGTAGAAAGCTGGTTTGGAAGATTTTATCTGTAACCTAAATCTGTGGACTTTTCTTAAAATCGTTTATTTCGTGCATTCCAGTCATGTGAACTGTGTAACTGTGTAACTGTGTGTGTGTGTGTGTGTGTGTGTGTGTGTGTGTCCGTCCAGTGAAAGGCAACTCATGAAACTGGTGTGTCTGCATTATTTATGAACAATGTTGTATAAAGTCATTAAAATATGTATGATGAGGAGGTCAAAAAGCAATATTAACTAGCTTAAAATGTATACAGCAACTGCTGAAAACACTCAAATTGTTAGGGCGGGAAATAGGTATCATGCTTATGTGGCTCCATGCTATCATTAATTGAGCTCTGCAAATCTGCAGATATGTGCTTTATATCCATGAATGCAGATACAAATTTTTTATCCGCACAGAGCTCTAATCATTAGTGATCCATTTTATTAAGCAATGTTTAGTTTTTAGTTTTAAAAAACAACAAATCACTGCAATTTAAAACATTTTGCCTTTCTTTACAACCAATCAGCAACAACAATCTAAGGTCTAATGATATATCAAAATAATCTCTTAATGCGATACCCATAACCTAGAAATCCCATTCCACTCTGTAAAATTAGTACCTACTATTGTTATATGCAATCCTTATCATACTGACAGAAATCACAGAAATAACGTATTCTTCTCTATTCTTATTTATTTACTTGTCTTATGGATTTGATAGCACGTTAGGTATAGTAAGGTCACTGTTTTGTTGATGGTTAGTTGCACTTCCTGTCTCATTATGGAAGTACTGACTAGAATGGCCACTGCCCCTTTAAAAGTCTCATTCAGGCCTCCCTCAAGATCAGTCTAGGCAAACACAGTAAGTGGCTTTCGTGAAACCCAAATGTATGTAGTAAGATCACAGAGCTGGTTTACTGAAACCAAACCCTTGGTGCGTCTATTTACAGTCCTGGATCATCTCTTCCTGGGTAGGTGGGAAGAGTCCTAAACATCCCAAAGGCCCCTTCTGGCTACTCAGGTTGCAGCCTCTTCTCTAAGGGGAAAAATCTTCCCCTCAGCCAGGTCCTTTCTTTGAGGGGGCAGTTTCTATAGCAGATGTAATCAGATCCAGCTGGGGCACTTCCTGCTTCTTAGTGCCTGAATTAAATCCTTCCTTAAGCCTTGACATCATAGTTACAGAAACCCTTACCACACTCAAGCCTTAGCATCATGGCTTCACTCCCATTCACTCCTCTGGGTGTGCTCATGGGCATGCCTTTCCTTAGAACTTGCAATAAAGTGTTCAAAGCTGAAACTGAATCTGAAGTAGCAGGAGGTATGTGTACAGGCAGGGGGCTGGGGGGGAGAAGGTGGCCTTGGACATGTTTGATGGTATTGATTTCAGGACCCCCCCTCCTCTGGTGCAAAGACTTTTAATATACATCAACCACAGAGTAGAGACATTTTTACAATTTTTAAGAAATATGTTCCTACTCTATCAGAAACTTGTGTTATTTGAAATTAATCCATTTAATACATTATAAGTCCAAAAAGGACCATTATGATCAACTAGTTTGACCTCTTGCATAACACAGGCCATAGAATTTCATTGCATAAAGCCCATAACTTTTTTTTTTCAGCTAGAGTATATCTTTTAGAAAAACATCTAATCCTGATTTTAGGGCTTCAAGTGATGGAGAATCCATCACATCTCTTGCTAAGTTGTTCACATGGTTAATTACCCTCACTATTAAAACTGTGCGCCTTATTTCTATTTCAAAAACATTTGAGCTGACAAGGTCTCTTTAAATCAATTTAGTAACCATACTTACTGAGGAAAAGGCAATCCAGTTAAATGAATCTATATTAATAAGCCTATTAAATTGGTACAAACTTTGCATGCATTAGAGGAAAGTGTGATTGGAGTTGGTCTGTAGGGATGTTGCTAACACAAATGGCAGTTTGTGGACTACACTTTCAAAAAGAAACTTGAACTTGGCCTGTGAAACTGTGGATAAAAGTTTCCCATGCCTAAGGTTTGTGACTACAAAGACAAATTCAATGTTTTGATTTACATATGCAAATGAACTTTTCACACACAGATCTAGAGTTGAGCCTCAGCTCACAAAGTTTTGATTTGGATACGAACTTCTAAAATACAGGCTGACTAGATCAGGTGTTCGGGGTCAAAAGCACCTCTGCACCAATCTGAGTGTATCTGTGGGAAAAATGTTAGATTCGTGGGAAATACTGCCTGCTATTTTAAAGGATGTTTTTGAAAAGTTGGTCCTATGATCCTACACTTATTTTAATCTGGTTCAACCACAATGAATGTCATCTGAAGAAATTTAAGATGAGAACACCTATTCAATTAGCCTCAAGTATATTTGGCTGCACTGGCAATCGTTTGTATGAACTGCAAGTGCAAACCACCCTAGCAATTTTTAAACTAGTCGCTGGATAGATGAATTTAAATTCTCTAATATGACTAGGGATTAATGTTCCAAAAGTAAATGACTGCATTTTGTTCTCCTACCTCTTTTGTCTCCTCAGAAAACGCTTGCAGAATATCAGTCTGCCTGGTGTAGTTTCCATTGGCATCCTGTAGTCCCTGTAGGATGCGTTCCCTCAGAACCAGAACAGAAACACGTAGCTGGTGCCAGAGTAGCTGCACTGTATGTATATCAACTATCACATTGACGGAGTAAGATAGAAGCTTCAGGGAAAACTCAGTCTCTAACAGAGCATGGATTTGTTCAACGTGATCAGATATATCTTCACATATATCCTGTAAGAAAAAAAAGAAAAATATATCTTTAGCTTTAGGCATAGGCCCTATAAGGATCATCTCTACTTTTTGGCTAATGCAGAAAATGTGATTTTAGTTAGGGAGAATAATGTAATTAATACATACAGGGTTCTCTATTTATTTTTTATTTATAGCAATGCTACAACAACTGAACAAACAGCTGTCCTATTTGGCAGGAGTGTTCACTGAGTACAGAGATAGCATACAATAAGTAAGGAGGGCACAAGATCATATGAATCATAGATAGAAAAACAGCACTATAAAGATGTCATCCTAAACCATAGTGATTGCAATGAAAGTGGTAAGATCGACCCAACAGATCTGTATTCTTGATTTAAAAAAAAAAAATCAAAATGGAAAGAATTTGTTTTGTCCCATTCCCAACAAAATAGGTATAAACAGAGTTGCCATTTTAAATCAGTAAGAATCTAGATATATACACACTGTTTTGTGCAGCAGAGAAAGGGTTAAGTCATAAGCAAGATGATCAGGTATATTAATGTGGGTAGAAGACATCCTATGATGTCCAATTAAAGATTTACCCTTTTGCTTACTGGAACAACTTCCAGTAAATTATACAGCACAATGGATTTCATTGACTCTAAACTACAGTGCACATTCATTGTGAAAGATCCATTTAGAGTTATCTGGACTAGGATTTAAAGGTGCATTGTCAGAATGTGGCAAATCAGTGAGTACTCTTAACGTAAGCAATGTTGAGCTCCTTGGCTAACATGAGTTACGAGTATGCATTGCCTTGTCTGGACTTTTAGAACAGGTTAGCTATCTTCTAACACCATGCCTTTAAATCCTGCCAAGATAAATCCAAATTTGAGAGTTAGGATTCAGAAGGATGTGGGTAAAATTAAGCAATCATGATCAAATACAGGATTGGTTTGGTCTGAAATGCTAGCAAGCTGACTGTGGTGGGGAGCTGTCAAACCAGCCCACATAGACGGCCAAAGGAATGTGACCCAGGAGACCGCCAGTGTTTTCAGATGCAGGCGGCTTGGTGATCACACACTGATATCCAGTACAATTTACTGTAGCTTTTTAAGGATGGAGTCTACTTGCTGGATGCGGAGGCTGACACTTGGCTAAGGGACCTTAAGGATTGGACTGGGGAGGAAACAGATACCAGGTTGTGTGGGTGGAGGTGATCGCTGAGGCTTCCAGGGGCCAGTATTTTATGCAGATAAAGGCTAAAAGAACCAGCTCCCAGAGGTAAATGAGACCTGGGATTTTAGTTTGTAGATCTTGTGCCTGTAAGGGGAGACCTGAAATCTTCATAGACTAAGGATCCCTCTTGGTACCACCCATACCCACTCACCAACATGCATGAGTGGAAGGTTAGAGGGCTCAGAAGTGAGCTGAAGTCTTGTGGGGTAGGCAGAAGGGTGTATCCCAAATTATTGGTTCTATAGTAGGAGTCCTGTAACCCTGCACTGGACCCAGTTAAACGCCTGATATGTGAGATGGTGGGTATATACTGCCCTTACCCAGTGTTAATTAAGTTACAGTCTGCTGCTTAAAATCCATTCCACTGCCTGTCTTTCATTCAACTGCGTGTTCTAAGCAAATTGGATTAAGCAACATCCCAATTTTTGCAGCATGTCAGACTTGCAACTAATCAAAACAGTTGTCTTGAGACCTGGTATTTATTTTGGCCTTCATTAATATTTTTATTTAATAGTAGTAGCATAATGATGTAAGTGGCAAAGCAGAGCCTTTCTGCATTGACAGTATGTAAAATCTTCTATATCCGTTTAGATGTGACGTTTATAATTTAAAGTAAAGCTAACTTCACGATGTTAGGTGCACAGGGAAATAATGTGGGCACTATTAAAAACATAATTTTTAGTAACTTAACATTAATAAATGAAACCAGATTCCCTTGAACTATATTAAAAATTGCTTTAAGTAGAAATCAATAGCTCAGTATTTGATTTCTGAAACAATTACTCAATTTGATTGAGAAACAATTAAGGTTAGAATATTGTCAACAGCAACTTGGACTGTGTTACTGTAATAGCTGGCTTGGGCCTAAATAAAATTTCCAATGGAAAATACCCACAGAAAGGCCAGAGATTAGCATAAGGCCTCCTGGAGTTTCAAGGAGCATGGTTTCTCGGCTGCCTTGGGGTGGGGATAATATCTGTTTTACTTTGTGCTCAACTATCTTGTTCTATCATCTGGCAACCATATTCACGACAGTACAAAACAAATAGATTGATCTATTTAAATACTGGGAGTTGCAAGTGCTCAGAATCTCTGAAAACTGGGCTGAATGTTTCCAGTTTGGCAAAACAAATGCCCTGCCAGGCCAAAATCACTAAAAATTTAAGGGCTGATCTGAAATTAAGACTCCCAGTGAATTAATAGGCTAATCCAAAACTTCTGTTTTAGGTCTTGTCTACATATACATTTGCATAAGTTTAACTCAAGGTATGTTTTCAAACCAGCTTAATTAAATTGGTGCAAGTTTGCAGGTATATACTCTGAACTTTCTCATGCGGATAAGATATATTGGTTTTAACTTAAGGTGGGGCTTAAATTGATGTAGTTAAACTCATAGGTGCTGGAACTAGGGGTGCTGCCACACCCTCTGGCTTGAAGTGGCTTCCATTATATATAGGCTTTATAGTTTGGTCCAATGGCTCTCAGCACCCCCACTATGCAAATTGTTCCAGCACCCTGGTTAAATGTATGCAAAGTCTTGTATAGATACTTTTATTCCATTATATATCATGCTTGTTTGGTTAAGTTCAAGTCAATTAGGAACTGATTTATGTTAAACCAAAGTAAACTACTTTTAAACCAAAATGAGCGTCCACAGAGTCTTTGCACCAGTTTAACTAAACTGGTTTCAAATTATACCTTAAATTAAGCGGTACAAGTTTCTCAGTTAGACCAGCACTTATTAGGGTTTAAGAGTGGTTTAATTTGATTTAGGGTTTGTCTTCAAGGGAAAGTTGCACAGATTTAATTTAAATAGTTGGGTTTTTTTAAAGTAACATAGATTTGGTTTACATATGGCTCATTTTGGTTTCATTTACATGTGGCTCATTGGTTCCCAATCAGCTTAAGATAAACTGAAATAAGAGTGTCCACACAGAAGTTTGCATCAGTTTATCTGAACTGATTTAAATGCACACTTTAGGTTAAACCCGTGCAATTTTGTTATATAGACAAACCCTTAATTTAATCCAGTAAAAAAATAGGTTAAACTAAACCAAAGTAAGGGATTTTTAAACCAAAATAAGAGCATCCACACAGGAATTTGCACCTGTAGTGTATCTTATTTGGTTTAAAATACAAATTTAAGTAAAACCAGTGAATGTAGATGTGACGGGTTGGGATCACAGAGACCTGCTTGGTGCTGCCACCTAGTGTGCCAAGGCTACTTCTGCCCTTGCTTCCAGGCCTTTTCCAGCTTGGGACTCCCGAATCCTGTCTGTTTTGAGCCAGATTCCACTGATCTGCTGCAAACACAGACCCAGGTCTGAACCAAGTCCACTCACAACGGTAAGGCTCCTGGAAGCGCTCTTGCCTTTGACACCCAGATGCCCAACTCCCAAAGAGGGTCACACGCTTAATAAATCCGTTTTACCCTGTATAAAGCTTATACAGGGTAAACTCATAAATAGTTCGCCTTCTATTTCAAAGATAGAAAGATATGCACAACTGTTTGCCTCCCTAGGTAACAACTCGCACTCCAGGTAATTTAATAAGTAAAAAGTGATTTTAATAAGTACAGAAAGTAGGATTTAAATGATTCCAAGTAGTGACAGACAGAACAAAGTGAATTACTAAATAAAATAAAATAGAACATGCAGTTCTATGTCTAATCACCCTGTGTACAGATAACAACCTCACTAGGTCCAATGAACAGGCTATCTTCCTCTTAGCCTGGATCCAGCAATCACTCACCCCCCTATTATCTTTGTCCTTTGTTCAGTCTCTTTCAGGTGTGTCCTTGGGGGGTGGAGAGTCTCTCTCTTTAGCCAGCTGAAGACAAAATGGAAGCGTCTCCCAAGAGCTTTTATAGTCTTTTTCCACTCCCTCTGTAACATCATGTTACCATGGAGTTTTGGGATCACATGGGCAAGTCACATGTCCATGCACCCCTCAGTAACCAGTCCGACCAGTTGCATTCCTGACCAGGCCCCGATGTGGATTGGGGTCTGCAACTGCTTTTGTCTGTTAAGTGCTTGTACTTAACTTGCACATTCTTTCCTCCAAACATGATCCCAGGCACTTACAAAGGCTATGTACAAAACCAGCAAATATAAAACCAATCTTCATAACTCCAACTACAACAATGATACATGCGTACAAACAGGAGGAATAAATTCAGTAGGTCATAACTTTCACAGAGATATGTTACATGGCACATGTAGCATAAAACATATTCCAGTTACATCATGTATACGTTTATAAGCCTCTCCCCATAAAGCTTTATGGGGTACACTGTCACAGTAGATAAGGCCTTAGAGTCCATCTATTAATGCAATGCATCATTTTAAGAGGAATAAAATAGCCTAAGTGATACCATCTAAATAACTACTTGAGGCTACACCAAAATACTATTTACATTACCAAATTACTATTGGAATGCCCAATCGGAAAGCATGATTACACTTTATTCAGAGTTTTAAAAGGATATTAAAGAATACTCAATGAATTTATTTATATGAATTCCCATAAACATCCCCGAATAACTGGTTAGTTGAAGTTTTCTTCTATTTTACTATAAAATGGTTTACATGATTGCAGGGCTTCATACATTAGAATTCTAAATATGTTTTTAGCTTGACTTCAGTTCGACTACTCATGTGCACAAAGTTAAGCTTGTGTGTTTGCACAATCATTTCCCTAGATCTATGTAAATCTATGATGGGGTGGACTAGGTTCCAGAGGCCCCCGCCTCACCCAGCCCCAGAAAAGAGCAGAGGAGAAGTCCTCCAGGCAGCCTAGAATAGCTGCAGGGAAAGCAGCCAATCAGAAGGGCTGCTGAAGTGGCCAATCAGGGGCCAGGAGGGCCATATAAAAAGAAGCAGCAGAGACAGAGCAATCAGTTGCTGCCTGGAGCTGGAAGAGAGAGGACCGGGTTTCTGGCTGGCTAGTAGAGCAGCAGGACCATGGACAACTCAGTGCGGGCAGGGCTGAGCCCAGGGAGGCCTGCTGAAGACCGGCGGAGCTAAGAACGAGCTCCTAGCTGTTTGCAGGGACTGAGGCCAGAACCTAGCCAGACCGAGTGAGGGTACTGTGATGGGCCCCGTTGGATTGTTATAGAGAGCAGTGTCTCCAGGAAGGAAGCCTTAGTGGAAGGTAAAGACTTTATACCCTGGAAGGGGTTTGTTTGTTCTATTCCGCCTACAGTGTATGTGACTTGGCCAGAGGGCTGAGTCACTGAAGACCTGCCGAAGAAACAATCGGATCCAATGAATCCAGAGCATACTAACCAGAATACAATCAGAACTGTTTAGAACCATATTTCACACAAGACATTCCCTTAAGAGCTACCTTTCTTTTTATTCAGGCCACCAGCTTGCATTGATTTCAAGTTTTTGAACTAGACGAGCTTTACACAACCTAACAAAACTTTTGGTCCCTATATGCAATTTCTGGCATGACTAAAGACTTCAGAAATTTGTGCACATTTGAGCAGAAGCAGAGTTTGTCTTGCTTGTTTGTTTTGGTTTTGTTTAAAAATTAATCAACAAGATTTACATTTTCCTTGAGAACAGTCAAATCAAACTCTTTATTAAAGCTAAGCTACAGACTACCCAGAGCACAGCCACAGCCAAATGATATATGTACGAATAAGATAACTAACTCAGTCTACTTCCCCCCGGTGTATCAACAAATGCCTGTTGTCTGGCTATACCAAAAGAAAGACAGGAGCTATTTGACAGGCTGCAACTTTATTATTAGATGTCTGGGACTACCTGGCAGATAGAAGTGTACAGTGCAGGCAACCCCATGTTTTTTCCATAATTACCCAGGGACTCCCACCAGCTCCCCCTCTTTTCCCATCCAAGTCCCTCCAGCAAACTATTGCCAGGACCTGACCATCCAAGCCCCAGCTTGGAGGAGGGTTAAGGTGGGCTATAAGAATAATAGAATATCAGGGTTGGAAGGGACCTTAGGTGGTCATCTAGTCCAACCCCCTGCTCAAAGCAGGACCAATCCCCAATTTTTGCCCCAAATCCCTAAATGGCCCCCTCAAGCATTGAACTCACAACCCTGGGTTTAGCAGGCCAATGCTCAAACCACTGAGCTATCCCTCCCCCCTGGGGATTGAGGGATTGGCTCCCAGCTGTACCTCTCATAAGAGTCCGCAACCACCCCTGATTTGCTCCTTTAACGAACACCTCTTAAGTCCTTTTCCAAGTCATTTATCCAGTCACTGTATACCTTTCTGAGGGAGCACCTGCACTGGACATTCGTCACAAGGAGGTGCCAGCAATTAGCTTGGCTGCCTCCCCCACAAACCCAGTTGGGTTCCCAGACATCTTTTACTGACACCCTTATATTGGCCAAAAAATATGGGCTCCAAGGCTTTACAGGGGAACCCCATACTCCTTGAATAATTTGGTGCCCCCGGATGCCCAAATTGCAGAGCCTTTTATGACCCCAAGGGATTTGGCCAACCCCGTTAGAATCTGTCGACCCTTGTCCACCAGGGTGGTACCCCCACAGCTCTCAGCTAGACCATGTATGAATGCATGTCTGACCACACGGATCTGCATCAAGTCCCTTCTTGTTGTGGGCAGTAATTGAACTCCTTTACCCATTCCCAAATAGTGTTCTCCAAGGTGTGCCCAATCATGTCGGAGACTGCTAATGCGCCCTCAGCGCACAGTAGTGGCATGAGCTGGTCCAACAACATGCTTCTCCTTCTATGCCAACATAGCCTTGCCCCATCACTGGACTCCGGTTGCCAACCCTCCAGGCCACTAGGACATCTGCTTATGTGCAGAAGAAAAACAATCCTGTGCCCACTGATCCACACCACCGCCTCTATGATTGGTCTGACAACATCTGGAATGGAATCACAACACATTAATGGCAACTGACCACCCAAGGTTGCACACCATATTGTATGCTTCCAATGCCCAATTATCAGAATTGCCTGTGTCCTGTATCCCGCTGCACCACTGCTGTTGTGGCCTCTGATTGCGAATGACTGAGAACCAAATTCCATAGGGCAGAACCAAGTTCCCAGCCTTTCCAGAAGATAACAAATGCTGCCCAGTCTCCTCGATCAGTCGTTGACCATCACAGGTTTAATATCCCTGTTTGCCCCTCGTGGTGTACATCCCCCAGTTCTAAGTACCTTCCCCACCCTCGACAGTGCCCCTAAATAACCCAGGCATCAGCTTGCTGATTCCAAAAGTAACAAAACTACGTTAAGAATGCTACTCTGAACAAGGCCACTTAGATTCCTGAGAATGTTACCTGTGATGTGCCCACATGACTGCTGCATGGGGCCATTGGAATACAACCACCCTGCCAGCAACCTTTGAGTTCAGAGTGCTGTGTGGATATGGATAGCCCTTGTGGATATGGTGCTATCCATATCCCTTGTGGATATGGAAAGCACCAGCTGCTCTGTAATGGGCCATTTGATGACCAGCCTTTCTGCTCCTGTAATTGCATGAATTTGTTAAGACTTGTCCCATGCTACATTGCTAACCATCCTACCCCCAAGTTCCATGTAGCTAGTGGAATTCATTCAGGTTCTTCCGAAACCTGTCATGTAAAAGTGAGGCAAGGCATCTGCTATGCCAGTATAAACCCAGGAAAGGTAATAAAGTAATGGATAGTATCCTGGAGCCTATTTGAGGACCAAGCCCCAAGAGATAATCCTGCAAGTTATGTGCAGACCATTGTCTCAATAGATTCCCATGTTGTTGTTTTTTTGTTTTTGTTTTTTAAACCACGCAGCCTCAACCACGCCCCTGACTTTTAATGTGTTTTGCTTGACCACATTTTACATACCCCATCCATGCCCATGACTTTAGTGGTTTTGTTTGACTATGTATTATTTATAGTCCCCATCAACAGAATCCTAAACCCACAGAAATGTGCCTCCATCTGCTTTATTAAGGCACTGCCAAATGAGGAACCTTAACATCTCCAGCTGAACTGGAAATGGTGCCCTTGCACTCCCTGTCTTTGTGTCCCTATCCGGGGAGTGAATGAGACTGCAGACTGCCTTGCAAGCCATAACCTCCTCCCCTTGTGGAGCTACTCTCCCGCGGTGCCTGCTTTGCCCTGACTCAGCCAGAAGAGAGGAGAAATTGCTCCCCTTTCCCCTTTCTTACTGTTTTGCTTCCACGTGGAAGACTTATATTTTTCTTGAGAACAGTCAAAAAAAAAATCACTCTCTCCTTAAAGCTAAGCTACAGACTACCCAGAGCATAGCCACAGCCAAATGATACATGTAGGAACAAGATAACTAACTCAGTCTACTTCCTTCCCCCCCAGTGCATCAACAAATGCCTATTTCAATGAGAGTGAAAGAATCTGGAGCATCACCTATCCTGATTGCTCATTAATCATGTAAATATGACAAAGGAACAGGGATCCAAAAGCCTGTGTGACATTTTACTATAATGAAATACTTAATAGAGTGTTTAGGTCAGGGGTCTCAAACACACAGCCCGCCGGTCTACCTGCGCCCTCCACCCCACGCCGCAATTTTTTATTTTTTTTTTACCCCCAGGCAGTTCCTGCCACCAGAACTGCTGTCTGGCGGCTTCACGGTTTCTGGGAGGGAGGGGGAAGGAGTAGGAAGCCGTGCGCACAGGGGAGAAGGTGGAGAAGGGGCGGGGCCTAATGGAAGGGGTGGAGTGGGGGCGGGGTCAGTGATGCAGCCCTCGGGCTAATGCACTAGTCCTCATGCGGCCCTCGTGGTAATTTGCCTTTGAGACCCTTGGGTTAGGTTCAAAAGTAGTGTCTAGAATGTAGAGAATATAGTAGCAATTCCAAAATTATCCAAGTAGTGGCAACAATTTCTTTACAACAGCGATATCTAGATGCAGCAGTAATTTGAGGAAACTCAAGAATTGTATTTAGCACAATGAATCAAAAGGGTTAGCATCTTCTGTAGTGCTTTATGCAGCTTCAAGAAGACACTGACATGTAAATTATACATTAAGAATGTGAACAGGTCATTCATTTTCAGGAAACAATCAAGGTCTGTTGTCTTGCCCTGCTAAAACAACAGAAGATAAGATGAGGATTTACAAAGATTATTCAAGTTCTAGTGGCATTTTTGCACAGTGAAGATACTGTATGGATCCACAAGAATAAGAACTCCACTTACTAAATTTTCAGATACAATTTACAAATGCTGCCGGGGAGACATGAAGGTTAAGAGGAAATTCTGACTATTGCAAGTAAACTGCTATAAAAAGGAACGTTTTAGAAGTCACGGCAAACAACAGAACTCCAGATATTTAAACCATTACAATTTCTCCATGTCTCAGACAACTCATTTGTATAGAACTATTATGGGGGAGAGGACACCTTTCTGAGCCACAATAATGGTAGTGCTCCCATGTTGTTGTGTGTATGTGGTGGTGGTGCATATCGGGGGGAGTTACGTGCTACCACCCTTTGCATAGCACAATATGCTCCTCAAACACATGCTTCTTCGCATCCAGACAGTTCCACTGGCTAGCATGTTGGGGACAGAGCCATGGCCTCACCCCTTCTTGTGTATGGGGAGGTGTAAAGCACAGAGCCCCTGCTCTTGCTCTCTGCCCAAAGCCAAGATTTGGTGCATCTAATGTGGCCTCACAAGCGTTCTTACTCTTCCTACCCACTTGTGTAGTCACATTATACTAGGGTACAATCTAGCCCAAAATACTGAGAGTTAGACAGATACAGAGTGTGTTGTTATGTATGTTATTACTAATGTTCTTTGGGAAGAGAGAAATACCAGGAGAGAGTATCTAATGGCCACGGTGCATGGCACACCAAAAATTGATAGGTAGATTAGATAAAATGTATATTCTTTTATAACAATACTTTTGATTTTTCTGCTGACTTCTCCCCCACAATTTCCATATTTCCATATAGATTGCAATGATACACAACCTTCAAATGAAAACACAGAACCAAACACAAACACAATTTCATGTCAAGAGCTGTTATAACTCTGATTTCTCAATGCACAATTTTAAAAAGGACTTTAACCAATTAAAAGTTACTGATGTATTCATAAGTCAGTGTTAAGGTAAGAGTTCTGTTTTCAATTCACAAACTGTACCGTAGAATAATTTTCTATGGAGTTGCTCAGGGTACAAGGGTTGTATCCATTAGACTGCCAGCTGCCCACTTCACTCAGTCTTGCAGACAGCTGACCTTGTAATTCACAGCTGTTACCATCTATCAGCTAGGCCACAGCCCTCCATGTTAACTAAAATAGCTTGCAATGCAAACACTGCTGCAAACAAAGATATTGTGCACAAACAAACCTTCAGGTTTATTAGAATCTAGGGTTTGATAAGAAGTGTTAAACATTTTTTCTTGTACCTACAGATAGACATGGTGAAAGATTAAATGTTCTAGAGTTAACAATAGTGACAGAAGCAACTGAACTGTGGTTTTATGTTCTTTGATCTCACAGTAAAACCTCAGAGAGAAATCGGATATTCTTCATTTAGCATGACTAGCTTAGCTTACATGCAAAACAATTCATGATTTAAGAAACTAACAATCTGATCTTTACTTCTACAAATATTTTAAATTCCTTAGATGACAGAGATTCCAACCTAAATTCCATTTAGAAAAAATGCACATCTGCCAAAGAAACAGATTTTTTTAAAATTACTTGAAAATTAGGGGTTAAACTCACTCCCTATACTGCAGAGACGTGCTTCTAGAGTATAATACAATAGAATACAAAGAAAGTTTCTTCACTATACAAATGGGCTTAATAGCTATTTTTATGGGACTGTTCCTCGAAGATATATTTTGAATTCTTAAGAAAAACTGTTTACCTTCTCTTCCTGTCCCAAGTGAGCATGTGCATACTCTATTGTATTTTATTGAAGATAATATCTTTTTCTTCTGTTGTGGATTATGTTTGGTAAAGTCCTTGAAAAATTCTAAAACTGTGAAAAGATTACTCATTGCATGATATGTTTTTCGTTTAGTGCACACAGTAATTTGTAGCCAGAGGAAATAACCACACAGCGTAAAGTCTAGAGCTTGAGTAAGCAGGTGTAACTCCCATGGAAGTCTCTGGGCCAAATTCTGCTATGACGTGTAATTTGCATCTCAATTTACATCAGGCGCAGGTTAGTCAGAAAATGAGGGTAATTGGTAAAGTACTGCAACTTGTACCACTCACCACTGTGGCATGTAGGGCCTATGGAAAATGAGTGCAGTTTACAGTTTGAGGTGTGCAAGCGTAGGTGTGGCAGGAAAGCAACTACCAGGAGGGTGTAAGAATATGGGTCTTCCATTGAAAACACTGAGAACTTTGACAATAACTTCTCTGGGAGGAAGATTGGGCCAAAAAATGACACCTCCGCCCAGAGCCGTAACTAGCGCCTTTGACGCCCCGTCCCCAAGCACAGCAGTCGGGCGGCGTTCAGTGTCCCCGCCGCCGAAACTGCGGGAGCGGCAGACCTCTGCGCCCCCCGCGGCTTGCCACCCCTGGTGCCTGGAGCCACCTCTGCAAGGCGAGAAGGACCCTTCTGCGCCCCTTAGGTATGTGTGCCCGAGGCGAGTGCCTCACTCGCCTTGCCCTCATTACGGCCGCCCCTTCATTTGTTTGTAAATTACACTTTTTTTGCACAGTGAAAGGTACATCTGCACATTATGCTACTTTATCACACTTGCACTTGTTTGACAAACTTACAGCCAACATGTAATTCTGAGACCACCCTTTACATCATTGCAAAGGCTGACCCTTCCAGTATACACACTATGAATTTTGACTATTGAATTAAGAATTTTTATTATTGCTAGGATTCTCAAAAACTTTCATAGAAGCTGGCAAGGCTATTTATTTGACAGATGTGTGTTTTCCCTGTAGAAAAATGTATCACTCGTTATAAACTGCCTTGATTTTGGAAGAATTACTTCAGTAGAAATTGTCAGATATGTTAGAAGGTTAGTTGTGCTGGCAGACTGGCAAGAATAGATAATTCCTTTTTATCTTATGCAAACTTGCTGGTGCACAGAGCTTAAAAAAATACAGCATTATGAAGCCAAACACAAAGGTCCCTGCCATAAGAACAAAATTCATGTTGATCTGAAACTCCGTGGCTTTTTTTCCTTTAATGGACTACATTTGAGCAGTTTATTGATGTCTAATGTGGCATTCTGCTTTTTAAATAGGTTTATATTTATTACTTGAAAACTCATTATTTCACAGCTGAAAAGATGGCAAAGAAGATCATTTGAATTTCAACAAGATGGAATGTTTGACTTCAGAATGCCCCATATTCAGCGAAGCCCAAAAATATTCAGATATTTTTCTCATTGAAGGTTTCAGGACCCAACACATGCCCAGGAATTAACAATGAAATGTGTTAAGTAATTTTACTTTGGGTACCTTAACACGTACCCACATTCATTTAAATGCTATAGTTTTCTAAATATTTGAAAATGGTACTTGTATACAAAATATTACAAGCTGCATAGAAAAAGAAAGATAATACAAATATTTCATGCTTTCCAAAAATTTGCTTTGTATATCACTGTATGGCACAAATACACTGAACTTAAGTTTTTGGAAAGGGGCAAGAAGAGAGCCATGGAAATTGTGTGCCTGTTTTTAGCACCTTATCATGGCATCAGCAATCTGTCACAATATGTCTGGGTCAAGAACATCCATCTTCCTAGAATTCTGCTTGTCTGAAAATCATTCAAACAGGCAACATTGGAATGTTCTGCATACAGCCATGTTACAAGTACAGAGGCAAGTACCAAATAAACAAGACAAGTATATTTCAAGACTTGCATTCATCCTTGGACTCTGATAGCAATTTTATTGTCTTGCACTACCCATGTAGTGTGATCACCTGGAAAATGAGAACTGATAATGATGATGTGGCTTTAAAGTCATCATACATTATTTATCTACCACACTGAAATGCAAGAGCAAGGACCAGTTCAAATAGTCTTAAAATATTTTATAGATGCCTTCACATGACACTTGACTCTTCCTGTAAAAATGGTTACGGGAACAAAGATGAAAACATGGGGGTCTTGTAACTCTCCAATCCAGGTACTGTGACCCTTTCACCAGTGCCTCCTGCTGAGCCAATTTAGGTGGATGTGGGTAGTTGAGGGCTCACCCCCATAGAAAAGGAATGCTGCAGTGAGTCGGGTTGCTCCATTTCTGCATGCCCCATATGATCACCAAGGAATCAGGGAAAAGAGCTCCCCCACATTTAAGTCTTGACTGGAACACATCTGGAGCCCCACCCAAGGCCTCCCCACTTGAAGATGCCCACATTTCCACATACCTGGCGCATCCCTGCAAAATCTCATCCTACCAACCCTCATTGACTCAGGCACAGCTGACAATCTGCTCATTTGGTGGCAAGCACAGAAAGTCTGTTTTCCATCAGAGTTTTGTAGACAGCACTGTTGGGGGCCGCATTTTTACCTCAAGAGGCTCAGATGGTGGCAGCTATCTGGACAGAACCTTCTACCGAAGCTGCATATAAACTTCCTTCAAAATAGCAAATAGCAACTGATGTTTTTGAAAAGAATGTGGAAACTCTACCTCCACACCAGGACTATGACTGCCCCATAGAGCTGCAGCCAGAAGCAAAAATATCCTTTGGATGAACTTATGCCATGTCAAAACCAAGAGTACCTCCAGGAGAACCTGGCCCAAGGGTTTATTTGCAAGTTGTTCTCGCTGGCTGGGAGTCCACATGTCTTTTCTCCGCTTACCATCCCTATTCCAGCGACCAAAGGGAAAGAGCCAATCAAATTCTTGAGCAGTATCTGACAGTACATCAATTACCACCAGGATAATTGGTCTTCATTTCTGCCTTATGCAGAATTTGCCTACAACAACGCAGACAATGTGTCTACAGGTCAAAGCCCACTATTTTTTTAAACCGACAATTGGTACGACCCCCAATTCCACTCACAATTACTTGTGTCCTTTCCCAACCCAGCTGCCTCAAATGTGAAAGAGTAGATTCACTGGGCCCAGGAAGAAATGACGGGACACCTGGAAAATCCAAGAGCAGACTATAAATGGCATTCAGGCCAGCATCAACAGCAAGGCCCAACCTACTCAGTTAGTGTGGCTCTCCACAAAGTATCTCCACACAGACAGACCTATAACCTATTCACAGGCTGGACTTTCAATTCCTTGGCCCTTTTAAGACCCTGCAGCAGGTTAATCCAGTCACCTTTGAACTACAACTATCCTGCTCTCTGAAGATTCACCCAGTGTTTCATGCATCACTTTTGAAACCCTACACAGAAAACCTTTTTCCTCACAGGACCCAGACACCTCCTCTACTGGTACAGGGCCATGAGGAATATGTGGTTCACAAAATCCTGGATTCTAAATGCAAGAGTGGTGGGCTATGGTATCGTGTTGACTCTTAGGGATATGGCCTTGAGGAGTGCATTCTGGGAACTTGTGGAAAATATACATGCCCCCACACTTGTGCAAGTGTTCCATAGATATCACCCCAAAAAGCCTGGTCCCATGTTGCCCTGAGGGCACCCCTTGAGGAGGGAGTGTTATCAGGGCCTGCGGGTCTTGAACCAAGATCCACAGGGCTTTTGTGGGCCCTGGCGCCCAGACTGTGGCTCCATTGTCCCTGCTCCACCCATGCTCCATCCACCCCCACTTGGCCTCTTTCCCCCGAGGCCCCTCCTGCTACTTGCACAGAGGGGAGGCGGTGCATCCTTCTTCATCTACCTGTGCTTCCCCAGGAATAGTCATCTAATTCAGATGCCCTGGAAGGCTGTAAACTAGTCAGTCAGTCAAAAGTTTCAGCTGTTCCAAGCAGTCCTGCTGAGGTTCATGAAAGGAACTTTGTTGTGTCCAAGGAAGAACAAAAGGGTAAATGTGCGAAAGAACTCCTGACAAAAGGAGATCCCAGTGTAGATAAAAGTATAAAATGGTTTCTTTACTCTATAGGTTCATAGATAATGATTAGTTAAAATGGAGTAATTTAAAAAAGGTTCTATTGCGCCCAAAGTTAGACTTCCACATCTCAGTGGAGGACTAAGATGACTTGGGACATTCCTGATCTACCTGTCTCAATTATCTATTATTATTGCAGAGCTGACACTTGTACAGTGATGTACGAGTGTGATTCTATTGTGTGTAATTATTTAAAAGAAAAAGTGAGAGTGTGGGAGAAATGAGTTAAGGTTTTTGTTTTCAAATAAAGAGACATTTCCTTGAGAAAGTGATTTTACATTATATTTCTGTCCAGGTGGAAAAATTTTGGAAGAGCAGAGTAAAAAAGCATTGAAAATGTGCAAATAGGGTACAGTGAGACTAACTTAGCTCAAAGGAAACTGTATTCCAGTTCTGCCTGAATTTAGCATTGAGTAAGGAGTACTTGAGTTTAACAATTTTAAACAACTATTAAAATAAGTACATAATTCTACTTCTTTTATTTGATTATTAATCATTTTTATTTTCTGATGTTTATTTCACATATCATCCCTAATATTTAGGTACAATTGCATAACATGCTAACTAGAGTCATGGATACTGGTCATCATTCAGTGAACCATGATCAACATTCAGTCTTCCAGCTGAAGTCAGTGGGAGTTTTGCCATTAAATTCAACTCCAGCATGATTGGCCATATGCTATCAAATTGTAAGTAAGACCAATAGTTCTAACACAAAACTTTTCTGAGGAAAGCCAATTGTAGCAACCCTGGCTATACGACCATGGAATCTAGGTCAGGAGTCGAAGAATTACATCCTCGGGGGATTTTGTACTTTTTTCCCCACTCCATTTATTCAATGTATTTTAAATTTTAACAGACTTATTATTCAGGACATTTTCTAACTAACTAGCAATTTTAATGGTCTGCAGAAAAAGAAAATCAAAGGTTTGAATAGTTCTCTTGTCTCCTGATATGCAGCATTTTGAATACAATATGCTCATTCATTTTTATGCTCTGTGTGCTCCAGCAGCAAGTGGAAAATTCGGGGGAGACAAAGGAGGAGGGTTTTATTGGACTTTCAAAGATAAATACACAGATTTCAAATGCTTTGCATGGATCCTTTCTCATCAGGGTATCACTCTGATGCATCTTCAAGAGGCTCATGCTAGGATGAAGCATTAAAGCAAGAACTTCTTGAAGCAGTACTGAACATAGATCAGGTATATACTATACCTAACTACAATACATGTCCTTGTGACGCTGTATGGAATCTGGGGGACACTTGAGGATATTATGAATATCAATAATGTAAAATTGCAATGAGTTGTGCCAGATATGCCATGTAAGTTATCTGCAAAAATGTTATAATTTGCTAAATATGATAATCTAATTTATGTGTTTGTATCACCTTTGTATGATAAGTTACATGTATGGTACGTCTGTAGTTCCAAACTTGTGCTGTGCATCTGGGTGACACCCCCAGAATGATTAGCATTAGCAATGCCTAGCCTGCTTGACAGCCCATTCAGGGACATCAACTATACAACTGACTCATTAAGAGAAGGCAAGGGATACACCTTATGACTCAGCAAGGCATGCAGTGGAATACCTATGGACAGAACTCCATGGCTTCCAGGCCATGTGCTGGGCAGCTTGTGTTTGGAACAAAGGAAATCAAACTGAATGGCAAAAGGCAGCTGCACCTTCTCCATTTGGTCTTCATTCCTGCTTCTTACCTCTGGAGTAACCTTTCTACAAACGAAGCTCTGAACAAAGGACTGAATGAATCATCCAAGCTGTGGATGTGTTCCAGAGGGACTTTCAAGCCAGCAAGCTCACCAATACTGCTAGGAACCTGATGGACTTTGAAGTCTTTGTAGGTATGTGACTGTCTTACCATTTAACATCTCTCTCCTTGTCTTTTTTCTTTATAATAAACCTTTAATTTTAGACAGTAATAGGATTGGCTAGCAGCATGGTATTTTGGGTAAGATCCAGACCTACACTGACCTGGTAATGTGGCTGACCCTTTGGAGTCAGAAGAACATTTAGGTTTTGGATCAGAACCCCATGCTATTCCAAAATTGAAATTTAAAACAGTGTTAAAGGTTAAAGTTAGTCACAATGAGTGATCCACAATCAAAACTGCAAGACCCGAGAGATAGTCAACATCGTCAGCATGAGAGAGAAATGGCAGAATTTCAGATGCAGGAGAAGCAAGCCTTGGTCCAGCTGGAAAAAAAAGCAGAGGAGAGAGCCAGGCGAGCTGAGAAAAGAACCAAGCAAGCTGGAGAGACAGAAAATCTCACAGGAGGCGAATGGAGCTGTTGCAAGCTGAGACCGAAGTTGCCAGACAAACTCCAAATCAAAATAACGAAAGAACAGCAGGCACTGTGTTGTCTTGGAAGCCCAGCGCCTCTCTACAGCAATGCTGGAGATAGAATCCGTTCAGTTTATAACAATGGTGGTATGTTGTTTGATAATGATGTGGTAACTGTGTTTAATCAGGGTAATGTCATAACCCAGTCCCAGAGAAAAAGGAAGGAAAGGTAGATTTCTGGTGTGTGATGGATTGCTCGCAAGTGAAGTTTGTGAAAGTGAGCCTGAACAAAGTAGAAGTGATTTGTTTAAAGTAGCTCATTATGATGAGCCACTGTTTGTGGAAAACAGCAGTTTATCCGTTGAAGGAAAAACTGTTTCCAATTGTTTGTCTGTTGCAAATAGCAGTGCACCTAACGAAGGAGAATGGACCTCCAGTCCCTTGTCTGTGGAGCAGACAGAGGGTACCTCTCAGCCTATGATGGTTGAGGGATATTTCAGTTGTCCCAGAGGTGGTTCTGGACTTAACTGAAACCCAAGAAGGAACTGAAATCCAAGAAGGAACCTGCATATTGCCAATGAGGAAAACTACAGAGGGAAAGAGAGTGCCTCTAACCCTTTAACCATGGAGTTTAGTAAATTGTCTGAAAGGGGGTTATGTGAAACGCCTCTTGATGTGCCAGTGGTGATTCTGGATGTAAGTGAAACACAGAAGGAGTTTGTTGTGGCTCCACAGAGCAATCCTTCTGTAGAGCAGAAAAAGGATGGGTTGCTTAGAACGATTCCTGAAGAGAAAACTCTTCAGGGTAGTTTTTGCAAGCAGTTTCTTGCAACTGGTGGGTGTGAAAGAGATTTGATTGAGTTAACTCAGGATGAATCACTATAGAAAAAGCAACAGTTTGTTTGGGAGACTTGTTTCAGTTCCTAACTGTCAGAGTCCTTCTGAGGTGTATGGATCCACTGACCTTGCTTTAGAAAGATCCACTGTAGATAGCCTAGAGAAGGTCTCAGATGGAGAAAAAATTGTTAGAGAAATTGAACAGTCCTGTAGCCAAGTGGCTGGGCTTGGCCAGCCGGTTGGGGAGACTATGTGGTTGGATCATGAATGTCTCCATGCTGATTTTCTAAGTGAACAGTCTGTGACTCAGATTCTGAGGAAAGATTAGGTTACTGGTTTTTCAGACCAGAACAGTCTTATGACTGAACCCTCAAGGATGCAGGGGAGAGGAGACAAACTCTCACCTTTAGACACTTTGGATATGTTTGGTATCTCTTTAAAACAGAGTCCAGTCTCTAAGCTGCTGGTCGTGGCAGATCCAAAAGCAAGCATGCAGGAGAGTGTCTATGTAGAGGCTAATAGCCCAGAGGAGCTGCAGTTGGTGGACACACCTAGCCAGCAAAGGGAGTCCTGTAAGCAGGGAGGTTCAGTTTTCAGTCGTCTAGGACAGTGTTTCCCAAACTTACAACAGTTGCGTACCCCTTTTGAGACATTTGTCTTACCAGCGTACCCCTTCTCCGGTGAAGATAATTTGGGGGGGGGGGGGAGGAGAGCCACATTTTTATAACACACTCCTAATTCATTTCATTCTGGATTAAATGTTTATTAGAAATAAATACAAAATTATATTACATACATTTGAAACAAAAATTTTAATATAAATAATAGTTACATATAGAAATAGTACTAGAAATAATTAAAATAATAGAAGTGAATCAACAGTCTGGCAGAACACCATATATATATATATATATATATATAAATATAAAACTAGTGCTTTCTTCACTAACCTAACCAAACCAGCGTATTTTAATTTCAGAATTATACAAATTCACTATATATATATATATATATATATATATACACACACATACACACACATATATATACACACACATACATATACACATACAGAAAGAGAGAAATTTTGTATATTAATACACACCAAGTATGTACTTGCTACGATCTTTAGATTACTACGAGTAGTTATTCACTTTTATGCATCAGTATGACTTCTGCGCATGCCACAAAGGCAAGTGTATTGCCCGAGCCACGGTAACGCGCACGCGTGGTTTGCGTCGGCTCTGCTGTGCTATTAGATGTTATTATTTACAATGTAAACCTGTGTGTATTTCTACTGTGCAAGTGTACACCATTCTTATATATTACATTTTAATAGGTGTTTTTTTTAGCAGCAGAAAACAATTCATGATAAAGTAAAATAAAAAATTCTGCTGTGTACCCTTTGAAACCCTTTCGCGTACCACCAGGGATACAAGTACCACACTTTGGGAAACACTGCTCTAGGAGAAAGGTGAAGGGCAGAAGGACCCAATCCTGCTGATGGGAAGAATGAGTGTCCAGCCTTGAAATTGGTAGCAGATGAGAATTTGAAAGCTAGTGTCTGGGTTGATACAATTTACCTGACTGACAAGGGAGGGGGAAGATTTGCCCCATAGCTCTTAGCACAGAAGACACAAGTGGCCAACCAAGGGATTCAGTAAAACAAGAGGCATGATATGACCGAGATACTTATAAATGCTCACTTGTAACAAATTTGGTGTTACTGTTAAGGTTTAGCCTTCTAACATATTTGATATTGATGTCAATACTGGTAAAAAGGTACAATGTGTATGATTTTGATAAAAAGCGTGTAAACAGATAGGAAAGAATACCTAAAAATACACTGTATGCCAGAAAGCCTTATAGTAATTAACTGTTACAGCTGATACCTGTAAGCAAGCTTGAAACTTGGCACAGCAGACAAACCTTTACAAATCTAGACTGCTATATAGAAAGGAAACTGAGGCACACTACCACATGGCTAAATGCCAAGGTAATTACATCCTTGAAAGCAGTAAAATCTATATTAGAGTATCATCAGATGAGAGAATTTCAGAAAATGAAGCCAGCTGTATAAAAACAGCCTGATTTAGTCAGATATGATTTTGATAAACTATTTCTGCTGTATATTAATACTTGTGATGTAAACTGAAAATATAATAATATAGGACCTAGAATGGAAAATTCCTGTGATGCATTCAGCAGTGTCTAGGAACACCCCTTTCAGCATCAATTTTGCGTGGGGGTATGCGACACTGTATGGAATCTGGGAGACACTTGAGGATATTATGAATATCAATAATGTAAAATTGCAATGAGTTGTGCCAGATATGCCATGTAAGGTATCTGCAAAAATATTAATTTTCTAAATATGATAATCTGTTTGCGTTCGTGTCACCTTTGTATTATAAATTACATGTATGGTATGTCTGTAGTTCCAAACTTGTGCTGTGCATCTGGATGACACGCCCAGACTGATTGGCATTAGCTATGCCTAGTCTGCTTGACAGCCCATCAAGTGACATCAGCTATATAACTGACTCATTGAGAGAAGGCAAGGGATACACCTTATGACTCAGCAAGGCATGCAGGGGCATGCCTATGGACAGAACTCTCTGGCTTCCAGGTCATGTGCTCCGCAGCTTGTGTTTGGAACAAAGGAAATCAAGCTGCATGGCAAAAGGCTATAAACCATCTTGGGAGTACCTGCTCTCCCTTTTGTAGCCTGCCCTGACCTTGGCATTTCCTGTGAGGGCTGCCCTAGGCACACTGGGTCACAGTCCTCTTCCTTATAACTAGCAATTCAAATGATAATCAAAATGGCCCATAGGCAAACTCCTGTCAGCCACAAATATATTAGTTAACCAGCATCCCTTAGTATAAATTAACGTATAGCAAGAAAAGATCCCAAAGCCTGTACAAACAACAGCTTGACCATATTAACATAGGATGATGGGGCTACAATGTTCTGATTGAGTAGATACGTGACTCTCTCATGTCATAACATGGAACATCAAAGGTAAGGAGGCAAAACCAGTCATTCTACCCTTCGCCCATGTATCAAAACTTGAACCAAACCTTCTTTTTGAAGTTAGAAAATGGGATGAATTTCTCCAAATTCCAATTATTTTTCATCTTTAATTGTGAGCCTTTGCAATTCCAGGTTCCAGCTAGAAAGGGAGTGCCAAAATATTTCAAGAAAACCTGTTCTGACTTCTACTTTCTAGCTTGACTGAGGACAGAATTTCCAGGAAATCTCACACAAAAAAGCCAATTTTTACTAGATTTTCAGACCATTTTTGCAGACTGAAAAATCTGGTCCAGATAAACAGCACCTAAATGTTTTGATTATCAAAACTGAACTATGCTGAACTGTGAAATTTGTCCTTAATTTGGGCAAAATTAAATCAAACCCTTCAAAAATATTTAAGAGTCTTTCTGGAAGATTCCTGGCCCTTTAATATGGATAGCTGAAGCAGAATCCTGATTAAATGGCCTGAATCTCAGAGAGGAGTCCAGGAAAAGGAGTTGGCATGGTAAGCATGAATGCTGCTAACTGGAGCAAAGCAGTAGGAAATTTATATATAAAATGCACCTCTCACCTCCTTAAATGTAAAAACAACTATAGAGAAATTTCACTAAGTGACAGTGTCAACTCAAAAGAACTGCAACAGAAAACACCTCCACAAACCACAGCAACAACTCAAAACTCCCCCAGAGGAGAGAGGAGACTAAATGGATTAGGTAGGCCTAACAAAATGCCCCAAAGGTTAAAAAAAATGTAGGACTCTTCAATCAATATAAAAAAGTGGAAGTTAAAAGTGAGGAAAATAGAAAGGCGCATAAACTCTGGCAAACAAAATATAAAAATATAATTAGGAAGACCAAAAAAGAATTTGAAGAACAGCTAGCCAAAGACTCAAAAAATAATAGCAACATTTTTTTAAAAGTACATCAGAAGCAGGAAGCCTGCTAAACAACCAGTGGGGCCACTGGACGATCGAGATGCTAAAGGAGCACTCAAGGATGACAAGGCCACTGTGGAGAAACTAAATTAATTCTTTACATCATTCTTCACAGCTGAGGATGTGAGGGAGATTCCCAAACCTGAGCCATTCTTTCTAGGTGACAAATCTGAGGAACTGTCCCAGATTGAGGTGTCATTACAGGAGGTTTTGGAACAAATTGATGAATTAAACAGTAATAAATCACCAGGACCAGATGGCATTCACCCAAGAGTTCTAAAGAAACTCAAATGTGAAATTGCAGAACTACTAACTGTAGTCTGTAACCTATCATTTAAATCAGCTTCTGTACCAGATGACTGGAGGATAGCTAATGTGACACCAATTTTTAAAAAGGGCTCCAGAGGTGATCCTGGCAATTACAGGCCAGTAAGCCTGACTTCAGTACCAGGCAAACTGGTTGAAACTATAGTAAAGAACAAAGTTTCAGACACATGGATGAACATAATTTGTTGGGGAAAAGTCAACATAGTTTTTGTAAAGGGAAATCATGCCTCACCAATCTACTAGAATTCTTTGATGGGGTCAACAAGCATGTGGACAAGGAGGATATAGTGTACACAGGTTTTCAGAAAGCCTTTGACAAGGTCTCTCACCAAAGGCTCTTAAGCAAAGTAAGCTGTCATGGGATAAGAGGGAAGGGTCTCTCATGGACTGGTAACTGGTTAAATGATAGAAAACAAAGAGTAGGAATAAATGGTCAGTTTTCAGAATGGAGAGAGGTAAATAGTGGGGTCCCCCAGGGGTCTGTACTGGGAGCAGTCCTATTCAACTTATTCATAAATGATCTGGAAAAAGGGGTGTATAGTGAGGTGGAAAAATTTGCAGATGATACAAAACTACTCAAGATAGTTACGTGCCAAGCAGACTGTGAAGAGCTACAAAAGGATCTCACAAAATTGGGTGACTGGACAACAAAATGGCAGATGAAATTCAATGTTGATAACTGCAAAGTAAAGGCACATTGTAAAGCATAATCCCAATTATACATATAAAATGATGGCGTCTAAATTAGTTGTTAACACACAAGAAGGAGATCTTGGAATCATTGTGAATAGTTCCCTGAAAATATCCACTTAATATGCAGCGGCAGTCAAAAAAGCTAACAGATGGTTAGGAATCATTAAGAAAAAGATAGATGATAAGACAGAAAATATCATATTGTCTCTGTATAAATCCATGCTATGCCCACATCTTGAATACTGTGTGCAGATGTGGTCACCCCATCTCAAAAAAGATATATTGGAATTGGAAAAGGTTTAGAAAAGGGCAACAATATTGATTAGAGGTATGGAACGGCTTCTGTATGAGGAGAGATTAGTAAAACTGGGACTTTTCAGCTTGGAAAAGAGACGACTAAGGGGGGATATGATAGAGGTCTATAAAATCATGACTGGTGTGGAGAAAGTAAACAAGGAAGTGTTGTTTACTCCTTCTCATAACACAAGAACTAGGGGTCACCAAATGAAATTAATAGGCAGCAGGTTTACAACAAACAAAAGGAAGAATTTTTTCCACACAACACACAGTAAACCTGTGGAACTCCTTGTCAGAGGATGTTGTGAAGTCCAAGACTATAACAGGATTAAAAAAAAGAACTAGGTACCTTCATGCAGGATAGGTCCATCAATGGCTATTAGCCAAGTTGGGCAGAGATGGTGTCCCCTTAGCCTCTGTTTGCCAGAAGCTGGGAATGGGTGACAGGGGGATAGATCGCTTGATGATTAGCTGTTCTGTTCATTCCCTCTGGGGCATCTGGCATTGGCCACTGTTGGAAGACTGGATACTGGGCTAGATGGACCTTTGATCTGACCCAGTATGGCTGTTCTTATGTTCAGTAAGGTAAACAACTTTTAGTGTAGAGGCCTACCTTTCCTGAGTACACTGTCTCCAGTCTCCATGGAGACTGCCACTGAGAGCCACCTAGCTGATCTCCCTTATCAGGATGGAGCATAAAGAGAAAAATGCTCTTTAAAACAGCCAGGACACAACACTTATAGAAATTTATTGATCAAAATCAACACCTTTAATATTATGAGGAAACAAACCAGAAATCAGTGCAGATTACAGAACACTGATGTAATAGGCACCTTGAGCGAAACACCTCTGAGGAAGTGGAAAGCTGAATTTTGTACTAGTTGAAATTTTTGAGCAGACTTTTTGTGAAGCCCTTATGGACAGTGTACTGGAGGAGACAAAAAGCATGAATTGATCTCATCATCATATACGAAAGTCACAACTTCCCTAACAAGCAAAGATGAAAGGGAAACTCCTGGTTATAGTGCCTGGGCAACTGAGGATCCAAATGGATCTCTAAACTGAAAATCTTATTAAAAGTCAGTGACATATGCTTACTCAGCTGAGGGATTATCACTTCTCCTATCTGCTCTGAATGTTTTCCTATTTCACTGGCATCACCCCTACCTTATACAAATTGAACGTCAGCCAAGTAGTTCTCATTCAAACTTAACTTCTGCAAAACTGCAGGAAAGAAAAAAGATCTTAGTCCAATGCAAACCTTTAAAATCAAGAACATCCTCATAGCAAACTGAAAGTTCCTGCACTCTCTTTGTGGATGAATACATTTGCAGAGAGAACAGATACTGCTGAGTGGTCTATGTGAAAACTTAAGGTCTCCAAGAATCAGGTACTCATGCAACAGCTTGAGCTGAGTTGTTGGGTACAAGAGATGAGGACACTGAAAACTGAAATAAAACATGCCCTACAAAAGCATAAAGCTTGGAGAATAGTTTGAAAAGAGCTATCTGAATTGTTATTATTGTAATTATAATTAGGGACTATTTATTGTCCATCAAAGACATGTTATGTTTAATCTCTATATTGAACAGCCATATAATTTAGTGAGTTGGCTGTTAATAAGGTGATAAGATCTATATTTGTTGGTAGAGTTGACTATTTTTAGTCTATGGGTTTCTTAAATCTTAACTAAATATGACTCTTTACACTAAGACAAACAATGTGGGTGAGGTAATATCTTTTGTTGGACCAACTTCTGTTGGCAAAAAAAACAAGCTTTCGAGTTCCACAGAGCTCTTCTTTGGGTCTGGGATGACCTGAAGAGCTCTGTGGAGCTTGAAAGCTTGTCTCTTTCACCAACAGAAGTTGATCAAATACAAGGTATTACCTCAACTATCTTGTGTCTCATATATCCTAGGACCAACAAGGCCACAACAACACTGCAAACGCTCTTTATAATGTAGGTCGAATTTTTATCCAGAGCAAAGTAATAATAATAATACTGCAATGTCTATTTCTAATTATACTGTGACCTCTAAACAGTTAGCTGAGTGATGTCGTAGAGCATTCACAGGGGTGAGCATTTAAAGTTCACCTGGGAGGAAAAAGTACTAGTAAAGAGTGATAGTCTCTTGCTGAAATGTGTAAACTTTCTGAGCTAGAAAGGCTTAAAGAGGGCAACTTTTTGCGCTCCTTTCTTTCCTACTCAAATTATTGTAGTGATTGCAAAAATGTGATATTATGCAAAATATCAGAGAATGAAAGAGATTTTTGACAACTCTCTCAATACACAGAAAAGATTCATCTACAGGGAAAAAGATCAATTGGTTTTGCAAGTTAAAATTACAGTGCATAAGGGAATAAAATGCATCATTCTGAACAAATAAATTTAGGACATCAAATTCTACTTTAAAAGTAAACAAGGATTTGCAGTACAAGAAAGCATTTAGGTCTTGCAGTGGGAAAGGTTTGCAAAACCTGCTATTAAATAGCTTTAAGACAGTACCAACATTTTGTAAAATATTTCACATTAACAATGTCCTACCTGAATTGTACTGGAAGAAGGGATTTTCAGTCATCAGCTTTGCAAAAATTTAACTGTTCCATTTTCTTTCTTCAGCTAAAGCAGTTACTCCCAATCAGTAATTCAGCAAACACATGCCCATTTAAAAGTCAGACAATTAAGCTGGAGACTATGTGTAACCCAAGTCATTTTCAGTGCTGAGTCAAATGCTTATGCTTAACATGGAGGAAATTTCAAATATAGCAAATGATCTGCTGCCAGTACCTGTGCTATTATGCAGATCAAGTTTAGGCCAGTCTACTTGTCCTCGATGTGTTCAAAACTACAGTAGTAGTTTCTCAGTCATGCAGTTCCCTGACTCCTAACTGGAATTTCGCGAGACACTTGCAGCTTGCAATTAAGCAAGGTTATTTTAGGCACTGACCTAAGTTCCAGGAGAATGTTAGCTCTATCCACCAAGATAGCAAGAGAGAATTTAATCTAAGTCAGTCACTTGGTTACCCTGTAAAGCTGATGTAGGACAGTATTAAATCTGCAGTTCATGAATATCAAAGTAAATATTTCATCCCTGGTTTGATTTGATTTTAATATTTTAACTTCCAGAAAAAAATTGTTGATTTAAAATGAGGCAGTTTAGAATTTATTTTAGGACACAACTGATCATATGCTTGGAACAAGTATATTAATAGGAGAAGTTGTGACGTCCCTAATGGAGTGACTCAGATGGTACAAAACAATATGAAACAGACATTAGCAGCTGCCTATCTAATGTTTTTATTTGTACTACACTATATTGTAGTCTGAATGGGAATGAAGAATCACCTGAAAAGCTGAACATTATTACAATTTCTCCTGTTTACTCCTTAACTTCCCTGGGCAGGGCTCTCCTTTCTGTACACTGCTCTACCAAACCTTGCTTTCCCCTGAACTCCTTTTGGATTGGGCTTCTTTACTTTAAACGGTCCGACAGTCAACGTTTAAAGGCTCAGTCATGCCCCACAGCTCACCGATCACTGCTTCTGATTCACCCATTTTTCTTCCCAGATCAGCTTTCCTCCCGCAACCCTTGCTCATATGGTAAAGTGGTGTTGCTGGTCTCCCAGGAGGAACCACATGAAACAGCACTGCCACTGGTCCAGATTGGAACTACAGCTTTCATTTTAATCTTTCCCCTTTGAACAAAACTCTCCATTTATTAAATAGTTTTAAACATACATCTCATACATGATGAGTATCACTATACTCAGCATAAACAAATACCAGTACTGAAAACATAGCGTGATTCTTCCATAGCCCTACAAATATACTGATATTTAATCCTAGCATCCCAAAGCCACCTCCAAATGCAAGACAATCCCTGGCACCCTATTCCAACATCAGCTTCACCTGGACTTCAAATTCCAGAACTGAATGGATGTGAGAGTTGTGACATGTAAACTGCAGGATATGCATAAACACAGCGTTAAAAAATGTCATTTAAATTTGCACTTAACAAAATAAACCTTTTTAAAAGAGAGCTACTTCTGATGAGCAGTATTAACAGATTTAGTGGTATAAAAAGCTATGGGTGGGGAGAGGGGAGAAATCACTTGAGAGAAACACCTACTTTATAATTCAGAGCCATTCACTTCTAAGCTACAGGTCTGAACCTGGCCCAGCACAATGGTAACCCAGAGTCTTAGGACTGGATGATGGCCTGGTGACCTATGTAAAAAGTTATTTTGGTAGGCTCATATCAGTTCCTAGTGGTTATGTGCCTACATCAGAAAAATACCATTACATTTCATACTCCTGGCACCTGTGTTGACAATCTTAGCAGAGGCCAAAGATGAATTGGCCATAGTAGCTGAACTTCCTTTACAACCCTACAGGTGGTCCCTCCAGATTCTTGTTGAGACATTTTAGCAAGGTAGAATGGAGAAGCTTGTACCCTCAAGTCCTATTAATTAGAACAAGACATGTCCAAAGATCAGTGCAGGTTCATTATCACCAAAACATCTTCAAGTAACCCTATGTCTCCCATTGAACAATGCTGCCCTGACTCTCCCCTAATTCAAAACTTGTCAACTTCCATGGCATATGAATAAATCAGAAGTGGTAAGACACACTTCTCCAATTAAACAGCACGCGCACACAGCTTTCCACACTTAATCTTCACAGTCATGGTGAATAACTTTTAAGGGGAGGGGAAAGAGCATCAAAATTCCCAGTATATTGGGAATAGCAGGATACAGCCTGCTTGCTGTTCACTTAAGTACTCAATAGCAAATAGCAATGTCTCAGTCAGAAGAGAAAGCAAACTGTATCTCTATAGTTAAACTGCATCCTGCAACAATAAAGCAATACACACAGTAATACACAGGTTCCCATTTTTACTTCTTTCCTAAATAGTTTTAAACTCCTTCCAGTGCTGGAGGACAACATTATTAAGATGAAACTAGACTCAAAATTAAATGTAATTTTAAAATGTCAGTCTTCATTCAATGAGTTGCACATTCCACAATGCGGTAATTGTGGACTGAGAGTTCAAATACTGAACATTCTTCCCTAGTACTTAACATCTCAGTGCAAGAAAGAGCTCCATTTGTCCTGATTTTCAAGTCTTCAGAAAGCTGAACTCAACATTTTGAACTCAGCTTGTTTTCCATGTCCTTGATTTGATTTTATTGACACTTTGTCATCTTAGTATCCTCAGAATAACATTTATAAAATCATTTCATATTTTCCTGTACAGTAAAACCACACAGTTACAAACACCAGAGTTACGAACTGACTGGTCAACCACACTCAACCACACTCCTCATCTGCAATCAAGCAGCACCAGAGACACATATAAAAAAGAGCAAATACAGTGCTGTTTTAAAATGTAAAAACAGGTTTGTTGGATTTACTTAGTGAAAACTCAGTGGAGATTAGCAAGTCTAGATGAAATTCAAACTGCAGTAGATACATTTGAAACCTTTGGTTTACAATTACAGTAGAACCTCTGGATTATGAACACCTCGGGAACACCTGTTTTAAAATGTAAACTACTAAAAAATAAAGGGAAAGTTTAAAAAAAGTTGATAAAGTAAGGAAACTGTTTCTGTGCTTGTTTCATTTAAATTAAGATGGTTAAAAGCTGTATTTTTCTTCTGCATAGTAAAGTTTCAAAGCTGTATTAAGTCAATGTTCAGTTTTGAACAAAAGTTTTGAAAGAACGTTTTGTTCAGAGTTACGAACAACCTTCATTCCCGAGGTGTTCATAATCCTGAGGTTCTACTGTAATTGTAAACCAAAAGGTTTCAAATGTATCTATTGCAGTTATAGCACCTTGAATTTCATCTCGACTGTTGCTAATCTCCACTGAGTTTTCACTAAGTAAATCCAACAAACCTGTCTATCTAGATTTCTACTGCACCCCACCTATCACTGTACCATCTGAGCATCATTATCCCTGGGTGGTGTGTACCAAGAAGCAGAGGAACCTGCTTTTTCTCCCCCTCCTCCTCCACAGTGGATATTAAAGAGCAAAATATCAAATCTTCAGTCAGTCCAGGACTATTTTGCAGCAATATAATTTACTTTATTTCTGTAATAAAATCATCAAAACCCAGTAATCAAAGTCATCCAACTGCAAAATAAAAATAGAACTCTGCTTAGAAATTTTCCACGATTTTCCACTGCTTGCATCCGAAGAAGTGGGTATTCACCCACGAAAGCTTATGCTTCAATACCTCTGTTAGTCTATAAAGTGCCACAGGACCCTTTGTCGCTTCTACAGATCCAGACTAACACGGCTACCCCTCTGCTGCTTAGAAACAGTTCACTTTTCCCATATGATGTTTCAAAAGTTGCTTTCTGGACTTTTCTTTGCCTATCCAGAGAAATAAATCTATGTGTGCATTGTAAGAAATTGAACGAATTGTTTCTTTAACCATCTTCATCTTTAAATCATCTTCTGAGTCATTGATTCTATTACAGTGGTCAGCAACCTTTCAGAAGTGGTGTGCCCAGTCTTCATTTATTCACTCTAATTTAAGGTTTTGCGTGCCGGTAATACATTTAAACATTTTTAGAAGGTCTCTTTCTATAAGTCTATAATATATAACTAAACTATTGTTGCATGGAAAGTAAATAAGGTTTTTAAAATGTTTAAGAATATTCATTTAAAATGCAGAGCCCCCCAGACCGGTGGCCAGGACCCGGGCAGTGTGAGTGCCACTGAAAATTGGCTCGCGTGCCGCCTTTGGCACACGTGCCATAGGTTGCCTACCCCTGTTCCATTATATATTATTATATATATATATAAAAAACACACAAAGCAGCAAAAAAAAATCAAACTTTTAAAAGCATGTTTATGATAAATCGTATTAAAATAAAATACCACTGTTTAGCCAAGAAAGCACTGAATGTGAGAGATACATAGAAAACATTCATGTTTTTCCAAACATTGTTTGAAAGGCTCTTCACCTCTCAAATCACAATAACATCTCCCTCCAAACCCCTTGGAAAAGCTTAACTTAGACAAAGACAACTTCAGATGAATGTATTGAAGGATACTGGTAATCACAGGCAATGTAAACTTGTTTTGTTTCCATTTAAAAATGCTGGGAATGTATCCCACTCAAACTTCAAAGGTATGAAATGCCTCAGTGTAAGTAATTAAAGCAATTGGCTACAAGTTGACAGTTAAAGTTTTACCACATGGTACAATTTAAAGTAAAATAGGAGGACAAGATTTAGATCTCAAAAAAGGATCACAAGGTCAGCAATTGGAGTTTTTGAATGAACCGGCCACTCACATACCATTGCCTGAGACAGTAAACAGTGGTCATAAGCAATATGACAGGCATTGCAACAAGTACAGTACCTCAGCATACACATACTTCCTCTGAAATTCAAGCTTAAGGGCAGATATACTACTGTAATCAATACTGTGCTGCATACTTTCAGAATAGCATCTTCATAATAGAAGATTTCTTATGCAACACCCAAACAAAATTATTTGTAGACATCATGAATCAACGGCTTGCTTCAGCTGGATGCTACGACTACACACACACAGCGCCAATAATGCCCTCTAAGAAGGAATTTAATCTAAACAATGAATGTTTATTCTTTCTGAATTATTTTTCTCCAAATAAACTAAAATTTCATATGTAATTGTGTCTGTATTCCATTGCAGTTAAATTCCAAAATATATAAAACAGCACATTAGTATATAAGCACTACAGGTTGTACTTTGTTAAAATAAGGGTAACATTATTGGAGCTTAAAATAACAGTCATGGAATCAACATTAGGGAAGCAAAATACTTTATAAAGGGCCAAACTGTGACTACTGATTTTGGAAGTGGGGGCAAGGAGCCTCTCTCCCCCGCCTCATCCTAGACCACAGTCAGGGCCGGCTCCAGGCACTAGCTTTCCAAGCTGGTGCTTGGGGCGGCATCGAGAATGGGGCGGCAGTCCGAGTCCCGCAGCGGCAATTTGGCGGCAGGTCCGCTGTTCCCACCGCCGAATTGTCGCCGCGGGACTTGGACTGCCGCCCCATTCTCGGCCACTGCGGCAGCAATGGGGCGGCAGGTCTGCTGCTCTCCCCTTGCCGCCGCGGACTGGGACTGCCTGTGTCGGGGGCGGGGCTCCACCCCCGACACAAGCAGACGTAGCGGGGCCCCACTCCTGGCGCAAGCAGGTGTTGGGGGTGGGGCCCCGCTACGTCTGCCTGCGTTAGGGGTGGGGCCGCCGCCCCTTCTTGGGGCAGCAAAATTGTTAGAGCCGCCCCTGACCACAGTAATGTTCCCAGGTTTGGGTTCAGAGATTATGTCCTGCAGTGTATTGTTTGTGTTGTGCTCACTGATACTAGGGGGGGAAAAAATCACGATTGCTCTCTCCCCTAGACCCTTCCCAAAAATGATGCATGCATCTCAAAATTACACCAGAGGGCAAAGTTTTAAATGAATAAATACTATATCTTGAGTGGAAAAAACCTCTACTTTCATCTAATAGTCAGTGTTGTGACTTTAAATGGTAGTTAATTTATAAAAAATAATCTAGGTTTTAGAGAATAAATTAATATTGATCTGTCAGATGAAATTCCTGTCCTACATGTTATACTCCTATTCTGACAGAGCCGGTCCCAGATATCTAAGCAGAACATAAATAAACAAAATGCAAGTGGTGTACATGAAGTCCCTTCTAAGACATAAAACAAAACAAAGGAAGAATGAGCATTATTTTTTTCACGTACAATAGTGGCACTATGCAATAGGATAGCAACAGGATCCAGTAGCCTCTCCTTTCTCAGGGCCAGGCCTAAGAAGTGCTGAGCAACTGCAAGTCTACGCCGCTCAGGACCAGGCCTCAAACTCTGCCTTGAAATTTGATTAATCTCTAGTATTAAGACGTGACACTAACGGTATGCACTGCACGCTCCTTATGGTGGCATTTAGAGTACATACACTCCATGCACCCTTAGCACAGGCATAAATAGCAGTGTAGACAGTAAGGCACTGCTTAGGGAAATAAAGACATACTTGAACCCTGTGAGTATGTACCCTACATGGCTCTCTACAGGCCCAAGAAATGCCTCCCCTGTCTGTTGTTGTTGGCGGCGTCCGTTAGTCTCGAGAGACAATGGATATGCGCCCATGGGGAATGTTTAGTTGATGGTTGTGCAGCGTCTGTTGTGGCTGTGGAGCCCCACACGAGAGTGGCAGTCTCGACTGCATTTGCTGCATTTAAAGGCGGTGTCAGCTGTGGGTTGGAGCCGCTGCTTCCTTTTTCGTTGAACCCGCTTTTCCTCGGCAAGCTGCCGCAGCTTGTCTTCGCCAGTTTTCAATCCAGTGGTCAGAGTGTGTCTCCATCTGCATCTGTCCTGGGCGAGCTCTTCCCAGCTGTTGATGTTGATTTGAACAGTCTTCAGGTCCCTCTTACAGACATCCTTGAAGCGAAGGTGGGGCCATCCTATAGCTCTGTTTCCGGAGGCAAGTTCGGCATACAACAGGTCTTTGGGGATCCGTCCATTTTCCATGCGACTTAGATGGCCAAGCCATCTGAGGCGGCATTGACGGAGGAGAGTGAACATGCTGGATATCTTGGCACGTTCCAGCACCTCATTGTTCGTTATTCGATCACTCCAAGTGATCCCAAGTATGCGACGGAGGCAGCGCATGTGGAAGGTGTTCAGTCTCTTTTCTTGCGAAGCGTAGAGGGTCCAAGTTTCACTGGCATAGAGAAGAGTGTTTAACACACATGCACGGTACACAGCGACCTTTGTGTTGATGGTCAGCATGTTGTTGTTCCATACTCTCTGTGACAATCTGGCCAAAATTGTAAAGGCCTTGCCGATTCTACGGTTGATCTCAGGGTAAGGTGAGAGGTTGTCCGTGATGGTAGATCCAAGGTAGGTGAACTGACTGACCACCTCTAGCACATAGTCATTGATGGCAATGCTTGGATGTTCTGCATCCTGGGCCATAACTTTCGTCTTCTGAAGACTGATTGTCAACCCGAACTCTTCACAAGCTCTGGAAAAGCGGTCAATCAGATGCTGGAGATCGATTTCTGTGTGGGTGGCCAGGGCAGTGTCGTCTGCAAACAGCATGTCTCTTATTGTTGCCTCCCGTACCTTGCTTTTGGCCTTTAGTTGAGCCAGACTGAAAAGTCTCCCATCAGACCGGGTGTGGAGATAGACTCCCTCTGTGGAATTTCCAAAGGCACGTTTCAGCAATGCTGCAAAGAAGATGCCGAAGAGTGTAGGAGCGAGAACACAGCCTTGTTTTACTCCACTGTGGATGTCGAAGGCATCGGAGGACGAGCCATCATACAGTACTGTGCCTTTCATGTTGTCGTGAAAAGACTGAATCACGCTCAGCAGCTTCGGTGGGCAGCCAACCTTTACCAGGATCTTGAACAGCCCATCTCTGTTCACAAGGTCGAAACTTTGGTCAGGTCTATGAAGGCAAGGAATAGCGGCTTGTGCTGTTCTTTGCATTTCTCTTGCAGCTGCCTTAAGGAGAAAACCATGTCGGTTGTGGATCTCCCTGCTCGGAACCCGCACTGTGACTCTGGGTAAACTCTGTCAGCAAGCTTCTGCAGTCTATTCAGGATCACGCGTGCGAAGACTTTACCCACAACACTCAGGAGCGATATGCCTCTGTAGTTGTTGCAGTCGCTTCTATCACCCTTGTTCTTGTAGAGGGTCACGATGTTGGCATCTCTCATATCCTGAGGTACTGCACCTTCGTCCCAGCACTGACAGAGGAGGTCGTGGAGGTGTTCTAGGAGGACGTTGATGCCACACTTGATAACTTCTGGTGGGATGCCATCCTTTCCTGTGGACAAGCTCTGAATGACTTTCTTCAGTTCTTCCATGGTGGGCTTCTCGTCCAGCTCAGTTTCAATGGGAAAACCATCCACAGTATTGAGGGCAGCTTCGGTGACGGTGTTTTGTCTACAGTACCGTTTATAGCAGCGTAGTGTCCTGCTGCCTCCTTGTCATGAGAGCAGCAGAGAAAAGCTCTGCCAAGGGGGAGACGGGAAAAATGCTCCAGAAACTCCCTGCTGCAGAGCCTTTCCTCACTGCCTCCTGCTTAGGCGCCGACTTCCCCTCTACCCGGGGTGTGCTCAACCCCCAGGTTGGGGCAACACCTGCCCCAACTCCCCTCCTTCCTCCAAGCTCCCACCCCGCCCGCCTCTTTCTGCTCTGGCCCTGCCCCCACTCCACCCCTGCCCCCAAGACCACAACCCCACTCAGCCTCTTCCTGCCCCTGCCCCCACCCACCAGCAGCTAAGCTCCTCCCTTCCCCACAGCACCCATGGAATCAACACTTATGACCTCCTGCCTGCTGAGCCTTTCACTGATGTGTGTAGCTACACATCACAGTGCGGATGCCGCTTGCTTTTCACTATGGTGTTTGGCTACACACATCCTATGCACCGCCACTTGTGGTGTGCCCTAAAAACCTATTGCACATATCCTGTATGCACTATTATTTAGTACTTTATTTCCTGATGCTGTGCTTGCTGTTCCTGGATAGCAGGGAGCTATAGGTGAGAGTGTAGTGAGGAGGGCTGGTAGTCTATTGAAGATTCGCTCTCTCTCACTCACACACCACACACACACGTAAAAGCTATAAAAATGTTTAAATTAATGCTTCCTGTTGAAAACAAGGTTGCCCAAATAAATGTGAAGAAAAAGACAAAATGTTATGCTAATTTTAAGCTACCGTTGTCTTGAAATTCTGAGTTCTAGTGATGAAAGAGATACAAACTGCATAAGTGAATGTACATGCTCTGCCTACCATCCATACAATAAATACTGTATATTAGGGAGACTAGATGATTTCATAGCACTAGGTGGATTCCATAACCAATGTTTTGGGCAAACAGTTCTTGGCACACAAGAGGGGGTACATTTTCAGTGAGGTATCCTGAAAATTGAAAAGTGGACTGACATTGAGGAAAATGATTTGTAACTGAATTAATGAGCATGGTGGATGATTCATGTGTTTTTCTTAAAACATATATACTTTCAGAATGTGGTTAAGGTACAGAAGTTCAGTGAGATGGCAGGCATGACTAATTTACATAATTATGGGTTGATTAATGGGTTTTAAATAGATTTAATAGGTTACTTTATTATTAGATTTATTAATATGAACTGTTTGTCAGAGACGTCTCCAGTTTATTAGACAGTTTGGTTTCTGAAATCAGACAAATTTCTTTTCAATCTTTTTCCCTGTTGCTTGATTATTATTTTTTTTGTAATCAGCGTGCAAGGCAAACAATATACCCTTTGCCTAGGCTTGAGTTCCTATGTTATTCTTGTGCTGTGTATTGACAGTAGAGCACAGTACACTGTATTATTAAAAATTCACATTATTGATAAGTCACTGAAACCTTGGGTGACATTAATCAGTCATTGAATCTGATCCTTTTATTTTAGCAAACATTGAGTTGGATATTGTGAGGGTATATTTTTACTACTGTATCTGATAAGTACAGTTTTTACATACATGTTCTATTTTGTTTTAAAGTCTTGTTTTGTGTTTGACTCACATCCTTTAATTAGATTTTTGCATGATGCCGCTTCAAGATTGCAGTAGCATATAGCAAGCGTCAGACAGGTGATCTGGTACTGATTTGCTTTCTGAAGATGAAAATAGCTTCTTTGTTTTTGAAAGTTCACACAGCAGTATAGGCAGCTGATTTTTGCATCTGAGATGACACAATCAATCCCCACCACCAGACTCTACACAGTCTCAACTCACTCAATTCGTGTTAAGAAAGCAGTTGGTTCAGCTGGTTCACCTGCATGACCAATTCATCCCAACTGTGGAGAGGAACCAATTTGTTCTCAGTATGTGCTGTTGGGACCAACTCTGAATCGATGTCAATACAGGATCAAATTTTTATAAGGGACAAAGTTTCATGCTTCAGAGAGTTTCTCAACTGACTGACATACTTTATGTTAGAAGGTTTCTTACACCGTTCTCTGCAGCATCTTGCATTAGCCACTAAAGGAGCTAGACAGTGGGTTAGACGGACCACTAACCTGATCCAGTGTGGCAGCTCTTATGTTCCTATATGAAGGATAGCAACACACAGAAATCAATTTGTTTGATCCAAAACCAGGATGGTCTATCACCCAAATCCAACCTAGAGATGTGACCTGCTATATAATTTTTTATTTATTTGAGAAACATGGTGTGAGAAAATGCATTCGTCTGAATGCACGGAGAAATTGCATAGGCATTAAGACATTCTTTCAGTAAATGAAATACCTTGGAGTTTTCATTACTGACACAAAAAGATCTTTTCATGAACTAAATTGATCTTTTTAATTTGGGTCTGTTATGTATCCCCTTGTCACTGTATATCTTCCATTTACACCTAACACAGACGGAAAATGCAGAGGGGAACAGATCAGAACCGGGAGGTTTAATATTTAAACAGGACTGTTCAAAATTTAGAGTTTTCTGTTTTAGTGAGAAGCTCATGGAAAACTGATGAAGATGCAGATTTCACCTACACTTTTCAAACATGGTATTATGTTAAAAAAACATCTTCAAACCTGTTATCACCAGGGCTGGCTCTAGCTTTTTTGCCGCCCCAGGGAAAAAAACAAACAAAAAACGGCCGCCCGCAGCCCCACTCCCCCAGCCGGAGTGCAGGCAGGGAGGGCGGCATGCCCACGGCCCAGCTGCCCCAGCCGGGGCACCGGCGGGGAGGGCGGCATGTCTGCGGCCCCACTGTCCCGGCCGGGAGGGAAGAACGCCGCCCTCCGCCCCCACCCCGCGGCTTGCCACCCCAGGCACGCGCTTGCTGCACTGGTGCCTGGAGCCACTCCGGTTATCACTATAAAATCAGAGTTGGCATTTTACGAGATATACATTATAATAGCATGTTACTAACTGAAGCCAGACTTGTGTGTGGTACCATTTCATCATTCTTTTCAAAAAGCAAAAGCTGAGTAAAGTACTGCAGAAAAATTCCTTTTCCAAATTGCATCTCTAATATATCATATTGATTAACTATCCAGACACATATGACAGTTTTAGCTTATGCCTTTATGGATTTAATCAAGAAACACTCTAAATATGGTCTACCCTAGGAAATGAAAAACTGGTTAAAACTGGTTTTCACTAGTCCTATTCCAAGAGACTGATTGTCACATTCCAGACATTTCTAGGCAATGGAATTACATCATTCTAAATATTTTTAATGGAAACAGCTGTTACATCCAATATTCATGACCTTTAAGCTTTCAATATCAAATTATTCAGCTGTTCTTTCAGTTCATCTGAGTTGCTATGAAATGGAGCCACACAAAACAAACAGTTTTACTTGGTGTTTAACTGAAAGTACCTTGTTTCTTCTACTTTTCTGTGAACCAATAAGTGCAGGAGAAACGTGATATACAGAATGTTTGGCTGCAAAGTCCTGGGTCTTGTCAGAGGTGCAGAAGACTGTTTAAGGACCTCTCTCATCACCAACAAAGTCACTTTGGTTCTATTCTTTACATTGCTCCTCACTGGCACTTTATATGCACACCTGTAAGTATGTAAGCCTGCTCTATCCTATAGATTTTGTATTAAACTCCACTGTTCAAGAAAATTGAGCAAATTGGGTCCACCTTATGAGCATTTCATTGCTTAATGGTTTGCAGTAAAGAAAACACTGAATATCTACAGATGAAAGGATCAGTTTTCCATGCTTCTGAATTTAGAGGGTCATTAACTTAACAAAATCCATTATGGACTATTTAATTCATAATGGTATTTCAGATACTCAACTTTAGCATGCTAGATGCAATATGCTACCCGTAAGTTCTAATTTCAACATCAGAACCTTTCCTAGCAAAATTGTTTTCTAGTACTGTAAATCTAACTATAGAATTTAAAGCAAACAAATCCATTTCAATTAAAAATATGAAATGGAAAAAATTAATAATAAAACTATGCCAATGACCAGGAAATTTATGCCTTTGGAAAGACATGGAGGACTGAGGGAGCAGAAAACAGCTGTGCCTTGAGGGAATTAGATCTTCCTGACTTTACTACCCCTTTTGGCTGTGTGTTTTAGGTAAAGTCACTTGGGCCTGGTCTACAGTACTCGATTATATTGGAATTAGCCGCATTATATCAAATTAAAACTAAATCCATCCACACAACCAACCCGTTTTTTTCGACTTAAAGGGCTCTTAAAACCGGTTTCTGTACTCCACCTCGGCAAGGGGAGTAGAGCTAAAATCAACATCGCTGTTTAGGATTTGAGGTACTGTGGATGCAATTCGACGGTACTGGCTTCTGGGAGGTATCCCAGGATGCTCCATTGTGACCGGTCTGGACAGCACTTTCAACTCAGATGCATTAGCCAGGTAATCAAGAAAATCCCCGGGAACTTTTGAATTTCATTTCCTGCAGTCCCAGAATTTCAAAAGAGCTCTGAACGGGAGGTACTGGATCTGATCGCAGTATGGGGAGAAAATCTGTGCAGGCAGAACTCCGTTCAAAAAAATGGAATGCCAATGGGCAGTGGAGACTGCGGGGACTGTGGGATAGCTACCCACAGTGCACCGCTCCAAGAGTCGATGCTAGCCATGGTACTGTGGAAGCACTCCGCCGCCTTAACATACTTAGTAGGGACACACACAATCAACTGTATAAAATCTCTTCAGAAAAATCGACTTCTATAAATTCGACCTAATTTCGTACTGTAGATGTACCCTTAGCTTCCTTCTGTCCGCTCTCCAGTTACCTCAGCAGTGCAATGGGTATGATACTGCATACCTAGCCTTTGTAAAGGACTTGAGCTCTATGGATGAAAAGTACTAAAAATTCACAACACAATGATAATTAGTTTAGCTGTAATTTGTGAGGAACTGGAAGATCTGTGATCTGCTATCCCAGGAGAAACCCCGCAAATTATGGGTCATCAATGCATATGCACTTTCCCTTTGGGACACTCCCTGGGCAGAGCCTCCTTTTACCCATCGACAGTGTGGCCAGTTCAGTATAGCTATGCCACCATTTTTCTCATATAAAAGTACTATAAAAATGAGAATGATTAGATACAGATTCTTAATAAACATACATTGTATAAATATATACATTAAACACAAAGGCATATACCTTCCTTATCAGGGATGAAACTGCTTGAAGCACTTCAGGATCAAAATTTAAGTTTGTAAGACGTATTACAGTAGATGTGACACATTAGTGATAAATTGCTTTCAGACACAGAACTGATTTTTTTTTTTAAACAGAAAAATGACTTTACTGTTGCTGCTACATAAATGTGTAGGTGTGATAACAGCTCAGCATTTGTGGTATTATTAATGCACAAAGAGAAGCTGACGGGAAATTCCTTCTGCTTTTCTGGAAACACTAGATGGTGCTGTGCTACAATTACAGTCCAAATCTACTTGGTTTTATAAGAAGCCAAAGTTAAAATGTCTCTCTGCCTTTAAAAATTCGAAATTAAATAAATACTTACATAACAGGCTATGATTTTTACAATCATTCTAAGTACTGAGAGAATAGCACTGCATTTGCGTTTACTGAAATTTTCTTACAGTTTATTAATAGAAGGTTTTATTTCACTTCTAAGAAACTAAGGAAGAAACTGTAGTCAGCATACACAATGAGATACACTATTTATGTAAACAAAGAATATTTGGGAACTGATAACGTGGTTTAAACATAAAATCCATCTCCTGAAATAAAATCTTACAACAGTGAACCAATTTGGTGAATTAGACTGCACAGATTCCCTATATTCTAAAGTGCAAAACCTGAGGACAGCAAAAATATTTTTCTCATAGAAATACACGTGTTACAATTTTAAGCATTGTTTTGCTTTGTAATATACATCCAAACAAACAAAAAATATTTTTAAAATATGATGATTTGCGCCATCATTATGGCTTTGATTGTGCAATCCCTTAAGTATGGGTTTAACTTTGCACACTAGTGGTCTCATGGAGTTTAATGGGGCTACTTCCCCTGCACAAAGTTACACACATGCATTTCTGCAGGATTAGGGCCCAACTATGCATTATTTCTCTGCAAATGTTGTTTAACTCAGAATTCCTGACCTAATGTAGTGGTTTCATATTTGCTCACTCAGGCCCTGCTTCTACATGCTGCTCAGTATGGACAGGTCCCTGGACCCTCATGGAGCTCCACTGACTTTAGTGAGGCTCTGTGCAGGCAGAAGAGGCCACCCCAGGGAACAGCTTGCAGGATTGAGTCCTAGCACAGTGAACTTGGAACTTTTTCTAAAATTTCAGCTTGATGGAGGGTGGTGAAAGGTCCTTGCAGACTTCTTATACACTTGTCTCCTGATTCGTTTTCTCTATTAAAAAAATGACCGACTCCTCGTCTATCAACAGAAACAATTGCAATTCTTTTACTCGGGGCCAGATTTTCCAAATGGCATAGGCACAAATATACATACAAATGTAGGGAGCCAATCGTGTGCCCAATGTGCACATGGAATTCCAAAGATTGCTTGTCAGTTTGTAATAATGGTCCCAGCCCTGCACGGTGCTGAGTGGCTTCAACCACATGGAAGTCAATGAGAGTGGAAGGTGCTCAGCACCTAGTAGGATTGGCATAAATACCCAGTGTGTGTCTACACTGCAGTAGGGAGGTATGACTGCAGCACGTGTAGTTTTACCCGAACTAACTTTGATATTGCTAAATCAAAGCCAGCTTGCATAACAATCACAGTGAAGCCACAGCAGCATAGGTGGCAGTTGCTTGAGTATCTACCTGTGCTACCACATTTGCTGCTGCAGCTTCACTGCTGTTGTTATTCAAGCTAGCTAGATCAAAGCTAGCTCAGGCATCCATACGTTTGGTCACTGGCAAGCTCATTTACTGGAACAGCATGGAGGAATCATGCTGTAAACAATTTGGGGCAGGGATCTTGCCTACATCCATGTCTGTACAGAGCCCAGCAGTACAAATGCAATGTACATGCACAAATGTATACATCTGCATGTCTTGGAAGATCAGACCCTAAGGCTACGTAACCAAAAGAAATCTACGCAGTCAGCCCAATTTTTTTTTTTAAAACTGAAGAGCATATTAAAATAAAGTCTTATCATCACACCTTATTTTAAGTCTTTTACAGTTCTAGCAAATGCAGGACCAGTCAATCAGTGGAGAAAGGCAGAGCGTGATGCAACTACTTGTTCTGCAACTTTTATTGTGCTCTGCTGTTTCCCTAATTCTCCATTTCTAATGCAGTATTTCTTAAATGTGTCCTCTGCCATGCTGTTACCCTCTCTGCAGAATGTGCCATTGGTCCAAAGAGGAACGGGGCTGCTTTTTAAAGTGGCAAGTCAGCTTGGCGGGGGAAGAGGACTTGGCAGCAAGGTTAATGGGCACTGAGGAAGCACAAACAGGTAAGGGAGAAGTAAAGGCAGTTGGGGGATGGGGAAGTGGGAGCAGAGTCAGATGCAAACCAGGAGAGGTCAAGGAGAAAACAGAGAAATTTATGAGAGAAAAGAAAAGAAAATGATTGGGACAGTCAAATGAAGGGGGAAGATAAAGGCAGTTAGACATAAAGGGCAGGATTAGGAAATAAAGATAAGAGAGAAAGAGAAATGGAAAGATCCGATGTACAGCCTGAACCCATATAATTCATACATAAGCCCACACACCCCTCATATGTGAAAACAAAGCTCTCAGTCAGCAATTTTAAGATATACAGGAATGATATTTGGGTAATAAACAAATCTCCAGGCAGCCTGTACTATCACCCCAAATATTAACTATTGCTCTATCATTCTCATTTGATAACTTGCTTGACTTTCCTATACCAAACATCATGGCATCAGAGAGAACCCAGCTAGACACTGAGTAATGTAACATGAAATATTATTTCACATACAGATAGACACTAGTATGTAAAAATGTAATAAGAAAAGCCAAACTGGTGTTTGAAGAACAGCTAGCCAAAAACTCAAAAGGTAATACAAAACGTTTTTTAAATACATCAGAAGCAGGAAGCCTGCTAAACAACCAGTGGGGCCCCTGGATGATAGAGACACAAAAGGAGCACTTAAAGATGATAAAGTCATTGCGGAGAAACTAAATGAATTCTTTGCTTCGGTCTTCACGGCTGAGGACATAAAGAAGATTCCCAAACCTGAGCCGTCTTTTGTAGGTGACAAATCTGAGGAATTGTCACAGATTGAAGTGTCACTAGAGGAGGTTTTGGAACTAATTGATAAACTTAACTGTAACAAGTCACCGGGACCAGATGGCATTCACCGAAGAGTTCTGAAAGAACTCAAATGTGAAATTGCAGAACTATTAACTAGGGTTTGTAACCTGTCCTTTAAATCGGCTTCTGTACCCAATGATTGGAAGATAGCTAATGTAACACCAATATTTAAAAAGGGCTCTAGAGGTGATCCCGGCAATTACAGACTGGTAAGTCTAACATCCGGACCGGGCAAATTAGTTGAAACAATAGTAAAGAATAAAATTGTCAGGGACATAGAAGAACATAATTTGTTGGGCAAAAGTCAACATGGTTTCTGTAAAGGGAAATCATGCCTTACTAATCTATTGGAGTTCTTTGAAGGGGTCAACAAACATGTGGACAAGGGCGATCCAGTAGACATAGTGTACTTAGATTTCCAGAAAGCCTTTGACAAGGTCCCTCACCAAAGGCTCTTACGTAAATTAAGTTGCCATGGGATAAGAGGGAAGATCCTTTCATGGATTGAAAACTGGTTAAAAGACAGGGAACAAAGGGTAGGAATAAATGGTAAATTTTCACAATGGAGAGTGGTAACTAGTGGTGTTCCCCAAGGGTCAGTCCTAGGACAAATCCTATTCAACTTATTCATAAACGATTTGGAAGAAGGGGTAAACAGTGAGGTGGCAAAGTTTGCAGATGATAATAAGCTGCTCAAGATAGTTAAGACCAAAGCAAACTGTGAAGAACTTCAAAAAGGTCTCACAAAACTAAATGATTGGGCAACAAAATGGCAAATGAAATTTAATGTGGATAAATGTAAAGTAATGCACATTGGAAAAAATAACCCCAACTATACATACAATATGATGGGGGCTAATTTAGCTACAGCTAATCAGGAAAAAGATCTTGGAGTCATCGTGGATAGTTCTCTGAAGACGTCCATGCAGTGTACAGCGGCAGTCAAAAAAGCAAACAGGATGTTAGGAATAATTAAAAAAGGGATAGAGAATAAGATGGAGAATATCTTATTGCCCTTATACAAATCCATAGTGCGCCTACATCTTGAATACTGCGTACAACTGTGGTCTCCTCATCTCAAAAAAGATATACTGGCATTAGAAAAGGTTCAGAGAAGGGCAACTAAAATGATTAGGGGTCTGGAACGGGTCCCGTATGAGGAGAGATTAAAGAGGCTAGGACTTTTTAGCTTGGAAAAGAGGAGACTAAGGGGGGATATGATAGAGGTATATAAAATTATGAGTGGTGTGGAGGAAGTGAATAAGGAAAAGTTATTTACTTGTTCTCATAATAGAAGAACTAGGGGCCACCCAATGAAATTAGTGGGCAGCAGGTTTAAAACTAATAAAAGGAAGTTCTTCTTCACACAGCGCACAGTCAACCTGTGGAACTCCTTGCCTGAGGCGGCTGTGAAGGCTAGGACTATAACGGTTTAAAAGAGAACTGGATAACTTCATGGAGATGAAGTCCATTAATGGCTATTAGCCAGGATGGGTAAGGAATGGTGTCCTTAGCCTCTGTTTGTCAGAGGGGGGTGATGGATGGCAGGAGAGAGATCACTTGATCATTACCTGTTAGGTCCACTCACTCCGGGGCACCTGGCATTGGCCACTGTCGGTGGACAGGATACTGGGCTGGATGGACCTTTGGTCTGACCCAGTACGGCCTTTCTTATGTAGTATACAGAAGCCATGCAATACTAGGATAATAGTGCTTTGAAGTGCAGTGAGCCCACTTGGAAGTCTGTGTATCCAAAGGGGACAGTATGACACTACCTATTCATAACTCTACTGTGTAACCAGAAATGGACAGAGAGAAGAGGGAATGCACTCAGTTATAACCAGGGCAATAGAAACTAGGAGGCCATCCCAACAGGCCTGTCCGGCAAACATCAAAAGCTGTGATAGCAAAAAAGTGGCAGTAAAGAAAAAAATATTCTGGAGTGTTCTTCATTCCCTCCACAAGAAATGTGAAAAAAATCCCTACCTGTGGATCATTTTAATCTGTTTCTTTCAATGAAAATGATGGTATGTTATTCATAATCTCAGACACAGGATTATTTTTATTTTGAAAAGGGATTATCTCCTCTACTCACATCTGCTTTCCTTATTTAAGCTTGCATTAAAACCTCAAGCTGAACAGCTGGCTAAGATTCATGAACAGTTTAGATGCCTAAACTAGGCTTTGTAAATAAAATTATGTTTGGGTACATGTTTATGCATATGTGTGCATGCCTGTGTGAATCCATATATATATAGGCACATTTTTAAATGAAACACATCACAACATTCACAAATTTGATCCTAACTACTTAGCAAAATTAACAACTGCAAAATGAGATGCAATGTTCAGATATGAAAACACACACTATAAAGTAAATTGTGCTGGAAGGGCAAGAGAGTGCTGCAAGAGGTCTACGTATATAATTACTAATCTTGTACATGGAAACAAATGTGTGCAAGACACATTCTTCCTTCCTTAAACACAAAAAAGCAGCTTACAAGAAGTGGAAGATTGGACAAATGACCAGGGAGGAGTATAAAAATATTGCTCAGGCATGCAGGAGTGAAATTAGGAAGGCCAAATCACACTTGGAGTTGCAGCTAGCCGGAGGGTTTCTTCAGGTATGTTAGCAACAAGAAGAAAGTCAAGGAAAGTGTGGGCCCCTTGCTGAATGAGGGAGGGAACCTAGTGACAGAGGATGTGGAGAAAGCTAGTGTACTCAATGCTTTTTTTGCCTCTGTCTTCACAGACAAGGTCAGCTCCCAGATGGCTGCACTCCGCAGCACGGTATGGGGAGGAGGTGACCAGCCCTCTTTGGAGAAAGAAGTAGTTCGGGACTATTTAGAAAAGCTGGACGAGCACAAGTCCATGGGGCCGGATGCACTGCATCCGAGGGTGCTAAAGGAGTTGGTCGATGTGATTGCAGAGCCATTGGCCATTATCTTTGAAAAATCATGGCAATCGGGGGAGGTCCTGGATGACTGGAAAAAGGCTAATGTAGTGCCCATCTTTAAAAAAAGGGAAGAAAGAAGATCCGGGGAACTACAGGCCAGTCAGTCTCACCTCAGTCCCTGGAAAAATCATGGAACAGGTCCTCAAGGAATCAATTCCGAACCACTTAAAAGAGAGGAAAGTGATCAGGAACAGTCAGCATGGATTCACCAAGGGCAAGTCATGCCTGACTAACCTAATTGCCTTCTATGATGAGATAACTGGCTCTGTGGATGAGGGGAAAGCAGTGGATGTGCTATTTCTTGACTTTAGCAAAGCTTTTGATACAGTCTCCCACAGTATTCTTGCCAGCAAGTTAAAGAAGTATGGGCTGGATGAAGGGACGGTAAGATGGATAGAAAACTGGCTAGATGGTTGGGCTCAACGGGTAGTGATCAATAGCTCCATGTCTAGTTGGCAGCCGGTATCAAGTGGAGTGCCCCAAGGGTCCGTGCTGGAGCCAGTTTTGTTCAATATCTTCATTAACGATCTGGAGGATGGTGTGGACTGCACCCTTAGCAAGTTTGCAGATGACACTAAACTGGGAGTAGTGGTTGATACACTGGAGGGTAGGGATAGGATACCGAGGGACCTAGACAAATTAGAGGATTGGGCCAAAAGAAATCTGATGAGGTTCAACAAGGACAAGTGCAGAGTCCTGCACTTAGGACAGAAGAATCCCATACACTGCTACAGACTAGGGACCGAATGGCTGGGCAGAAGTTCTGCAGAAAAGGACCTAGGGGTTACAATGGACAAAAAGCTGAATATGAGTCAACAGTGTGCCCTTGTTGTCAAGAAGGCTAATGGCATTTTGGGTTGTATAAGTAGGGGCATTTCCAGCAGATCAAGGGACGTGATCATTCCCCTCTATTCGGCACTGGTGAGGCCTCATTTGGAGTATTGTGTCCAGTTTTGGGCCCCACACTAGAAGAAGGACGTGGATAAATTGGAAAGAGTCCAGCGGAGGGCAACAAAAATGATTAGGGGGCTGGAGCACATGACTTATGAGGAGAGGCTGAGGGAACTGGGATTGTTTAGTCTGCAGAAGAGAAGAATGAGGGGGGGGATTTGATAGCTGCTTTCAACTACCTGAAAGGGGGTTCCAAAGAGGATGGATCTAGACTGTTCTCAGTGGTAGAAGAGGACAGAACAAGGAGTAATGGTCTCAAGTTGCAGAGGGGGAGGTTTAGGTTGGATATTAGGAAAAACTTTTTCACTAGTAGGGTGGTGAAGCACTGGAATGGGTTACCTAGGGAGGTGGTGGAATCTCCTTCCTTAGAGGTTTTTAAGGTCAGGCTTGACAAAGCCCTGGCTGGGATGATTTAGTTGGGGTTGGTCCTGCTTTGAGCAGGGGGTTGGACTAGATGACCTCCTGAGGTCCCTTCCAACCCTGAGATTCTATGACTATTCGGTCTGGGTGGCTTCACCAGGTGCCTAACTTTACCAGGAAGGTCCTACAAACACTGTACTAAAGCATTCCCAATGACATCACCAAGGAAACATTTTTCCCCTACGTCTCCTTTCATTTCTAAACACAACCATATTTACATTTCATGGGCATAACAAACTCAGTCATCAGCACTTCTTTATTTGAGGGGAAAGCAAACACCTGCATGCTCAGCAGCGAATCATTCAGCCCCATTCTGTTCTTAGCCTGTTTGCACATCCTGTTCAAGGACTTCAGTGCTGCTCTAATCCCTAAATTTCTATACTTATGCCTGTCCCAGTGCACTGCTGAACAATCAATGCTCTTTATCTGTCTGCAATATCATCTCAGTTAATTTCACTATTCTTTCATTTTCTAATCCATTTTTTCTCTAAAGTGCAGTTAATTCTTACACTTCAAGTCATCTTGTTTTCTGTGATTTAACAGTTTGCAGTCATCACCTCATTTTAGGGATTTCAAAACACAAGCTAATTTAAACAGTACCAGGTGTGTCCAAGTCCAGTGAATACCACATCTATATTCCTGACCTGGTCTTTGCAATGTTCACTGTATTTTACACTCCGCTATCTATAGCCCCAAGGGACTCTTCTCAGCGTTCCCAATTCTCATGGAGTTAGCATGAGTCCAATGATAGTTGGTGTTTTTCTTAGAGCTGCAGCTGCTGAAAGTCATTTTATTAGCTGAGAGTCTGAGCTTTTGTTTTATTTTTTAAGAGTAAGTTTCTAGTCCTCAGGGTTGCAGAGAATAGCTTAAAAATGTGAACCCTAAAGGCTCAAATCCCTTTGAAGACAAACAAAAAGAACTCCTAATTTATTATTTAAGTCTCATAATTTTTAAGGCAATCTTATGATTTTTAGGGCCTTGCTGGCTCATGATTTCTGACTGGTTGAGGCTGGCAATACTGTCTTGGCAGCTGGGTACTACAGGGATGAAGAGACCACCTCCCAAGTCAACCCTTCCACAGTAGGGACTGTGGGGAGTTGTATAGGAGCTATTATGCTTGCTCGACACAAATGAGGAACCCTTACCTTTCACTTTATAGACTAACAGATATATTGGAACATAAGCTTTCGTGGGTGAAGACCCACTTCGTCAGATGCAAGTGGTAGAAATTTCCAGAGGCAGGTATAAATATGCAGGCAAGAATCAGGTTTGAGATAACAAGGTTAATTCAATCAGGGGTGGGCCTCATCCTCCCTGATTGTCAACAGGGAGGATGAGCCATCACCTATGAAGTGGCAATTCTTTGGCAAGAAAGTTGGGCAGGGACAAAGATCTGGATCTTAGCAAAGCAACAGTATGAGGTCTCCTTCTTCCACCAGACCCCCTGTCTCTTGGTTCTCAGCTGGAAATTATTTTCAATGAAGGACTGAAACTATAAAAAGGAGGAGCAAACACCCATGGATACCCCTCCTCTTCCCCTGCCTCTCTCATTCTCCACACCTGAGAAGACAAAGGAAACAGCTGTTCGACTCTGGGGGAGGGGTCCCGACCTGAAAGTTTGATCAGTAATGCTTTTGGAAGCATGTGGTGAGAAACTTGGTTTTGAATCTAATATAGTTCGTTACGCTAGGCACTAGAAAGCATTCTTATTTTTATTTTCTTGTAACCATTTCTGACTTTTACACCTCATTGTTTGTACTCACTTAAAATCTCTTTGTCGCTAATAAATTTGTTTTATTGCTTTACGTAATCCAGTGTGTATAAGTTAAAAAGTGTCTGGGTAACTTTACTTAAGGTAGTAAGCTGGTGTATATTGTTCTCTTAAAGGAATAATGGACTTAATATATTTGGACTGTCCAGGAGAGGGCTGGGCAGTACAAGACATACATTACTGGGGGGAAATCTGGGACTGGAAGTGTGTGGGGAAACCCTGAAGCATAACCAAGGCTGGTGAGAGCTAGAGTGTAACCCAAGTGTGCTGGCAGGCTGCAGTTACACACACGTGACTTGCATGCTGGAAGACTGTTTGTTAGCAGCCCCGGTGGGAGCTACTACCAGCAAGGTATTGCCAGACACTCGAGGTTGGAGGGCAGGAGTGACACAGCCTCTCACTGATGTGGATCACACCCCAGTATGTCACAGGTAGCAATACAGAATAACCATGGATGAGAAGTGATAGTGATGAACAGAGATGAGGAATAAGTGGAAACTTGAACACTGACAGCAGCAATGAATTTATTTCTCTTAAAGCGCTGCAAATTATACAGGCAAATACATAGTATGATGGTGGATAGAAAGCTATGTTTTCAACCTTTGTGTTTTAAGAATGCCAAAACACTACATCAGTGGGAATCTTGGCTTAAAATCATCAGTTGTATGTGCATTACCCTACACAAATTGTGCAATCTGGCATTACGCAGCATCCAGTAGGATTAGCTGTACATTTTGGCTTTTAGGCTACCTTTACTGCAGAAAGGATATTTGTTTCCTCACATGTATTGTTGAACTGTTACCTAGTTTGTGATCCAGTGCAAACATGCTCATCAGAACACAGCCAGATAACTGCTGCGCCAAAATATTAGACTGCATTTAGTAACTTAATTACATTCCCTTAGAATTATGTGGCCAACTCTACTATAAAGATGGCTCTGCTACAGCAGCTAATTGGATAACAGTACAATCCACAGAAAGTCACAATATGCATTTTCTCAATGAATTCATGTTATGGACTAGAAGAAGTGAATTAAGGTAAAAAAAGGAAAACATAACTAGTAGGTCTCTAGTTGAAGGAAGCTGTTTCATACTTTGGACCAAATTATCAAATGCTGTGTCAAAAATTTGGAGTAATATGTATATGAATTCATTGTTGCATTATAACATTAGACTACATCAAATTTCTTTTAAAAAACAAATTTAAGAATTTTTGTCCTTAAAACAATAAAGCCCTGATCCTGCAACTAACTCCATGTATACTGGGGCTCACCAGGATTAGGTCCTATGGGTATATTTGAGGAAGCAGTTCTAATAGTTAGCATATGGAATTGATAGACAGGAATTTTGGGTTCTAATCCTAATTCTGCCACTTACTTTACGTGCAATTCAGAGTAAATCGCTTAATTGCTGTGTCTTCCTGTAAAATCAATACTTACCCACCTACCTGAGGTTTTGTTAGGTTTAATTAAATGCAGGAATATATGTAAAATGCTTTAAGGTTCTCAGATCAAGATTGCTACATCTGTACATTAACAACATTGATGAGGCTTCTTCATATAGAACCCAGGGAAGAACAAAGCAGTTTTAGAAAGAATTTAGTTTCTCTCCTTCAGGGTTTTGATTCCAAGCTTCTCTTTTTGCTCCAGTCTCTCATCTCACCACATATGAATGATGCAATCCAACCATTACCTGACTGAACTATATTAAAAATGATACTTGATCTTACAGGTTTCTTCACCTTATTCCCTCAAGCCTTGCCCATTTATCTTTGTAATACACTGCCGTTTTCACCAATGATAGTTTAACATTTTTCAGGACTACTCAGTGCATCATTCCCACTAGCATCTTATTTAACCTGTTTGTTAATATCTGTGATGATGGGACCATGGAGGATCTGACCAATAACTAGGCACATTTGCCCTTTTCTGCTCCATGTGGCAGAGGGCAGGATAGGGCTCAGCTGTATTGCCTAATTGCTCTCTTTATACCTAACCTACAACTTTTCTTTCCTTGCCATTGCTCTTTGTTCAAGCTTTACATTCTCTCATTTATACTGTTGTCTTGAAGGTATTTATATACTGATCATGTCTTCTTGAGTCATCATTTTTTATTCTATGTGAAAACAGCTACCTCAGTCTCTTTTTACTGGTATATACTATCCTCCAAGGTTTAGATCATTCTTGTTGCTCTTCTGTGTCCTCTGGTTATTTTTTAAATATATCTTTTCTAAACTGCAGGACTACAAATGCATAAAATATTCCTGGTGTGGGCACAGCAGATCTAAACAGAGCAGTATTATCCCCTTCATTTTATAGTGATCTTCCAGTAGATATGCATTTAAGAATGGGATTAGATTCAAGTTTCATAATGGTAATGCACTGTGAGCTCATATTTATTTACTACGTCTCCCTAGAAACTGAGGCCTTCTAAACAGCAGTCTTCCATACAGTTTGTATCTGTGCTATTGATGTTCTCTCCCTACAATCACGAGTTTACATTTATTAGTATTGAATTTCATCCTGATACATGCTCTCTGCCAATTTGTAGTTAACTGTGTGTGTGCTATTCTTTCAGTTTTACCAGCAAATCTGATTGAGTTTGAATTTATACCTTCTAATTTTTATACTGAAAATATCCCACATGGGCTCCAATACTGACCACTCAAATAATGTAAATAATGTCCTTAAAGAGGCACTGTCACGTCAAATTTAGATTTTGTTTTAAAAAAAGCCTTTTCCATAATCCAATATCAATGGGAATATTTCCATGATTGTATTATTAATATACATGGAGACAGTTTATTTTAAAGGCATAATACTCCCCTGCATTATTTGCAGCCCAGATATTGCCATCTGTCAATGTATGAAAACCAGAAATTGAAAGGGATTAGAAACTGACTATAAACAAAAATGAAATTAACCACTTTAACTGCATTGCCCAAAGTGAATGGCATGCAAAAAATAAATGGTAAAAGGTTTTTTAAATTCTTTCAGGTTTAATAATATAATGTGTTATTAGTAATGTATCTAAGAAAGTTACAGACATACACACAGTTATTTTATTTATAATATATATATTTTAACCTAAGCATGTCCCTTTTACATGATTTCTCACTTGGAAGGGACAGTTAAGTCCTTGGGCATGAATGGTCAGATTTCTTTATAGGTTCTAACAAGAGCTATTCCTATGATGTCCAAATATAAGCCCCAGTCCACGGACATCAGTGGATGCTCAGCATCTCTGGATTTAGATGCTCCACTTTAAGCATCCAAAGCTGAAGGGGGAGAAAGTGTAAAAGAAGGAATTAGCCTCCTGCTCTAAGTCCACCAGACCATACTGCTTTTCTCCTGCTATTGAGATGCTTTTCTTTGGGACCAAACCAAAGGTCACTGGCTGCTCAGTAAAGGAGCTGACACTTTAGGCAGCTGGCTCGTAGTAAGCTTGCAGCAATACAACCATTAGCGATAGTCTTGGTAGCACTAACTTAAAAAAGAAAAGTTCTTTGAAAACTTTATTAAGCCACAGAAAGCCAAGATCCTCTAGAGGGGCTACAACTGCCACCTCAGGGACCAATGCTCAGTTCCATGAAAACACAAGCAGCCTTCTCCATAAAGAAATCTGAAACACTTAACTATGCTAATTGGTTATCAGTTGCTTGATTTGGAAAACCAACGACAAATCATGAAAGTTTGGTCTGCTTATGGGAAGATCAGTTCCACTGGTGACACGTTCTTCAGTGATAAACTGGATGGATGAGAATTTTATTGAAAGGATACTTGTTATGGCCTCTGAGAGACTAAATATGGATATTTAAAAATCGCAAACACACGGCGGTCACTGAGTTTGCACTGGTGTCAGTGATGGCACAGTGTGGGTATCAGACATAACTGATATGGATATAGAACAACAAAAATAATCCAGTTTATTCAATCTTAGCTATATGAGCTCTACAGTACCAGGAGGAATAAAAAGAAAAAGATTTTTGTCACTAGAGAACAGGATGGAGTGATTTCAATCATGGCTATCTAAATCATTGGCGTTGTTTTAAAATTTAATTTATTTAAATTAGGCTGAGGCTTTATAAACTAATTTCAAAGTTTCTATTATAATAAATTAAATTATAAATGCTGCATTTAAAATGCCATTACTGGTAGAGTATCTTATTTTAATTTAAAAAAAAAACTGCTATAGGCAAGAAACAAAAATTATGAAAATTAATGCCCTGATCCTGACTTCAATGCTTAAAGTTAAGCATGTGCAGTATGAGTGGCATAAATTGTATTTGTATTGACATCTTTTTTGCTAGCAATGTAAAAATCTTTGTTAATAGTGAAGCAATTTTTTTGAAATGATAATGTAACGTTATTTCAACTTTCAAACACACAGGTCAACGTTTTCAAAAATAGAAACCTAGGGTTAAGGCTTCTGGGGTTAAATTTTCAAAAGTACCAAAGTGACTGAAGAACCTAAATCCCATTTTCAAATGTGACGTGGGCATTTAAAAGACTAAAACTCATGGAAAACTTGTGAAAATTGGTAAGGCTACATAATCTGAAGCAACAGAACCATTATGAATTATAATTTCATTCAGAGCTATTCAGTTCAGTGTTTAGTTAACTGGACAACTTAATGTATTGTAAAAAACCTAATTGGAACTATGATTTGCAGCCACATTGTAATAAACATAATAATGTTGTTGTGGAAGCATGTTGGAAAAGAAAAAAATATAACAATACTGAACATCACGCTATAGTTTATGTAATGTATTTATGTATTCTTTTTTTTCTTTGCATAAGGAGGACACATTCCAGCTAAGCATTTAACCAAGTGCATGAGAGCAGTTCCATTAACATCAATTGCATTATTGTGTGCTGAAAGTACTGCTTAAGTGCCTGGCCAGATTGGGATTTATGTGGACAAAATTTGATCCATTTTGGATTTTCCCATTTTGGATTTTCTCATAACCTATTTGCAATGTCTGTAATTTTGTATGTGTTTATTTGATTTAAATCAAATGGTTCATGCTCTTAAAAAATAAATATGCCAGGAACACATGAGCAACTCTATATAGTACAAATCAGCACAAGGTTCTGTGATTTTGGATTAAGGTACACTGGCAGAGTTAAATTTAGAAACTGAACCTGCTGCTTTTGTTAGCCCCACATTTTTAGAAACACTAAACACTAACATTCCATAAAATTTCAAAGGAAGTAATTGGCCTCTTCGTCAGAGTGTTGTGACTGACCTCAGTTCTTAGCAACTCTAAATGATCTGACGACAAACTTTTAAAAAATAATTTATCTGGAAAAGGATAAAATGGAGAAACAGCAATGCTAGGGAACAAAATGGGTGTCTACATTATGGTCCAAAAATATATTTTTACAAAGTTGTTGAACATGTAAAGCCTTTGGATTTTCGTTGTGTTTCTACAGTCTTGCTCAGTGTGATATATTTGTTGTGAAAATATGTGATTTTGTAACTCAATTTTAACATGTTGTACTGTACTACAGGAGCATCAGACAGCAAACAACTATGTACACATTTTCTTGACCTTTTCATGAAGTTCAGACCTCTGACATAAACCTTAGGTCTATAGCCAAGGTTGGCCGAATTTGTTTTTTTAAATTCCAGTGGATAATATTGATGTTTTATTTTCAAGTATTTTTTTAGATTATCGATTTTTTTTTTATTCAGTTGCAGGACATTATGGGGGGGCCAGACAATTATGGACATGCAGAAAGTTAAAGTTTATACCCATTAAAACACAAATTGTCAACATCTTATGCCAAAATATACAAAGTAAATAACCTTAAATCATCTGAAGAAGTGGGTATTCACCCACAAAAGCTTATGCTCCAATATGTCTGTTAGTCTATAAGGTTCCACAGGACTCTTTGTCGCTTCAACCTTAATTCAAACTAAGATTTCAAGCAGCATTTTTCTTACTTTGTCTGTAAAATTTGATTATTATTGATGGAATATTTTTTGGCTGTTTGTGTATGTACGGTGAAATTGATGTTTACCAACATTTACTGATAAAAATTGAATCCTTCCACGTCTATACATAAATATATACATATTAAAATATATAGAATATTTAAAAAAATATCTTCCAAGAATAGTGTCAGTATACATCAGTGATCATTGTTCAGTGCTGTAAAAGTATCTACATATCTTTATTTGGTAAAGAGGAAGATTCTTCATGAACTAATTATGACATCCAAAATTGTCATATTCACCTACTGCAGGTTTGGTCATGGAAAGTAATATTAGTAAGATATCTAATGAATTTTTGCCATCCTTTTGCAGTTAAAAAGGTGAAGAACTAGCAACATGTCACCACCCTACTCTGAGGGTATACCATTGGTCCACGGACCACAATTTGGGAACATTTACTTTAAGGAATAATACACTTTTGCGGGGTGGAGGGGGGAGAGAGAGAGAGATTTTCTATACAAGAGCATCCCACTTTTAAGCTATAGTTTGAACTTTACCCTTTTCTCATTCAATTCAAAACAACTCTGGCTGAGGCAACTGGGCTTCTCCTAGACTATTCACAAGGGCCACTGCAGTGGGTTGTGAGGCACTCTACCTCTTCAGGGGTTAAGCATGTTTCCTTTGCGGTGATACCTACGTTTGCTTTCCTGAGATGCCAGGGGCAAAAAATGAAGACCAGTTCCCTCTGTGGTGTTAGTGCTGTGCTCTGCACTAACCACAGAGGCAATGGACGAGCCCATGGAATGATTTTTTCAAGCTTTCCTAAAGCCGTAGTCTTGTACTAAACGTGTACTGAAAACCATAATGCAGAGTACCAAAAAATCCTAGCTTTGCATAATGTATTATGACAGGCCTCAGAATGCAGAACTCTGAAGACAGCTCAGTCTGAAGAGATAATGTTCGTTTGCTATTTTTGGAGGTTGTTTGTGTCTTCAAAGACATGCTTAATCTGCTGCGGCAGACCAAGCCATGCACACAAGCACTTCCTTCCATACAGAATGCTCTAATACTTTACCCTGTATTTCTTTAAAATATCTTTAAAATGGACTGTTGAAATTTAAAACCAACATTGTGACACACTATAAATGATTTATTTAAAGACGACCTGTTATAGAATTGCTTTTGTATGTCCATGTATGTTAATGCAATTTTGTTCTCAAAAATAAACTTGTTTTACTTGTTGTGCTTCTTATTAATCTGATTACATATTCCTTGCCAAGGCCAGGAACCTGCAAAGTTTTACACACGTCTAACATGATGCTGTAGCAAGGTGCAGACTCACTGGCGCAGCGCCTCCTGCTCGTCATCTGGGAATTAGCTCCTTTTTAGCCTCGGAGCACCTTGTGCTGGTCAGTGGCTCGCCTGCCTCAGGCCCCGTGTCCCTCCCGGACCCCAGTGCCCTTTACCTCAGGGTTCTGCCCCCGCAGTACCCCCACACTCTGGGTCTCCCCTTCCAGGGGAACCCCCAACCCTCTAAGCCCACCTTGCCTCAGTGACTACTGCCAGTCATCATCTAGCCCCCTTTCACTAGGGCAGACTGCAGTCTGCAATGGCCACTCATCATTGGCAAGGGGGTAGGACCTTTGCCTACCCCCAGGCTGCCCCTCTGCAGCCCCAGTACCTTTTTGTAGGCCTTCAACAAGGCCTGCAGCCTGGGGGTTTACCAGGCTAGAAGCTCCCCAGTTCCCTTTGCCCTTCTCCAGCACAGCTCTGCTTCAGGCACCTTGCTCCCAGGCAGCTAGCGCTTCTCCCTCCAGGGCTGGAGAGAGACTCCTCTGTCTCCTGGCCCCACAGCCCTTTTATCCAGGCCATCTGTAGCCTGATTAAGATAGCCACACCTGGGGCCAACTACCTCGCCAGCCTCCCTCCGCTGCTCTTAATTTCTTTTACCTTGGAGTGGGGCAGCTGCCCCACTACAGACGCACATGAGTAGTCTCATTTCAAATCAAACATGGATGTAAATTTCTGCAGGACTGTGGGCGAGGACTTTAGAACCACCATGGACGTGGTCACTGGGGGACTACTTGAGATAGAATGCATGCTGGTACACAATCTTGAAAGCTTTAGGGCCTGATTCAAAGCTCATTGAAATCACTAGAATCTTTTCATTAACTCCAGTGGGCTTTGGGACAGGTCCTCAGTTAATGCTAGGTTAGGTACCCATACAGTTTGGACATGTTAAATAAATTTGATAGGTTTATTGCGTTAATAAAAAAATCTACAAATATATTTAGTACTACACACCTTCCATTTCCCCTAGAAAAGAATATTGTTGTTGTTTTTGGAGAGGAGTCGTCACATGCAATTGGGCAATTTTTGACGCTCTTTCCTCTGCACATGCCAGTAGTGGACTGTAGGGAGTACTTGTAACAGTGCAATGTTGCTGGTATGAAATATAAATTTTATCTTACCTTTAGCTGCACTAGATGTACATCCACATGTTTGCTGTCTGAGTCCTGCTGGACGGAGTAGGTCAGATCCCTGACTCTTTCAGATGTCATCCGGAGCCATGTTTCAATTTCAGGCAGATGGAGAACAATCTTCCAGTCTGCCCCTGTGTGGAGAGGGGGAGGTTTTTCATACTGTTGATCCGAATCAAGCTCCTTCATTGCATCTTCTTCACCATCTTGCTCTGCTGTGGGAGTCATGTTTATGATCATGGGGGATGCATCAGTAGCCATGGGATCCAGTTCTTGTGACCTCATGGGGTTAAGTGCAACATCCATGGCTAACATGGGAAAATCTAAACCATAATTCTTTCCAAAACAGCTGCAAAGACAATAAGAAAGAAAGAAAGAAAGATTATAGTTATGCGACAAAATCTTAGATTAAAGTATTCACAAGATAAGAAATAAGCTTGATCACTAGAGATAAAATATACCATGGCATTTTGAGTGGCTTCTTCACTATACAAATCCTCTCTCATTCACAACTTCAGGAATAAACTGAATTATTAGTTACTAATTTACGTATGAGGTTTAACCTCTTTAATTGGGAAGAATAGCAGTTGTCACATTTCCTTATTTCTAGAAAATCAGCACTAAAAATCAATTTATGATTTTCATACTGGATGGAACTTTCTGATATATTCTACTTTAATATAAATACAATACTTAAGATATTGTGAATAATCCCTTGTAATTCTTGTTTATTGTCAAATATTGTATATTTGGGTTTAAATTAAAGGTTCCACTCTCATAGCTCAGTTCCTCCACCTAATTAATCCAGGGAGAAAGTAAATGGTGAGTTTTTGGTATCACAGTCTTCTCCATGGATACAAACTCTGATGTTATCAGAACTGGATTAATGTAGCATCAAGTAGAAGGTAAAGGTAGATTGTGACAGATGAGGTTATTCATAAATCACAGTTGCCTAGAGCATCAGGAAGATATATTGAAAAATGGCAAAATATATTGGTACTTATCTCATGTTAACCACATGTGGAAGTCTCTCTTTAAACAGTTAAGCACAGGAAACATTGAATTCTGTTATAGCAAATTTCCTTCTGGCTTGACTATGAAACAGTTTCACTGGGGTTACCGTGTGTATCATTTTGTATTTTTAAAGCAAAATCCAGTTTCACTGAAATTTTCTTTTAAAGCATTTTTGCTTTGACCTTACTCTACTTTATTTGCAAGCAGAAGTGGATGCTGCAGTAAAGCATTATCCAAGAAAACATAAGCCAGGATGTCAGCACGAGGCCCTGCATAAAGCAAAATACCTTAGCATTCTGAAGATCTTCATTAGTTGTGTGATTCCTGAACTTCTTCAAAATTAGATCTGAATCTTATGAGATTGAACCATCTCTACCATGGCACTCTATTAAAGCTAATACAAGGCCTTGTCCCCTCCACAAAGCATTTATGATGTTCTGCAGCACAACAAAGCCACATTCAATACATTTGCATAAACAGTTTAACGAGATTGGTTGTAGCTGGAGACTTCTCACAGCCAATTTTTTCCATCCATCAGATGCTACAGGGCTTAAAACTACTTTTTGTAACTTTTTCTTGCTTTATAGAAATTATCGAAGTAGTCACTAGCTGCAATATACTGGGGCTCAATGCCACAGTGCTTAGATATTCCAGTTTCTCCAGCTTGAATTTTTCCTGAGTGAGGATTGCAGTTCAGAGCATAGGTCTTCAGTTTAGAAAGGGTAAGCAGCTTTACCTCGCTTCAAACACTGAATTGTGGTGCTTGAGTATTTAGTGTGGAGCTCCTGGCATCAAGACACTCCCACGACATGCAGCCAGAGTACCAAAGTACCATCCATAACAATGGTCCAGTCCATTTCCTCTACAACCCTAATGGCGCGGTACAGTTTTGGTAGGCAGTCAGGCCAGAAAACAGAACATCAATGCTACCCGCACTACCACTATTTTACTAAGCAACATTCTGTGTAATCATCAGCCATGCATACATCTGAATTTTCAGCTACCACTAGCTTTGTAAATATTTAACTAGGTTGATTTTAAAACAGATGATAAATTCGGAGAGAGAAGCAAAGATTCTCAGGCCTCTGAGTTACAGTACAACTTTTAATTCAAATTCCCTTTCACCCAGAAATTAAATCGTACATATTTTAGCAGCATTGCAGCAAGACTGTATGAAAATAGTTACAAATATATCCTCAAAATGCTGATCACTTTTCAAATCAATCTTTGTTCTTTACACAATTTTCAGCTTAAAACACTCAAAAGTGCATTTTGTTAGACAAATCTTTCCATTTGAAAAGTTCTAACTCTAATTTATACTGTATCAGAATAGACTGTTTTAATAGACAACACAACTTTATTATTTTAAAGCACTCTCTGAATGTTATTTCCTCCTGACCACTGAAATTTTGATGGTGCCGACTGTATCCATATTTCTCTAAGTTTACTATTACCCAATAATCATGCCTTCCAGCCAAATTAGTTACTCCTTCATTAAATGATGCAGGTGCAGAGGAAATGCAACACAGGCCTAGTGGCTGTTCCACATACAACTAGTTCTCCATGCAGATTCTGGAAGGTTTTTTTTACTATTATTATTGTGGTTCATCTCCACTAGAGCAACAATCAAAAAATTAAAGCATGATTCCACTGAAGCAAACAAAAGCTAAACCATGCTGGATTTAGAGTGCACCTTCAGCTGCAGGGAGAGAGTTTGTAATCAGCAGCCTTTAGGAACCCACTGACCTACTTTTTGTCCCCATACACTTGACCCTGCAGTCTGGCTTCTCCAGGATTATAGCTAACACCACCATTATTCTAGTGGGGTTAGCTATAATTCTAAAGTCCATCACATCCTTTTCTTTCCACAAATAAGACAGTGTTAAATTGTAAAATATATCACTTCATTTTTCCCAGGTACTTGTAAAAGATTTCTTACAAACATAAAACATACCATGGATTCTCATTAACAGGGCCTGGGGATGCTCTCTCTTTCTAAAAGTCCACAATGCTTGAAAGGAGACACTGTTGCAGACAGAAATTACTGAAGCTGAACACTAGTACACGTGATTCATTATATTGTTTCTTGGCAGATCAAAAAGCATCACCATCCATCCATACAGCCACAAAAGAAAGCTGAAAGGATCTCTTGCTCTCTCTCAGAGAATTGGCACCAAAATAATGTACTCACTGCACTGTGATCCCTAATATCAAACTAGGACCAGTAAACTCCACTGTCTTTCCCTTCCCCCATTAGCTCAGACTTCTCCAATTGTTGTAAAGCAAAATAACTCCGAGGTTATGTCTGCACCAACCTATAAAATGTGCTGCCAATATACTGTAAGTATGACCTTGATTTACATGTGTGTATTTGGTTTGAAAAGAAACTCAAAGTTCTTACTGAAGAACAGTATTGTTACATAGTTCTACTGGCATCATACTAAATAAAAACCACCAAAGAGTCTGCACAGTAAAAAAAAAAAAAAACTTTGAAATCAAGCTGTTTTAAGCAATTTGAGAACCAGAACACTTGCCAGAATCAGAATTGCTGTCAAAAATAAAGGGCCAGCCCACAACATTTTGGCACCTGAGGCGGGGAGCTCAAATGACACCCTCATGCCCCCTTGCTTGGGCCAAAACATTGAAAGGTCTCAATTCTGCCTTCTTCCTGTTCTACTCCTCTCATGGTACTGCTCTGCTACCTACCCCAATAAAGGAGAACTAACAACTTAAAATGCCTTGTTCAAACGTTTTAAGTAACACTTAACTTTCAAACGCCTGAACAGCAAATGTAACTTTTCTTGTCTGCATAGTAAACACTGGCATTTTTATCTGTTTGAATAATCAAAGTGGTGCTTTCCGTGCCTTCTTGGTTGCAAAAATTTGAACTGCTTCCTGAAGGTCCACTGTCTGGGCCAGCTCATGCTCTACTGAGATGGTTGCAAGGCCAACCAGCCTCTCTTGTGTCATTGTGGAGCGTAAATGTGGTTTTATTAACTTCAGGTTGGAGAAGCTGCGTTCTCCACTGGCAACTGTTACAGGAAGTGTTAGAAGTATGCGCAGAGCAACAAAAGCATTTGGAAAGAGGATGGTCATCTTATTTGTGCACATATATTCCAGAACTGCCTTTGGAGTTGATCCTGCTGAAATGTATCTTGAAAGGGCTTTCAGTTCATCACCTAAATCACTCGCATCAATATTGTGCATGTCATCATGTGTCAACACTGTCTCTAGTGCCCTGCATTGCTGGTGTAGGTCTTCTTCAGGTATAGTGAGGAGTTTTGGAATATCATACAAGATCCCAAATATAATGCTGTGTTCCTTGAGCTGCATGAAATGTTCCTCAACTGGCTGTACTGCACAATCTAGCACCTGGCTAATTCAACTTTGAATTGTTATTTGGGGTCTCTTATGGGATTATCCCATGCCTCGTAATCACAACGTCTTCTTCTTCACTGACTCTTGTATTCTTGAATGGATGGGAAAATAGCTTCAGTGTGAAGTTCCTCTGCCAACTTCTGTGCATTCATCTGATTGGTAAAACTGTAGGTATGACTTTGCTTTGTCCTGTTGTTCCATTGCTCCAGATATATCAAGGTCAACACCTTGGAGTCTCTTGCTTACAACATTTATTTCAAACAGTATGTCATGCCACAACACTAAGCCACACAGAAACTTGAAGTTACGTATGTTTCTGGTGATTTCATTTCCCTCTGCCACTGTTCTCCCATGAACAGTTCCTGTCATAGCATTATCCTCCATAATGGCAACTATGGCATCATCTATCTTCCCAATTTGGTGTTTGATAGGCTTTATCGCCTCCACTCAATTTTCGTGTGGCACTCAGTGGTTTCAGTATCAGAGAGGCTGTTCCCAGATGTTGCTTCAAAATTTGCCATTGATGAGTTGATGCAGAGAAAAATACATACATGCTTTGCATTACATTACAAAATTCAGCAGCCTCACTAGACGCTGATGCTGTATCACTGACCACCAAGTTCAATGAACGAGAACTGCATGGGACAAAAAAAGCTCGAGGGTTTAACTCTCGGATCTATGTCTGCACTCCTCTGTTCTTTCCTCTCATGTTGGCACCATTATCGTAGCCCTGACCTCTCATGTCAGCTATCGCAATTCCCGTATCTTCCAGCTTTTTAAGAAGCACAATTGTCATACCAGCTCCTGTAGTATCATCAATGTCAATACATTCTAGAAAATGCTCTCTGACAGTCACCATTGCAGGGACATTTTCACTAGGTTCTGTTGTGGTTACAAAATGCACCATTAAAGTCATTTGTTCCGTATGGCTGATGTCAGGTGTGCAGTCCAGAATAACAAAGTAATATCTTGCTGACTTCAGATCTGCCACAATCTTCTGTTTGACTTGTGTTGCCAGTAACTGTATGATCTCATTTTGAATTGTTTTTCCACGGTAGTGGTATGTGTACATTTCTTGGGTGGTGACTCTTCTTAGATGCTCCTGGAGTACAGCATCAAACTCAGCCATCAGCGCCACAATTTTAAGGAAGTTTCCCTTGTTTGGCACATACAGCTGATCTGAAGTGCCACACAGTGCTAGGTTTTGGGTAGCAAACAAACATTCTCACAATGGCAATGAGCCTTTTCGGAACATTTTGCCAGTAACGAGACTCTGATGCAATCTTCTCTTGATGCTGATCAGCTATGGTGGCCTTTAACCTTAGTCTCATATCAAGCTCTTTCCACCTATGGAATGCTCTCTGGTGATTTGTTGCCTTCTCATGGCATGCCAGATTTCTAGCCAGATTTTCCCAGTCCTTTGTTCCTGTAGAACCCAATGTGGCTGGAACATTAGACTGGAAGAGTTTGCAACAAAAACAGTATGCAGCATTCTGGGTTTTTGAGTACATAAGCCATGGCCTCTCCACTTTGTCACCATTGGGGATTTCACACCAGTAATGTGTTGGATGAAAACTTCTATTTTCATTGTCTTTGGGGAACATGAAGTTTTTCACTTGCTGTGGCCCATGCAGTACAAGGAAGTCCCTCGGGCTACGGCTCAAGTGGGTCCACAGTCCTGGATCATCTAGACTTAGGGAACTAAACTCAGCAGCAGCTTTTTTCTTGCGCCTCCACCACACTCTTCTCTGATCTACACTTTTCTTCGGGAATGTGCATGGTTACATCCATTTGAGATGGAGCTATGGATGCTGCAATAGCTGCCAAGTCACCTGCACTCTGACTAACTGGAAGATCGGGCATCTCCTCACTACTCACATCCTCACTGGGTCCGGAAGGCTCACCGTGAACATTTGTGTCTATGTTTCTCAGGAGAGCGCCTTCCTGCTTAGATAAAGAAAGCAAAGGAAGCTTTTCTCTTTTTCTGAATGCTGCCCCAGAGGGGCGTTTTCTTCTTTCACTCATGTCTGCAGTTCTGTGCCAGCTATAGTGGCTCTCAACTCTCAATTGAAGGGGACAAATAAGCAGGCTGGTAGCAGGGTCTGAGTGAGGGAAGATATCAGCGTCTTAAAGGCCTAACTGGCTCCTACTACTTCAGCTGACTGCCTGTTCTCCTCGAGTGGGTTCAGGGAAGCAACAGGAAACAGGAAGCTCCCTGAGAAGCTGGTGTTAATCAGACCAGGCTCCTGGGGGTGCTAGACAGGTACATAAAATAGGCTCCTCCTCTTCCTCTCTTTCCCTGCAACTCCTGCTGCTTTCTGTTATTCCCTCTCACCTTTTCTCCTGCCTGCCTGTTATGTCTCTTCTGCCCTCCTTCCTCCAGCACAGCACGCCACATCTCTGTGCATCTAGAGCAGACAGAATACATATGCACCAGCAGCAGACAATTTTCCACACTCTGGGTCCTAGTGGTGCCCCCCACACACACACTTTGGCACCTGAAGCAGCCGCCTCAGTTCGCCTCATGGCAAGGCCAGCCCTGCAAAAGTAGTTCCTTTTTTCGGTATGCTAAGCCCTTACAGTCAAGGTCAGGAAGCTTTTGTGTTCCTAACTAACTAAGCAACTTCATAACTGGATAGTTCAATCATTCATGATATCCTGTTAATGCACTATTATGCTAAGCAAATCAAAGCTAGATTAAAGCATTCTTGTTTCTCAGCTGGGAACTTGCCTTTTCCAATTCAAAGTTCTATTTGGTGATAGTTTCAGTTCCAATATCCTGCTAATATTGTAGCTGATGTATATTACATCTGATCCAAAGTATTTCACATCCTGGGAAAAGGCTCAGTAAGAAAAAAGAAAAGTGCACCATATATAAAGCTGGGATATGTACTGTATAAAACCATTTGGGGGGAAAAAAGATTTACATGATTATGTTAAACAATACATTTGGGGCTAAATTTGTCATTTTCCCTTTTTTCATTCTGACTCCCTTTATAGGGCACAGAATCTGATTAACAGGAACTCCTGAACGGAAGTAAGCAGTGTGTCTTGGTTAACTTGGTCCTTTAAATGACAATCTTTCCTAATGGTTATTTTCATAGATATCAAAGCATTAAATGGCTGACCTGTTCTTTTCCAAATTCAACTTTTTATTTTAAAACATGGGACTTAAAACATTTTTATTTTTAGACATAGGAAAACAGTAAGAATTAATCTAAAATTGCATGAAAGAAGTTGAGAGAAAACTTGCTATAAATTCAACTTTATCTTTTGAACTCCATACTTTTGAAATATAAGATGGCCAGTTTACCAGTTAGAGTAATTTACAGCTGTGGGAGTTTAGACCAAAATTTTCAAACCTTGATGCCTGAGGGTGGGAACCTAGATATGCAATATGATTTTCAGAGTTGCTGTCACTGGGTGCTAACCAGATTTTCAAATGTTGACAGACTTCATTTTGCTGTTTACTGACTTTACTGTGACAGACACAAATCGAGACTGAAGGGAAAATAATGATTATAAAGTACAATATGGAAATGAAATGCATTCTCTATTTTATACCAAGATCTCCTATCACATACAATTTCCTTGTGCAAGAAGGCAAGAACCAAAGAAAAGATATATATTTCTTCCTAAATAGGGTATCTGTCAATCACAGATCTATAGCATCCAAGAATTTCAGAGTTCATTATAAGCATTGAGAGCCCAGTGTTGCATTTCTTGTGCATCCATAACAGTTCTGGGTGTGCAAGCAATCCAGGACTGGGTTCTAAACAGTGTCACAGTACCCCTCTGAACGGAGTCTTACTGTGCCCAAGACAGATGAGTCAGCATCTTAAGTATGATTTTTGGCTAATATCTTTGTACAAAAGAAACCACAACAAATACAAGTCAAAGCACCAGTGTCGCTTTCAATTTTAGAGCTAAACTTCTTGAGTCCATTGAAAGGATGCAATAATTATAAACCACACGTTGTAGCTATTGGCTAGAATTATTTCTAGTGGGAGAAAAAATGCATTAATAAGTTAATTGATTTTGAAAGAATCATTCTGCACTAGGACTACTCTTTTATATATGTGTGTGTGCGCGCGCATGCACACATATATCCCTTTACTAAGTGCATTAAGCCTAACAGATGGCTGATTACCTTCCACAATCACATAGGCAATCCCCCTTTCTCCTGGTTTTCCACTCAAAGGCTGATGCTTTCATGCAAAGCTTGTGTGTCAGCCATAATATAGATCAATCAAAAGTCTTCTCTCACTCATTCTGCCCTCCGATTATTCAGATTCTCCTTGTTTATAAACTACAACACAAATTCACTCAGCCAGCCATCAGATCATCCATGTTTTCCTGCAACAGCAGCTGATTCCTGTCAAACAAAGATTCATTAAGTATTTTAAGTCATACAGTGGTCCAAGCATTGATCAGTGGTGCAGACACTGGGTTGAGTGAATGTTAATGAGCTCTAATATTTTTTCTCACTGTCACATATTGTTAAAATCAGCTGCAAGCATTATACCGCCACCTATCAGGAAAACAATTCATTTTCTTCTCCACAGTGGTCAAAAACAGGCTGAAAGTAATTCATTAAATAACGATGCCTGGTTGCTGACTTTGAAATCTAATGACGGAAATTTCAGCAACAACAGAATTAACTAGCTCAGTGCTGTTTGTTTTAATATCCAGCCAATGTGTTTATCCCACACCAAACTGTCACCTACACCTTCCTAGCATCAAAAGCCCCAACTAGTCTCTATGCAAATGTTAAAACCTCCACCTTTCCCCTGACGAACTCTACAGTAGATATGTGTTTCAATACCAAATTCTGCAGCACACAGAAAATTAAAAATGTAGAAGCAGTGTGAAATAAATTGAAGTTACCACAACAGATTAGACGGAATAACTGAACTAAAGAGAGGGGTCAAAATTTTTAATTCAACCTTAATGGTGACTCCATTTTGTGCCTGCAATTTAATAGATTTGTTGATTTTTACAGATTTTAATGCCAGAAGAAACTAATATGATTATCTAGTCTGACCTCCTGCATAACATAGGCCAAAGAATTACACCCAGTAATTCCAGTATCAAGCAAGAACAATAATGTTAATTACACTTGGAATTTTCAAAACCACTAAAAATTGGCCTCACTTGGCTTCCATAAAATCAACAGTACAAGTCCCCAGGACTTTAAGGGGAGCAAAGTGAAGCCAATGCTCAGTACTCGTGAAAATCTCATGCTAGGTGTTAAGTACCAGATTATGCCTGAAAATTGGGTATTAAGAAATCTGAAATGACCTGCTATGCACTTTGACATCTGCAATCTCCCACTGCTGCTTGAGGAACATGAAAAGTTTATACTCACAAGATGAATAATCCCTTATTCTCACTAGGACTAAACAAGAAATTAATTGAGTAAATCTGGGTAAATCCAGGTTCTAGTGCAATCAGAAAACATTAGTTTAGGGCCATGATATCCACAGACTTCCACTGTTGCTCTTTGTCACAACTTGGGCCAGTCCCCGTCTCTGGATTGTCATCAACCTGTTGTGAGTGAACTTAATTCCTGGATCCCACATGCTTCTAAACACCCCTGGATCTGGGAAGTGACTGGTCATGTTCCTATCTCTGGGTCTCTGAGGCCCACTTCCAGGTGCAGATCTCATGTCTGCACCCTTCCTTAGGGCATCCAGACTGCAGAGCCCCATATCTAATACCCTGGAACCGGCAGCCTCAGCCTTCTCATGCTCTCAGCTACTTAGACAAGTTGCCCCAGAGTTCACCTGCCTGTGAAAGCTGTGGTTTCTTGATTAACCCTTTCAGAGACAAGTTGGCAGGGAAGCAAGGACCACGAGCTTTGGACAAAAGTTTCTTTACAACAGTCATTTTACTTTTAAAGAAAGCACACTCAAGAGAGTTACAGATGTTTGAAAAATAACACACAGTCCTGAATGCAGCACCCAGAGTCTGATCTCACCTCCCCACAACCCTGTCAGCTCTGGGTTTGGACAGTGTCCTTAGGCTAGGCCACCCTTCCTGCCACTCTAAGCCTGGAGTTCTTAAATGTTGCAGTGATTTGGCCCTTTGTTTAGAGAAGCGTCCATCTCTTAAAACTGTGTCTGTCCCCTTTTCGCCCATGTGCTTTCAGGTGAGGAAGTTCCAGGCTTCAGCTCTCCCAGTCAGCTTCTGTGCAGTGTGTCTCAGAGCAGGCTGGTGGTCTAAAGTCATCATTTCAATAGTTAACATCCTTGTTGGCAATTTTAGCAGGGTCCAAGGATTGAACAGACCATTTGCTCCTAGACAAGTATTGATCAACATAAGCAGAGCAGTATGAGTCATACTTGCACTTCCAGTGCCCAAATTGTATCAGTAGTTCCACAGATCAATTAAAACCTCCCCAGGTCTCAAGCCAGCATCTTTCACCAGCACCAAGTTCACTTAAAATTAAAAAGAAAAAAAATAGTTTTTATCTTATATTAACTGGAATAATCCTAGAAAAGAGTAACTCAGGAAAAGGTAACATTTATTTCCCCCCCCCAATAAGAAAAATGTGGACAGTATCAGATTTTGCCAGTGCCTATGAAACCCATGTGGGGAAGGGAACATGCAACTTCTCATGTCGCTACCAGCTCAAGAAATCTCAACTCTTTTTTATGTGGGACCTAAGTACCATATGGTACAATGCAGCTGTGCATGAAATAGTACATTCAATATATACACTCAAAGTTCATATCATTTTACACTCCCACTCGGGGAAAGACAAGGAGAAAAATCAGAAACGGAGACCATTAATTAGCTCTTACAACAGATATAGGAATAATTTCTACTCTTCAGTATATATTCACATTGAAGAAAGATTTGAAATAACAGTGTCCACAGGAAGCTGGACCGGTTGATTTTAGTAATTATTTTTCCTACCCATGTCTCTCTCAACGGAGGAGACTCCTCCTCACCTTGCTCTGCAGAGAAGAGTAAGTGAAAGACAACATGGAGAGAAGAGATTAATTTTAAAATGGGCTTACACAAACTAGTGACTTCACATTATCCCAGCAGTACATCAGCAATACTTTAACATCTACCTTGAGGCATTTGTTGTCCTAATTTCCACTCCCAAGTGTTGGCAATACTTAAATGTATAGTGGCATGTTGCATTTGTTTCCTCCCCCTCACCATGTCTAAGCCATATAGGATCTCCTTGCACAAGTGGCCAGTATCAGTATGTAAACTGCAATCACAGCTTTATTTCCACTTGCCGGCTATCAAGTACAGAAACAATTAAATAATCAGGTGGTGGAAATTCCAAAATAAAGATTGTCGTACTGGCAGGAGGTGGCCTCCTGGGTTCCAAAACCTTTTCCAATGGAAAAGGATAAAAAGCCTTTCAGTTTGGAAGGTGATAAAATCAGGTTTCAGTTCAGAGGTATCACAGACACCTGTAGTTATATTTCAAACTGGATTTGCAATAGACTGTAATTTACACAGATGCAGCAAAAATTGGTTCATAATATGAGGGATTTTTAAAAAGTCAAATTATAAACTGTATGAAGTTAATGGGAATCCTGCCCAGGACTTCCAAGAAATGTAATTCCCACCAACATAACACAGGCCCAAAATAAACCGAGGAGATGTAAGAGACGTTTTCAGCATTGTGATGCTAAGATCATACTATGCCCTCATATCCCTCCTTCAAAGTAACCTGCATTCATGATATAAAGATGAGCAGATAATGTTCTATAGTGGTTGTAGTCAGGGAGTGGGAATACGGTCTTCTTGGTTCTCTCCCACTTTGCTGCTGACAGGCTGTCATATCAAGCAAGTCATACCCTTTCTGTGCTTGTTTTCTTATCTTGAAAGTGGGAACAATAAAACATGTCTACTTTACAGGGGTGAAACTTAAGTAATGTTTATAGAGTGCTTTGAGATCCTCAGATGAAAGGTGCTACAGAAAGAAAAAGTGGTAATATTGCTCCTTGATAGTTTTCTGGGATGCATTAGTGATGAAGATAAGTATACAAAAGCTTCCGGGACATTTTACAGCTATTTTGGTTGTAGGTTAGGTCATGTCAAAATGAGCAGTTAGGGCACAGCAAGCTGGTGTGTAAGTCTACAGTGTTCCAGGGTGCCACACACTAACTGTCCGTGTGGTCCCTGCTGCTGCTCACTAAAATTTCCCTACACTGTGTACTATGGAACTTTTACTGTACAGCAGCAGGGTCCATTGAGACAGTTACTTCACAGTGTGCTGGAGCACTGTGCACTAACTTTAAACAAGCCCTTTGTCATAGTTTCAGGGCACTTACACCTGTGGACCACCAAGGCCACCTGCTTTAGGCTTCCAGCTCCAGGCCATCATCTCTCTGGCACAGAGACTTGAGTCTCGTTCCCTCCAGATAAGGGATATTAAGGTTGCCCAGCTCCCTTCCTTACACTGTGCTACCCCTAGCAAGCCATACTGCCTTAAAAGACCAGGGTCTGTGTTTTCTCTCTCTATGAAAGCTATGACTAGTATATCACCCACAGTTATAAGTTACCACTTAGCTGCTTCTAAGCAAATGTATTTATTTTTAAGGTAAAAGCATTAAAGAGAAAACATATTAAAACAATAAAAGAACCTACACACATGCTAAAAAGTTTACCAGAGATCACCCCCAATCTAGCATAGGGCTCTGATGGATATCTGTCACTAATTTGAAGGGGCCAAACCTCATCTATCACCAGTCTAACAATCAACAGAAAGACTAAAGGGAAAAGCTGTGGCAGCAGCTTTGTTAAAAAAAAAAAAAAAAAAATCACCATAAGGGTAAAATTAGGATGATGGCTTCACAGACTCATGCCTTTGATTTCCTGTTTTATTGTCTCATCCACGCCACAGAAAATCCAGACTTCATAATTTACCATTTAAAGAAGTGAATGTCATCAGACAATAATTCAGAAAGGTGGAGGCTCCACAGTCACAGATGAGGCATTTTCTTAATATCTTTTCTTTGCTATAAAGAAAAACTCATTCCTGCTGCAGAACAAGGAAACAATTAGCTATTTGCAACTGTCTGTAAAAGCAATTTGGTCTCAGTTGCTATCAATCAGAACTTCCTTTTGAGAAAAATACAGCTAACAGCTTTAAAATATTCTGCCTACCTTTAACCATGCAAGACCTAGTTTTCAAAGACTCACACAACAAGGTGATCTAATATCCAACCTAAAGATAGATGTATGTATGTATGTATATATGTATGTGCTTTTGCATGGAATTCCTCCCCTGCCCCCCCCCCCCCGCCACACACACACACACAATTGAACGAGTGCATGTGTTCTGTTGTCATGTCATCTGTAATGACAAGATTTGTGATTCATGTGTAAGCTCTAGAGCTAGAATGCTTAGAGGGATGGAACACTAAAGAAGAGAATGGAAAAGTTAACGCTAGCCAGCATCATTCACATGGTAAATCATGCAAATGACGCTGGCTAGAGCTAGGTTTCCCTCTCTTTGCTTTAGAGGGAGCAGCAAGTTTCACTTACAGTGTTTTGTTGTTTTAGCTGGAGTTTGTCTACATTCTGATTGTGTAAGTGATAATAGATTGTTACTGTACTCATATCAGGCCACAGGAATTGTGCAAGACATGCCCTAAAGTACGTAGATTACCCTGTCTTTAGAATAATAGAATATCAGGGTTGGAAGGGACCTCAGGAAGTCATCTAGTCCAACCCCCTGCTCAAAGCAGGACCAATCCCCAACTAAATCATCCCAGCCAGGGGTTTGTCAAGCCTGACTTTAAAAACTTCTAAGGAAGGAGATTCCACCATCTCCCTAGGTAACCCATTCCAGTGCTTCACCACCCTCCTAGTGAAAAAGTTTTTCCTAATATCCATCCTAAAACTACAATCTGAGACCATTACTCCTTGTTCTGTCATCTGCTACCACTGAGAACAGCCTAGAACCATCCTCTTTGGAACCCCCTTTCAGGTAGTTGAAAGCAGCTATCAAATCCCCCCTCATTCTTCTCTTCTGCAGACTAAATAATCCCAGTTCCCTCAGCCTTTCCTCATAAATCATGTGCTCCAGCCCCCTAATCATTTTTGTTGCTCTCCGCTGGACTCTTCCCAATTTTTCCACATCCTTCTTGTAGCGTGGGGCCCAAAACTGGACACAGTAGTCTAGATGAGGCCTCACCAATGCTGAATAGAGGGGAATGATCACGTCCCTCAATCTGCTGGTAATGCTCCTACCTATACAGCTCAAAATGCTGTTAGCCTTCTTGGCAACAAGGGCACACGGTTGACTCATATCCAGCTTCTCGTCCACTGTAACCCCTAGGCTCTTTTCTGCAGAACTGCTGCCTAGCCACTCGGTCCCTAGTCTGTAGCAGTGCATGGGATTCTTCCGTCCTAAGTGCAGGACTCTGCACTTGTCCTTGCTGAACCTCATCAGATTTCTTTTGACCCAATCTTCTAATTTGTCTAGGTTACTCTGTATCCTATCCCTACCCTCCAGTGTATCTACCATTCCTCCCAGTTTAGTGTCATCTGCAAACTTGCTGAGGGTGCAAGCCACGCCATCCTCCAGATCATTAATGAAGATATTGAACAAAACCAGCCCCAGAACTGACCCTTGGGTATCCGCTTGATACCGGCTGCCAACTAGACATGCAGCCATTGATCACTACCCATTGAGCCCGATGATCTAGCCAGCTTTCTATCCACCTTATAGTCCATTCATCCAGCCCCTACTTCTTTAACTTGTTGGCAAGAATACTGTGGGAGACTGTATCAAAAGCTTTGCTAAAGTCAAGGAATAACATGTCCACTGCTTTCCCCTCATCCACAGAGCCAGTTTTCTCATCATAGAAGGCAATCAGGTTATTCAGGCATGACTTGCCCATGGTGAATCCATGCTGACTGTTTCTGATCACTTTCCTCTCCTCTAAGTGTTTCAGTATTGATTCCTTGAGGACATGCTCCATGACTTTTCCAGGGACTGAGGTGAGGCTGATTGGCCTGTAGTTCCCTGGATCCTCCTCCTTCCCTTTTTTAAAGATGGGCACTACATTAGCCTTTTTCCAGTCATCCGGGACCTCCCCCGATTGCCATGAGTTTTCACAGATAATGGCCAATGGCTCTGCAATCACATCGGCCAACTCCTTTAGCACCCTTGGATGCAGTTCATCTGGCCCTATGGACTTGTGCTTGTCCAGATCAATGGCCATAATGACAAAAATATTGCATTTGAAATGCAGATTATTTAGCATACTATGTATATATTTTGATATATAGCACTGTGCTTGGTCTGGAAATTAGGCAAGAAATTCCAAAACATTCTCTCACCTCATTTCCAGTTCTTTCCAGGTCATGAAAGAGCATTTCTATCCTTATTTTTACTTTCTTTTCCAGCCAAAGCACACCAAAAAAAATAAAAAATCAGAGGAACATAAAAATGATACAGACAAACAAACATTTACAAATATTTCCAAAAAGATCAAATAAAGACTCAGACGTGGGTTTTTGGTTTTTGTTGTTGTTTTGTTTTTTGGTAATTTCTTCTTTCCTTATGTGTAATATTACAAACCAATGTCAAACTATGTCATTTAGTTTGAGTGCCCAACTTTAAAACTTAATGATGTTGGGCTTGTTTCCAAAAGATGCTGAGTGCCTACAGCTTCCATAGGAGTGGCTCCAGAATCAAGCCTTTAATAGTTTTACAAATTAATATACTGATTATATTTAGGGTTGAATTACATAAACGTGAACATTCTGAAGAGACAGCATAGTGTTAAAATAATATTTATAGGTTCTCCTTTTGATTTTTTTCCATATTCCAACAAATTGACATACTTGAAGATGGGAATAATCATACACACAGAGTGCAAAATGAAAATATCTTAGATTGATAATTCATTAAATTAAATTATAACCTTTATAAGTACATATTTCCAAATGGCTAATGGTTGCTAATTCAGCTTCATATTGGAAAAAAGTCATAGAAACTAAAATTATCAAAAGAGAACACAGAATGGTGGGATAGGGTATCAAATAGGACTGGTCAACATTTTTCCATCAAAACTGTTTTTCAATGGAAATTTCCCCCCACCCCCCACCCCCCAAAAGTGTCTGCTTTCTGGAGAAAATTTCAATTTTTCATCAAAAACCTGAATGCCTCCCAAAAATAAAATATTTTATTTTGAAATGCTACCACTGTGACTCATGGGAGTTGTAGTTCAATTGTTTTGTACTTTCCTTCTCCTCTGTTGGACAGACTACCTCCCATGATGTAATACCTCTCCTCACCAAGAGCGGAGGCAGTGGGTGCATCATGGGAGATGTAGTTTTATCAAGAAGCCTGGTCTATAGAGTAGAACAGGAGCATGAGGAAACTGAAATACAACTCCCACAAGGCACTATGGCAGCATTTCAGAATCTGTCCTCGTTGGAGAATTTTGCTCCAGAATCCGAGCTCTCAAATTAAAAAAATCTTGTTTTTATGGTTACTAAGAAAACTTTCCAAATGCCTAGTGAGTGTAAAGTGATACAATGATCAGGGCCGGCTTTAGCAGGTGTGGGGCCCCACGCAAAGAACGATGGCGGGGCCCTACACCCTCCTGCCGGACTTGGCAGAGCCAAAAAAAAACCCCTCCCGTAGCCAATTCGTCCGAGCAAAAAAAAAAAAAAAATAAAGCAAAAAAACTTCCCAATAAGTGCATGGGAGCCAATAAGCTTTTCTGGAGCAGGGCCCCCTTGGTGGAATCGGCTTAAAGTCGGCCCTGACCATGTATGCCGGAGTATGCAAACAAGCTGAAAAAATAGCTCCAAGAGCTTTGACCTACCCTATTCATCTCAAGGAGATATTAACTGATGTACTTGAGCTGCTGGGGAGGAGGGCATTACTGCTTCCCCCATCAGAAGTCATGTTTCTGCGGGGAAGCAAAGAAATCTGCGGGGGACATGAATTCTGCACATGCGCAGTGATGCAGAATTCCCTCAAGAGTAAATAATTTCAGATACCTCTAAAAATTTACCTAAAATAGCATTTCCTTAGGTAGTTTAATGTTGTGATCTGAAGGTTTGATATCTCAGGATCTTTCAGGACTGGAAGCAAGTTTTGTGTATCCCCTGGAAAGCTAGAAATCTCCACTGCAGTAGCATAAACCTCCCATTTCTAGGGTTCTGAGACGGCAGACTTTAAGGGTGGAATTTTCAAAAAAAGCACTTAGCATTGGTCTAACTCTGCTCCCACTGGAGTCAACAGTAAATCTCCCATTGATTTCAATGGGAGTAGAAATAGACTAACAGAGTACCTTTGAAAATCATATCCTAAATCCATTTTAGGTCCAAGGTTTAGTATCCGTCATTCTGTACTTCCAATAAGGCTTCATTTGTGGAAAAAACAATTTATATAGTTTTTTTAAATTATGACTGTTTGAAGCTGCTCAGAGATGTGGAAAGTAGTATTTGTGAAGATGGATCAGTGGGCAGCGTGCAGGTGAAGCAATCATACATACACGATAAATGTAATTTGTTGCAAGGCTACCACCACAGATGCCATGAAGACCCTTAACTTACCAACTGTCTTAAGTAACAAAACATGTGCACTTGACATAAATCTTTCCATTATTCATAATAGTTCTTATAGTAATTATAGGTAAGTTCAAGGAAATATTAAACACATTGAGGCATTTATCTTAGGGAAAACTGACACATTAAGGTCCATCACTATATGTGGGATATTAATGCAGATACTAATTTCTAGTTAGATATTTATAGTCCTGCTCCTTCTGATTCAGAACCAAAGTGATAATTCTCTATCAGATATAATTATGATAATTGCTTGAACAAGAACACAAGGTGGGTAGAACTGATCTGCATTCACTGCAGTACAGCACATGATGTGATGATAAACCATAGAGATTTGTACAACTCTGGAGTTTTACTTCAGTCAGTCTCATCATTTAGCCAATCTATGAGGTGTGAAATTGATTCAGATTTGGTTGGTTTTTTTTAACTTCACTTCTGGGCATTTAGTCAAATATCATAATGGGTGCCAGTCCTGAGAGCCAAAACAAGTCTTAAAAGAAATGCGCAAAATAGTGTTAGCTCAGCAACTTAAAGCAAGGTCCATTTTAAACTACTAAAGTATTTACTACTGCATTCAAAATATTTGCCAGGAAATAAATGTGATGCAATCTAGACAAAATATTATTATTCCAATGTAATCTAAGATGTATACAACATTGAATGTATGTCCTGTTAGACACAAATGCCTCCTGGACTATTGGAAGATGAAAGTCAAAGTCATGCCATGTGTCAGGACCAGAAAAATTCACTCATCCACAGCAAATGGCAAGTTATTTCACTCAATTGCCATGAACGTCTGAAAATATAATCTTCCATTCAAAAGAATTTACATTTATAATCCTTTTGGTTGATAAAATAACCTTCTAAAAATGAACTGAATACAAACCAATGCAATGATTTCCTCCTAAATCCCCACAGTTCCACCACCTCTGCTCTTGGTCAGAGCTTTGCCAAGCTGCGGCAGAGTGAAAACTGACTGTAGTCTTGCCATTTTAATTTGCTGCAATTCAGAACCCTATGGACTGCAGTGAAAGTGACAAGCAACAGGCCAATGCCCCCACCCCAGCCTCAGAAGTGGATGTGACTTTTTCTGGGCCAGGAGGAGAAAGAAAACCCTCAACCTCTTTTAAGGTTTTGTGGACATGCAGTCCCTTCATAATCTTGAGGAGACAGGGGGGCCTCTGAACTGATTGGTGGGACACAACATACAGAAAAGCTTATTGGCTCCCATGCACTTAGTGGGAAGTTTTATGAGCCCTTCTCCCAGCCCATGGAGTCATTCTAGGATGAGCAGTTTCTCTGGGGACTGATTGCAAATGTAGGGTCTCGGACATTGATTAGTTGCAGGCAGCTGTGTGTGACCAACAAAGTGACCAGAAAAATTATGTAGCCAAAGAAGCGGTGAGCAAGGCACTCAAAAGATGAAGCTGAGAGTCAGAGCTCTTTTGGGGCACAATACTCACTATAAAGCTAGGCTTGGAAATTGTGAATAAGGAAACTGTATCCTGTTTGCTCCTACTATGTTCATGGACACAGAACTTTACATTCTTTGTGAACAAAAAGGATTGCGCCAAAGAAATACCTGACTCCCATAATTAATTTATCCTCCTAATGGAAACAACCTTGCAAGGCCCCAAATATTGGCTAACTGCTCAGGCAAAGGGGCAATAGAAAGGATGAACTGCACCAGACGAGTTACTGCCAGATAGTTCCCAGAGGTGTCACTTAATAAAGTTGCAGCCTAGTTAAACCCTACTCCCCGTGTCTGGTCTCTTCCTGCAGCATCCACAATTTCACTTTGCTGCTTGGTAAAGCCATGAACAGCAGCAGAGGCAGGGAACTGAGCTATTTGTCAGTGTGGGGGACAAAGCCAGAGTCTGGGGGAGGAGAACAACAGTGTAGACATTCACTTTACAGAAACAACTCTTTGCAGAGACCCACCCCTTTAGGATCAATCAAATAGGGTCTGGAATGGAGGAAACAAAGAAAAAAGAATGCTCCTTCTCCCTTTCAGCAGACAGAGAACTTCAGATTTTCTAAACTCCTACTAGCAGGAGGCAAATAAGAAAAAACAGGCTCCAACCAGAGTCTAAAGATGTGATATTGAAAATTATGTTAAAATTACAAGCTCTCGTGTTAAGTTGTAAGAGATTTCCTGGTTCTGCTTGGAGGCTGGAGAGCGCTGTAGGCAGTGGCGTACCCAGGTTTAGAGCACAGGGGGAGCGGAGCTAAAAAAAAGGCGCCAGGAGCAAAAAGCACCGGGAGCAAAAAATAATGCTCCGCTCTGGCTGCAGCGTAGGAGCAAAAAGGCTTCGGGAGCAAAAAAAGGCGCCGCTTCTGCTCAGTGGGGGAGCAGCTGCTCCCCCTGCTCCCCCCCGGCTACGCTACTGGCTGTAGGGAAGCATGTGATCTGGGTGGTTTTCAGCAGTCAGTTTGCAAAGAGTCAGCCTAGAAGAAGAGAGGTTGAGTTGTTCCTCTCTAAAGGAACAGCCTGCTTAGTCTCTCTCTGGTCTGGGGGTCTTGTATGTTATTGTTCTGAATTCTAAGAAATAAAGTAGTGTTACATAGCAACCTCCCAGCAAGAGCATTATATTTTTATCTAACCGCACTCTGCATATGCCATGAACATAACCAGACACAGATGGCAATCCCAGCACTTTCCCCCTTTGCCAGCAGGTGTGGGGTGAAGCATTTTTGTAGAGCTGGTTAAAAATTGTAGTATTTTCCATGAAAAATCTGAAAGAATTAAAAAACTAAGAGGGAGAAATGAACAGGATAATTCAGAAAAGATAAACATAGTACTGAGGGGTTTTTTTGAGGGGGGAGGAAAATAGGAGAAGAAAGGAGAGGCAGATTATATAGGGGAAGTAGCACAGAACATGAAAGAGAGGGAGATGGTGAAGAGAAAGTGAAGGAAAAGAAAAGAATCACTGAAGTCAACTCAGGAAAAAAGGTAGACCTTGATCTATTATAAGCAAGAAAGAGAAAAAATGGAGTAAAGGCAGGAGAAGACAGAAAGTAAAACAAAGCAAGAGATATGATATGTAGGCCAGTGAATATACATGCATTGCTGTGAGTTCTACAACCGGTCAAAAACTATTCAATGACTATGCTATTTGGCAGTTTTTTCCTGCTAGTCCGTGTGCCCTGTTATATTTATTAAAACATAAAAATGAATTAAATAGTAAGTAGATAGACAATGTATTTTACAATTAAATAAAGTACACAGTAACTGTCCATAACTATCTTATTCCTATTACTCACACGGAAGGGAGACATGACAGCACAGTGATTTCATCTTGTCTAGTAGGCGAAGGATAAATTTTCAATTCCTGGCACAGACTGTAGGAAAGCAAAAAGAAAATAAAAAAACTCTTTCTTATTTTCTTTTTGCTGACACAGACTAACACGGCTACTACACTGAAAACTGTAGGAAAGGTAATTTTCCTTGGAGTTGGCAAAGTCTGATACGATGTTGAAGCCATGACCCTTCTTAATATCCCTCTTCTTCTAGTGTGCAAACGAACAATACTTTAAAAAGGAACAGAAATTTCTGTCTTAAATAAGTTCCTCACTCAAAGTAAAAGGCAGACTGCATCATGGCTGAATGGGGGTTTTCTGTCCATTATGTAGAGAAAAAACCAATACAGACACTTCATTGTGTGGATCAGAAATGGTGCTGTCCTATGACAGTTTCAGAAATTGCTTAAGCCTGGAATAAATCATTTGTGATAGACAATGTGATAAGTTAATAACATTTCTCAGCTTGGTCTTTCAGCCACTGATCAAAATTTTCCACGAAGAATGAAATTTACTATAGTATGTCACAAGTGTCAGTCTCGGTTGTCAGGAGCATGACAATGTTGCAACACCTCTAGTTGTTCATGGTGCTGTCATTCAATCACAGGCTGAAGGAGGAGAGGAAGAACAGAGAGGCATTGTAGTCTAGCCGATATAGGACTGCACTAGTAGAAGACCTGTGTTCTACTCTATTCTTTGTTCTGCCATTGACCTTGAGGAAGTCAATTCACCTTTCTATGACGGTTTCCCCTCCCATCTCTTTGTCCGTTTAGAATGTGGTCCTCAAGCCAGGGACTGCTTCTACATGTTTGTATTGTGCTTATTACAATGGGGGCTCAGTCTAGTTTTGGTGTCTTTAAGCATTACAAGTACTAAATAATAAACAACAACTTGTAGGAATAGAGGCAGTCAAAATAACTGCTGACCCCTGAGAACATCAGGGATGCCCTCACTGTTTTCCCATAATGCAAACTTAAAACTAAAATCAGATTCAGAAGCATTTTTGTCTCTCCACCATGCCTACATATTATGGTTTACAACAAATTTAATGTACACCAAATTTTGACAGAAAAATATTCATAACAAAGGATGCATGGCGCCGCTCTTTAGAGTGCATTCAGAATTTACTGTAACTGATGGACAGTAATCGCGAATGCTTCTAATCAGATGAAGAAAGAGAACAAAAATCACCTTGATAAATGCAAAAAAGTCATTGGAGGGGAAAGTTTGGGACTTGGCAAATGTAAGATTCTGCTTTCCTATTAAACTTAATAGGAATTTCACTGAAAGCAAATGATTCAGGCAAGTTCTGGTGTTTACAGGAATATTATTCGGAGTCCTTTCTTCCCCTTCTCTTTTATACTTATTTTCCTTCTCTTCCCCATCCACACCTCGCATCAGCTCTTCCTCCTCTACCCCCTGTGCTGATTTATACTCTCCCACTGTCTTCACTAAACATTGCTCCCTCTCAAATCTTTCACTATCCATTTTGCCTGTATTTGACCACAGAGTCACAGTCCTGTTCACCCCATATTTTGCACTCATACTTCCAGTCCTTCCATGACCCCCAGTTCATCAGTGCCCACTATTTTCACTCCCCTGCTTCTCAATCTTTCCTTCCTCAACTTCACTAACTCAGCCATTAATTTCCTTCACTTCACACTCCTTCCTTCTTGACTCCTGCCCCCTGTCCTCCTCAAAGTTACTTAGCCAGAACCTTGGTTCTCAATTACCAGTTTGTTCTCTCCTCAATTGCTGTGATCTCCCTGGTCAGATAGCACCCATTCTTATGGACTCTCACACCCACAATCCCTTTTGACTAGTTTCTGTCTTCTTTCCTAGCTATCAGCCCCGATGCCCTAGAGTTCTGTTGGCAGTGCTCCATGTACCTGCACCAGAGCTCTGAATTCTCTTTTCAAGGAGGTTCACTAGCATGAAGGAGAAAAGGTAGTACAGTGTTAGACAAAGTCTCACTGCTTATTATTTTTCTTATAAAACTGTAAGCTCATCAGGGCAGGGAGAGTCTCTTCGTCAATGTTTATACAGCACTTAACCCACCTGCGGGGGGGGGGGGGTTTCCAATCCAGAATAGGGGCCCTAGGCACTAATGTAAAACAAAAAATATGAACAACTCGCCTTCAGAAAACCTGTAGGTTTCTAGGGACTCACCTGCCCCAACCCCTTCTCATTCACCGTCTTTTGGATCTCTTGAGAGCCCTCTATGGGTTACAGAACAGCAAGACAGAGCCACCCTCTCCCATGCAGCTGGGGGCAGATCAGCGTGCAAAATTTCTCATCCCTGCAAGGCCTGACGGAATATAATCTGTTTGGGGTTTTTTTTGTAATTGGGCTTGAAATGTTAAAAAATAAACAATCAGCAGCATTTTCTTTACTTTGTTTGTAATAGTTTCCAGGCAGAAATAATACCACCACCACCACGCACCTATGGCACACAGTACTTTTAATCTGAAAATATCTAGCTGCCTTATCAACTCTGAAGCATCACAATTTCCTTGCAAAGTTGATAAGTATATTTAGAAACACTGTATAATATCTAAAATGTACTGTTTTTAGAGAAATCATTTCCTGCTTATGTGGATTTCCTCAGTAATATTGTAAGCTAGCAATGCTTACTCCTGGGGGAATTCTGTACCAAAAAATTTAAAATTCTGCACACAAAATTTTAAAATTCTGCATATTTTATTTGTCAAAACACTAAAATCACACCCATTTCAATTATTTTGTTGTATTTCAAAATCCCTGTCAGCAACTATGTCTGTAACAATACAGAGACACAAAAAATCCCCCACCAGGAGTAGAGGGTTAAAGAAACCCCTATGACAACCCAGTTCCTGTTTCTCTGCCCACTCCCGCACTGAGGCCAGCCAGGTGGCCAGACACCCACCCACCCCTTCCCCCGAGAACCCAACTGCAGGGCACCCCCTAGCACAGACACTTGCACTCCGAGCCCAGCCATGTGGCATTCCCCAGCCTAGACACACATCCCCTATCCCCTAGATCCCAGGGATCCAGAGGGAGAAACAGCTTGATGCTGGGTCCTAGGCTTGTATGGAGTTTCCTGCACACTGCCTTTCTTCCAGGGTGTGCCAGGAACTGCAGCTGCCAGGAACCCTCAGGCTTGTCCTCTCCCTCCCCATCTCCCCAGCAGTGTCTTCTACAGTAAAACCTCAGAGTTACAAACACCTTGGGAATGGAGGTTGTTCGTAACTCTGAATGAAACGTTATGGTTGTCCTTTCAAAAGTTTACAACTGAACACTGACTTAATACAGCTTTGAAACTTTACTATACAGAAGAAAAACGACTTTAAAAATAAAGGGAAAGCAGCATTTCTGTTTAACACAGTACTATATTTGGTTTGCATTTTTGGTCTCTGCTGCTGCCTGATTGTGTACTTCCAGTTCCAAATGAGGTGTGTGGTTGACTGGTCAGTTTGTAACTCTGGTGTTCGTAACTGAGGTTCTACTGTATTTGCAAGCTGGGGAGCTGTACTAGTGGTGGCTAGCAGCTCTGGCCAGAGCGCACTTAAATGTTATCAGCATAAGGCTGACAGAGTAGATGTCTAGCATTATGGTCACTTTTTGCTGTTTTTTTCATAAGTGAAAGTTACTTCTTCAGCAGAGGCTATAGAATAATTTTCTTCTATGGAGAACTCCACAAAACAATTGTCCACTTTCAAATGGCTGCCATCTCATATTGTTCTCAATAGGAGTGAGAGGAGGTTGTCCTTAGCAAAGATGATTACCCCCCACTGTTTCAAATCAGCAATCCTCTCTCACTGTTTCCAGAGAGAGTGAAGCCAAGCTGCCTCTAGAGACATAGTGGTTGTCTAGGCTCTCATTGGTCTGCAGTTATTTGTATTGCCTCTTTTCGCACAATGCCTAATCGGATTTTAAGTTTCCATTATGAGAAAATAGTGAGGAAACAGCAAGTGTCCTGCAAATATCAAATTGACAACCACTAAATCTAGATGGCGAATTGCAAACATTTCTGATATACTTTAAGTGAAATGAATGTGCTTTGTATTCCCAAATTTACTGTGTTACAACAGGTATAACTACTGAAAACTATAGGAATAGAGAGTGCCTTCTTCTTGCTTTGATCAAATCTATGTAGCAGCTAGTATACAGAAATGGTTATAATTTACTGCAGTTCAGAGTTGCAGTTCTCTTTTATTTTAACATTTTAATTCCTTATGTCTGTCTCATTTAGATTTTTAACCTACCTCAGGCTCCAATCCAGAGAAGCATTTAAACCTTTGTGTAATTTTAAGGACATGAGTTGTCCAATTGAAGTCATGTATGTGAGTTATACGTGCACTTAATAGCCTAATCAGATAGAGTGTGAGTTAGTTAAGGGAGAGATTCTCAAAAGCACTCAGCACTGGCCTAACTCTGCTGCCATGGAATTCGGTGGAGGCTTTACCATTGACATCAATGAGAGCAGAGTTAGGCCAATGTAGAGCGCTTTTGAAAACACCACCTGAAGTTTGCTATAGACAAATACAGAATGATTCAATTCCTGGGTATGGAGTTCAAAAATTAATTATTGGTGATTTATTATACAAATTATTTGGTTCCTGAGGGGGTTTTGATCAAATTAGGAGGAGGATTCAATTAACTAGTGATTGCTGTGCACAGGAATATAGTAATTAAAATACAATAGCATTACCCAATATTTGATCTAGGGAAGCAACTGGGTGGGGTTTCCTTTTGCAATTAATTTTATCAAAAGGTACAGTAATTGTGGCAGAGTGAGAAATAGCTCTTTTACAGGCTATTACATGCTGTGCTTGTACAGTAAAGAGACCTGTAAGTAGCAAGACCAATTAGTAGCTTTAATAATGAAAAATGGCTAAGAGTGGAAGAATGAGAATTAAGAGAACAGTGTATTCTTGAAGGATTCTCCTGTATACACCCCAGAAGGATTTTTTAAATCAGTAATAAAATATTCAACTTTAGTTGCAATAAATCATACAGAACTGTGTTACTCTTTCCAAATACAGTACAGCTTTAACCCAAACAGCCTAATCTGTGATTTTGTTTGTCATTGTTTTGAAGATTCTCCATGTAATTCTCTTCAAGGTCAGTCATTTCTGTCTTTAGATTGCAACAGTAACATTACATTTGTCTAGAGCACACAGTGCTTGAAGTCTCATTAATTTTTTATAAAAGCTCTCTTCTCCTTCCTCTCTTGCCCCACTCATTTCCAGTTGAATTGAGCTGGCTCCTTGCCACTAAAATTACAGCTCAGGACAAAGTTCTTCCAAAGTCTCTAGCTGCAAAATCAAAATACCAAGTGGTTTTTTAAATTGTGAGTGGCTTCTTTTATTCTCCCAGTGGTACCAATCTGGTAGGCATACATCATGCATATTGTACCCAAGCCCCAATCTGCTTTTACCATATGCTACTTTCTGCTCCATCACCCTTGGCCTTGAATCTTTCCCAAGACATGGTCAATTGACTCTCCCTGCAGAGCCCAGATAGCTTCATGAAAGTACTGTTGGCCCAAGTCTCCACTTGGGTTTCACGCAGCACAAAGTGAGATCTTATAGAGAGACTCTTTATCCATCTAGAAACTTCCAGTCCCTGATCTTAAAAGGATTACTTTCCCAGTGATTCTTGCTACACTTTTCACTGCCTATAAATAAGTAACAAAAATATACTGAGTTATGGAGATCTTTCTTCTGCTAGCAACTTCCTAACTTTGCCCCTGCCTCTCAATTCCCTACATTTCCTTTGGTTGGGGATTTGCTGCCTCTTCAAAGTAGAGCTGTTTTTCTGCTCAACCTCCTGTATAACTGATTGCTTAACATACAGCATTAAAGAAGGGCAAACTGAATACACATAAGAGCCCTTCAGCTTAATTCAGTTTGAAATATTATTCAGGAAAGATGATGGGAACAGTAGAATATGCAGATTTTTGTTAAGTTTTGTACAATATCTTTGAACATAAAGATGAGATCATTTACTTCGTGTTACAAAGCTGCTGAATGGTCTGTCAAGACCATTTGATATCTGATATCTTTTTCATAAATCTCACGAAACTTTCTAGATCAGTTACACTCTGGTCCTGGAGAAAAGTGGAAAGGAGGAACAGTGAGTGGAAATCAACAAGACAATGCTATAGCAATAAATAAACTAGGAAGGAGGGAGACCACTGGACAATGGGGTCTTCTGAATGGCCTGGCAACAAACCTAAAAATGATTAGGTAGCTTTTCATCATTTTTATCCTATATAATGTATTTTGTGTTGATTATACAGATGCATATGACTTATTTGAATTAAATTAAAATCACATACATTTAACATCACACTTGTTTTACAGATCACAGTCATATAAATATTTAGGTATTTTTGTTAAATAGTCATGAATGTTTGAATGATTGAGTCAAGTGCAAAGAGTTAGAAGGCTGTGCAGATATTAGGGGTATTATTTAGCAAAACTATTTGAATAAAATTAGATATTAGGAAAATATCATTTAAATATCTGTTTCTGATTTATTTTAGTTTATTTTCAAGTTTATTTTATTTGGTACAAAAATTAGAAGAGGCTGTCTAGCCAAGGGTCTAGATGCCGTCCCATATAGCACAAAACAAAAGAAAATTAAATAGCCAAAATAACAGAAAATCCTCTGCCCACTTGCAGATCTATTCCTATTGAAGCAACCACCATGATGACCAGCCACACGCTAACTAAAAAAGTGTTTAAAAGTTATTTTAAATGTCAATGTTATGTTTTCAACTTCCATAGTTAGTTTATCTGGTTGGGAATCTTCCAACAACATTTTTTTTCCATTGAAAAATGCCAATTCAGCCAAACTTTTCATGGAAACATGTCAGTTTCAATTCAGCTTTCTTTCAGAAGCTGTCTCAGGTCCAGAATGGAGTTTCTGGACAGAGAGAGAGAGAGAGAGAGAGACAGACAGACAGACTCTAGAATAGTCAAGGTTAGGGCCCTCACCAGGGAGTCTTCTTGATTCAGAGCAAGGACTTGATTATGTGTCTCCCATATCCCAGGTAAGTGTTCTAGTCACCAATTTACTGGCTTCTCTGGAATATTTCCTCTTGTGTTATTTTGTGAAAAATTTCAGAAGACTTCATTTTAAACCAATTTTGAAATCTCAAAAGTTTTCACAAAACAGAATTCTTGCTTTCCAGCCAGCCATAATAGTTGACAGAAGGCTACCAAAAGAAGAAGCCTGGCCACTGTATCAGATTAGAACAACTGAAAGAATTATAGTAGTATAAACTCAAAAGGGATCTGTCAGAATATGGAGTGACATGCTGGCTCAACTGAAGTCAATGACAAAATTCCCATCCTATTCAATGGAATCAAGATTTCACCCAGGGTGTCTAAGCTCCTCTGAAAGGGCCCAATCCTGCTCCATGTCTTCAATGAGAGCAGGAGCAGTCAGACAGTGCAGAGAGGCCATAGACTGAGACGCTCCCATTAAATCCATGCAAAATCCACTATCTTAATAATAAAGGAACTAAGCCATATATTTGGAATTCAGCAATGTTCTTGCAATGAAGGTAGAAAAATGCACATTCCCACACTGTTCCTATGTGTTATGTATCCCTGCTAAGGGCATGTCTACATTACAAACTTAAGTCAACCTATGTTAGGTCAATTTACAGCACCAGAGTAATTAATTACTGCGGTGGTTCATGTCCACACTACCCTCCTTCTGTTGGTGGTGTGCATCCTCACCAGGAGTGCATCCACCAACTTAAGAATGGCAAGGGGGAGGCGGGGGGAGGGCTGAGAGCCTGGGCTCCCAGCTTCACACAGTGCCCTGCCCAGAGCCTGGCAGCCCCCCAGGCTCTCGGCTCTGTGCAGTTTCCTACCTGGAGCCTGGACGGCTGCAGAGCTCCCAGCAGGAAGTGGGGAGCCAGCACCCTAAGGGCAGCCCAGCTCCAAGCAGGGAGCCTGGACAGTAGCCCAGCTGGGAGCAGGCAACTGGGAGGGCAGCAGGGCTCAGGCTGGAGGCACCCACCCACCTTGGGGTGACATCCTTAGCTGTGAGCAGCTTTCTGTTTAATTTCACGACTCCAGCATGGAGCCATAAAATTGACAAGAATGGCCGCCAACAGCTGATGTAAGTAATCCACAGTGTCTACATGAACACTGTGTTGCCCTAACTACAATGACATAAGCCCTATGCCTCTCATGAAGGCGGAGTTATGTCAGTGTAGTAGGGCACTTACATGGGAGGGAGCAAGGCTGTAGGGTGTACACTGCCTTATGTCGACCTAACTCTGTAGTGTAGACCAAGCCTCACATACCAGACATCAAATACCAAGCAGCAAAAGAACTTAACAGATCTGGAGGAAAGAAATGCCCTTCATATTTTTCCTCCCATATAAATGAAACCATTGCCAAAATATGGCTACAAATTAGTACTTTATTATTAGGCACTTGAAGCTTGGACATGCAAAGTGTTGAGTACTTCTGTGCTGAGCATCCTAACGCTTAGTGACTTCATATAGCCATTCCTTTTTGACTCAAGTGGTTAGTCACACTTTGGAGACGTGGGAATGCTCCAGTGGGGAGTAGAAAGTGGAAATAGTCAGGCATTTCTTTGGTAACCTTATTTACAAGGAATATTCAGAGTCTTGCTTCTCTGACTGCAGAAGAAACCAAGGGGAAAAAAAGTAGCTGTTTCGTATCTTGCAGCCCCAATCCTCTTTAGCCAACAGACCCTGAAGTTCTCTCTAGCTTTTCCCAGGGTCATACTGTGCTCACAGGATACTACTTGGCTTTCTTGCTTTTTTGCCTCTGCCTCTTCACTGTTCTCAATTTCTGTGTGTTCTCTCAGACACCCACACACACATCTGGTCACAATACCCAGTGGAACTTCCCACCCACATGGTGCTAATTTCTGGGCAAACTCTATTGGATCATGGTTTAGGTATGGCCCCTTCATGGTCTCTTACAACTATTTTAAATGAAGAGCACATTCACACATCATTACAAACAAGGTTTTAACTCAACCCATAACAAAGTTTCACCCAGCTCATTGTAATAAACTAGATTTTTTTAAAGTTTGGGGCACCATTCCCATGACTCCTAGTTCATTTATTGACTTCATTTCTGGTGTGGATTTCAATTTCCAGAACTCAAAACATGTAGGAATTTTTTCTTGGGAAAGAGGATAACAATAGTTCTACTAAGATTCTGTACTCTCATATGATCATGGAGATCTGAACTAGTATTTTCTAGTAACTATAGGACTGTAGCTTCGTTCTTTACAGGAGGAAGTTTTTTTCCCCCTTCTACACTACACCTCATGCCAAAACTGCTTTGCTGCAGAACATTCTATTGTATTAATGATCCTCACTTTTTGAAATGGGAATCTACAAATCCTTTAACATGTAAGACTTGACAAACAGTTGCTTCATTCAGCAAAAAGAAAAACAACACTTCAATATTTTCTCCTTTTCCTAAGATTAGAAACTGGACTCTATCAAACAATTTTACCTATATCACATCGTAAATTTATAACTACCTGGGTTAATCAAAACTTTTAGTCGTTTTAAATGCATTTATCTTAAAGATAATGGAAATATTCCAAGCAGTAATCTCATTAAGCCACTAACAAACATTACATTTTCATATTTTTTCCTAGTTAAGTACTACAGATTACCAAAAGATTAGCATCCAAATACAACAGTGGTAGGTGCATTATAAATACTGAGATTTGGATTAATTCATTAAAGGCATATGTACATGGATTAGATTTAGACAATTCTAGGTGGATTTCATTACAAACCTCTTTTGGTACTAGGGACTTTTATCATAGTTAATTTTAGGTACATCTAAAGAAAAACTGCTGTAAGAACTTGCAAATTTTCCTGAGTCACAGAAGAACTCAGAGAAAGCACATTGTGATGGTCCTGTATCTATCGCACTGATACTGAAATAGGGGGTGGGAGGGAACAACGGTGACAAACATTTTTTACCCTAAAATATATGGCACTGACATGTCCTACAGAAAAATAAACCAACATCTGGGATAAAGAACATGTCTTTACAGCAGAGCATTTCCCTTCCCCTTAGATGAATTCCAGAAAAGCGGTGAAACTAATCTGGGAGTTGCCCATAACTGTAACTAGAATTTTAGTATGTTAGTATAGTGGAGAAAGTTTCCTTCAGCAGGGATGACTTCATCCGATAAGAATTTTTCCCCTGTGAAATCACAAACAAATCTCAAACTGGAGATTTGGAAGCCTGGCAATGAATGTGGCATTCCCTAAATGCCTCACGTCAAAGAAAAATAACGGATATAAAAAGGACTAAATAGTCCACGAGAAAACTAATCTTGTGCCTTCTTGTATCTCTTACAGTCAAATTGAAGAACCAAAATGTCACTATTGGAGAAATAAAATAGAACACTCAGTATTTGGGTCTGTGGGTGAATGGCTAGTTTCTGGCTTGTCTGCATGAACCAACAAATGAAGGGGAATGTGAAAGAGCCCCATGTGCCACATTAGCAAGCAGTGCCAAGTGAACACTACACCTCTACTAAGCTGTTACTCTAATATGAAAGCTATTTATGGGATAGAAATACATTGTTGCAACACATTAGAAAGAATTGAGTTACATGCAGGTGATAAAGTTTTGCTTCCTTCACTGAAGGTGCACTGCTATTACGAATTTCATATTAAGGAAGTTATGAAATAATTACCTTAACTTCCTTAATATGAAATAATTACCTGGTCATAGCCTTGCTTAGGAAAATTAAAGCGGAGTTGTGTCAATCACAGGGGTTTCTACATTGCCCCACTTTGCAGTCTCACTGAACTCAGTACCAATAGCTTGTATAGGGCAGAGATCAGGAGTGGAGCATGTGCCTGGGGTTGTTGGCTTAGCTGGATCCTCTGCAGGAAAAGCTGAAGAGCAGAAGCTACCTGGAGAGGGGAGAACAGTGAGTGGCGATAAGGCAATTCAGGAAGAAGGTGGCCTACTTGCTGCCACCAAAGCAGCTATAGCGTGCACAGGTATGTTCAATGGAAGGGCCTAATGGATTGAAAGAGGAGGAGGGGCTGGCATTGCAAATGTTCTTGGCTACTTAAATCTATGTAATGGATAAACATTTAGTTTCTGATCTTGGACAACTTAGTTTAGTAGAATAAGTGGAGCGTACATAAATCTCATGTCTAATATGTTATGGCAGGAGTCACTAGATAGTGCTGTGACATAGGAAAAAACTTTTAAAATGAACATGTGACAGTGTACAATCTAAAGAAATGTTGTATTGTTAATTCTTTTGTGATACCATTTTTTGGAGGGAGCTGTTGCAGACAACAAAAAAGTTTACTCTGTAACTAGAATCAATTCCTGGGGCACAGTTGCTTCATAGGAACCGAGCATTGATGCTGGGGATGAGATTTCAGAAAGAAAGGAATGTCCACATGCTGTTTGTCACCATCTCTATTCAAAGACTGGAGTACACAGTGTAAATAAACAAGTTACACTATGAAAATCTTGTGACTCCATGTCACAGTAGTCTCCTCCAAGGGGAAATTGACCTGTAATGCCTGAAATCTGCTCCTGCTTGTCAGAGGAGTGACAACAATATAGTTACACATGAAATTACTCTTCAGGTGCATGGCCAAATTCCATAGAATCATTGGACTGGAAGGAACCTTGAGAGGTCTTCCAGTCCAGTCTCCTGCACTCACAACAGGACTAAGTATTATCTAGACCAACACTGATAGGTGTTTGTCTAACTTGCTCTTAAAAACCTCCAGTGACGGAGATTCCTAGGCAATTAACCTCCCTAGGCAATTAATTCCAGTGCTTACATTCTCTGACAGTAAGGAAGTTTTTCCTAGTGTCCAACCTAAACCTCCTTTGCTGCAATTTTAGCTCATTGCTTCTTTCCCTATCCTCAGACGTTAACAAGAATCTCCTCCTTGTAACCACCTTTTATGTACTTGAAAAGGTACCATGCCCTCCATCAGTCTACTTTTCTCCAGACTAAACAAACCCAATTTTTTCCATCTTCCCGCCTAGGTCGTTTTCTAGACCTTTAGTCACTTTTGTTGCTCTCCTCTGAACTTTCTCCAATCTGTCCACATCTTTACTGAAATGTGGTGCCCAAAACCCGACAATATGCCAGCTGAGGCCTAATCAGCACCAAGTAGAGCGGAAGAATTACTTCTTGTGTCTTGCTTACAATACTCCTGCTAATATATCCCAGAATGACGTTCACTTTTTCTGCAACAGTGTTACAATGTTGACTAATATTTATCTTGTGGTCCACTATGACCCCCAGATCCCTTTCCGCAGGACTCCATCCTAGGCAGTCATTTCCCATTTTGTATGTGTGCAATTGATTGTTCCTTTTAGAGTGGAGTACTTTGCATTAGTCCTTACTGAATTTCATCCTATTTACTTCAGACCATTTCTCCAGTTTGTCCAGACCATTCTGAATTTTAACCCTATCCTCCAAAGCACTTGCAAGCCCGCCCAGCTTGGTATCATCCACAGACTTGTAAAGTTTCAGACCAGCTCAGGAATCATAATCTGAACCCTGTGTAGCTGTAATTGTGTATCACTGAGGTACTTCAATGATGAAGCAGTGTGTGTGTGTGTGTGTGTGTGTGTGTGTGTGTGTGTGTGTGTGTGTGTGTGTGTGTGTGTGTGTGTGTGTGTGTGTGTATCTGTGCACGTAGAATATATGTATATTTATACACACACACACAAATATGTAATGAGTTGGTGAAGTTTGTTCAGTGCTTAGAGATTTTTGGATGAGAAGTGCTATATGAATGTCCATCATTTATTAAATGGTTGCACAGGGAGAACAACAAGGATGATGCAGAAATACCAAAGGGAGAGGCCCATCCTACAGTAGCACATTAATTCAGTGCTGGTAAATTATTTGCCACTGTTGCTCTTTGTAGTGAACTTAAATGCATATCTTATGTTTAGCATATTTTGTTGCATGTAAAGCCTCGGTTAGCATTAGCATAACACAGCACTTGCTTTTCTCATCTTCTGTCACAGTAATGACACTCATCACGATGCTCCCAAAAAATCCAGCTTTAATCAGTATAAAGACCTGCTTTCCTAAAACATCAACTTTCTTTCCTCACAACACAGCAGAGAGATATTATTTCAAGTTTGTTCAGTATCATCCTCCAGTCAATATTGTAGCTCTTCAGAATAATCTGCAATTTCTTTATTTTGGTTGAGGTGTTGTTTTGGTTGAGTGAATTTAGTGCTTTTAAAAGGTGCAAGACAGCCTTGGGGACAGGAGACCGATTTGCCCATGGAATAGGGATGACAGAAGCTTAAGCAGTGCAAGTTCCCCCACAACATTTTGCCATATTCCAGACAAATTACTTCCAGAAGTAAGAAAATAATTCATTCTCCATGCCAATTCAGAGTTACTTTTCCAGTTGTGCTTATGGTGTTGGTGATGTGACCACCAGTCCAACAGGCAGTGGAATAAGATCACCAAACTTACTTTACTAGAGCTTGGCACACAAACCTGATTTCATTCTTTGATAAGATTACAAGTTTGGTTGATAAAGGTCACTGTGTAGATGTCGTAAAATATCTTGCAACATTCAGATTAAAAGATTAGCACTAGACAATATCAGTATAGCACGTTAAATGGGTTAAGAACTGGCTAACTGACAGATCAAAAAGTAGTAGTAAAGGCTGAATCATAATTGGATGAGGGTGTTTATAGTGGGATCCCACAGGGATCAGGACTAGACCCAACACTGTTCAACATTTTTATCAATGATCTGCAAATAAATATAAAAAAAACTGCTGGTAAAATTTGTGGGTAATACAAAGATTGGTGGAGTGGTAAATAATGCTGAGGACAGGGCAGTCAGACAAAGCAATCTGGACAGCTTGGTACACTGGGCCTGTTCAAACATAATGTGTTTTAATACAGCCAAATGCATAGTTATATCTAGGAACAAAGAATGCAGGGCATTCCTGCAGAGTGAGTGATTGACTCCTGGAAAGCAGCAACTCTAAAAAGGGGTCAGAGTGGACAAGTAACTGAAAATGAGCTCCCAGTGTGATGCTGTGGCAAAAAAGTCCAATGTGATTCTTGGATGCATAAATAGGTAGTAGTGAATAGGAGTACGGAAATGATTTCCTGTATACAGCATTGATGAGACCAATATTGGAATACTGTGTACATTTCTGGTGTCCACAATTTCAAAAGAATGCTGAAAAACTGGAGAGGGTTCAGAAAAGAACCACAACAATTATTCCAGGGCTGGAAAAAAAATGCCTGTCAGTGAGAGACTTAAAGAGATTAGAAATTAGGCACACTTTTTAAATGAACCACTGGAACAAACTATCAAATGAAGTGGTGGAATCTCCATCTCTTGATGTCTTCAGATCAGAGGCCTTTTTGGAAGATTTGCTAGGTCAAACACAAAAAGTAATATGGCCTACTGGGGTACTTGGTTCCTGCCAGAGAGAAATACTGCTTCAAGAGAGGTGCCTATTGTAAATCACTGGGAATAGGCTCCATTTATTCAATGTGACAGGAGCTGGTAATTTCCCAGGCACATCTTTTGCAAAGACATGCATTCTGACTAAGGAAGGAAAATACAGAAGATAAACAGGTACAAGACCTATATAAAAAGGTAGAAAAGAAAAGGAATAGAAAGGAAGCAGTAAGAGGACAAGAAAGAAGTTTTGTATAGGTCACTAACTCATAACATATGCAAAGACATAAGTAACATTAGCAATTATCCCACAGATAATTCTGCAGTTGCTGAAAAGTTATCATAAGCCTGCAGATACCTACAGCTGAAAGAGACTATAACAGGGTGGCACCCATCTCTTGCAAGAGCCCCCTGGTCAACTGTGTGCATGCCTGCATTTTTTTCTGCGCTCACGATGCCTCTTGTCGCCCACTGCGCTTGGCAGGTGGGTCTTTGGTGACTCAGTCCTCCAGCCAAGTCACACACAGTCCATGTGCAAAACAAAGAAACCCACTCTGGGATACACAGTCCAAGATGTCCTGCAGCCCTCCTTGGGCACAATCTTCTAACAGTCCAAAAAGGCCCATCATGGTACCCACTCCGTTGCCATCAACCTGCAGCCCTCCCTGGGATCAGTCTCTTAATTAGTCCAACAGGGGCCTATTGCAGTATCCCCTCAGTTGGTGCATCTGATTGTATCCCTCCCTGGAGCCAGTCTTTAACCAGCCCAGCAGGGCCCATCACGGTGCCCTAGGTCAGTGTGGCTAGGTTGCAAGGTTCCTACTCTGGTATTGAGCAGTACCCAGAGGGCTTCTTCCCTGAGGACTCCTTGCCTCTACTTGAGTCCTCAGTGACCCCAGCCTTCCTGCTGAGGCACCCCTCTTTAACTCAGTTCTCTGACCACAGCTCCTCACTAAATCAGTCCCATTGCAGCCCTCTTCCCTAGGGTACCACAGTTCTAATTCCCTTCCTTAGGGCGTAGCCACTTCCACGGTGACTGGTGGTGGGGACCAGGTCCTGCCCATTGCTCTGGGTCCCAACCCAGGATCCCTTTAATTATAGCAGCCTCATGCTGCGTCCCTTTACTAATTGATGTTCTACGTTTCCCTGGGCGACTTACCTGCAGCCAGCCAGAAGCTCCTTCCTCACTCCCTGCCAGTAACTACCAGCTTATTCCCAGCAGCCATTCTATTCTTAGAATGGATCCCAGCATCTATTCTTGGGCTCCCTTGGTCCCAGCCAGCAAACGGAACTTATTCTTTTATATGAGACTGCTGGGCCTGGATTAGCTGCTTCCTGCAGCCTCTTTCCTGATTGGATGCATCACATGCAGCCCCTATAAGCAGCTTGGAGGACCCTCTCCACTGCCCTTTACCTGAGGTGGGCATGGCAGGACTTTGAGGCCTCCAGCTGGGGGGTCTCTGGGCCCAGTCCACCCCATCACAGACTCTCAAGGTTTTTTTTTTAATTTAAGTCTACAGTTTCTGAAATGTTTCGACAAAACTGAAAAGTTTCAAATGCACATTGACAATAATTTGAATAAACATTGCAACATATTCTGTAGTTACAGCAACTATTTGCATATAGTCACAGACCACTTAACACTGGATTTATCTCTGGTAGGCCTCTGTGAAAACTTTCCATTTGACAAAGAACTAGTTGTAAATCCACTGACTTCTAGAAGCTGTTCCACCTCTGCTACTGCTAATTTCAGATACAAAAGAGATGCAAGCTTTTATGTGTGTGTAAAGATCTGAGAGCAGCAAGTCTGCAAATAGTAACTGTGAAACTACTATAATCCTCCATGTGATTGTTGTCAGTCTACAACGATCATACACAATAGCCTCAATGTAATCCACTTCAGGATGAGGCACTTATATTTCTTGCTTCTACACTGCATGAATCACACATCAGATTTATTTCACTTAGCATCCCAATATAACAACAACAACAGTGTGACTCAATAGTCAAAGTCTCTGATCCTGCCTCAGGGCGGGAAAAGAAATGTACAGTATTTTAGTAAAAAGTCATCCTTCTGATCAACTGCCATTACCACAACTTTAGTTTGAAAAACATTGGATTTGGGGCTGTCAATTGTTAATGAAGTTTAATACACATAAAGTACATTTTGTTTTCAAAAATCACAAAAAGCCTGTATGTAGTGGAATCTGCAGTGGTCTAAAAGAACACTACAAGTGTGCTATATTTTCCTAAGTGTCAAAACCTGGTTGGAATAGCCATTTGATCATAAATACTCTGTTGAAGTCCCGCTTTCATCTCTTCTCTTGTTTTGTATATTGCTCTGCATGGTCACCAAAAGAACCTACACTCCCTGCTTCTTCAATCTATCCAGCATCTGTCAGCTTGTCTCCTCATTTGTCTGTGTGAGCATATTACTCTGATGCACAGTTTCTTAATGGTTTTTCATCCCTTTCAGAATCCCTTAGAAAATGTCAGTCTCTCTCATTGGTTTATCTTGTTAAGTAATTCCCCGTGAGGAGAGATGAGAGGCACAGAACACGAGTCCTTTCGGTTCTCTAAATCAGGGCTTGCGCTCTGAAATGCCAGATTTTCGTTTTCCCTCCGAGGAAGGTGAACCATGCCCAGAACACGGCCTCTTGGGTCTTGAACCTTCTTTTCACCCATAGGCCCAACAACAAACTTCGAGGTCAGAGATAGGATCAAGCCTCAACTTGCCCTGGCAAAGCATGGGGAATGGGGGTGGGGGTGGACTAGATGGCCTCTTGAGGTTCCTTCCAGCCCTACATTTCTATGAAAATGATATAGCCCTGTATCTAAGGAACCTCAGAACTGCAAATTATTTAAATCAAACACTGGCCCATATTGTCCCTCCCCTCAGTAGAAGCCATAAGAGGAGCTTTTGGCAAGGAAACTTTTGCAAGAAAATCCTGATGAAAAAGTTTCCCCAAACCCATTAGGTCATTAGGGAGGAGCAAGGCTTGCTTGCACCCATGGGGGGGAAAGCTGCCCCAAACATGGCATGTCAGCACAGTTCCCCTAAGCTGTGTGCACACATACAGATCCTAAACCCCGTGCACACGGCGAAACACCGCGCGCACAAAAAATGAAATACTACATCGGAGCCAGGCTGAAATATCATTTACGGGCGACTTTTGACAGATTCTACTAGCTGGCAGAGGGGGAAAGGGAAAGGAGTTCAATGAATCATATCCCTGCCTGCCAGCATTTCGAACATGGAACGTTGATCACGTCGGGATGGTCGGAACCCACACATCTCCTTGTATAAGCATTTTTCTCGCTTGGGCGCATTTGCCTCATGGCGCACAAATTTGAACTCTGCTTCAAAAATTTGCACAGAAGACATTTTTTGTGCACACAGCCTGTCAAAAATTAGAGGGAACATTGTGTGTCACCTCAGATCCTTGGTTGGCATTAGCCACCTGCACAGAGATCCTAAGCCCTTCAGGGGCTCTGGTCCCCAGTAGCCTAGTAGTGCAGCTCCATTAGAGCTGCATTACCAATGACTACCCCACAGCCATGGTGACTCTGAAGTACCCTGAGGGGTGTACACAAAGAAAATAAGAGCCCAGGAGGGTCCTGACAGTGAGAGAGAGAGAGTGCCTCTGATGCACGAGAGCCCACCAGCCAGGCACAGAAGGAGAGACCTATTCATGGAGCACCTCTTGGCACACAGATCTTGGGGGACATAATATGGTCTTATGTTTTAATTAGAAACACATTTATTTTGGTTCAGTTAGGAACGCATATATTCCTAGCTGAAATTTATCTCAGCCTTTCTAATCTGGAAGTCTAGCTGGTACCTTAAGAGACACAAGATCTTACAAGTGCTCCTCAGAAACAGTCCTGGATCTGTCCGGAAAAAAAACAACCTCTCAGCTGTTCATGGTATTTTGATAGGTCAACTTCCAGTCAAAACCATCATTATTATTATTACTTTGAGTTAGTATTATAGTAGTGCTTAGAGACCCCAAAGAAGGGCAGGGCATCAGTGTGCCAGGCAACATACAAACATATAGTAAGAGAATGTCTGGGCTCAAAGAGCTTACAATGTAAAGCCTTTTGTTTGGTATAGGTCTAAGATCCTTGGCTGCAGGAAGGTGCTAACATTAGGCAGTTAAGGGAGAGCTCAGCCTGTATGCAATACACAGGGCTGAGATTATTAAAAAGTTAACCTTATTACCAAACCTGAAATGTCTCTGAAAAATCATGATAGATTTGCCATTTGACTGAATTTTTGCAATGTTATTCTTTCTTCCACCTTCCCAAACTACTACAAGTATCAGTTGTTCATCACATCTTTATGTTGCTTGCAATTGGAATTTGCCAAGTATTTATCATCTCATTTCCACATCTTAAGATCTATGGCATATTACATCTTGTTAGCACAACACTACCTTTTTACTGTTAGCAGCTGAAGGATACACTTAAAATGGCAGAACACTTTAGTGAAAATCCATGTAACATTTCCCATTCTGGATGCACGGCTTGTTGCTAAAGTAACGGTAAATGAAATGTGTCTGCCTTAAGAAAATAGGCATTAGTACTGTAATAACCTTGAAAATTGACATTTTTATGACAAGTTTGTTTTTCATATATAACCATAAAAGTTGGGCAGGCAAATACCTGCTACTTCCCTACATATACTTTACCTAACCATGAACCCACAATGCTATAATGTTATACCCAGAGGGCAGATTGTCCAGAAGGGATATTCCAGAACCAGTAATTAGCTTTAAATGACTCAATTTGGGAAGTATTGCTTTCAGGAGGCGATACTTCCCATCATTACGTCATACCACAGCAATCTACTATTATAGGCTGTTAGTACACATGTTGCAAAATAGTTGTTTTTCCTATAGATCAAAATGGACCCAAGTCTATGCATCTTTAATCTAGTTAACTCTGCTACATTACTCACTTTGTAGGGGTTGACTGGGGCATGCTCATACAGTACATTACATAGGTGATTCTGTGGTATACATGATAGTCAAAAATGGTGACATCAGAAACTGCAAACTGCACCCAACTTCAAGTAGATTAGTGGGTATAATTAGGGTGACCATATTTCCCTATGCTGAATACAGGACACCTGTATAGTAAAACTGCTAGTATTCAAGTGACTTCAATGGCAATCAATCAGAACTATGCTGTACAAATGTTCAAATTAACATCAAGTTGACTGAGCCCGTTAAAAAGAAATACTGTGTAGTTGGATTCTTTTTATTTACCTTTAAGGCTTTAGGGTTCACACAGGAAGAGGTCACGGTCACACACTCCTGTACAACTCTCTCACGGGGGGGAGGGGAGGAGAAGAGGAGTGACCAACCGACCTGACCCTCCCTGCCCTGCGCTCTCTGCCCTCCATGCCTGGCTGGGCCCCTGGGATGGACCCTCCTCTCCTCCCGAGGCAAGGTGTGTGTGTGTGGGGGGGGGCATGCAGGGTCACATGCCCCCACAGATTTCTGCCAGGGTTCACACCAGAACGTGGCCAGCAGCAGCCTTTCGGCACTGTGTGTGAGCTGCTTCCAGTCACAGGAGAGGAGGGGGAGGAGAAGGGATGACCTGGCCTGTGTCTTTGCAGAGCTCATCTTTTCCTTCCCCTTCCCGTGTCTGGAAGCAGTTCCCATCCCTTCCTGCCTGCACAGTGTCGAAAGGCAGCTAACACCTCCTCCAGGCTGCTGCTGGCCACCGACATAACCCACCCACCTCCGGTCTCTCTTGCCTCCCCTGCTACAGCACAGGGTTAAGCCCTAAGGACGCACTGTGCACCAGGGCCCAGGGAACCTGACTGCAGGGGCTTCAGAAAACCCGGCCAGAGAGGTGGCTCAGCAGCAGAGGCTGCCTAGGGGACAGGACCCAGGGCAGCAGGGGCAGGTGAAAAGGGTGCTAAGCCCTTGCCTGGGGGGCTGCTGTAGAGCCTGCAGGGTCGGGGTGCGAATCTGCTGGAAACTGCTTCCTCCCACCATCACTCCAGAGCTTAGCTGCGGGGTGGAGATGCTATCCTGTGCAGTGCTGTGCAGCAGTAGCGCAGCCAGGTCCGGAGCGCAGGGGGAGCGGCACTATAAAAAGGTGCCTCCCCCTGTACTCACCCAGCGGCGCTCCGGGTCTTCGGCAGCATTCCGGCGGCGGGTACCACCGAAGACCCGGAGTGAGCCGCCGAAGTGCCGCCGAAGACCCGGAGCGCCGCCGGGTGAGTGTAAGAAGCGGCGCTTAAAAAGAAGCGGTGCCTTTTTTTAGTGCTGCTAAAAAAAGGAGCCGCTTCCGCCGCTTCTGCTCAAGGGGGAGCGGCCGCTCCCCCTGGTCCCCCCCTGGCTACGCTACTGCTGTGTGGGGCTTCAGCACACACAGGGCTTGGCTCCTGCTGGCCAGTGCCCCAGGCCAGAGGGTCTTAGGCTTTCCCAGGGCAGTGGGGGAAGGAAGGAGCCTGCCAGCAAGGCTGCTGGGTGAGCTGAACAGACCAGAGGCTGGTTCTCCACACAGTGCTGGGAGTAGGACGCGCCCCGCTGGGGGGATATGGAGGAGCAGCAGGGCTGGGGGCACGGGGGAGTATGAAGGGACAAAGCAGTGAAAGGAGAGCAAGAGGGGGAGCACATAAAGGGCAGACCGGTGGGCAGCAGAGGCGACACATAATCGGCAGCTATGTAGTGCCTGCCCGCACTCACCAGCCACTGCAGCTCACAGCGCACAGCCAGTGCCAGCTGGAAATGGGATGGGGGGTGGGGCCCTGCTGGCTGAGTGCTGGCACGCAGCAGAGGCTGTGCTGACGGACCAGCATGGGGAGCAGCTGGCCCACATGCTGCAGCTTTGCCCCACCACCAGCCTTGCACACCCAGCCCCATCGTTGATCACTGGACCCTCCCACTCACCCCTGGTGGGCGGGTGGCTGGCGAGCAGGGATCCAGCCAGCAGCAGGACCTGCCAGCACTGATGGGGGGTGGGGGCGGGAGACAGAAAATACAATTTGCCCATGTTTAAGAAAAAGTCGGGACACCTGTAGGAGTGCTTAATACGGGACAGTCTTTTAAAAACAGGATGTCTGGTCACCCTAGGTATAATTCTATCAATATTCATCCTCATGTACACACTCATGCTGAGGGTAGATTATCCTATGTTCTACAATTACTTACAAACGCTTTGTTTGGTTTGCTGCATCATTTATCCACTTTTTCCTTGTTCAAGTCACTGTTCCCAGCCGATGAAGTAGGTTCTTAACCCACGAAAGCTTATGCTGAAATAAATTTGTTAGTCTCTAAGGTGCCACGGGTATTTTTCTTGTTCCCTTTGCTTTCCCTTTATGATTTCTGTCTTGAATTTCCCCCTTACCACCACTTCTTTCACAAATGATCTCTTGATCTTTAGAACAAGTATTCAAGCTTCCCTCTAACTTTCTCAAGCTTCCAAATATTTTTCTTCTCTCTTACTCCAAGCTCATACGTATGTTTGTTTTTCCCCTCTGTATGATGTGATGCCAAACCCATATTTAGGCAAAATATCCACTTTGACAGTCCCAATTTCAGAGGCATAAACCAAAATGGGCCAGATCACTTTTAAAGGGGGTTTCAGCTTCAGACTATGTTTGTGCCAGACTCTTCTGATGGTGAAGCAGGCTCCAATTGCACAGAATACCAGAGAGGCTAAAAAGTGCAATTACTTCACCTGCTTATATTTTCCATTCCAATCTCCTACATCATTATCAATTTGCTACTGTCCTTTCCAAGCATTTTTACTAGTGAGATTGATTTTCAAATGGGCCCTAAAGAATGGACACTTATCTGAATTATCCATACTGGATATGGATATGGGCCAAACCAAAAATCTTAGATCTGAACACCACAATTTTTTTTCATTTTCTTTCATTATAGGAGTGGCAAGAAAGAACAAGGGGTTATGGTGCATTTGAAATCATATGCGAGATCTGAATTTTGAAGATGGCTCCTATCTTTATAACGGGACAAGCCAAAACCCCTTGTCTCCAAATGTAATATGTTCAAAATCTGGATACAAGTGTGATTTGAACACATCCCTATTCCAAGCCTATGGGACCTAAAAGATTGTGAGAGGTAGGTAGGTAGCTAGATACCATTAAAGATCTGGCCCATACAGCATTAAGGTGACCAAACTTTTCCTAATATCATTGAAATTAAAATGTTGGCAGTATAGAAACCAACCAGCCCTAAGCAGGAGGAGGAGAAAGGAAAGGGAGATTGTATTAATTATCAGCTGCCATGGACATGAGGTAGAACATGGCATCTTTGCAAACAAAGTGTTACTGGTTATCAGGACGATGCTGCACAAACAAAATGGTTTATGGTAGAAATATCTAAGGCAGACTAGAAAAAATATTAAATAGAAAACCCAGGTTGAATTTAGGTATTTCTGTGAAGCAAATAGGGGCAGTCATGTAAAAGAGTTTAGCCCTCTTTGTCTAAAGTTGCTTTTGTACCCTCTGTAGTAGAAGCCAATACAAAACTGAGAAAGAAGAGTAAGAGTGTACATTTCATTAACAATTAGTTTCCATATATTTGTATAATATTTTAAAGGGGCAAATTTAGAATTAGGCTGCTATAATTCCATATTTGTTCTGCTAACTACACAAACCAATCAAGATTTGCTCTTGTGATTTATATTGTCACCTGCATCACTTTCTGAAATTATAGATTATAGCCACATAAATCACAGCTCCTCTTGTCTGTGTTTAGTGTTTTTACAAGCATTTAATAAACTTTATTAAATGCTTGTAGGATGCTGCATGCAGTAATCTCATTTATAACATCTGTACCCCCATGTTATAAGGTTTCATTGACTGTCTGCATTGTAAACCTCTAACTGTGTAAGTAATCAAACAGGAAAGAAGCATTAAAATAATGTAAAATGCTGGCTTCATACAAAAGGCATTAGGTCCTGCCCACCAAGACGGCCCACTGAAACCAAATGAACCATTGTGGAACACCACAGAACAAAGGACTTTGTTAATTTATATATATACACACACACACACACACACACGAGACGTGCAGATGGACTTGTCCCTTCAGCCTGAATTCTGGGGGAAGGGAATACAAATCCCTAACAAGAAGAAACTGAATCTCTATAATGCTTGGACTTGGGAGGGCAAGATTTCTAAGCATAAGCAAGGGATCCCCAGCTGCTTAACCTGGGTTAGCCCTAGAAACATATAGAGCTTGCATATTATAGCAGCCTCTATTACTTTTTGGAACCCAAGGCTGTAACTCATTTGTGAGAGTATATTTACTTACTTTAACCTTGTAAATAACTCTCTAATTCCTTTTTCCTAGGTCTGGTCTACACTATAGACCTATGTTGATATAACTATATCACTCAGGGGTGTGAAAAATCCACATCTATGAGCGACAGTTACACTGACCTTAACCTCCCTGTAGACAGTGCTATGTCAATGAGAGAGCTTCTCTTGTCAACATAGCTACCGCCTCTTGGGGAGGTGGATTAACTATGCTGATTGGAGAGCTCTCTCCTATTGGCATATAGTGTCTTCACTTAAGCGCTGCAGTTGCATTTTAAATGTAGACATGTCCTTCGTTCATAAATCTTTAGTTAATTTATAATAGGATTGGCTACAAGCTTTGTCTTTTGTGTAGGCTCTAAGGCGCAATTGACCTGCAATAAGTGACTGGTCCTTTGGGACTAGGAGTAACCTGAATATTATTGTTATTTTTGGTGTAAATGTCCATCTATCACAAAAGGAAAGCTTACCTGAGTGGCAAGATAGATTGGAGTACCCAGGGGGACTTTCTGTGATTCCATGTTAAGACTGTTCTCGTGCTTGAGTTCACACTTGATCCTTGGTCAGTGAAATCTAAGTATAGAACTCACCCAGTTTGCGGTTTGTGCCCCACTTCTTAACACTCTGCCCTGAGGTTGATACTCATTCTTCCTGAGCCACACCAGACAGCTTGACAGTGAAACCTAAAGTTCCTTGTATAGTAACACTATTTTTGTTTTATAGTCTAGTCCTGTGCTAATTCAACCTAGTTTACTATTCACTTTTTATTACTACACCCACTACTGCAGTACACTAGACTGGTGAATGTAATCAGTATCCTACAGCATATGTGAATATCCATATATTTAGGCCAGTGGATGTATCATACACTCAGAACATAAGAACCTGCAGTAGGATCAGAGAATTTAATAAATTCTAGCCTGTTAGACAACGTACTTCCAGTTGCAATATCATCATAACTTATTCTTGCTGTTGACTGTAAACTAACTTTGAGCCAAGTACTTTTTCTCTCTTCATGGCCAGAAATAATTTTTGGAATCTAATTCTCCTTTTAACAAAAGCATAGAAACATCAAATAATAAGCATAACAAACTTTTTAAAAATCAAACAAGTTTCTAACCACCAAATGGTGAACTGCCATAATTGCTCAATGAACATTTTGTGATTGGTTGGGTGGGACTGCGAAACCATAGAGAACTCATACAGTAGTTAATTTTAGTCAACAGCATCTCACTTTCCTGATAAGTTACTTTAAATCATATATGTTATTTGCATACTTTATTTGATAACTAGTCCTATAACTGGAACAAGCAATACTGATCTGCTCCTTTCTCTTTATACTTTCTGTTCTCCCATGTTCCCTCTGCTACTGCCTTGTGGCAAGTTCAGGGCAAGACTGTAATATCAAAGATGAATCAACTAATGGACAACTTTCCCATTTCCCCTGGTCTCTTCCCAAGTATCCACATAGAAGGCCAACCAATCAATAACATCTCCCTTTACCCAGCTTCCGAACACCTTCCTGCTTGCTGCATGCTAGAGATGGCACATATAAGCCATTCATCACACTGTACCTCTTCTCCCTCCTCTTTTCTCCATTACTAAGAGAGATTGTCCTATGGACAGCCTCCCATTCCATTCAGAATTCCATGGACCACTATTGGCAATCAAAGACATCCCTATGGCAGCTACAGAAAGTGCTTACACATAAAATTAACATTAATAAAGCAATGCATTATTTTAGTACGATTTAACAGCTAGAAACTAGGACAGTGGTTCTCAACCCACAGGCCACTTGCGACCCAATCAGCACACAGCTGTAGCCCATGTAACAGCCTCAGGGCCATACGTGTAGTATATATATTGTGTGGATACATAATACATAGAGAGCAGCATATGTGGCCCATAGTGGTAAATAGGTTGAGAACCACTGAATTCGGAGAACCAGTACCATGAGACCAACCAGCTCTTCGAGGACACCACTTCAGGAAACACTGGCCCAAATTGCATTTTCTCCATTTTCCTAAAAGTTTGGGGTGAGTCAGAGTCACAAGCCCAGAACTCTCGGCATGGGAGGCACAAGGGATTAAGGGGACTTCATGCCACTTTTGTGCCCTTCAGGGCCTGGGCTGCTCCAGGGGTTGGAGACACCCCCAGCATAATCTAGACAGCTTTGCAGAACCTAAATTACAGCAACAGTTCTGGACTACCTTATGGGCTGCAGCACTGCATGCTGTGGCCCTGCCCCAACACACCCATCCCACCCCTAGCTCCACCCACACAATGTCCTTGGCAACGGTATACCCCCTACTCTGGGGCTTACAAGAGTAGGAGACAGTGTTATAGCTCAGGAGACAGTGTCTGTCATCCTCAGTGTCTGCACCAGGGGAATCCTCCTTCGGTCAGATATGAGGATTTTAGGGCCCATGCTACACCAGCCATTTTTATGCTACATTTAGTTCTCACTTTCTATTAAACTCTGATGTTTGCATACTTGCATGTATCCAGTAGGTGAAAGTTTTGTTTGTTTTTAGCTCATTGTCCTGTTTCTGTATCGTGAAAAGCTTCTCTCACACCATTCACCGAGAGGACTTTCTGACTAATATTTTCACTATTTTTAGGCATTTTCTATTTTATAAAATTTGCTAAAAATGCAGTGGCCAAAAAGAGAACCTTAAGTACAGTTTACAATATGATTATAAGCTCTTCAGAGCTTGGAGCATGCCTTACTTTGTAAAGTGCTGTTGAAATTTATGGTCTGTATACATGAATTAATTATAATAATATAAAAAAGTAAAGAAAAACAGATTATACTTTTTCGATAAACCAGAGTTAAACAACATGGGAACAATCTATAGGGCCATCCCCTGATATTTTAACTCACATTAGGTAGCCTCTTACTGTACAAGTTGTCCCAGTGAAGTCAACAGGACTCTGGAGTAAACCACTGCCCATTGTAAGTAAGATCATCAGAAGGTACCCACAATGAGTGGTAAAAACAGCAGAGCAAATAGTGACACAAAGGAAAAGGAGATATTTATGCACACATTTTGCAAGCACAAACCACACATCTGTCTGTGCAAACTGGGTAACAGATGCCCAGGTGCTTCATTTACACACACAAACTTAGACAACAGAGCTGTGTGTTTAGATTAATCAAAAACTGTCCATAGTAACTTTTGGTAAAACTATAGCTACATACAGACACAAACTGAATCACACAGGCTTACAGTTTAAGATGATAATCTGAAAAGAACCAAATTGTCAGACATTACTCAGCATTTGTAAATTTGCCCTATAGTATGCTTTTAAAAAGAAATGACTCTCCTTGCAATAATAAGCTGCATCAGCGTTCTTTCCCTGAAATAGACTCTTGATAAATAAAAGGACTAATATTCTGCCACTTAACATTACTCATGATGAACATGACTAAGAAGCTAGGAAAAAACAAAGAAAGACTGGTAATATTTGACTTCAGTTGGATAACTGGAATCAAGTTCACATGGAATCACATCTTACACCCCCATTTTGTGCCCAAGGAGTTCAAACAAAGGAGTTACAGTCAAACAAAGACAAGACATGTATGTTGCATCCAATTTAAATTCAAATCCATATTAAACCTGACTCAGTTTTGTAACAAGGAATAACAAAATAAGATGGACAGTGAACTAATTTGAATATACTGGGTTCTCCGTGAAAGCCTTCTGTAATGTATATTTGAACCAAAACATTACATTGCAATGTTAAAGTTTGCAGATGATATAAAAATGGGGGGAAATGTTAAATAAGAGGACAAGTCACTGATTCAAAGTGATCTGGATTGCAAACAATCTGTGTTTTAACATGGCTAAATGTAAGTGTATACATCTAGGAACAAAGAATGTAGGCCATACTTACAGGATGGGGGACTCTATCCTGGGAAGCAATGACTCTGAAAAAGATTTGGGGGTCATGGTGGATAATCAGCTGAACATGAGCTCCCAGTACTATGCTGTGGCCAAAAGGGCTAATTCTGTTCTTGAATGTATAAACAGGTGAATCTGGAATAGGCACTGAGAGGTTATTTTACCTGTGTGTTTGGCACTGGTGTGACCACTGCTGGAATACCATGTTCCATTCTAATGTCCTCAATTCAAGAAGGATGTTGATAAATTGGAGAGGGTTCAGAGAAGAGTTATGAGAATGATTAAAGGGTTAGAAAACACATCTTACAATGACAGACTCAAGGAGCTCAGTCTATTTAGCTTAACAAAGAAAACATTAAAGGATGACTTTATTATAGTCTAGAAGTACCTACATAGGGAACAAATATTTAATAATGGGCTCTTCAGTCAAGCAGAGAAAGGTATAAAACAATCCAATGGCTGGAAACTGAAGCTAGACAAATTCAGACTGGAAATGAGGTGTACATTTTTGAAGGTTAATAATGTTTGCATTGACGGCCAATTGATCTATGGTAAGGTTCTTCCCCCAGAATCAGGCTACACGGAATTCACACTATAGAGTTCAATATCTTGTGGGGAGTCTCAGGGTGGATAACAAGGACACTCACACTGAGTACAAAGTAAAACCTTAGATACTTTTGTTAAAATAATGGATAAAGCTAGAAGAGATCCAAGCCACACAAGATAGAGATAATTCAGGATTGGGGTTATGTATGGTATCGTTCTATGCACAGGCTCTTAGAATATTCACACCCTTAGTTGATGACCTAGTGGTAGGAGACAAAAGACGAGCCCTGTCTCTGGCATGCCACAGATTTCAATGGTCCAAGTTTCCCAACAAGTTGAATGGTCAAGTGACAGAAGCAGACAGCAATGGAAGAGGCCCAGGAAAGAACAGCCCTGGACCACATGGTGACTACCCTATTATAGGGCCTGACCATCATTTGCTCACGCTCAGTCCGCCATGCCCATATTAGCCTTTTCACCAACATAATACTGAAATGTGCATATTCTCTAGTACATTATTGTTACATGTACCTGCCATTTCAGCTCATGATCATACCATCACCCTTTGCTTAAGCGGATTTGCAGTTATTACTTCCATGTTCCTTGTGCTAGCACTTACTGGAACATTCTAACTCCTACCATTGAGCAAGCTCCTCTTAGTCCCTAAAATTTAAAGGCAACCCTTGATCTGTGGCAAGGATTGTAGCCAACTTAGCAGAAATGTGGTTAACTTATGCTCCAGCTAATATCTTACAGGATATAGGCTGAATATAATAAAAGCAGCTAAACATACTGAAGACAAGCCAGTGAATATAATGGTGTCAATATAATGTGCAAGCTTGCCCTATGGGCTACAACAGTGAGCAAGTATCCATTGGAACTGTTGATACGTAATATAGTCAAATGCTTGACCACACTGTGGTTCATTATTTTGCGATGCAATACACTCAAGAGACCAAATAACCTATGTCAATTAGGTTTATTCATATGGTATAAAAGACAACGGTTCTATAAGATACCAGTTTCTGAAGAGCAGCCCCATGCAGCAATGTTATATTCACCTTACTAAGAAGGCATGCTCCCCAAGTTACATATTTCATATTTCTTAACCTGTCACTAAAATCCAGCCCATCAATTTGTTCCAGTTCCCTAACTTGTCTGTTCCTTCCTTATCTTTGTTTAGGATTCTAGCATTTCAGATACTGATCAGTGAAGGTAATTCCCTAGCTTGTACTAAAACACAGAATGACCGATTTCAACAAGTTTCCTATCTGCTTATGCCAAATACTTACTTCAGCAAATGCAAGGAATTATGGGATACTTAGCATAAATGAACAGAATTATGGGATAGGCCAGTTTAGGCAATATCACTGTTACAGTATTTGTGCTTAGTATGCATAAAGCACCAATAACATTAATATATATAAATGGTGTGGATAATACATACTATTAATATGACATTTATATACTACCAGCATATACTAATCAACAGGCCCCGCTTGTCACCTTGATGGTTCTTATAGTCAAGGCGACACCTTTGCCAAAGTAATGTCTGAATTAGTGGTGAGAGCCTTTAGAAGTGTTCTATTGCATAAGTGGCAATACATAATTAACATAGCTAAAATTAATATGCCATGTAACACAAGCAATGCCTCAAATCAGGGGTTCCCACACTTGGTTCATGGCTTGTTCAGGGTAAGCCCCTGGAGGGCCACAAGACGCTTTGTTTACCTGAGCATCCGCAGATACGCCTGCTCGCAGCTCCCAGTGGCCGCGGTTCGCCGTTCACGGCCAATGGGAGCTGCGAGCGGCCATACCTGTGGATGCTCAGGTAAACAAAGCATCTTGCGGCCCGCCAGGGGCTTACCCTGAACAAGCCATGAACCAAGCCACAAACCCCTACTTCAAATATAACTCTATCCTATGTGATACAGGAGGGCCAGGGAGCAGCAGTAGAGTGTGAGAGGGGAAATATATAAGCCCTAGGCTAATTAAGGCGTGGTTCCCTGGAGACTAGGGAGGGTGGCTACAGGTTAATTGGAGCACCTGCAGTCCATTAAGGCCTCTCAGGAACCTAATAAAACCCCCTGCTTCAGACAGACAGGGGAGGAGGAGGAAGGAGTTGGAGCAGAGTGGTTTGGTGGTGGAGCAGACAGCAGTTTGGAGAAGTGCTGTGGCGGGCTAAGAAAACCAAGACCCTAGGTAAAGGGACACCTGGCTTGTGCAGAGGGAAGGCAGGAAGCCCCACAAGCAGGAGAGAGAAGGAGCCCAGGGGAAAGTATGACTAGTACAAGTGGTTTACCCACTAACCTAGGGCCCCTGGGCTGGGATCCGGAGTAGAGGGCGGGCCTGGGTCCCTCCCTCTCCATTCCCCTTCTCTTGGATACTAGTGGGACAGCTGATACCCCAGTTCAGGGGCAAGAAATGGCACCCTGAAAACCCCCCACAAGAAGAGAAAGTGCGGGACCCTCATAGTAGTGCCAGCAATTTGCCACACGAAGTATGGGAAATCAGTATTTCAAGATTATCGCTATGGACAAAGCTACTTATGGCCTAGTTAGCCTTGTGCATGTCATTGCTAATCTGAATAGTGTGTGTGGCTTCTTTGTCTAGTAATGTTTTAAGAGATAAAGCAATTAATAGGCACATTAAAACTCGTAGATAAATTTCAACTTCATCCTGACATTGGTCCTTACTTTGGATAATAGATTCATTTTGAAAACTGGGATAGGCATTATCCCCTACAGTGTCCCCTACGGTGCTATGCACAGGAGGATTAAAATGGAAATTTGGATTAGTGACTTTACAAATAAGGCCTCTATATACATTTCTTGCAATTAGTTACTACACAGTACTGTCCATCCATGTTATAGGTTACCCTTACTTACTCAAACTATTTAGCAATACCATGAATATTGTAAATGATGTACCATTTTTTCGTTAGCCAGGTCTTCAATACCATAAATTATAGGTTTAAAGATACTGCGTGTTGTCAAAATAGTTAATGTTTTATATATTTTTCACATTACCCCATTTCAAACAGAAATCCAGATGTAGATAATCTTGAAATGTAACCAATAATTCCATCTAGATTTTGGGAGTCTCCTGTTTTGAAAGATACCAGATTGTGGAACAGTCTTTTGCTTAGCCAAATTTCAGTGAGAAAGATTTAAAACCACAGGCATATGTATGAACTTCCTTGGATTAATAATATACAGTTTAACTAACAGTTAGACCTGGCCCAGCTAATGGTATTTAAATGGGTCTATATTTGGTTGCATCCTCAACTGTCCATATATAATACGTTGAGGTGTAGTTGACCACTGTGTTATATATAAAGCATTTTTTCCCCCGGATGCCTAGGGCTTTCTTCACTGTGCACTCATGTTGTCTGGTGTCTTCGGGATGCACCCTCAAATAGCTGAAGTTGATTAACATGATGAAAGTTTTGTTTGTTTTACATTACTCTTATTTTCTGCAACCCAAATTTAGACATATATAAACGTAGTTTATTTACAATGTAACAAGGACTAAATTATTTTTAAACACAAGCTATGCTTCTGTTCTGATTTTCCCAATGCTTTAGCCCATATATACTGTTATAGCCCAAATTTGTTAAAGATGCTTTCGCTTTTTTTTGCATAGACCCCTTCATTTTTACTTCCTTCATATGTTCAGTACTACTATTTTTTTCCATAATAAATATTCAAAGGAAAAACTATAGGAGAAAATCCTCAACATTAATGCAAAGATAATATTAACAAAATGTCATAATTTCTGTTTTGGATTGTTAAATATTTCAATATAGTTATAAGAATGTTATAGTGAAAGTCTAAAAATATAACATTATATGTTATTTCTGGTTATGTTGCAAAATGTTAAAGCTAACCAAACAATTTCAAAAGGGTTCTACATTTGGCTCCCAAGCACAACCAAGTGTCTTGAAAGTTTAATACCCTCGAAGTGATTGCATGAGTCTGCATTTAAACTTAAAGTAAAATTAAGTTTTACACTATTTTTGTATTATGTTAAACAAAGCCAGTATTGGTTATTAGTGTTTGTGCTTTCAAATATTTAACAAAAGTTAAATTGTTATTAGAAGCAAAAATAGTAATGCACATGTTTAAGTAAAAATGAATGTCTGTGCAAAAACAGGGGGGAAGGATAGCTCAGTGGTTTGAGCATTGGCCTGCTAAACCTAGGGTTGTGAGTTCAATCCTTGAGGGGGCCATTTAGGGATCTGGGGCAAAAATCTGTCAGGGGACAGTACTTGGTCCTGCTAGTGAAGGCAGGGGACTGGACTTGATGACCTTTCAAGGTCGTTCCAGGTCTAGGAGATTGGCATATCTCCATTTATTTATTTTATTCTATTTATTTAACTGCAAAGGCATCTAAACCAGGTATATTTGTGCTAACACATTGGGGGAAATCAGAACAGAAGCATAGCTTGTGTTATAAGTGACTTGTTCACTCTTAGATTGTAAATAAACTACACTAATCTGTTTGGGTTATTGAAAACAAATATAATGTTATGTTAACAAACAAGCTGTCTGAGGGTACATCTTTATTTAAAATGGTGTCAGTGATGGAGAATCCACTGTGATCCTTGGTAAATGTTCAGATCAAGATTGGATTTTTTTTTCCTAAAAGAGATGCTCTAGGAATTGGTTTGGGGAAGGTCTTTGGCCTGTCTTACATAGGAGGTCAGACTAGATGATCAGAACAGTCCCTTCTGACCTTGGAATCTATGAATTTATAAAACTAGACATAAAACAGCTGATAGACTAAAATTCTTTGATGTTCTTTGTATTACAAAGAAGGGGTCAAACCACACTAGTTTTACTCAGACTAATAATAATCCTATTAAAATTAATGGGAGTATTCACAGGAGCAAAGTGAGCAGGATTTCACTGCAGTCATATAGAGAATTATTTAATTTGGCAAATAGTATTCATGCAATTTTTTAAACTTTTCTTAAAATTATGCGTTGACATTTTAAGATGCGCATTACTACACTGAAACATAAATACTTGCGTGATTATTTGCAGAAATAGGATTTTGTAATTCATAAAAATTAACCAGTGTGATTGAGTTACTTTTTCACGTTTATTCTTTTTGATCTTTATGAACATAAATGGTGGATGTCTAAAGTTATCTTATATACCAAGGCCTGATCCAAAGCTCATTGAAGCCAATACAAAGCTCCAACTGGCTTCAGGGGGCTCTGGACCAGGCCCTCAAATCTAGATTTTTAAAAAGGCATTTAGGCATTGCTGTGCTCAGCGTTGCAATGCCTAACTGATTCAAGAGCCTAAATGTCATTTTCAAAAGGGATTTAGGCACTAAGAAGCTAAAATCCAATTGCCAGTTGATGGAATTTAGGCTCCAACCTGCCTAAATCACTTCTGAAAATGAGGTTTAGGCACCTAAATCAGTTAGGCGCTGCAACACTGAGCACAGCAATGCCTAAATTCTTTTAAAAATCCAGGCCTGTTACTTTTAAAGGGGATAATTCACCCAAACCAGGAAAAAATTCTATTAGCAGTTGTCCGAGTAATTTATGAATCATGAATATAGTTAATAAAAATATAGTCTTTATTTTACAGGCAGTAGAAATTTAAGCTGTCTGCAGGAGCTCTAGCTTTGAGTTAGGTTGCTGATATGGATGATGCATTACAGCATGCAATTCCCACAGCAACAACTTTCTTACAAAACAAGAACTATTTGAAGTTACATCAAAGCTTAAAATATGCTGACATTCCCAAACGACACTGGGATTCTGAAGAAGCAAAAAATAAAATAATTTAAATCTGTATTTTCATTTCCATATGTTTATATTAATGAGAGTCCTCTACTACTCTGCCCAGCTAGAAGTGCCGTTCAATGCTAGGTAAGAAACATATTGGTTCATCTCCGCAGAGAGAGTAGACATAAGGGAATCTTTACAATCAGTTGGCTTTACTTTTAAAATTTGTTAGGCATCTTGATAAAAAGTAGCACAGGGCTTGACCCTGCCAACAGATACCTGTATGGATACTCATTCACATGCAGACAAGCACTAAGGTCAATACATGAAATTCTGTCCCCTTTGAAGTCAATGGCAAAACTCCCATTGACTTAATAGGGGCAGGATTTCATCCACCAGGAATAAGGGTCTATACAAACATAATTTGTGTGCAGCATCAAGTCCTTAAGCATTAAACTTTTCTTTTTTTCTTTCATTCCATGATGAAATTGTAAACTATTAGTTATTATAATTACCACTATCTACCAGATCCTTTCCTCTCTTACAGGGTGTCCATTCTAAATACCTCCTACCTTCTGGGAACAGGGGAAATTCTGGAATAAGGTCTGGTATTTGTGAGGTCGGAAGGGAGGTGCATTTTATATGAGAATGATCATCAGACAAAAATGCTTAGTATAATTTCTCATCTTCAAAAGGCTTTACAAATTTATAGTTTCTAGAAACATGTTTTTTCTTAATAAATATTTTTGAATCTGCAATTATTCTATAGCTTTAGCAGCCTACATATTTTTAATTTTTTAAGAGATACAAGTCAGATTTCCCTGTGCATATAATTTAACCTGAGGCAGGACACAAGATGTTCCTCACATGACACACACACACAGCCTTTAATTTCAACGTATAGCACTTCGGAGGATAGAAAATATGTAAAAAGAAAGAAATTAAGTCGGATTTTTAGCAATCCCGTTGAACCAGGATTTAGGGAAAAAATGGAAATACAGACTGACCGATCATAACATTACCTGCTGGCCATTCAGTTCAAGATTTTTCATTTGAAGCCATCTTTAAAAAAATAAATGTAACTTGAAAACTTACAGTAGTATGCCAGAGACAATAATTTCCATAATCTTCTCCAATCTCTTTGAATCCTATTTTTAATCCATTCTAAAGATGTACATGTGGACCCAGGGTGTAACTGATACTAGATGCAAACTGATACTTATCTGCCCCTGGACATTTCCATCCGAAGAAGTGGGTATTCACCCATGAAAGCTTATGCTCCAATACCTCTGTTAGTCTATAAGGTGCCACAGGACCCTTTGTCGCGTCTACAAATCCAGACTAACACGGCTACCCCTCTGATACTAGATGCAAAGAGTAAATTTTTAAGCAGCGAGGCACACATCTGGTGACACATAATGGGATTAGTGCACCTACCTCTTAATCACCTAGAAAATAAACCTCCAACTCCTATATGAATATTCATAATGGCATTGCTACTTAATAAAGTATCTTCATAGAAAATCAGTGACATGAAGTCTTGAATGTTGCCACTTTTGTATTTTTAAAATGTTTTCAAATTTCTAGTCATTAACTGCATGAATCATTAACGCAATTAAATAAAAAAAATTCAAATCACCCTCTCCCCCATACATCACTATAAAACCCTTCTTGAAATATTAGATGCATGTGCCTCTTACAATATCATGGGGCTCTAGTAAACAGAGATGTTAAGTGATTCTTCCATCACACACACACACACACGAAGCTGAGGAACATGATTTGCCCCTCCAATAGGTCTAGCAGGAAGTTGACACCTGAGAAATCTTTCCTTCTTGTCTCAAAAGCTCAGGTATTAATGTTTACCACTTGACCCAAAAGTATTGACAGATGTCAAAAACAATGAGACATGTATTATCAATGCTTCTTCACTGTTGCAGAGAACTCAGTTCCCAGAACAGAAATGGATTTGCAGTTGTCTGCAGACTGCTCATCCATTGACATTTATGTCCAGTCAGAAAAGCAAAAAGACAGCATCATGTTAACATGAAGAAATGGTGGGATGTAGAGTGAAAAACCAACATAATCTTAAATATACAGCAAGCACAGCATAAAATTTGAGCTGTATGTGTGTGTTACAAAGAGGTCCACTCTTCTTTACATGGTGAAATGTTCATATTGGCAAGACAAGCAGTGGTGAAGACCACTCAGAGTTGCATGTAAGTGCTGCCTTCACTGCTTGTGATAGATTGAACTCTCACATGAAAATACTTGGCAAGGGAGAACCTCTGCAGTCTGTGTGTCACCAAAGATGTGCCTTTATCATGCCCTTGGGCAGGGCTGCCTTAGGTGATTAAGGAGCAGTGGGTGTGCCAAGAGCCACACAAAGAAAGTTCAACTCCCCTGATTCACAGGCCAGATATGCAGGGGTGGCGCCAGCTTTTTTGCCGCCCTAGGCGGCAGCAGCGGGAGAGGCTGCCGTCAAAATGCCGTCAAGGTCCCCGGCAGCCAAAGAAGCTCGCACTTCGGCGGCAACTTCTTCAGCTGCAGGGGACCTTGGCGACATTTCGGCGGCAGCCTCTCCCGCCAGCGGCCACCGAGGGACCTGAGATGCCGCCGCCCCCCACCCCCCAAATCCTGGCGCCCTAGGCAACCGCCTAGGGTTGCCTAATGGTAGTGTCGGCCCTGTAGATATGAGAAGCTGCTGTCCCTCCCCAATGGGTTCCATTAACTCTTCATTACAGGCTCCATTGCTGCCATTGGTTTTCAGGCTGTTAGAGAGCTCTGGAACATACACATCTGCATAAATATACTGGATTCATCCCATTTCTCACTTATTCATACTGGATCAGCATGCATTTCTCCAACTGAACTTATTAGAATTTCATGTGGAATTATGTCAAAAGCCTTGCTGAAGTCCAGGTATATTATTATGTCCACTACCTCCTCCTATCCACCAAACCAGTTACTTTGTCAAAGAAGGAAATCAAGATGGTTTGACATGATTTGATCTTAGTAAATCCATGCTAGCTGCTAGTGATCATCCCTTCATCCTCCAAATATTTGCAAATTGAATGTTTTACACATTGCTCTAGTAGCTTCCCAGGTATCAAGATCAAGCTGATTGGTCTATAGTTCCCCGCCTCCTCCTTTCCCCCCTTTTTAAAGATGGGCACTACATTAGCCCTTCTCCAGGCTTCCAGGACCTCTCCTGCCATCCATGAGTTTGCATTTATTATTGCCAGTGGCTCCGAGATTTCTTCACCTAATTCCTTCAACACCCTGGGATGAATAGCATCAGGCCTGCTGATTTGAATCCATTCAGATTAGTCAGAAGATCTCTGATGTGTTTTTTACCTATCCCAATCTGCATTTCTTCCCCTTTATCGTCTATGATTACTTCGCTAGTGATCTTCAATCAATGCATCAGAAACTTGCATTAGTTCCATGGAAGGTAATGAAATGTACCTGCCATTGGGAGTTTTGGGATCTGGACTGCCAGCCAGATGACTAAAATCTTTCATTCTAGCCTAGGTCATAACTTGAAATGATTCAGTGGTTTCAGCCTAGATAAGGAGGAATGTAGCAAACAGCCCCCCATATCCACAGTCCATGAAATCGTATCTGTCGTCTGTATGATTGGAAGCTAGTTGTTGTAAAAATGGAAGGTGAATTGTAATAATTCACCCAGCAATAAGTTAAATTTCAGAATGTTCAGAAGTTATGGCTGCAGGTTGTCTTAGCACAATCAAAGTTTGGATGCTTACCTCATCATTCTCCAAGCTTTATTAGCATGCAGCATTAAGACCCCGTCCTGCCCACACTTAACACCCAGCTCAGTGTGTGCTAGGATGGATATCCTCATTGGTTTAAGAGACTACTCATAGTAACAAGTACTACATAGTTAGTATGTACTTGTAGAAGCAGACCCCAAAACATGAAAAATCTTGAAGTCTCGCCTTTGAAATTTGCAGGATTTAATTTTACTTTGTGGATCAGAGCAGAAATGATGCAAGAACAGCCTCTTATAGTACTTTAGCAAATACCTTTCCTTTCCCAAATAAAACCACAAAGTGCAGAAACAGCTGTAAATGAGGAATGAGTTGGGGCAAAGGTTTGGGTAAATATTTTATATAAAGCACTTCATCTGTTCAGTATCGCTTCCCTTTAAAGAAGTTCATATTTTACATATGAAATGCCTTTTTGCATTAGCTAGTGGCTATAAAGGTGTATATTTCATAACATCACCCATTTTTACTGACACTTCCTATTTTTATATCGGGACAAATACGGTAGTCATTAGGACCAGCATTTACCTAATTTTAATCTATTTAAAATCAAAGGTTGAACATAGAGTGTAACAAAACATTTAAAGAGAAAATGAGATAATGACCAGTTTTCCCTATAGCGCCTGGAGAGGCTAAATCACATTTGTTATTTTCCTTTTTTAGATAAATAAATAAATTTTTAAAAAGGAGGAATTGAAGGACAGGAGGGCTGTTCATTTTGCATTTACTTGATATGCTGTTTTCTTAAACTTCATTAAATTATTTTATAATCACATTTTATATGCAGAAGGAATAAGATAAATTCCCTGGCACAAATTACAATTCTGAAACTAATCTAGTTACTAGAAGATATTAAGAGAGAGAGAGACCGAGAAAATAGCAAGAATTTGTGCAGTGATTCTGAAAGTAGTAAAATGTAAACATCTCAACATTCATCCATGACCCACTTGATAAGTGTTTAAATTTCTTCATTACCTACTACTATATCCTCACATTACTTACACAGAATATCTATCTGACTTGTCTTTAGTTCACACAGGTTTTTTTTAAGTCAGTGCCTTGTTTCTATAAATACATCTCAACTATAAATCATGAATATTTAGGAGCAAGACTGTTGAGTAAATATCTCCTAGGTCTGGAATCAGATTCCTGCCAAAATTCTGAAAGATTAAATAGATTTAGTTTTGATATCAAGATGGAAAATGTTATTTGCATCAGTTTCTAGAAGGTTGTAAATTTGTGAAGCAATCTGGGACTTTTAAAGAAGGATGCTGTGCAGATTTGTTAGTGTATTTCAATAAATACAGAAAGTGGTAAATATATAAATACAGTTATACATCTAATCAATGTGAATAACTTAACTAGTTAAGATTTAGTTAAAGATATGTTTAAATAAACTCAATCAAATGGTAGTCAGTTTTCCGACTGCCTGGGTCAACAATGAAAGTGAATCTTTTACATCACAATGATTACTGTTTATGATTTCATACATTTCCTCTTAAAAGAAATATTTAAAAAAACACCTCTCAAGATTGACCTCATCAAGGCAGGAAATTTAACGAAAATATAATGCATTCCCATTAATCTCAAAACCACAGCTGACGAATCATGAGTCATTTACAGATCTTATTTACAAGAGAGAAAAATTGAAATTAGAGACTGTATACAGAGATAACTGTTAGGGAACGACTCACAAATTCATAACAGGGAGGTTAAAATTACATGAACCAAAATAAATCTGGGGTAGTAGTTTTTGTTTGTTGGTTTTTTTAAGAGCAGCTATTCTTATATCAGGATGAGGGAGGGAGCTTCAACTCCTGGTTCGAGTAAACATTTTTGGAAATAGTTCTATGTTTGTTTGCTGTGCAGTTACCTGAAGCCAGCTGAACTTCTCATTTATTGCTTTATCAGTAAATGGGTTCTTTTATTTATTGTCAAACCTTGAAGTAGGCATCATAGCTGTTGAAGAGCATTTATTTATTGCCCAAAGAAAAAAAACGGTACTTATCTGTTAACTTCCATACGAAGTTTTTAGAATAAAAGTGTACCTATATAATGCATGCTGCAGACAGAACAAATCTGCTGTATTATTTATCCTACTTAGTTTTGCAAGCAAAACAAAGCTATTTTTCTTCATGCAACACTTTTATTTGAAGTCTTGAACAGCTGATTTAAAGATCTTGTTTTACCAAACCCTTTGACCTATACTCAGGATTTTAAAGCAACTTGCCATTCGATAATATGCATTATTGTTCTAATGACCTCATGGCATGTGGAAACAGATTCTTTATAGCATACAGTAGTGTCTAGGTGATCATTAGTTAAATGGAGCCCCATGCTGGAAGAATGTTGCTGTTATTCTCAGAAGGGAACCCAACAAATTGTATGAATAATTCATTGTTTTGAGCCTAAGTAGCATGATATAATATTTCAAAACAGGGAATGATGTGTTTTTGTTTTCCAGCATTTCAATATTACAAAGCAAGTGTGAATGGTAAATTTTTTTTGTTTTAAAATACTGTATTCAAAAGTCACAAACCCAGGACTTCCAGTAACATCTCTTTCTGCTGAGCCTGATCAAGGAATCCTTAGAGAGCAATAACATTCTCTCTCAGGCCCCTCTTCGTATCTACTGATAAAAATTAATGTGCCATAGATAAGCAGATTAAAACGCGCAGGGTAGTTTACAGTGCCAGATAAAAAATTGAAACAAAAATAAAAGGATTTTTATTCAGAAAGACATTGATGACAATATTCCAAAACCTGTTTTTCCCCCTAAAATGAGAGAGAGAATGTCAGAAACAAGTTGCATCAATGTTTTTTTCAAATTGTTCCTCAAACTCTTTACTCCATGGGTCCATAAAAAATGTCTTGAGATGTACCCAAGATTACAAGGTTGGAAAGGCACCTGAACTGAAGGATTCCCTAGCATCTGGATTAAGCTTGACTCTGACCCTTAGTGTAAGATTTACCATCACTATTGGGTTTATGTACCACCTCTGAGGCGCAAAACATCTTCCCAAACACCTGGAAGACATGCAAGCCAATGATTAGAACAAAGGGCTGAATACCAAAAGAAATTAAGATTCTAACCCAGATGAATTGCTTGTATATTTGAACAAGTCACATGACTTCAGTCAAATCTACTTCAAAATTACACAAATTGTTTTTGAAATATTTTGGTGAATGAAGAAAAAATAAAAATGTGTTTGTACTTCGGCCAACTCAGAAATATCTTTTTAGAGGGGAACTTAGTCTATCATATGGACTGTAGCTGTGATTTTGGGGAGAAAAAGGTCAATCTATTTTATTTAGAAAAGTGACTACCTCGCACTCCAAAACGTGTATTTACAGTTGTTGGATATAAGGTGCTTCCTCAGTAGCCTTTTTAACACCATGGACAGCAATAGTTGCACTGGAGGCAATAATCCTCCATTTAACATGCCCACCAATCTGTTTTACCAATGACTCTGGCATCTAAGGATCTCAGTTCCACAGAATATGGTGAGATGATACACTAACAGCTGTGATGAAGCTGCTATTGTTGTTCTTGACAGACATTCATGTATTAAGGACTTATTCTTTAATTGAAAGCTTATTGCCAAGAGAGTACTATATGGCTGAAAGGCATACTAATGAGATATGCCGATTTTAACTGCTAAGTCACTCATTCCCATCTGGCCCACCTTGGTAGTGATCTAAAATCACTACCTTATGAAGGCTCATAAGCTAATGTATGTACAACGAAGGGTCTCAGTCCAGTTATTAGTGGGGAAATGTTCACAACAAAAAAAGTTAGTCAAATACTCAGCAATCTCTCCAAGGATTTAAAAAAAAAAAAAAAAAGTGCTTGCTGCAAAAGCATTATTGTGTAGGTACTCATTCATTTTCTATGCATTATACTAATAGAACATTTTGCTGCATCTTAAAATTTTAGAACCTATATAAAAGGAAGGGGGGGAAAAAGTGCTATATCTAACAGTACATGCAATAAAGGGATGTTTGTTTGATGACTTATGCACATGTTAGCATTCAGCTTTCCTCTTGGGTTTAGCCTTGCTTGGCATTATCAGAAACAATGTACCATAGTGATTATCTGATCATAGAGGAATTTGTCACATTCATGGTACATTGACAGGAGTGAAAATAAGATGGAGCACTCACAGCCTTAAAGCAATGGTTAACTTGTAGCCAGTTTGTCAGTTGTTACCTCATTCCCTCTCAGCCTGTTAAATCCCACAGCCAGACTCTTCCTCTTCCCTTGTCCCTCCCACACCCTCTTCTGCACTCTCCCTTTTTAATTCATCTTGCCATTACCATATTCCCTCTACTTCTGCACTCTCCTCTTCCCAAATGTTGTTTGGGTCCTGAGTGCTCCCCTGGGCTTTTCTTTTTCATATCTGCACTGCTGTAAGCTCCCTTCCTGCATCCTTCTTTGTGGAACAAACTTATACGTAACTTATATGTGACTACAACAAAAGCAGCATAAGTTTTACATACTGGTCTTACATGCAATCATGTATATTTACTAACATGAAAGTTCCACCTATTCCAGGTGTGTGTAGGCTGCAACATATGTTAAAAACCATGATAAATTACCTATACCATGCCCATTCACACATACCCTGCTGGCCCATGCTCTTCCTGCTTTCCTAAAAAAGAGTGCTACCCAGTGTTGGTCTTATTCTTCCTGACAATTTCCCAAGAGACAGGAAGCACTAGAGCGATGGACTGTGCAGTGTCCACCAGGACAGGCAATGCACACACCAGGGTTTTCAGTGAGTGCTGAAACAGTGAAGCAAAAGATGCAGGAGAGAACTTCTCTGTGGTGGGAGAAGCTTCCTCCTACCCACCCCATGGAAAGGGAGGGAAATTGAAGCCGTTTTGTGCCCTAATTGGGAGGGGTGTCAGTAAGTCTTGCACCCCACTTTCTAATCATTCCACTAGTGAGTGTTGGGCTGGTGGAAGCAATAAACTCATGGAGCTCAACTAATGCAAACTGGGAAGCCATCTTTCACGGAGAGTGCAGAATTTTGTGCACACAACCTTAATCAGCTCACAGGCTGCTTCAGGTTCAAAATATGCAAAAAGTCAATTGAACCAAATGGGAGGCACAGCTGCTCAACACCTGTGGTGGGGGCAAAGGATACCTTTATTTTAAGAACTAACTCCAGGTATGCAAATTTGAAGCTTTTGGGTCCCTCCCCCACACCTTTGAAGAACACTTTCTATAATGGACAAAGCAGTAGCACTATATGATCTCTGGAATGCAGGCTCTTGTAATACCCACAGTCTGCCACATGAACCCACCAATACAGTACACTTCTCTACAGAGCCGCCTCTGACATTACTTGTAACTGAAGCCTGGCCTACTCTAGAAAATTACATCAGCTTAACTATGTTGCTCAGGGGTGTGAAAAATCCACACACCTGAGCAGAGTTGTTAAACTGACCTAAATCCCCATGTAGACAGCACTAGGTCAATAGAAGAATCCTTTAATTGATGTAGGCCACATCTACACTACAAAATTATGCTGATCTAACTTACATAGGCATACAGCTACCGCAGTTATTAAATCATGTGTGCACACACACTTGGCTCCTTGTGCATCCTCATCAGGAGTGCTTGTATCAATTCTATTGTCAGTTTGGGGCACTGTGGGACAGCCAGTAACAATCTACGTAAGCAACACAGTGCCTACATGGACACTGCATCGACCTAATTACATCACCGGTGACTCTACACCCCTCGGGGAGGTGATGTTACTTAATCAGAGTAGGGAGGCGCTTATGTCAGTGGGAGCCAAATTTAAGTGAAGACATTTCCACAGTTAGTTCTACACAAAGCAGCTTGCCTTTCATCGACCTAACTCGGTAGTGTAAATCAGACCTGTGTATTTATACAACACTTAACATGATAGGGCCCAAATAACTGATTGTTCAAATCCAAGTTCAAATTCTCTGTCATCAAACAGGAAGTCATGGGGGGGGGGGGGGTGTTTCATGTAGCCTTAAATTGCCTATTACTTCTCCTATTTCAACATTGTGATGCCAGCAGTGTGTCTTCTACCAAATCTCCACTAGGGGAAGATGGGCCCATAGATTAAATATTCATCTAGTTTCTGCTTGTTCTGTGACCCACCCATTCCCCAGCTTTCATGACAAATGCTCTAGGCTCAGTCTCCCAGCACTCTGGCAAACAGAATTCCCATCTCCCTCAAGGAGGGAGAAGAAGAAAAGAGACCTGCAGAGGACCGGGGCTCTTACTTCACCCATTCCTAGAAAGGGTTTCCAAGTTACAAAGAAGGGAAATAAATCCCCTAGGTGGGACCTAGGGATGAAATTGAAGTTAATATGGAAGAAGCAATGGGATAAAATTGAAGAACATCATTTAGGACAGTTCTGAAGTTACACTAGACTGCCTAGACTTAGCAATCAGAAACCAAGATTTACAAGGTACGCAAACGTTCGCTCAGGGAAGCTATTTCATTGTGAACACATGCATTTGCATTTGGAGAACCAAACTGGTTTCCTTTTATCTTCAAATACGAATGGACATTCATAGCAGTTGCAGAAACACTGTCTAACCCTCATTGACAGAGCCTCTGCAGATGCTAGAAATGCTCTAGTTCATTCTCAAAATTGACTACTTGTAAATTCAGCAAAAATAAACTAAAATCCAGATAGAGATTTTATGCTCAAAGTACTAACAAAACACAAAGTGAATTTTTGAAAGAGAATTAGTCTGTAAATAGATTAAGAATGTACAAAAGTGTACCATGATTATTTTATCAAAACTGACCTTCACAACAGCATCTCTCTCATATCTGCTGTGTCACTGCTTTGGTAACAGTATACCAGACATGCTGAAAACTGCTATGTAACAGCCTAGTTTCTCAGAAGCTGCATTTCTATTCCTGTTGCAATATGAATGTGATTTACTGTTTTAACAGAATCTTATATTTTTAAAAGAAAGTCGGCATGACTTAGTGTAAGAAGAGTGTAACAAACACTTGCTGGTTGATAAAAAAATATGGACAAAAGTGATTAGGACCTTACCTTCTCATGGGTGACAGCTGCAGACCGAGTAGATCTGATCGTAAGTCAGAGCAGCTGCAAGGATAGCTACCTTAGCTAGCCAATTTTTAAGATACCCTCCCGCAATGAATACCTTACTTGGTAAAATACATTAAAATTATAAATTTGTCAACCCAATCTGAATCTCAGTTGTTTTGCTTCTTGTCAGACATTGTATCCAAGTGTTGTGGGCACTATTTTATTACTACCACCATTGTTAGCCAATATTTTTATTGAAGTGTCTCTAAAGTATGTCTTGCAATCTCAGATTGAAAAGTTTTAGAAAAGCAGAGAAGGTTATTTTAATTATGAAAGTAACTGGTACATCTACTCTTGACCTGTATTGACTCCAGAAGAAGAAAATAGGAACATTGATCTAATAATAATAAAAATCCATTCTTTAGATGAAATTCTAGTTATTGAGGTTCGTTCAGCCCATCTCCAGGGCTGTCCAAAATCTCAGGATGTCTTCTGCAGAGACATGGATGCAATGTGCCTTCTACTCAACACTTCCTTTCTCAATACGAGTTCTAAACATCCAAGGTTGCCCTTTGCAATACATATTAACCATTTTTTCCTCTCTAATGAATAACATTTCAATATACAATGTTTTTAAAATCTCTCTTTTTTTAACCATCTCTCCTACAATCCTTTCAATTCTCCTGGCAGTGAATATTCGATCACTATTGTCACTGTCAGATATCAAAAGGTAAGTGCTTTATATCTGATTATGAAACAGTAAATCAAAGTTGTAAGTGTTTTTTCTTGCTAACCTGTTACAAAACTATTTCTCTACTTTGTGTTTCAAAACTAAATATATGGAATGGCCATTTCCAGCCAGCAAGGGATCTATATCATCATCATTTGTTTAGTACTTAAAACAATGAGCTTGGTCCTGTACAAAACAGAAAACTAAACAACACACCTTCCCCAAAGAGTTTACAGTTCAGAAGACTAACATCAAAGAAAGGACACACTGGGAACTACAGATTGGGGAGCAGAGGTAGGAAACTTGGTCTTGTGGTTTAAGTACTGTACTAGGATTCAGAAGTTCTGAATTCCTTTCCCAGCTCTGCCACAGACTTCCTGTTGGACCTTGGGCAAGTTACTTATCATATCCATGTATCAGTTCCCCATATCTGAAACTGGGACCATAATAATTCTTATCTTGCCAATTGAGACCAGAATGTGTTCATCTCTTATTATGTGTGCATACAGCACCTAGCACAACAGATTTCAGCCTCAGTTGTTGTGTCTAGGTACTAATGGAATACAAACAACAGTAACCCCAGCATCACCAGTATGCCCACCGAGAACTATTGCTGTAAACTCACTTCTTGTGGACTGCACAGAAGTGTGTGTTTTATGAGGGATTTAAATGAGGAGAGGATAGTGGCTCAATGAAGTAGGACAAGGATTTCATTTCACACATGGAAAAATCCTCAAACCCAGGAGCAGCAGAATGAGGGTACTGAGCCTGGCAGAACAGAAGGGACACAGAGGAAGCCTATGTGACTAGCCTGACATGTAGGCTAGGGAGTAGCAGTACAGGGCCTTGAAGGTGAGCATAAGTAGTATGAATCTGATGCTGTGTGCAAGGTAGACCCCATAGGGGGTCCAGTCTTAGGCTAAGGATTCAGACTTGACTACAAGATTATCTGACATCAGCTAGAGAGGTATTTCCTCCTAAGAACAGAAGAAGGGCTATCCTAGGTCAGATCAATGATCCATCTAGCCCAGTCTCCTGTCTTCCGACAGTGGCCAGTACCAGGTTCTTCAGAGGGAATGAACAGAACAGGCAATCACTGAGTGGCCCATCCTCTATCGTCTACTCCCGGCTTCTGGCAGTCAGAGGCTAGGGACACACAAAGCATGGGGTTGCATCCCTGACCATCCTATAATTTCTCATAGCAAAGGGAGAAATACAAAAAGAGTCAAGGGTGAGAAAGAGAAATGTAAACATCTGCTTTATAGCCATTTACAGGCTTGCTTTATTTTACCCACACACTGAGCTAGTACACAATCAATATCCTCATCATGACAGCTCCCCAAGAAACTTCATGTGACTTCTGCATCCTACCCCTGAAACTATAACAATGTCCAGCTTACAACATGACCAGCAAAGGGCATCTCTTAAAAGAACTTTTATAGTTACAAACTGGAAGCAGAATGAGAGTAGCCTGGGCTTGTGCTCTTGGTTGGACACTCCCCCAACAGAACGTTCTATTAGTACAGACTAATGCTACAGAGCCTCTTTCTAAAGTGTGTCAGCTCTCACAGGACTCTGCATCGTGGGGCTGGGAAGTCTATTACACAGCAGTTTCTAAAAGGATGGTTGCAAGCTCCTGCAGCTGAAATATGCCTTTGTTCAAGTAAAACATGACATTTTAAAATGGTAGCTATTTTAAATAAAGGTTGAATATATTTGTTGTCTATGAGGCAATAGTTTGAATTGCTGCACCGTTGCTTTTAAAAAGTCAGGCATTTCCATGTCTGCATTCTGCTTCACAAAAGAGGATGTTTAAAAAAAAATGTAACAGTGAAAGTGCTGCAGTTCAAACTATGCTGCATTCTTTAGAATTTACCCCTACTTCAGAGCCCAGTCCTGGCTAGGGAGATGGGGGAAGAGAGGGGTGAGATAGGGGGTGTTGAATGCCTCCTGAACAGAAGGTGCTCATCACAATTCCAAGAGACATGTAGCATTTTGTAGGAACAGGGCCTAAAACATTAGCATAGCCAGGTTCAGAAGACCCATCCCTCAATCCTCAATTTTCTAAAGACCCATATTGCCTTTGGGATGCTGTGATTATTCCATAAACTGGTAACAAGTAGTTTAAAAATGTAAAGTACCTTTTATCTCAAGATCTCTAAGAGAACATCACATCTATATTCATACACTCAACCACTGAAATGCCACTTCTAGGGTGGCAGATGGACCACACATTGTGGGAGAAGGAGAAGAAAATTTGGCCAAGGATGTTGGGGCAAATCTTTTATCTGACATGTGCCTTGAGAACTTCATGCAGATCAGAGCGAGCTCATTTTTTCAAGTGTCTTGTCTGAGAGCCCCAGACGTTGTAAACTGCAGAGTACTTAATTTTTTGACCTAGAAGAATAAAGAGCTGAGTCAGTCTTGCTGGGATTCAACCTTCCTGGGAGTCAAAGAATTTCAAACCCAATCGTTAGACCATTATACAGGGCAGGGGAAAAAAAGGTATAGTTTCTGCACTACTGGATTCTTTCCTTTTCCCAGAGGCTTAATGGCAACCCATGCCCATAATCCACAGTTTTTCCTAAGGCTTTTTAGCAACAAGCCATAATTTTATCCAGGTAAACAAGGCTCTATCAGCCCCTGACATCTTCCTGTGCGCCCAATACACCAGAAGAGATTATATTTATCCAATTTTCAAAATTAAGAATACAATTCCAGTTAAATAAATGTACAAGACACACACACAGATTTGGTTAAATAGGTAAACAAATACCATCTCCTTCATTTTAAATGAGAATTGAACCCATTACATATAATAAAATTGAAAATCCGATAAAAAGGGCTAATGCAGGGGTAGGCAACCTATGGCACGGGTGCCGAAGGCAGCATGCGAGCTAATTTTCAGTAGCACTCACACTGCCCGGGTCCTGGCCACTGGTCGGGGGGGGCTCTGCATTTTCATTTAAAATTTAAATGAAGCTTCTTAAAAGTTTTAAAAACCTTATTTACTTTATAATACAGAACTAAACTATTGTTGTATGTAGACTTATAGAAAGAGACCTTCTAAAAACGTTTAAATGTATCACTGGCATGCAAAATCTTAAATTCAAGTGAATAAATGAATATTCGGCACACCACTTCTGAAAGGTTGCCGACCCCTGCTCTAGATACTCAGCAGATTTAGCCATCCTTCAGGAATGCTGAAGACCAGCCCACACCTCCTCCCTATACATTAACTGATTAAGAGCATGTGTGCCTGTTTAATAAGGGAGGTGGCTGCCTGTACTGGCTCTCCTGGAAAGAGGAAAGCATCCTAATGTTTCTGTCATTAAATATGTCCATTTAAAAGTATATGAACAGAGACCTTCAGATAAGGGTGAAACTCCCCTCACTGGACCTCAGCCTCCCTATTCTGCTCTTCAAATGAGAGAAGAATTCTGCCCGTAAAAGATTTTTCTCAAATCCCCAGAGATAGTTAGTTTTAGGATGAACCCTTACAGTCAACTTTGCATCCATGTATTATTAAACATATATTTTATCCTGAAACCTGATATTCTAAATAAATGACTAATATCAATATGTCTCATGAGCGTACACTCACCTCAGTATAACACATGGGCCATACAGTACAATGTAATATCAATTCAGTGTCTACTGTAGAAGGGAAGCAGTGTATTACCAAGTCTCCTATATGAATTCATATGGAGCAATGATTTTCTTAAATACAGGGGCCTGAATACCAACAATATTGATCATCTGCAGCGCCCAATGAAGTCAATGGCACTCGATACCTACAAAATTCAGGCCTCGAAGCCAGTCAGTTTTTACATAGCTCAGTAATTAATTTTGTATTAGGGGTGAATAAATAAAGAGACATTGGGAGGGATTTTCAAAAGTGCCTATGTGACTTAGGAGCACAAATCTCATTGACTAATAGAACTTGTGCTCGTAAGATACTTATGCACTTTTGAAAAGGCCACCAATTCTGATTCAGCTTTGGGTTCTGCTGTTAACCATAACATTTGAACAATTCACTGCCAACCTCCTTTTCTAGTTTACAGTCAAGGGATGGGCTCCTGGGCCAATCGGGAGAAGACAGCCCTCTGCAAAAATAAAAATAAAATAAAAATTAAAAAATCCAGGGATGGGAGCTTTGGAGCACATGCGTCTTCCATGTTGATTCTGGGGTGAGGAAGTCTGTTCTACATGTGAGGCATGATAATTGCATTACAACTTGCTGACCCAAACATCTGACTAGTGTCAATCTTGTGTGTATTGATGCTGGAGTTGGTCTGTCAGACTGGATGACTGCTAGGTTGGGAGGAGCCAAATTTTTGTTTGACCCCCTGCACTCAGCTCCATGTTGCATAGCAATTGTTAAAATTAATGTTCTGTAATAACATTCTTACCAAGACAAAGTAAGGAAATAAATCTGCAAGTGCTTTATGTGATACCTCTGTTCCTCATCACCCCTCACTGTACTAGCTTGCACACAGAACTCTAGCATTAATACAGGAGAGTCCCCCCCGCCCTCTTTCCATGTACAGATTTTTCATTTCCAGAACAGTCCAAATTCAGGCACTTAAACAGATTCTATTAAGAATCTCCCTTGTTACAAACAGTCGTTTCAGGAATTATGAACAAAAGGATACAATGGAAACAAAATTGAAAGCACCCTGTAGGTTTGCTGCGTTTGATGCCTGCTGGAAACAGGTTTTATTGTTCTGATCATATCATTATACCTTGACAATCAGAATGGTGTTATTTCTAGTAAGTTTCTACAGCACAAGAGGCCAAGATTGGTGGGAAGGAAAATTTCTATTTCTTTAGTACCACTCTCCCCAACTGGTGGTGCCCCCTCCCCCACCTCTTTCTCTCACACACACACCCCTGCCCTCCCAGACCCTCTAGGGCATATATTAAATAAACAGAAAACCTCACTAATTAAGATATTCAGCTGGATCTGAGATCAGCACTGGCTGTGTTGCTTCGAGAAGCCAGCATTGTCATATCATATAGTATGTCAGTGGGTGTTTCCAAAGCAAACAAACAATGGGGGAGGGGGGGGAATAGAGAAAAAAAAAAAGCTTTGAAAAATGTAATTCTTTCAAATTATTAGAAAAATCCTAAAATCATTTGCACTGTACATCATCCATTCCTTTACAATCTCACAGAACTTGGTTTCCCTAAACTATTTCCTATCATTTATAGGAAAGTCTAGTCCTGAAAAATTCTAGTGACAGTGCAAATCATTATATCCAAAGTCTGAAGAACACATCTTATTATATACGAATAATGTCATGTACTCCATCCAATCCTATGCTGTTTTCTCTCTCTACCAACCTTTAATTACATCCATGCTGATTATCCATGTTAAGGCATGAATTGATCCCCAAAAGTTGTTAGCAAAAATGCATTATTCACCAGAATTTCCATAATTCAGCCACCAGCCAGACATCCCCCCTCTTCCTCTTGCTAACTCATACCTTCTGAGTGTGCATATTGAACACCCAGTGATTCGAGATTACTCCTTTTACACCACAAACCACCACAATTCATTTTAACAATCACAGTAAGTAAAGCAATATCACTATGATAATTATCTACCTTTCTGTGTTTTGCAGTTTAACACAAAAGATATTAAGCTCAGACCACACTGGAAATAGTATATATGATGCAGTGCAGACTGTTTAATTAAAATCTAGGAGCTCCATTTCAGCTAGTGCCAGATGAGACCATCATGCCTGTCCCTATGAAAAGCAATCAGGTCTGATTACATGTGCTGGTTTTATGCTTCATATTTAATGCTTTTTGGTCCTTTATATCCGATGAACATCACTAAAAGATTAGTGGTTGCTATTCTTTCCTGCTATACTTTTGAAATACAAACTAAAGCTGAGCAACACAGAGCCAGAGACCACTCCCTAATTCCTAGTGGACATATTATATTGATTAATTAAACTGACATGTGTCTGGTCTTTGCTTCTAATCTAAACATTCAAAAAAAACCAACCAACCCAAAGAATTAACATTGTTCTATCCAAGCCAGTCAAATTAACTTGGAAGTTAAGTAAAATCAACGTGGTTGCTGGAAGCAAGACCATGATATAAAATAGAAGCCATTAGACATTATAAAGAGTTTCTAAATTTTGCAGGTATCGTGTTATAATTCAGTCGATGGTGGTCCTAAAATGTATATATAATTTTCCCATACTTGCAGAGGGAGCCATCCCAATTTTTCATACTCTGTTTTATTCATGTAATGAAAAGATCAACAGCACGTGAAAAGCCTGAATCTTTGGCTACACCTTTTACTGCAATTGCAGCAGAGAAGAGAGACTTGTTTTACATCTAATATAGAGAATATCTTAGATCCACTAAATACATATTACGGTTTACTTAATAAAAAGAGATGGAAAAGAAGGAATTCAGTAATATAGATGGAAGCTTTCGGTCTTTCAAAATAAATCCTTGATAACAAGGAATGATAGAATTCAAAAAAAATTGTCTCATTGGTTTTTAAAATACCAACTGCATAGTATAGAACAGAACCACTTTTCAAAGCAATACAGTGCCAACTGCTTATTCAGCATTGTGTAGCATTTTGTGTACTACCATATTATTGAAAACCCAATGGAATTAAATAACAATATTCACACTGCACACCACAGAAGAGTTCATAAGTTAAAAGAAGAGTGCTACAGAAAATATTAATCCTTCAATATAAGAAAAGGAGAGAAAGGATTATTCTACCTTTGCGACACTATCATTGTGAACAGCTATATGTTCTATTTCAGAGAAAAATCATATTGTTATAACAATAATTTAGATGTGAAATTCAGATATCCTGAGGACCTCTACAGAATATATCACACACATATACAGCAAGAATAATTAGAAATATTTCTAACTGGCTGTGCCTCCTGTAGGCCTTTGTCTTAGCCTAACTGTCTGAAAAAGATATTTAGGCACGCAACATCTTTCTTCAAAACCCATTTTCACAAGGCAAATCCCACACATTCTAATTTTAGAAGAGACTCGTACAAAATCAGGAAAGCAGTGGTACAATTAAAAACAAACCTACATTTACCACTTACCATCTCCTGTTCAAACCATCCTCTTTTGATGTTTACGGCACATCTGTGGGATGCAATACTAGGAGGTGCCTTGTGTGACCTGCTGCATGATGCTGTGACATCAGTTCAGATGATGCAGCTCATTATGGGAAAGACTGCTGTTGCCATGGCAACTGAGATGTGATAGGAATCCTTACTGCATTTCCAGGGGAGCCTGAGACAATAAGGAAGCCCTTTAAAGAAACAGACAAAATGCAAAAGGACTCTTAAAGTACCACGCCATAAGATTATAGTGTCCATGCAACAGTACCTGTTTTCTCATTGAGTTCAAATTTAGACAGGAAGAAATTATTCCCCCACTATGGTAACAAATATAGACACATGAGTTTAAAAATATTTCCATATAGGGCACTTAAAAATTAACTATACATTCATTAATGACAAACAATTTAATAAACTAATATTGTGTTTAATACACAAAGATGCTTGTTTTAGAAGAATTTTAATATTTTTAATATTAATGCCTGTGTAACATGAGCGGTTAGGAATAAAAGGTGCCACTCTGCCCCACATCAGATGTGAGATTCTTGCTGGTACTAAAAAGAAAACTGGATTAAAAACTTTAACGTTCCCAACATTTTATGCTCTTAAATAAGTTACTGTGCTTTGTTTTTAAAGCAAAAAAACATTTCTATTCACAAGAGGGCTGGAGAAGTTTCTAGCCAGTCAAGTAAAAACCTCCTCATAATTTTTCAGCTGTAGGCCAACCTGCAGTACCATCTGCATGCTGAGTAGCCTGGCTTTCATCTGTCCATCAGGCAAACACACAAATGAAGATTTAGAAAGCTTGCGGGCAATCTGCATGCCTCCTGGTTCACTCTACCCTGAGTCCCCTCCTCACAGCAGTTGAAGGGAAACAGATTGAAAACAAAAGAACCTCCTTCTAATTTGCATACAGCTTTGGATTGGTAGATCAGACTGTTAGAAATTACCTTCAGCACCTGGAATTCATCCCCCCTCCCTTGCAATAGCAGCAGTAGGGATGTGTGACACAAGTATTAATTAGAATGGTGTGAAAATGAGAATTCACAACTGAAGGAAAACCAGCACATTTTTGGCTTTTTGCCAGTCCTATTGGATGAGAAAGAATCTGGCAAAACTTCTTTTCCCTTCCATGAAAATCCCTTTCTACATGGTAGAAAAGGACAAAAGACCTGGACCTTGTAAGCTGTAGGCTCAGGCCCAAGGGGAAACAGATGCCAGAGATCCAAAGAGAATTTAGGACCTAAAGGTGTCCAATAAACTCTGGAACCAGTGTTGGGACCAGAGCTGAGTGACCCACTAAATCTCAAACTACACATAAGAAGTTCCTTTATTCACGATTTTAGATACGGTGTCATAAGCAATTACTAAAACCTATGTCAGAAAGGAAAAAATAGGGCCTTAGATCCTTTGCTCAGAGCATCAACTGCTTGTAAAATACAAAGCCTCTCCCTACAATTAGGGATGCTAATGGCCCTTGTGACCGGTACTGGACCCTTGATGGCCCCAAGTAGTTTCAGTGCACCATTCATGCTTGTAGAATCAGAACTGGAAGGGACCTTGAGATGTCATCTAGTCCAGTTCCCTGCAGTCATGATAGGATTAAGTATTATGGACCATTAAGTTCTAACTTAACCCCATACTACTGCAAACAAAGAACCCCAGCCCCAACGTACTCTCAGACCACACTGAGACTGGTGTTCAGAATAAAAGTTTGGACAAAAAACATGTAAGGATTGTTCTATCTGATCCAGTCAGAACAATTTGGAAGATAAGTATTCTCTCATTGAGGTCAGAACAAACACCTGGTTCAGACCTGAAATCTATGGGCACATGTAGGGATATTAAACAAGATACTGACTGATTCCCCCAAGTGAAAATAACCCCCCATAACTTGTATAAAATCCAACAGCTTCACCACGTAAAAAGGTATCTTAGGTCTCCTGTTAAAACTTGTAAGTTTCTGTATGTACTAAACATTGATTGCATCTGTCTTTTGAAAGATACTTTTACTATGTAAAACTTACAAACAAGTTAATTAACTCCCCTCTTTAAGTGACCACTATGTTAACACCCCTGCTGTGAGCCTTAATGTAAACAAACATAAGGTGTTAAGTGACTTCCACTTCATTGTAACAAGCAAGGGCTCCTGGAAACAGACCCCCCCATCCTCTGTGATTAAAGGGCCATGAGTCTCAAATGAATTAGCACACACCCCGAAAGTGGTGGAGACAGTAAATTAAGATATAGAATGTATGTTGATGAATGCATGATATACATGAATGGCTAGGGAGGTGCCAGCCTAGACAGGGAGGATCCATCGGCCAAAGACAGGTTTTGGATGGACCGATACAACCCCCGGAGGGTAAAAATGGGATCCACCCCACCACCTGAAAGGATGAGAAAAACAAACTTTGGACAACGAGGAGCCACCAGGAATGCCACCAGGAACAGGTCATCTGCTGATTGAATTAGCAACAGCAAGATGAAACAGTTCCCATAAACTAACATAGGAAATAATTCCTATAAGAATGGCTTCTACACACTGAGGACTTTGAGTCTGGTTCTGCAACCACCCTCCAGGAGCATCAGATGAATCTGACAAGGACTCAGCTCCACCCTCATGCCCAGGTTACCTGGCCAGTAACTTGGCAAGAGCAACTTCTAGGCTGGTAACTATGACATCTATGCAGAACCTGTGTGTGTGTGTGTGTGTGTGTGTGTGTGTGTGTGTGTGTGTGTGTGTGTGTGTGTGTGTGTGTGTGTGTGTGTGTGTGTGTGTGTGTGTGTGTGTGAATGAACGTGAAACTGAATGAAATGTTATAGCTATAACTGACTGCTTACTATGATTCTTTTTGTATTCACAATAAATGTGACATTTTGTCTTATCCCCTTTAAAAAGATCCTGCTGGTTTTTATTTTATTGGTATAGCACACAGAGTGACCAGAGAAAGAATGATTATATTGAAAAAATAGAAACTGTGAGCCCAAAATACAAGAAAGACTCAAGATACAAGCTCATGCTTACAAGGTATTTACAGCTCATTTTTATTTTTGGGTGTTTATCCACAGAGAATGTTTTAATTACTTCCACAAAATAAACAGACATTAACCACATAAAAATAGGTTTTATGTTGGTTTGGTACATTAAGTCCAAGACTGAGTCTTTTCTAAGTATTATAATGTGCGGATCACCATGGTATCAAAGTAACTTAACATTCTAAAAGTTTAAGTGAAGGGATCTCTATTTCTCTCCTTCCAATTGCTGTTTGGTAGAATTATTACTATTGTGACTATGTGGAAAAAGTGAATTTTATATTTTCTTATGAAGGTGATGGGATTCAATTCATTCAAATTCATTCATTCCCAATCAGCCATTTGTATAATAAGCTGGCTGCTAAGAACATCTTGTGTCTCCATAAGCCTGGCCTTTGGGTTGCAAACCGCATTGTTCTTGAATAATGTAATTGCTGTGGAAGATCAAGATCACAGTTGCAGTGTTGCAACTTGAGCAAATGGGATTGCAGAGCCATCTGTTCTCAGGTGCAGATGGTGCATCGTGTCCATGGAGCACTGCCTGCAAGTGTTGCAGGACTTGTGCACTGTTGCACATATTTCGCAATGTCCAGCATGGTTCTCTAGAGAAGGTGTACAATGTACATAATATATTATGTCTGCTGGCACCTGTTCACAATTGGATCAGCTCTGGATCTGGGGGCCCAAGTATTATTATGAGGAGTACTATCACATTTGGATCTGTGTCCAAAATCTTCAAAATCCTAAAATTCCTTATTCCCAACTTTGGAAGTTTTATTACCTTTGAATGTGAGGGTTTCAACTGGTGGTTCTGATCATCACCAGATAGTGATCAAACCAACAGACAAAGGGGGTGCCACTGTAGTCCTCAACCATGATTACTACATTAAAAAGGCCAGCCAACAACTCTCCAACACCACTTACAATACAGAACTCCATATCATCAAATCCTTCTCCAAACAACTCCAAGAGAAACTCTACAAACTCACCCACGTCCCCTCCCATGAACCCACCCCATGGACTATCTACATGCCTCCCAAGATACACAAACAAGGGAACAGTAGACCCATCGTATCTGGCCTCATCACTCTTATTAAAGGAATACCAAGACTTCTAGAAACCATCCTCAAGTCACTCACACAAAGGGCCAGCTTCCTCCAGGACACAACTGACTTCCTCCACAAACTCTGCCACATTAACAACCTCCCTCAGAACACCATCTATGTCACCATGGACGTCGCTTCCCTATACACCAACATGCCTCACAATGACAGCATAGCTGTCTGTCTCGTATATTTACAAGGCAATGGACAACCCTGAAATATTCACCCCAAACATTACCAAACTCATCCATTCCATCCTCACCTATAACAATTTTACATTCAACAACAAACACTGTCTCCAAACCACTGGAACAGCCATGGGTACTAAGATGGCTCCCTAATATGCCAACCTTTTCATGTGCGACCTTGAAGAAGAATTTCTGGACAAATGCACCATGAAATCAAGGATATACCTGAGATACATCAATGATATTTTAATCCTCTGGACAGATGGTTTAAACTCCCTCTGGGATTTCTATCACTTCATCAACCACGACCTGTCCATTTACCTGTCTCTGGAACACTTCCACACTAGCATCAACTTCCTGAAACCCTCAATGAGTTTCAGCAATGGAACCCTAAATATAACCATATACAAGAAACCAACGGATCACCATACCTACTTTCATAGATCCAGTAACCACCCCAAATGCACCAAGAAATCTGTTATCTACAGCCAGCCACTCAGTTAACACAGAACATGCTCTGAGGAGAAAGTTTGAGATATACACTTTAGCACACTCAAAACTGCCTTCACCAAACAAGGGCACTACAGAGAAGTAGATCGCATCATAGAATGGGCCAAATTCCCCCAGAGAACCAGCTTCAGTACAGAACTAAAACACCCTCTGACCGCACATCCCTAGTTCTTACCTACCATCCCACACTTGAACCCATACGGGATATCAAAACAACCTCAACCCATATTTGCTGGGAACCCAATCCTGAAATAAAAATATTTTCTGAACCCTCACTTCTGGCCTTCAATTAATCCCCCAACCTCTACAAGCCCATCATCAGAAGCAAGCTCCCCACAGACCAGGACACACCAACTTAAAACAGCACCAGATTCTGCCACAATAGATACAAAACCTGCAGACATATCTCCACTGCTACAGTGATAAACACCTTTCCGCCGCCACCACCAACCCCACCTTTCAAGATTCATGGATCCTACACATACCATATGTTGTGAAAGGTATACCTCATCCCATGCACTCAATGCCCCAACAACTACTATGTGAGTGAAACCAGACAATCATTACGCTCTCAAATGAACTTGCACAGGAAACAACCCCCACCCTATCACCTGTGGGTAAACACTTTTCACAAAGCGAGCACTCTATATCTGACCTATCCGTTCTCGTCCTCAAAGGAAACCTGCACGCTTTCAAAAGACGAGGCTGGGCGCTTAAATTAATTCCTCTGCTAGACACTGAAAATCATGGACTAAACAGCGAAGCTGGATTTATGGCTTATAGCATCAGAGGGGTAGCCGTGTTAGTCTGGATCTGTAGAAGCGACAAAGGGTCCTGTGGCACCTTATAGACTAACAGAGGTATTCACCCAGGAAAGCTTATGCTCCAATACCTCTGTTAGTCTATAAAGTGCCACAGGACCCTTTGTGGCTTATAGGAATAATCTGTAACCCATTGACCCTCGCTGCCTCTTTTTGTCCTATGATTGCAGAGGTGCTAATGGGCCACTCTGCCTTGAATGGGCCCTTAGAATAGACACTACACTTTGATCTTAGCTCGAAAGAGCCTTGCATTTGCTGCGATGCTGGGATTTCCTTTCTGAGACTTGAAGAGCTTCATATAAGCTTGAAAGCTTCTCTCTCTCTCACCAATAGGGGTTGGTCCAATAAAAGATATTCCCTCACCTACCTTGTCTCTCTCATAAGAACAGCCATACTAGGTCAGACCAAAGTATCCTGTCTTCCAACAGTGGCCAATGCCAGGTGCCCCAGAAGGAATGAACAGAACAGGTAATCATCAAGTGATCCATCTCCTGTCGCCCATTCCCAGCTTCTGGCAAACAGAGGCTAGGGACACCATCCCTCCCATCCTGGCTAATAGCCATTGATGGAACTATCCTCCATGAATGTATCTAGTTCTTTTTTTGAACCCTGTTATATTCTTGGCCTTCACAACATCCTCTGGCAAGGAATTCCACAGGTTGACTGTGCATTATGTGAAAAAAAATACTTCCTTTTGTTTGTTTTAAACCTGCTGCCTATTAATTTCATTTGGTGACCCCTAGTTCTTGTGTTATGAGAAGGAGTAAATAACACTTCCTTATTTACTTTCTCCACACCAGTCAAGATTTTATAGACCTCTATCATATACCCCCTTAGTTCTCTCTTTTCCAAGCTGAAAAGTCCCAATCTTATTAATCTTTCCTCATACGGCAGCTGTTCCATACCCCTAATAATTTTTGTTGCCCTTTTCTGAACCAAGATATCTTTTTTGAAATGGGGCGAACACATCTGCACACAGTATCCAAGATGTGGGTGTACCATGAATTTATATAGAGGCAATATGATATTTTCTGTCTTATCAATCCCTTTCTTAATGATTCCCAACATTCTGTTTGCATTTTTGACTGCCGCTGCACATTGAGTGGATGTTTTCAGAGAACTATCCACTACGACTCCCAAATCTCTTTCTTGAGTGGTAACAGCTAATTTAGACCCCACCATTTTATATGGGATTATGTTTTCCAATGTGCATTCCTTTGCATTTATCAACATTGAATTTCATCTGCCACTTTGTTGCCCAGTCACCCAGTTTTGAGAGATCCTTTTGTAGCTCTTCATAGTCTGCCTGGGACATAACTATCTTGAGTAGCTTTGTACCATCTGCAAATTTTTCCACTTCACTGTTTACCCCTTTTTCCCAGATCATTTATAAATGTTAAATAGGACTGGGCCCAGTACAGACCCATGGGGGACACCACTATTTACCACTCTCCACTCTGAAAACTGACCATTTATTCCTACCCTTTGTTTCCTATCTTTTAACCAGTTACCAATCCATGAGAGAACCTTCCCTCTTATCCCATGACTGTTTACTTTGCTTAAGAGCCTTTGGTGAGAGAACCTGTCAAAGGCTTTCTGAAAATCTAAATACACTATATCCACTGGGACCAACAGTGCTACAATTACACTGTACGCACATGGGGGCCAAATTAAGGTCTGCAGAGGCAGCTGTAACTCTTGCATTTCCAGAAGTTTGAGTGCTTGACTTTGTAATCTTAGGCTATGTCTACACGGCACACCTTACAGTGGCACAGCTGTACCGCTGCAGTTGTGCTGCTGTAAAGTCTCCCCTGTAGCCACGCTATGCTGGTGTGAGAGAGTTCTCCCGGCAGCCTAATTAAACCACCCTTAACGAGTGGAAGTAGCTATGTCATCAAGAAAGCATCTCCCGCTGACATAAGCGCAATCTACACTGGCGCTTTTGTCTGTGGAACTTATGTCGGTTGGGACGGGGGAGGGTGTTCTTTTCATACCGTGACCAACAAAAGTTTTACCAATAAACAGTGCAGACAGCCTTAACATTTTACCGTCTTTTTCCTTCATGCAATATTTACTATATACCAGTGTGTATACACCTGCTTGAGTATGAGATTAACAAAAAAAACCCCACACCTACTTAAAGGGAAAATCCTTACCCAAGTGTATTAGCTCCCCATTTTATACAAATATGTATGGTACGGAGCCCTTGCCAGGGAGAAACCGGTCCTATGAGAAGTGCCCAATTCCCAACTAGATGAAAAGAAGCTCCCCCCTTATCAGTACAGCAGGCAGGACTTACACATTTTACCAGCTCCCACAACTACTGTTCTCCCAGTAGAGTCTACCACTATAGAAAAGAAGGAGAGTTGCAGGGACTGTACACTTGTAAACTGCCCAATATTCTATCACAATAAAGCCTGGAATTAAGCAGCCCAGCCAAGACTGACCTGTGTACTCAAAGCTAATTCTTAAAAATTGCTCTTTGAGGTGTGTGTGGTGGGGAGATCCTCTACCATACATAGTATGGTATACAAGTTTGTAAACAGACTGGGGCTAGGGAGGGAAGACAATAAAATCCAGCTCATTTTAAACCACCATACTAAAGCAAAGCATAAAATTGTTCAGTACCACAAAGTTGGGAAAGTGCACATGTAGGACCATATACTCAAACCCTTCATAGCAAAACTGATACCACATGACAAAGGATGTGTGGGTCTGATCTGAAGGGAGCTTCTCAAAGTTTTCCAGTTCCTCTATTTCCACCCTAAATAGCAGTATTAAACCCTACACTTGACCTATAGAACTGTACCTATATTATTACACAGTGATGGGTCAAGGTTGACATAATTTCAGTTCAATATACTCGATGGGAAATGCATAGACACGTTCATTCCCACTTTCAGTATAGCCTCTTCACTTTCCTTTAATGTAAGGTTGCAACATGTATTTTCCCCCAAACAATTGCCTTAAATACCTGATAATTTGAGTCAAAAGCTATATTACTTTTTATCTTAAAGTAGTAGCTAAAATAATCCACTCCAGCTATTAGTAGCCATTGTTTCTCTTTACTCTCAAGTTCTGGATTGGTGGGACATATGTTTAACTTATGATTGGTCCACATCTCTTTGCAGTTATACATTTCCTGTCTGTAAGCAAAACATGAGCTGCAGTTGTATTTCAATTAAAAAAGTTCAACAGGAAAATAAATAGCATACGTAGACATGCGCTTCTGGAGCAGGGCCACAAGCACAGACTGGCAGGATCACATCATTATGCAGTTCTGGGATGACCAGCAGTGGGTCCAGAATTTTTGCATGAAGAAAGTTGTATTTCCTGGAACTTTGTGAGCAGTTTGTCCTGACCCTACAGCATAAGTCACATGAGGGTGCCCATACCACTCCAGAAGTGTATTGCTATAACTGTTTGGAAGCTGGCTATCCCAGACTGCTACAGGTCCATTGCCAACCAGTTTGGTGTTGGAAAGTTGACTGTGGGTAAAGTGGTGGTGGTGGATGTTTCTGAGGCAGTCAAGCATGTGGTTTACCTGAAGGTGGTGGGAGTAAAAGATATTCCTGAAGTAATTGGTGGCTTTGTGAGAATAGGGTTTTCAGACTGCACCAGAACCAATGACGGAACTCTCGTGCCTAGAGTTTGCCCACCTCAAGAAGCCCATAAGTGCATAATTGAAAAGGGTACTACTCCATTATTCTGCAGGCCCCTGAGGACCATAGGAGGACCATTTACAAACATCAGTGTGGGCTGCACTGGAGAAGTTCACAATGCCAGGGTTTTCTCTACATTTATGAACAGGCTGCAACATAATTCCCACCAGTTGGCAGTGTCATAAATGGAGTTGCTGTCCCTATGGTTATTGTTGGGGACTCTGCATACCCCTTTTTGCCTTGGCTTATGAAACCATACCTTGATCTCCAAGGCCCTGACTAAAGGTTTAAATTACCTTCTTAGCAGGTGTAGAATGGTGGCTGAGTGCGTACTTGACAGATTGGAAAGTTGCTGGTGAGGTCTATAGAGCTGTTTGGATTCCAATTTCATCCATGCTGGCTGCACTGCTGTGGCTCGCTGTGCTCTTCATCTTTGTGAAGCCAAAAGGTGAGCCAGTTGCCCCTGAATGGGTCTAGGACAGTGACAGACTAGTGAACCAGTACACTCTGCCAGAAAGTGCAGCTACCACAGCTGGAGCTGGACACATCTGGCCAACAGAAGTTAAGGATGTTCTATGCTTCCACATCATGGACTTGCATTGGCCAATGGAATAGGGAGAATACCACCTTTAGGAGCGTGCTTGTGCAATGCTGATAATGCATTATTTAAGCGGTAGGGGGAGGCTTGATGGTCATGTCATTCATAAGCACAATGCATGACAACTTGTGCAATGGAGGGATAGGGAGAACGGTGGATTTATAGTATGGATTATTGTAGATAGGTACACTGAAAAACTGAATTTGTGTGCAAACACTAAGTTGTCCCTTCGGTGTTTATTATTTAAAATACATGTTACATGATGCGATGTAGTGACGGCAATACAATTTTCTCAATGAAATAACTTTATTTTTGAACATTAGAAAAGCACAACAACTGTGAGATAGGCCAGCTGCCATTAGCACACCAAAAATACCAGCAACACCAAAACCTTTAACAAAACCACGAACAAGTGCAAACAGTGAAACCATTTCCGAGACAAAAACCCCCAACTATGGCGTGGGCCCTGGCTCCCTGCTCTCCTCTCCTGTTTGCCATGTACTGGGCACCAGGACAGTGACATGCATGAGGGACATTTGGCCTAGTCATCTGCTTATCAGGCCCAATTGCATGGCCCCCCCACCAGCCATGGAAGGAATTGTCCAAATTGTTCCTGGTCTGCAGCACACTGCTCCATGGAGCAGTGTTCCCTCTAATTTTTTTTCCATTCCTGTGCAGAATGAATTTTTCTATGTACACCATATCGAGGTGTGCCACCTATGCCACATGTGCAGACATGTGCCACCAGTAGAAACCAAAAACCTAAATATTAAGGCTGTCAAGTGATTTAAAAAAGTAATTGCGATTAATTGCACTGTTAAACAATAATCAAATACCCGTTAAATATTTTGGAGGTTTTCTACATTTTCAAATTGATTTCAATTACAATACAGAATACAAAGCGCACAGTGCTCACTTTATGTTTTTGATTACAAGTATTTGCACTGTAAAAAAAAAAAAAAAAACGTATTTTTCAGTTCACCTAATACAAGTACTGTACCGCAATCTTTATCGTGCAAGTTGAACTTATAAACATAGAATTATGTTAAAAAAACCCAAAAACCCGCCCACTGCATTCAAAAATAAAAATGTAAAATTTTAGATCCTGCAAATCCACTCACTCCAACTTCTTGTTCAGCCAAACGCACAAACCAGTTTTTTTACATTTCCAGAAGATAATGCTGCCTGCTTCTTGTTTACAATGTCACCTGAAAGTCAGAACAGGCATTCTCATGGCATTGTTGCAGCCAGTAAGCATCACAAGATATTTACGTGCCAGATGCACTAAAGATTCATATGTCCCTTCATGCTTCCACCACCATTCCAGGGGACATGCCCATGCCAACGACGGGTTCTTCGATAACAATCCAAAGCAGTGAAGACGGATGCATGTTCATTTTCCTTATCAGTCACATGCCACCAGCAGAAGGTTGATTTTCTTTTTTGGTGGTTCGAAGTCTGTAGTTTCTGCATCGTAATGTTGCTCTTTTAAGACTTCTGAAAGCATACTCCACACCTCGTTCCTCAGATTTTGGCAGACCTTGGTTCGTGTGCTATAGCTATCTTTAGAAATCTCACATTGGTACCTTCTTTGCGTTTTGTCAAACCTACAGTGAAAGTGTTCTTAAAATGAACATGCGCTGGATCACCATCATCAGAAACTTTGATAACATGAAATATATGGCAGACTGCCAGTAAAAGAGAACTAGGGACATACAATTCTCCCCTAAGGAGTTCAGTAACAAATTTAATTAATGCATTTTTTTTTAAATGAGCATCATCAGCATGGAAGCATGTCCTCTGGAATGGTGGCCAAAGCATGAAGGGGAATTCATAAATACCTCGTGATGCTGGCTAGAAAAGTGCCATGCATGCCTGTTCTCACTTTCAGTCAACATTGTAAATAAGAAGCTGGCAGCATTATCTCCCGTAAATGTAAACAACCTTGTTTATCTTCGAGATTGGCTGAACAACAAGTGGGACTGAGTGGACTTGTAGGCTCTGAAGTTTGACATCGTTTTGTTTGAGTGCTGTTATGTAACAAAAAAACCCTACATTTGTAAATTGCACTTTCACAACAAAGAATGCACTACAGTACTTTTATCAGGTGAATTGAAAAATACTATTTTGGTTTATCATTTTTACAGTGCAAATATTATAAATAAAAAGTATACACTTGATTTCAATTACAACACAGAATACAATATATATGAAAAATGTAGAAAAATATCCACAATTTTAATGAATTTCAATTGGTATTCTGTTGTTTAAGAGTGCGATGAAAACAGATTAATCGCAATTAATTTTTGAGTTAATCGTGTGAGCTAACTGCGATTAATTGACAGCCTTATAGAATATATATTTTTTAAAAGTTACCATAGGGATAATTACTCCAGCCAGGACAGGTTAGACATTTTAGAACTCACTACCCAAAGAATTAAATTTAAGCATAAGAAATAAGAATTATGAAATGCATAGACCAGTCAAAAAACTAAAAACACACTTTGAAAGTAGTATCAAGAAACAACAAACAAGACCACAACAAGTATGTGTTGGAGGTGAGTATGTGAGAGACAGAGTATGAGAGAGATATGCATTGCCCCTTTCATTACGCTGCCCTTTTAAGTAGATCTGCATGTTCACACACAGCAGCAAGCTGCCAGCAAGCTCCCTCTGTCCTGAGCTCTGCCGTGTCCTTGCTCTGCAGATATGCGGTACAGGGGCTGGGAGGTGGCCACCTTGACATCAGTGCCCACCCCCACCCCCCAGCACACAGGAAGCTCCCAGGAGCAGCTGCAGGACAGACAGAGCAACCTGTTTGCAAAGGAGCATGGGGAGGAGCACCTGAACATACGCTGCCGTCTGTGCACAGCTCTGCTCATCAAATGGGTGGCACTTCAGCTGCCCAGGAGAGATTGCCCAAGCACGCAGCTTATAGGGAACACAGAGGTGGAGGGGACTCAGGCTGGGGGCGGGGGGGCAGGGTGCAGCAGGAGCCTGCAGTTTTAGCGAAAGCAGCCACTCAAGCAGTTCTTTCTGATGTGCTCTATCTTCCTGGTAAATTCCCAACACTGCCAGCTTCTTCATTATTTGTTGGTAGGGACAGCAATTCCTGGTACTCTTTTTTTTTTTTTTTTTTTAATAAAAACACACACACACACACACACACACACACACACACAAAATTGAGGTTTTGCTTGCCTCACACTAGAGATTCAAAATCTGGCTCTGCTCCCATGACCAGGAAGCAGGATGCTTGATCAAGAACTTGTTCTGGTTAGTGACAACTACAAACTCAGGAGAAAGTTCACTGTGTTTGCAGCTCAGTGGTCAGAATAAAGGGGAAGGATTAAATGTGGAGCTGTACTTGAACAGAGAAGGTTGCCTCTGTTTCCTGGGAGTTGGTTGGCAACTCGTGGGAGAGGACCTAGAACACCAGCCCATGAGATTGTGGGAGTGCCCTGGCAGACACTTAAGGCCAAAGTGCAGCGTGGTCATGTCCCCAATGGACAATAAGGCTTGAACCCTGGATCCTAGCTGGACTCTGGCTCAGACCCTTCTCCCCAATGGGTCTTATGACCCTGGGTCCAAACCAGAGTCTGAGAGATCTGCATGTATGCAGATGGGGAGTTAGGGATTGAGTCTGAGCCCAGGCTTACACTGCAGTGTACTCAGTGAGATCAGTAGTAATTAAGGGCTAAACCCTTTTAATAAATTGCTTATAATTAAAAGAGAAATTCAAAAAAATCAGTAAATCACAACTTATTTAACTCAAGAATTCCAAAGCCAACCCTTTCTCAGGGGAAATCTTTATGTAAAAACAAACACTTTTCAAGGAATTATCTAGTATTTGTTAGCTACCAACTGTTATGTTTTCCATACACAAATAAGCCAACAGAAATGGGGGAGAAAGCATAGCTTAAGTATCGTATTCTGTAAATTCTTCCATCTTGAATTGCCTCAGACATAGAAGAATCCTTTTATTTAAAGATGAACTACACAGAGAACAAAAACACAACATCTCCTCACTGCTCCGTACCTACACAGCTAGTATAGTATGTGTGCACGGTATGGTACAGAGGAAGGTACAATCATTGCAAAATCCTTGAAAGCAATCTAATCCAGGGAAATAATTTCTCTAAACCATCACTCCCAGAGACTTTGTGTATTGCCTTAAATCAGTGCTACCGAAGAGGGTTTTATCCAGACATCTGCTTCTGATAGGGGAAGGATGGGGGTAAGACCACCAACTTCATGCTCTTGGACAATAATTCTATGCTGTCCCTTCTACCCAGCCCTAATAAGCCTCAGAATATTCATTTGTGGTTATGTTGAATATTAGAAACTCTGTTCTAGAAGCAGTCTACACTACCCGCCTGATTCGGCAGGTAGTGATCGATGTTCTGGGATCGATTTATCGCATCTCGTCTAGACCGTCAACACCAGAACTCCAGCTCCGCGAGCGGAGGAAGCGCTGTCAACGGGGGAGCCTGCCTGCTGGTGTGTGGACCGAGGTAAGTACTTTTAAAAATCGATCTAAGATATTCGACTTCAGCTACATTATTCACGTAGCTGAAGTTGCTTATCTTAAATCGATCTTTCCTACCACCCCCCACCCCGGGGTAGACCAGCCCTTTGACTAAAGTAGGAGAGGGTAGAATGATAGTTCTGCTGTACAAGTCCTCCACATTGCTTTATGAGCAGCCTCAGCTAGGAAAAAGCAGTAGTATTCCCATAATTACACAATCAATTAGCCATTAGAACCATATGGTTGCCAGTTCATCTCTAGAATATTGGATCACTCTGTCATACCAAGTATTTAACCACCAAAGTTGCTGCCTGTGTAATAGTTATGGTCACACCTGTTACAACACCCTGAAGAGAAACCAGGTTGTTTCTTTTCCATCTGTCTGGGTCTCCCTGAGGTAACAAGGTTAAAAGGGATGGAAACACACAGTTTGTCACTTTCTACAAGGAGCTGCCCTGACTCACTTTCCAAAGGCTGATTGAGTTTCTGGCTGAAGTTGTAGTTTGCCTCTTCCCTGCAGCACAAATGAACACCCAGGTCCAATACCTCATTTCCCTCAATTAAACAAATCCTCTTGAATTAAAAATACTGCTAACAAACATTTACAAGTGATAATTAAACTGACAAAGTGAATCTACAAACTAGACAGAATTGAGACAAATAAGTGGACTCAATATACACTGCAGAAGTGTTTTCCTTGCAATTTCTTATGACCTAGCATCATATTTTGTCATTCGATATATAGTGTCAAAGCAAGACAATACCCTCCTTCCCAACACATGAGAAGGGTAAACAGGGTTGTGAGTAATGGATTTTGAAAGTGTTGAATCAAAACTACATATTCAAAATGAGAAGTTAAGATTATTTCTAAATATAAATTCAAACTAACATTTCAAAATGTTTCATTTCAACCCAAATGAAATAGTGTTGCTGAAATGAAAAAAAAAAAAACTAAAATATTTTTTTGGTTTGGCCATCAAACACTTGGGGGCGAGGGGAGGGAGGGGGGAGAGAGGGGGAAAAAAAAATAAATAAAAAAAAAAAAAATCAACCACGTGCTTAAGCTCTACTAATAAATTAATCTCATCTTTGGTATTTAAACCAAAAGGTTCCCAAATAGTTTTAATGAAATGGAATGGTAGCTTTGCACACTGAAAGTTGTTCAAATCATTGTGTAGAGTAAAACCCTACAACAGAGAGGCACTGTTGTGGAGTGTGACACATGGCCATCTGAAACATACACCCGAAAGACACATGGCAACACTTAGAAATTGCCCCACCCCTTCCACGTATCCAAAGTCACATTAAAGCAATTGAAATACTCCTTTATAAAAGCTGCTAAACTGAAAACCCAGTATACCATATTACATAGTTCCATTTATACATTGACAGCGGCTATTTCTTTCCTGAATTTCTTTAAAATGAGATCTTATAACCAAGGTTCTCTCCCACCTGCATGGGCAGCATCTTACAGGGCTTGGATAAATCTCTTCTCCCCATTGCAGTTGGGCTATGCGTTGATTGACTACCACTCTCTAACCCAGATATGGATACAGTCTGTAGAACTATGGTTTATACGTGATGAAACGAGTGGAGTAAATGTAAGTTTATTATTATATTAGGCAGTTTGGCACACTGCAGAGCTCTAATATACTGGCATAAAAACCTTACATCTTCCAGATGGAAAACTATTTCCCCTGTGTGTGAGACACTCCTCTGCAAACTAATTCTGTAGATGAAAACTGAACATTTGTTTTAGACAAAGGCTGTCCTTACTGGCCCTTATTGCCCATGTGAAATTCGAGGAATACACTTAAACGTACAAATCATAATGAGATGTACATATTATTCCTACAACTACAACATACATTCCCATGTAGCACACAGTATAAATCATTTTGAGAGTCCCCACCATAGGTGCCGACTCCGTGGTGCTCTGGGGCTGGAGCACCCACTGGAGGTCCCGATCAGCTCCTCCCCCGCCCTCCCAGCACCTCCTTCCCGCTGCGATCAGCTATTCAGCAGTATGCAGGAGGTGCTGGAGGGGAAAGAGAGGAGCAAGGGCAGGAAAAGGCAGGGTGGGAAGAGGCAGGGCAGGGGTCTTGGGGGAAGAGGTGGAGAGGCCTGGGGCAGCGTGGGGGGTGGTCAAACACCCCCAGGAATGGGGGAAGTCAGCACCTCTGGTCCCCACTCCCTGAACAAGCTTATTATACTATACAACAGGGGTAGGCAACCTATGGCATGGGTGCCAAAGGCGGCATGCGAGCTGATTTGCAGTGGCACTCACACTACCTGGGTCCTGGCCACCGGTCCGGGGGGCTCTGCATTTTAATTTAATTTTAAATGAAGTTCTTAACCATTTTAAAACCCTTATTTACTTTACATACAATAATGGTTTAGTTATATATTAAAGACTTATAGAAAGAGACCTTCTAAAAACGTTAAAATGTATTACTGGCATGCGAAAGCTTAAATTAGAGTGAATAAATGAAGACTTGGCACACCACTTCTGAAAGGCTGCCGACCCCTGCTATACAACATGCAAGCCTGCTCAGCAAAATGGGGCTGCCTTAAAATGCCCATTCTAAGGGCAGAGCCCAAAGAGAACAAATGTATTCCAAAATAGGTCAGCACCCCAGCACAGCAGCACCAGTACAGCAAATGTGCAGTCATATGGAAGAGTTAGGTCTGGCAGTAAGATCAGGACTGTGTTTCCTCAGGCTTGTAGAGATCGGGTTTATTTTCTGATCTCCAAGCAGGATGGGAAGTGAAGGGAGGATAATGTACATACTACGCTTTAGTGCCCTTATTGCTTCATATACAGTATAACTAAGCATTAGGAGAGACATTTTCTTTCAGTCTCCTGACCAGTGAAAGGTGCTGACCTTTAAGATGGAGTGAGAAGGAAGAAGTTACTCAGATCACGGAGAATCAAAGGAAAACGAGGCTGGCCTCAGAGACAGAGATTTGCTAGGCTTGATTGCTGGGGCAACCTGGCTGCAAGAGTAGTACAACCTTTCTCAGGGCCAGCTCCAGCTTTTTGGCCACCCCAAGCAAAAAAAAAAAAAAAAAAAAAAAAAAATAAAAAAAATAAAAAAAAAAGGGAAAGGCCGCCGCCGAACTGCTGAAGCAAAAATAAATAAATAAATGGACGCCCCAAGAATCCCTGGACTGACACCCCTTACAAGGTGCCGCCCCAGGCACGTGCTTTGTTGTCTGGTGCCGGCCCTGACCTTTCTGCCAGGTATTGTCAGCAGGTTCAATCGGACAAAACAGCAGTGGCTTGAAACCCTACCCAGAAACCTGGGAAAGTTGGATTACTCCCCTGTGCTCCATTGATAAGCATTATTTCTGCACTCACAAGTTGTGACTCGGTGTGCCTGGGGCAGCCCTCCCTGGAAATGCCAAGGACAGGGCAGGCTGCAAAAGGGAGAGCAGATACTTCCAAGACTGGTGGGTAACACCGAAGTTAAACTCCCCAACCAATCACAACCAACCTGCTTTGCCTCTCTCTGGTTCTGGGTTCTTGTGTGTTAGGAACTTGGATTCTAAGACCAAGTATTGTTATGTTGCAACCTGAAAGAGTATTTTATGTTTTTTAATTTAACTAGGAACACAATGGGAGGGGATGAGAAACTATGATTGGAAGGTTGTGGGAGGGAGAAGGAAAGACGTCTGAGTTCCAATCTTGCCCCAGCAAACTAAACTGAACAGGTACTAGGTCTGGGATAAGAAGCCTGAGGAGTGGAGACAGGGACTGGGTAGGCTAGAAGAACAGAACTGGTACATGTCGCCTGGGGTGGGGCAGAGACAGGACTGGACCAAGGACTGGGTAGAAGGCTGTTGCTGTGTAATCTTAATTTTGACCCTTTTGGGTATACGCATTATAATATTCTTTAATTGCATGATCACACACTATTTTTCTATAGAATCTCTGTCTCATTCAAGACTGTACAAGATGGACAGTCTCAATCAGTAAGCAGCTATTTAATACAACCATAAAGCCTCAAAGAAATGGGATCTTTGCAACATAAAAATTTAATCAGCCCAGACACAATGTCTGCTCACGCACAACCTTTACCTTGATAATGATTAAAAACCAGAGTGGCATTTTACTTAGCTCTCGAAAAGGCACCTAGGTTGTTTTTTGGTTTGGGGGTTGTTTTTCGGGGTGGGGTGTGGGGCTTTGGCTGCATTAGTATTAGTCACCTTTACTTGCAAACAGATTTGGGGTTTCAGGCAGTTGCCATGCCCCTCACTTTCCGTCCTTTGATGCTAGGTAATTCTCTCATGGCTCAATGATCCAGTGATGTGAAATTGCACATGCACATGCAGCTGCTAGTGACAAAGGGAATTAGGCTCCAGTTCTTCTACCTTCTCTACAACTGGCTGACAAAAATCTACGCTGTGGTCAGTTTAGCATTATACACACAACGCATAACTATTTCTCAGAGAACACACTGTAAAGAAGGAGAAAGATCACCATTTCTATTTTATAGCTAGGAAAATGGAAGCCCAGAAAGGTTAAGTGACTTTTCCAAGACCACAGAGCGAGTCAGAGAAATAGAACCCATGTCACATTCTATCCACTGAAACACTCTCTCTAGTAAAATGAAAATAAGAAAGAAAAACTTGTAGCACCTTAGAGACTAACAAATTTATTTCAGCATAAGCTTTTGTGGGTTAGTACCCACTTCATCGGATGTACTAACCCACGAAAGCTTATGCGGAAATAAATTTGTTAGTCTCTAAGGTGCTACAAAAGTTTTTCTTTCTTATTTTCATTTTGCTGACACAGACTAACACGGCTACTACACTGAACTCTCTAGTAAGTTGTATTCGCAGCTTAACATTCTCAGTATGCAGGCACACTTACAATCTTTTAGAAGTAACATTGCATTCAACAAATTTGGAAAGAAGAGGGTTCAATGAGAGCATTGGTGATTTTCCACAATCTGACCAATCATCAATGTAAGAGACAAGGTGGGTGAGGTACTCTTATCAGGCCAACTTTTGTTTGCAAGAGAGAAACAAGCTTACTCTAACATCCTGGGACCAATGCAGCTGCAACAACACTGCATAGAATCAAGCTGACAGGCAATTAATACCACTCTCCATGAAATTCCTTTAGCACAAAAGCAAAGTTACACCATGCAACAGTTATGGTAGCAACTAACCTTGAAAGTTCTCACCCCTCCCAGTTCGAAAAAGCCACCAGGTAATGTATACATATAACTCTCTCTCTCCCACTTTTTCCAATATCGGAATTTTCCTAGAGGAGCTTTGGTATACAACACTAGCCTAATGAGATTAAACTTCACCAACAGAAGAAAGACTATTGTTACATGGCCTTATGGTCAGATTCTTGGTAGGCTATCATCAACAGGCAGTCCTCCTGGAATAATTAAAGCACATTAAACCCAAGGTCCTAGTCTGTTTATTGCTTGAAAAGAGTACACAGACAGCTCACCTCATGCTACTGGTGTTGCAATCACACTTTTTCCTCTCTTCAAGAGGTAAGAACAACAAACATACTTCTGAACTGCCTCAAACTACTTCAAGCCAAGGATCCTTCTGCTATCAGAACAGCTACGTGCCCTTTGGGGGCTACCTGTTTGCAAGCCAAGAAAAGTCAATCTGCCAGAGTAGTAACTTTGTTACTATGTACGGGCATTTGCGAATATGGTCATATCCCCAGGTGAATGTCAAGGCTTGGTAGCTATTGAGATGTAGAGTAGTCAAGTCATGCCTCAAATATTCTGCAGTGCTCCAGCATGTTCAGAAACTCTTCTTTTTAGATGCAACAATGCCATTGCTTTCTGTTCAATGCAATTAAAAGTAAAAGGTAGTCAAAGTACAGTACACTTACCTGCCCAAGTTCTCTCTTTTCCCCCCAATCACTTTATAGTAGGGCTGTAACAAAATTTGACTTAATCAAATTATAGTAAAACAGAGTCTGGATGCAGCAGAGCAGTTTTTCAAATATCGGTTAGTGAACATTGTCTGTATTGCAACAGGAGTCTCTCATAAAGCATTTCCCTCTTAGCCTGAGGTAAATGCTGTGTCCCAAGAGTGCATGCTCTCACTGACGGCATGACCAAGTGATGAGAAATCCATTAATGTTTTCCCTTCTAACCAAAAATGTTTGCTTATAATCCCAACCAAAGCTCTGTTCCTGTAACAAACTCCACATTAGCTCAGGGAGGTAGCACTACTTGGCAAACAGTCTTGTTTTAAATTGCCTGTAAAATGGCAGCTTTACTCACCAGCATCATCCTCAATCAATCTTTAGCCCTTGCCACTGAGCTCCATTTGCTCAAACAACCACAAACTCACAAAGGAAAACAAAACTGCCAGTGGGGCTTTCTCCCCAGCGATAACTCCCAAGGCTTCCCACCTAACTTCACCCTTCCCTGGGAACTACCACAAGCAACTGTCCCTGTCTGCAGTCTTCCTCCAACCCCCTTTCCTGAAGCTTCTTATAGAGAACACCTGTTTCCCAACCCCACTTCTCATCAGCATCTGATTAGTAACCAGGGCTGGCTGGAGCCAGGCCTCTGGCCCTTAAAGAGGCAGGCCACCGTGCTACTCTGCCCTTTGCTGGTAAATTCGTATTTGTTCTTGAAAATATATAGAGGACTGTATAGCAGAATGATTAACATATACAATTTTAAAAAGGGAATGAGAACCAAGACCTTGCAAGTCAGGGAGAAGAATGGGAGTCCACATGTTGTCTGCCCTGGAGCAATTCTTGAAAACTCGTTATTCAGTGCAAATTAAACCATTACATTTTTTTAAAACTGTTTTTCAGCTGTATTTTTATGAGATCCAGGGATCATTAAGCAGTAGCCACAGAGGATCAGGGAAGATCCATTAGAGAAAAGCAAATTGTACCAGGCAGCTTTCCCTTAAATTTGGTGTCCGAATTTTACCAAGGGATCCCTGGAATCCCCTTAAACACATTACTGATAGCTATTTTAATGCCAAATGAGAAGCAGGCACTGCTCTCTCCCCCATGCTAGCTAAGACATGCCTGGTTTAACCACTTTTGCCCCACTGCCTCATGACCTGTTATGTCAGTATGTGGGACAGAAAGGAGATTTTTGTTGCTTCAAGTCTCTCCCCAAAGCACCATCCTCTTCGTATCAGACCAGACCCAGAGACTGGCAGGCCCCTTACCCCACTATTTCTACTCCCTCTCCCACCCCCATTATGCATGGAGTTCCATAGAGATAGGGCTCTGCAAAGTTTCGTGGGTAGGTTTGGGAATAGGAGGAGCCATTCTCTGCAGAATTTCCCCCTCCCTAGGCACAGGGATGGGGCTGCCCAGAGGAGCTAAGCCGAGGGGAGGGATGATAGTATATAGCACTATCAGGAAACAGCAGCCTCTTTGTGAGACTGGGACTTCCCTTCCTCATTGTTCCCAATACCAGAAGGACTGGAAAGTCACTCTGTTTCCTGTGTGCAGACTCCTCAACACCTCTATGCAAGAAACATCACAAGTTTCACAGACCCTTACACAAAACTAGTCCTCAACAGTGCTATGAGGTAGATAAGTATTATTATTGAAAGCAGTAGCAATTACTAGTACAGTGGTAATAATAAGTAGTAAAGGTGAAATCTAGCAGATTTCTGCTGACTGATTGCCAAGGTTAACAGGACAGTGAAGGTTTCAAAACTGGAAGTTGCTCTTGTAACACAGAAAGTCCATCTACTCTGCCACGCAAAGAAAGAAAAATGATCGCTGGCAGGCAGAATGCTGAGACCAGGCTCTGCTCTGTTTTCAGTCTACAAGGGGGAGTGTACAGTTTTGGAGACCTCCTCCTGTTTTGACTCTCAGTTGAGAATATCTTGAATGGTCCCTTGAAATATGTTAACGCCTTATGCTAACTAATCTGTTCCACCTTGTAGTTAGCAGTGACACAGTACATTTTCCAGACTTGAAGAAGAGCTCTGTATAATAGGGTGACCAGATAGCAAGTGTGAAAAATCGGGATGGGAAGTGGGGGGTAATAGGAGCCTATCTAAAATAAAGCCCCAAATATCGGGACTGTCCCTATAAAATCGGGACATCTGGTCACCCTACTGTGTAAGATCAAAAACATGTCTCGCTCACCAACAGAAGTTGGTCCAATAAAATATATTACCTCATCCACGTTGTGTCTCTAGTGTCCTGGGACCAACACAGCTACAACTATGCTGCATACAACTATATCATGTGTTCTTTTCAGCCAAAGGGAAATCCAAGAAGAAGTCCCTTCTCTTCAGAACTATAGGATCTGAGTAAGCTAAGTAGGCTTTGGATTTATTTTTGTTTTGGTAATTGAAGTGCATGATGTAATTTTTAAAAATATAAAATGCATTAGTCTGAATTGGAAAGAACTGAGAAGCTATTGTAATGAGTAATATAGAAATGCCTACACACAAATATTAAAATATAATTCAAGTATAATTATATTAAAATATAATTTCCAGTGCCTTAACCACAAGACCTTCTTCTTTCCCTCCCTGAGAAATATGGAAGGTTAAGGTGCTGGACTGAGATAAAAGAGATCTGGGGTCAGTTCTCAGTTCTGGCAGAGACCACTTGGGTGAATTTGATCAAGTCACTTAGGGCCCAATTCTACAAATACTTGCCCATGGGAGTACCCTTACTTATGCAAGTAGTCCCACTGATGTTAGTGTGACTAAAGATTTGCAAGATTGGGCCCTGAACCACTCTGTGCCTCAGTCCCTTGTCTGCCAGATAGGGATAACAGTACTTCCTTTTACACACACTTTGTCTCTCTCGTCTGTTTAGACTCTAAATCCCTTGGGAACGGTCTCTTACTACGTATATGTACAGCACTCAGCACAATGGGGACTCCATTTCAGTTGGGGTCTCTAGGTCCATTAGTTATACAAAATAAACTGTTGAATTTTCTCTGAGACCCTTCAACTGTCCAACTTTGTAAAAGTTTCCGAAAGGAAATCAAAGGGGCTCTGCTCTCCAGTCCCATGATCAATATATTAGTCTGTGCCTGGACATGCAGAAGCGTTGAAAGAGAGAGTGCAAGGCGTCATCCCACCCCCCCCCCCCCTTGTGCTAATGTGCTCCCAACTGGAGGCCCTGTGCTTCCCAAAAGAGGTGGGAGGATGCCGGGCTATAGTTGGTTGAGTGTAGAATAGAGCACATACTACAGATGTCCTTTAAGCTGTGGTGCAGTGAGCATGCTCCCCCTCTGCGCTAGGGAGCTCTGGAAGACATTGCGCTTCCTGGAGTTGCTGCTGCTGCAGTGAGACTCCATGCTGCCTCAGTGGCTTAATATCACAATCCAACCCCATGTCGTTTTATTAGCACTACAAAGGGAAACAGGACTGAAATGTAACATTGCCCAGCATCACACATACTCTGTACACATTGTGACAAAGTTCCTCCTCTACCTCGGTGGGTCCTGCGCTTATAGGCGGATTTTGCTTGCCTCAGAGATCTTTCCTTCTGGTAGAACCCACAGTCCAGGTCCATAGGCGCCAACTTCCGGTGGCACCAGTGGGGGCTGACGCCCACCCCCGGGCGACGTGGCAGGGCCCCGCCCCTGGGCGACATGGCGGGACCCCACAACGTCTCCCGGTGCTGAGATGAGCTTGCCGTGGGTCCCGGGACTGGCGGGGAGCTGGGTGCGGGCCCCGGGAATGGCAGGGAGCTGCCAGTGGGTGCTCTGCACCCACCAATTTTTCCCCATGGGTGCTCCAGCCCCAGAGCACCCACGGAGTCGGCGCCTATGTCCAGGTCAACTCCTCCTGTGTCTGATCAGGAGTTGGGAGATTTGGGGGGAACCCAGGCCTGCCCTCTACTTCGGGTTCCAGCCCAGGCCCTGTGGACTGCAGCTGTTTAGAGTGCCTTCAGGAACAACTGCACGACAGCTACAACTCCCTGGGCTACTTCCCCATGGACTCCTCCCAATACCTTCTTTAGCCTCACCACAGGATCTTCCAGCAGTACGCCCTCACCCTCTCTCTCAGCTCCTAGTGCCTCTTGCTCTCAGCTCCTCGCATGCAATGCCACAAACTGAAGGGAGCTCCTTTTTAAACCCAGGTGCTCTAATTAGCCTGCCTGTCTTAATTGATTCTAGCAGGTTCTTCTTAACTGGCTACAGGTGTCCTAATTAGCCTGCCTGCCTTAAATTGGTTCCAGAAAGTTCCTGCTTGTTCTAGTGCAGCCCCTACTCTGGTCCCTCAGGGAACAGAAACCTGTTTCTCCAGTGGCCAGTAGATCTGCTTTTGACTCTTCTATTGCACCTAACTGGCCTGGAGAGAGGAGGGAAGTAGAGGGCTGCTGCTCGGGCTGCTGCTAGGCCCTGGGCTCTCCCAGCTACTGCTGTAGCTGCTGCTGCTCCAGCTACTCCCCTGGCTGGGCCAGACACCCCTCCCACTACTCTACTCTCAGGTTGCTGGCTGGCGGGTAGCTAACCCCCGCGCCCCCAAAACACCTTGGTTGCTGCTACTCCTGCTACTGCAGCAGCCCCTGGGGAGAGGCCTGCTGGCCCTCTCCCCAAAGGAGGAGCGTGGGGGATCCCTGCTCCAGCCGCTGCTGTGACCACCACCGCTACCACCATCCGTGAGGGGTCCTGCCTGGCCACCGGACCACTGCCTGGAGTTGCTGGAGCTGCTGCTGCCATATTTGCTGCCGGGAAGCTGCTGGAACCCAGAGGAGGAAGACCCAGAAGACCGTCAGCTGCTGAGGGAGCGCAGAATTTCTGCAGCCCACCATGGAGGGGGCCTTCAAGAACTGAGTATTTTTTCAAACTGTGCTCTAGTGGTGGGGGTATTGACTGTGTTTGTAGGGGCACAGGGGGTGTGGCGTGGAGCCTGCCCCCAGGTTAATCTGTGCCTCCCCCACCCCCAACCACCACCGCTGCCCCCTCCACCGGCTGCTCACCATCTGCCCTGGTTCCTGCCTCTGGACTCAGCTGCTTATTTGGCTTGCCAAGCTTGTTTCCACCCTTTGGGCCTGCAGCAGCAACCAGCCCACCATTGACTTTGTACAAGCGCATGTGGGTGCACGTGCCCCCCCCATTCCCATGCCCCTTGCTTTGCCCTTTGCTACTTGCCCCATCTGCCCCTTGCAGCTGTTTCCCCCCCCCCCCTTCTTTTGTCCCAGCCCCTTGCTAGCTTTGGTTTAGTTGCCTGCCCTGACCTTTTCCCTCTACAGCCTTGGCTTTGTTTGCCCCGCCCCAGCCCTGAAGCTAGCCCCTTGGTTTTCTGCCCCATTTCCAGCCTGACTGTCCCCCTCCCCTGCAGCCCCTGCTTGCCCTGATTGGCCCCTCCCCTCATGCGCCCATGCCCCCTCCCATGCGCTTGTGCCCCTCCCGTTTGAGTATGACCCTATCTCACTGCACACCCCCGCATGCTGTTATACCCTCCCTCTCCTAGTGCAACAAGAGGAGCCAGATTTTCCATTCTGAGTCGGTGACTGAACCCTACCCCCGCACTAGTCCTTGATAGCCCCGAATCCAATCCCCACTTTTAGTGCTCTCCTCCCCTGCCTGCAGCCTAGCGGGGAGGAGTGGTCACCCCAGTTCCTCTCCCCACCCCACTCTCTCAGGTGTTTTCCCTTCCCTCCCTGTTCATTATGGCAGGCGACACGGCGGGGCGGACCCTCCAGAAGACCCGGCCGCCCCTCCCCCGCGTGCCCCCCTGTGACCCCCCCTAGCCTCTACCTCAACCGCCGCTGCCAAACCACCTGCTATTGCCCCTGCTGGGGCACCGGCAGCCGCCGAGGTGACCTCCGCTGCTGCCACGTCGCTTGCCCCCCCCCCCCCCGATTCTGGGGGAGCTCCCCCAGCCGGAGGAAAGGGCCAGGGTGGGAAGAAGGGTAAGGGCCCCGCCAAAAAGGCCAGGCCCTCCATGGCAGAGGCTGCCCCTACTGCCACGGCCCCGCCACCGGCCGCGGCATCCCTCCCTGCTGTTCCCTCCACCAGCTCTGCGGGTGCCCCTCCTCCGGCCCCCAGGGCGTACGCCCAGGTGGCGGCAACCCCCCCCCCCCCGCCTGCCGCTACGTCGTCTCACCCACCCGCGGCCTCCACTACCATCTATAGCGGCTGGGGCCCCTTCCCCACCTTGAGCAGGAGGTATGGCGTCCGTTGCCTCCTGGTACCCGCCTCGCCCCACGTAGAAACCTATGTGCGGGCATTGGCGAGGGTGGTGGGGCCCACGGCCATCGTAGCGGCCTCCAAAATGTACGGGAAGATCGTCTTCTTCCTCGCATCAGAGGCCGCGGCCCAGGAGGCGGTGGAGAAGGGCCTGGCGGTGGGGGGCGTGTTCGTCCCTCTGGAGCCGCTAGAGGACCTGGGTGTCCGGATAGTCCTAACCTCTGTCCCTCCCTTCCTCCCCAATGCCGCTCTGTTACCCGCCCTCTCCACCCTGGGGAGGCCCATCTCCATTGTCAGCCCTCTTCCGCTGGGCTGCAAAGACCCCGCCCTCCGTCAAGTCCTCTCGTTCCGCCGGCAGGTGCAGCTTCAACTGCCGCCGGCGGCGCGTGACAGAGGTGCTAGAGGGGTCGTTTATGGTCCCCTACCAGGGGGCCCGCTACCGGGTGCATTACTCGACGGCGGAGGCTCGGTGCTACCTCTGCCGGGCGATGGGACACGTCCGGAGGGACTGCCCCTTGGCCCGGCAAGGAGGAGCATCCGAGACGCCCGAGCCCCGGCAGGGCGCTGGCCCCGTCATCGCTGGCCCCCCTGAATGCCCAGCACCCAGAGCCACCCCTCCTCCTTCCCAGTCCACTGCTGCTCCCGCTCGGGCCCTGGGGGTACCTCCCTCGGTGCGCCCAGACGAGCGGGAGAGCCCCACCTCTGCTGCGTGCAGTCTGGCAGGGCCTGTGGAGGAGAGTGCGGCAGGGATTTTGCCGGGTGTGGGAGAGGGCCTGCCCCAGGGGGACACTTCCCTCCCTTATGCCGCCCCACCACTACCTCCTCGAGCCCCTAAAACATTGCCCCTACCCCCCGACCCGAGCCCTGCTAGCCAGCCCCCAGATGATGACATGGAGGGCTGGGCCCTAGTACAGGGGAAGCGGGGCAAGCGGAAGGCTCGAGCTCTGCTCCTTTCCACCGATGCGGAGGCCCCCCGGAAGACAAGGAAGAGGGGCACTAATGCCGAGCCTTCTGCTTTGCCCCCGAGTGGCAATTGTCCACCAGTACCGGCTGGGAAAGATGTGGCAGCACCGGAGGGCAGTACCGCCCCTCCCTCGGAAACCCCCAATGGAGCCGCTCCTGTCCCTTTCCCGGTTGTCGAACCTGCAGGCCCCGAATCAAGCATCACTTCGGGTGGCGGATGGTGAGTTACCCTCTGTTTATGAGGAGATCGAGGCCCTGGGTCTGACCCCAGTCACGCAGGGGGAGGACGACCCTCTGCCAGCGGGCCTCGATCTCAATGACCTCACCCCGGCTCCCCTCTCTCCCCATGCTCCCTCCCCTTGACCGCTCCTTCTGCTCCCACCTCCGAGGACCTCCTGGGCTCTTCCACCTGCCCGGTTGCGAGTGGCACACCGCTGACGGACGCTGAGCCTATCGAGGTGATGGCCGGTGCCACGCGGCCGGTACCCAAATCCCAGGAGGCACCCCTCGTTGGTGTGGGGCAACCAACCACCTTCCCGGGCGGGGACCCTGCGAAAATCCGTCCACCTCTCGATGCTGCGGCTGTTACACCAGCCACCGAGCCAGAGCCAGAGCCCGGCATCGCTGGGGGTCCCCTTCCTGCCCCTATCTCCACTCCCCAGATCCCTGAGCCTAATCAAGAGGGGCCACCTCCCAGTGGCCCAGCTCCTATGGCTCAGGATCCTTTTTCCGTTCCTCACCCTGGCCCTACTCATGACCTCCTCCTGCCCCTACTACTGACCTCTGCCCGGCCCCCATACCTGATCCCTGCCCTGCCCCTGATGTAGTCCCACTCCCTTCCACCCCCCGTGCTGCCATTGCCGCCCCCGGGGCCGTCTCCTTCCCCTTCGCGGTAGATGACTTCTGGAGCGTGGCCTTTGTATTCCATTGTCCTGACCCACCAGGGGCTGCTCTCCTCCCTCCGCCGCCTCTCCCCATTGAGCCACATTTTGCGGCAGACCCCGTGGCGCCGGCCCATCGGGCGCCACGTCGGGGGTCCGCCCCTTGCCTGCTGGTCTCGGTAGGCCGCGGGGCTGTGTCAGGGGCCCCTTCAATAGATAACCAGGGGCCAGTGACCCCGGCCCCCCATACGCTGCGAGAGGAGATGCGGAAGTTCCTTGAGGACGTCCGGGGCTCCCGTAACAAAGTGCAACTCGCTCTCCAGCGATGGGGAGATTTCCATCAAATCCTCCAGGCCGCGAGGGCCCTTATGGGGGAGGGTAAAAGGACCGGGAAGCAGGCCGCTGCAGTCTACCAGCGGGTCCGCCTCTTCCGTGACTCACTACTCACCTACGGGGTAGGTCACGGATTGATGCGCGGCCCGATGGAGGCCGTGAGCGATCCTGCTGGCAAGGACCGCCCCCACAGCCCTCCTCATGGCATCTCTCACCTACGCAACATTAAACACCCGAGGCTGTAGGATAGGTCTCCGCAGGAGCCAGGTGCTCTCCTTCCTTCGGGGGGGCGGGGTACTCTGTGATTTTCCTGCAGGAGACCCATACGGTTCCGGCCGCCGAAAACAGTTGCCGGCTGGACTGGGGGGACAGGGTCTACTTCAGCCATCTTACTGTTCGTCAGGCTGAAGTGGCCACCTTGTTCTCCCCCGACCTACGGCCTGAGGTGCTAGGGGTTGCCGAGGTTGTGCCGGGTCGCCTGCTGCACCTCCGGGTCTGCATGAAGGGGCTCATGGTCAACCTCGTCAACGTCTATGCCCCGACATCAGGCCCGGAGCAGCTGCGTTTTTATCAGCAGGCATCCACCTTCCTCGGCACCTTGGATCCTCGTGAGTGCCTGGTCCTGGGCGGGGACTTTAACACCACCCTTGAGGAAAGGGACCGCTCGGGGACCGAGCAGTGCCCGGCCGCCGCAGCTGTCCTCCGGGAGATCGTCGATCATCGTTCCCTGGTGGACGTCTGGCGCGACCACCACCCGGACGACATCTTGACTTTCACCTTTGTCCGGGTGGAGGCCCATCGGTCGCGCCACTCCCGGTTGGACCGCATCTATTTGTCACGCTTTCACCTTTCGCGGGCCCACTCCTCCAGAGTCCGGCCGGCCCCATTCTCTGATCATCATCTAGCTACCGTGACAGCCTCTCTCTGCGCGGAGAGGCCGGGGCCGGCCTATTCGCATTTTAATAACAGTTTGCTGGAGGATGTGGGCTTCGTGGAGTCCTTCTGGGAGTTCTGGCTGGCCTGGCGAGGGCAGCAGCACGCCTTTCCCTCGGCACGGCGATGATGGGATCTAGGGAAGGTGCGTGCCCGGCTCTTCTGCCGAGACTACACCCGGGGTGCCAGCCGACGGAGGGATGCGACGATAGAGCAGTTGGAAGGGGAGGTCTTAGAGCTGGAGAGGCGTCTGGCCGCCAGCCCCGAGGATCCATCACTCTATGGGGCGTGCCGGGAGAAGCGGGAGGAGCTCCGGGAACTCGAAGACCATCGGGCCCGGGGCGCCTTTGTTCGATCCCGCATCCGTCTCCTTCGGCAGATGGATCGCGGCTCCCGCTTCTTCTACACCCTGGAGAAAAAGAGGGGGGCTAAGAAACACGTCACCTGCCTTCTCGCAGAGGACGGCACCCCCCCTCACGGATCTAGTGGAGATGTGCGGGAGGGCCAGGGCCTTCTACGCGAGCCTTTTCTCCCTGGATCCGACAGATCCAAACGCTTGCAGCGTGCTCTGGGACGAACTCCCTACGGTCAGCGCGGGCGACCGAGGTCGGCTAGAGCTGCCTCTCACTCTGGCCGAGTTCTCGGAAGCCCTCCGTCGCATGCCCACTAATAAATCCCCGGGACTGGACGGACTGACCGTGGAGTTCTACCGTGTGTTCTGGGACATCCTCGGCCCAGACCTTGTCACCGTCTGGGCTGAGTCCTTGCAAGGCGGGGTCCTCCCTCTTTCGTGCAGGCGAGCCGTGCTCGCCTTATTGCCGAAGAAGGGGGACCTCCGCGATTTACGGAATTGGCGTCCCGTCTCGCTCCTCAGCACGGACTATAAAGTCGTGGCAAAGGCCATCTCACTGCAGCTGGGGTCCGTGCTGGCGGACGTGGTCCACCCAGACCAGACCTACACCGTCCCGGGCTGCACCATCTTCGACAACCTGTATCTGGTCCGGGATCTCTTGGAGCTTGGGTGTAGGGATGGTCTATCGTTCGCCCTCCTGTCCCTGGATCAGGAGAAGGCGTTCGACAGGGTGGATCATGGGTACCTCCTGAGCACTCTGCGAGCATTTGGCTTCGGACCACAGTTTGTGGGTTTTCTCCAGGTGCTGTACGCCTCCGCAGAGTGTCTGGTCAGGCTCAACTGGACCCTGACCGAGCCGGTCAGCTTCGGGCAAGGAGTACGGCAGGGGTGCCCCCTCTCGGGCCAGCTGTATGCTCCGGCGATCGAGCCCTACCTCTGTCTCCTCCACAGGAGGTTGACGGGGTTGGTGCTCCGAGAGCCGGAGCTGCGGCTGGTCCTGTCGGCGTATGCCGACGACGTGCTCCTCGTGGTCCAGGACCGGGCGACTTGGCACGGATGGAGGCTTGCCAGGCGATCTACTCGGCGGCCTCCTCCGCCCGGGTCAACTGGGTCAAGAGCTCTGGCCTGGTGGTAGGGGACGGGTGGCAGGCAAGCTCCCTCCCACCCACGCTTCAGGCCATCAGGTGGAGCGCGGGTTCGCTGCTCTATCTCGGCGTTTACCTTTCTGCCACGCATCCGTCTCTGCCAGAGAACTGGCACGATTTAGAAGGCAGGGTGACCGAGCGGCTCCGGAGATGGACAGGACTACTCCGGTGCCTCTCCTTTCGAGGGAGGGCACTGGTGCTCAATCAACTAGTCCTGTCCATGCTCTGGTACCGGCTCAACACCCTGGTCCCGGCCCCGGATTTCCTGGCCAACCTCCAGAAGTTGATCCTGGAGTTCTTTTGGTCAGGACTGCACTGGGTCTCTGCAGGGGTTCTCCACCTACCTCTGGAGGAGGGAGGGCAGGGCCTGAAGTGCCTACGCACTCAGGTCCATGTTTTCCGCCTCCAGGCCCTGCAGAGACTCCTTTATGGTGCAGGTAGTCCAGCGTGGAGCATACTGGCGCACGCCTTCCTGCGCCGCTTCCGAGGGCTCCGATATGACCGGCAGCTCCTTTATCTCCATCCGAGAGGTCTTCCGCAAGACCTCTCCGGGCTGCCGGTCTTCTACCAGGACCTCCTCCGGACCTGGAAACTGTTCTCAGCGACCAGGTCCGTGGTGGCCACCGAGGGGGCGGATCGCCTCGCGGAGCCCCTGCTACACAACCCCCAGCTACGTGTGCAGGTGGCGGAGTCCCCCTCAGTGCGCCAGAGGTTGGTTCTGGCAGAAATCACCAGAGTCAGAGATCTCCTGGACTACGACCGGGGAGACTGGCTAGATCCCCTGATGCTCGCTCAGCGCATGGGGCTCTCCAGACCTCGTACTCCCTGGCGCGTACTTCAGGAGGTGAAGGCCGTTTTGCCGCCCGCTGCTCGGGTTTACCTCGACCGGGTCCTGCGAGAGGGCATGCCCCGCCCTCCCTCCACCCCTGGCCCTCCGGACCTTCTTATCGGGCCCTGCCCCGTGGCCCCAACCAGCCTCCTCGTTCCTTCACCACGAGCCGGCTGCACGAACTGCAGCCGGTCCGCTTCCAGACCACGCCAAGGAAACATCTTTACACGCTGGTGCTCCACACCCTTCATCTCCTCACCCTCACATCCCACCCTGATACGAAATGGCAGGACCTCCTGCCACCTCTAGAGGGTGAGAAGCCCCAGTGGGCCAGCCTTTACTCCTCCTTAGTCCCAAGGCCCGCCGGGGATGTCAGTTGGTGGCTCCTTCATGGAGCCGTGAGCACGGGCGTGTACTTGGCGAGGTTCACCCCTATCCCCGACACCTGCCCCTTTTGCGGCGTGAGGGAGACCCTGGCGCACATTTATCTGGAGTGCGCCAGGCTGCAGCCCCTGTTCCGGCTCCTCTTAGACATTTTGTTGAGGTTTTGGTTGCACTTTTCCCCTCACCTTTTTATTTATGCACTTCCAATCCGCGGCCCCACGAAGTCACGGGACCTCCTGGTCAACCTCCTCCTGGCCCTAGCTAAACTGGCCATCTACAAAACCAGAGTGAGGAGGTTGGCCGATGGAGGCTCCTGTGACTGTGGGGCCTATTTTCGATCCTCTGTTCGTTCACGCATCCGGGCAGAGTTCCTCTGGGCAGCATCCACTGGCTCCCTTGACGCCTTTGAGGAGCAGTGGGCGCAGTCCGGGGTTCTCTGCTCAGTGTCTCCATCTGGTTCACTTCGTTTGACCCTTTGACTGCACTCCCGTTCCTGTTTTTTCATTTTTTGTCCCCTGGAATCACTTGGTATCCAGGTCCTGTGGATCCCATCCCTTAGGCTGGAGGGGGGGATCCTTTAGCAGTGGGCGGGCTTTGCCCGCCCACTTCCCGGATCCCAATAGGATCAGACTTCTGTACCCCACTTGTCTGGGTCTGTCAACACCTAACAAGTTCAGTGTTTATCTATATGCAAGAAAGAGCATAAAGAGGTCACCCAACCAGCTGACATGCCTGGATCAAGCAAATTCTGCTTCTAATGAATTTAATTTCATCATGAAATGGTGACCTGGTTATCTTTGGCAGAAATTACCCTAATTTAACAGCAGTATTATTTCAGTGCTTACATACAGATCAGAGTGCTGAAAGACCAACCAGGAATTAGAAGGGGGTGGGGGGAAATGAGGAGTGTGTGATACTTATTCCTGTTTGTAATAGTCTGTATCCATGTCATTTAGTTTAATTACCTGAAGTAATTAAGTGAGGAGAGAGGAAAAAGAAGTCATTAAACCAAACACATGGAGGCACCAAGTCCATATGAGGAAAAGGCATCACTATAATAGCGAAGGTGGACTGGTAGGGGAGGCCAGAAGGATTCCTATGATGAATGTAAGGGAAGAGACAAAGAAAACAGATTGTGGGACAAATATAGAAATAGTTATGACAGTCTCAGTTCAGGTGCCAAATATATAGAGGCTCATTTGATCATAACAAAACAAATAAAAATCCCATTAATATTCAGCAGTGTCCAATACGTTCTCCACTAGCCACATGTGGCTAATAGGCTATTGAATTGTGGTTAATGCATGTGGCTTTTTTATAATGTGGCTAATAAGAAAAATTCAAAACCACAAGTGTGGCTAGCAGTGTGACTAGCATCAAATTTCTATTGGACACCACTGAATAGATCATTAATCTTTGCTCTGTTATGGCAGTCATTGGATCCATTTGGCAACAAGGCGAGTTTAAATATCCTTGTCTGCTTTTCCTTTTTCTTTAGAGGTTAGTGATCTTTCTCCACAAGGTGGCAGAAAGACCACACAATCAACCAATAACAGTTACAATCAACCTCTGTCTGTCCCTGGATTAGTTTATGTTAAAAGTCAAACTAGCCGTGTATTTAAACTTTAGAAATAAAATCTTTAAACAATTAATTCAATATTAATTGACAAGTGCAATCTAGCCCCACAATTTAACAAAGGTTGAAGGGGAAAAAGATCAGAAACAACATGAGATTACACTACTTAGTCATTTGGGGCCTACTCACACAGTCTTCTTCCATTTGCAGTTTATTCAAAGGTATTCTTTTGCATAAATACTGACCAGTAATACCTTGATTATTTGAAGGGAAACGGGTATGAAAGGAACTTGGACATAGAAAGACAACAAAGATTAATATAGATAAAATAGGTCTGAGGGGCCATAACATCACTTTGGATAAGATGAGTTTTTCAGATAATCAGGCTTTAATAATATATAAAATGAACTATTTCATGGCCACTTTGGACATGTGTAAATTAAATATGAAGCTTACATTCCTTCACAAATTTTGCCTGGATTGACCTTATCTTTATCTAGCTACTTCCAACTGTCAACAGATCCCTGAGGGAAGATAGCACCTGCAAGTTAACTGAGTCTTGGATTCAGAGTAGCAGCAGTGTTAGTCTGTATCAGCAAAAAAGAACAGGAGTACTTAGGACCTGCTGTAAACCCTTCCTCCCTACCTATAAATCAGACCACTGGGTGCTATTCCATTGTAGTAGCTACTACGCCTAACTGCTTGTGAATCCCCACATGTAAGTAGACCTCTCTGCTTTTATACAGAGACTGGTTCAGCCAAGGGTCCATCAGCTCCTGGCAAAATGCCTCTTTTAGGATCTGAGGGAGGAGCAATTCTCTCATGCTCCCATATGCAGCAAGCCAGAGGCTATGCACCCCACTCTTGTGCTAATCAGTTTAAGCCTAGGGGACAAAGGCAGCCTACCTAGTGGGTGGAGCAGGACCTTGCTCAGTGACTATGGTAGCAGTTTGGGTAATGACAAGTATAGATCCAGGGATCCACTGGTGAAGCCACAGTTAGGATCAAGGGGCCAAGCCAAGGGTTAGAACCAGAGTCAGAAGCCAAGCCTAACCTGAAGGGTAAGCTGGAGTTGTAGTCAGGAGTCAGAAGCCAAAGTTGTAGTCAGTGACATAGCCAAGAGTGGGAACCGAGAACCAGAACAGAGCAGATACAGGCTAGGGCAGGGGCAGGAGCAGAAGCCAGAATGGGGCTAGGAGCAAGCTGAAGCAGGAATGAGAGCGAAGTAAGCACACCTGCAAGCATTGTACATATTGAACTGCTACTCTACTGCTGCTGCTAGGCTCAAGTAGCAGGTGGCTGGCTCCCCTGCGCAATCAGGAAGCACAATCATTTGGAGGGGGGCTCATTGGGCCCAGCTGAGCTTGCTGGGTTACCTAGCGACCAGGCTGGGAGCCAGCTGTGCCCCTAACAATTAGCCCTTTTCACTGCACCTCAGCAAGGGCTCTTTTTCCCTGACCCTTGTCGACCTAGAACTTGTAACTATTCAGCAAGAGAGACAGAAAAACTCAACCAGAATTCGGGGGGGGGGAATGAGAATATAGAATTTAAGCTATTCCATATACCTTAGACCAGCCCTCAAAACTTATCTTCTGCCTTGAATAGGATGGTGAATAAGAGAAAAGACTTCACAGTAGAGGCAGTTTAAAATGTTTCACTGAAATGTTTTCTAGCAAACAGCTTTTTCACACAATGAAAATTTTCAGCAAAAAAGGGAAAAAAAACGTTTTTGTGGAAAAACCAAAACATTTCTGGTAATGCTGGAAAATGTTCATGTTTAAACTGAAAATTTTGAGCACACGTGCAAGTTTTGTGTTGATCAAATTTCTTCACAGGAGGAAACAATTACTTCCTCAACAACTGTACTGCACAGGCTCAGGACAGGGGAAGAAACCAGGCCCTACTTGCCATGATGAGCAAATGTGGTGACAGTCAGCAACGTTATCATCTCTGCCCCCACTCCTGCCCCTGTGAAGATTAGGCAGCTAAGGAGATTTGTTAGCATGCTCTTCTCTGTTGTGTAGGCCAATGACGGTTGCAAGGCCAACACAGCCTGACACGCATCCCTTCCATGTAGTGAGTGACAGGAGCCATGAAGCATCCCTACTCTCTGTTGGTCCCCCTCACACCACTCAGGCAAGCCAGCCCCAGTTTAAGAGAATTAATTTGATTTAAAATAATATGTTTCAAACACTGAAGAAAACTTTACAAAAGGTCCTTTACTGGACTAGGGACTTTTAGTGTAAAGTGGCAGGTTGTTCAAAGGTAATTAAGAAGAGTTTAAGAATAGCATCTGTTTATACATGGGACCATGTTTCCACAGAGATAGAGTCCTACATTTGAAAGGAAGCTAACACATTTAACATTACTTCACTCATGATAAAAGAAAAAACATTTCAAGCACTGTTATACATTGTATTGAAGAGTTGGATTTACCCTGTGGATTAAGCTGAGGAAGGATGTTTTTGTAGTTAAAACACAGTACTGGGACTCAGGAGACACAGATTCAGTTCCCTGCTCCACCTCAGACTTCCTGTGTGAACTGGGGCAAGTTACGTAATTTCTCTCACCTCAGTTCTTCATATGTAAAATGGGGATGATAATGTTTCCTTTATCGCATCTGGTTAGACTGTAGTTTCTTCAGTGCAGGGACTGACATTTACTGTTTGCATGAACAGCATTCGGCACAACAGGGCCCCAATCTTGGTTGGAATCTCTTGGTGCTACAATAATGCAAACAATAAATAAAATGCAAATTATGGACCAAATTGTTCCCTCTCCCACCAAGGAGGGAGGAAATAAAAGTCAGGTAGACTAAGTCCAGACTGCAGAAGGGGGAGTGCTACTTGTGTAGCATTCCGCCCCCCCCCCCCCCCCGCCCTTCCTTTTCTCTGCTCCCAAGGAAATGTACACCCCTGGCTAGGGAAGGGGTGGATCAGAGCAGAGTCAGGTGTTCTCTGCACATGAACTTCCCTCCACCCCGTCTTAGGGTGGTACGCAAAAGTTCACATAGATGGAGTCAGTATTCACTTTTGGGTGGAGACCCTCCCTTCATTTAACATCCCACTTCATTTTAAATCCCCAAAGGGTTGTCCAGAAGCAGTGAGGAAAGCCACAGAAGCATAGTTCTTATGCACTAATGTTGCCATGAGCCAGGATGGGGATGGACAGAGCTGGGAGGGAGTGCAGAAGCACTGGGACTCCACTTGGTTGGTCCCAGCCTTAAATCTTTCCTCTGAACTCCATGCTGCTCTGGAGCAAGCTGCAGGTTCTGCTGATTGCCCAGTTTGTTCCAGTGGTGGAGGAACCCTGCCCCCATGAAGAAATGGTCCAGCAGAAACTCAGACAGGTTCACCTTGTGGAGTTTCCAGTCCCCCAAACAGAGATTTTTCACTATGAAAGGAGTAATCTAGGCCATTAAAACAAATTACTTGAACCTTGTTTGCAAGGGAGAGTTACGGTGTGTCAGCATGTTACAGAGAGAATTGTAGCTAATGCGCATAATTATGAGGATAAATTACTAAAGTATGTGGAACTCAAGGGCACACACTTTACTGCAGTGCTAACTAAACCTCAAGGGAAGGTTGGCACACAGTCCTACATAGCATATAAACGTTGTCTTAAATAATTTGCCCACTCTCGGCAAAGGTAAGAAGAATATTTATACTGTCCCATATCCCTTATCAAGAGAACTGTCATTCAGAGTCATACCCAGCACTATTGAAGAAGACCTCACTTGCCTTTTTCATGTATGTTTTTTTGAAGTCCTCTGATCAAAGGACACATCCAAGGTAACCTTTGGTGCTGTGTGATGCTTGTAGCTTCACTGGAGTAGGGACAGGGCAGCCTCCTCTTTTCCTTCTCATAAAAACCTCTCGTGTGCAGTCAAGTGTATTGCCATTGTCCAAATAAAGTGCGCCTACCTCAAAGGGGATAATAGTTTTCTGTCTGAAATACTGAAGAGTCTTTTAAAACCCTACAGCAGATATTCCACTATATACTCATTTGCTGGGAATATCGTAAGAAAAAGGAAAAATTAAACTCCTCTAAGAAAATTTATGCCATCGCCCACAGAGACAGGAAAAAAATTCACCCAGGGTCAAATCCTGAAGTCCTGACTCAGTCAAGCTTTAGTTGCCCTCAGATCACTATCAGAGATGGAAAAGACCTATTAAGTCTACGTCACTGCCAGGGCCGGCTCCAGACACCAGACGGCAAAGCACGTGCCTGGGGCAGCGCCTTGTAAGGGGCAGCAGTCTGGGAATTCTGGGGTGGCCGTTTTTTGTTTGTTTGTTTTTTTGGTTTTTTTGCTTCGGCAGTTCGGCAGCGGCCATTTAAAAAAAAAATTTTTTTTGCTTGGTGCGGCCGAAAAGCTGGAGGGTCACTGCAAGGGCTCCCATAGAAGATGCATCAGATATTAAGTGGATGGTACATATGTTCTTAGCCAAAAGACCAAGAAAATTTTTTTCTTCCTACATCTTGCTACATCCATCAACAGAAGCATTAACATATAACTGGTGTAAAAAGATAAAGCAGTAACTAATACAGTAGAAAAATCTGCAGTGAAATCCCTCCCACCACCTACTACATCTGTCCACCTACATTGTTTGTGCTACCGCTACATCCCTACCTAAACTTTAAGAAACTGAAACTTATAGTTTGGCAAATCTAAGATTTTATTATTTCACTCACTATACTTTTCTTTGTTGGTGGCATAAAATGTTAACTACAATAAAACAATCACACATCTAATTCAAGGCCTCCAGATGTCCAAAGCGCAAGTCAATTGAAAGAGAATCAATCCATATTAGGAAAGACACTATTTTCAATCAATAAAGGTCAGCTGTACATTTTCTTAACCATGCTGTCAGTGTGATTTCTCGTGGCTGCATATATCACTCAAAAGCTTTTCATACTTAGGAGTGTGAGTAGTTTTAGTCACTCTACACCGCCATTTAGTTTTTGGCTGCTTCAGCGAGAATGCCAATAAGGATGCCAGATTTTATGATGATTTTTGTGATGTGGATATGTCTACTAGAAACTGCACTGAAACCACAAACCCATTTCATATACTGTAGGTCACTCAGCAGCTGCTACTAATGATTTTTGCTCACTAATGACCTAGGTTGTGTTTGAATCAGTGCCCTAGAGGTGAAAACTCTATATTCCATTACTAATCCCCTGAGTCATGCAATCCCCCGACAATTTTTTTCTAGGTGGCATACCCAGTATCATTATTTATTGACATAAAAATAATATACTTTGCAAGCATACGTTAACTAACCACCAAAATGCAGCAATAGGATAGCAACAACACTACACAACTATTTAGAGGCAGGAAGGGAAATGTACATTATCCCATTACAACAGAGTATTTAGGTCAGCACAATATAATTGCTCCTAAAGTACCATGATGTGTATAGACATTTCTATTGCTGTGAAAAATGCCGTGGGACCTTTAATAACAGATTGGATAAGGACCTTGGTTTTAAATATGATAATTAGATAATGTTCCAGTTTAAAAATAAAAAAACATTTAACTGCTAATGCAGTTCTGTCAGGGAAATCTGCTTCTTCTGCTGAGGTCTTATACGTGGTACCTGACACATTATGAGTGGTCAGTTAAGAAGAGTACCCACTCTCTTATGAAAGGTGTATTTTAGGATTTGTCTGAGAAATGTATTAGGGGTTAAAAGTACTTGAGTATGTATGGGCTAGTGCTTTTCAATTCTCTGTAGACTCTTCCTACCTGCGGTGCTTAGCTTCAGAATCCAATGTTGCCATGAAGGGAAAAAACAATAACACTGGTTTGCTTTTTCATCCAAGCACCACACTGCTTTCACTTTCATCAATACACAGCAAAAGTCTCAGAGGGGAATCATTCCCTAGGCTGCCTCAGCACTTCTGATCTTTGACCTCCACTGGAAATGGATTCCAGGCACACTCTTGTCTGACAAGTGAATCATGTAAAATCTTATCGATGATGGGGGGAGGGGGGTTGTGAAGGGGAAAGGGCTGTTTGGGGGGCGGGGGGTTTGTTTGTTTTTAATAAGCCCTACAATATATGGAAACTTTCGGTATATTTCATATAACCTTATTTATTGGTACACTTTATTTGCAAATTACATGCCTAGACTGGAAATGATATACTGCACATATATGGAATATGTGTTACTACAATAACGTGGTATTTTAGAAAAACAGCACAGCTTAGAGCACAGTTCTCGTGGCAAAAGTGGAAGGCTTATAGCTGTGATGTCATAAAACCTCAATAACTCCTTCAATGCACTGAACATATACACAGCATAATGAATCTGTTCCATAGAGGGAGAAGCTTAGGAACAGGAGGAAAGAAAAGATTATTTTTATCTGAGGGAACCCTTTGTCTTACAGCATTAAAAATCCTTGAGTTGGCACCTCACAATAGCAGCCTTGTGCAATGCTCATGGTGTGCTGTAAGAGGCAGGAATGATGCAGAGAAAAGTCCTAAACTCTTTTATTCACTTTTTATCAGATAAAAGTCCTTTGGCTTCCATGAGAATTTTGCCTAAAAATGCCTATGGGATTTGGCCCATAGAATTCAAGATGATTTCTCTGTTCAGTTACAGATTTCCTTGCAAAAGATAATAGACTAGAGCAACAGGACTGCAAATAAGCACTGGCTATGAAAGTAACAAGGTAAGAAAGTTTTAAAATGCAATGTCTAAAATTAAATCCAAGGCCCTTTCTCATTTGAACATTTCATGTAGGAAGATACAGACCACATTTTTCTCTAATGCCAAAAAAATTTGATTCCACATCCATTAATATCCCAAATGTCAGCCACCAACAACATTTTCATCAATCATTGCATTAAGCCACTGACCAAAATATATACCTATACAAGAAGAAAATACACTTACCATTACCTTAATGTCTTTACTGTGTTTGCACATTTTTAAGCCATTTAGCTGTAGGCTACTTTTAGTAGAGTGGAGAGAAAACTGCATGCACATGTCAGCTACAGAAATTGTAGTTTGATTTAGCAAAGAATAAAGCACTCAAAACATATTTTAGATACATCTCTAATATTTACAAATAAAATAGTACATGTTGGTTTACTTCATTTTATTTTGATTCTGAATTTTGTTACATACAATACTGAGAGATATTTTTTGCTACTACTGCAGGGGTCAGACTGGTGTAGGTTTGACAAAGTAATCAAAGAGACTGAGGGCCGGCTTTTCAAGGATATTTAGGCACCTAAAGGTGCAGATATGCTCAAGGGGTTGTTGATGGGCTAAGAAGCCTTTTCCCTCTAAGTCACTAGTTTGAGTGCTGCTCAGATTGATTGCAACAAAATTTCCCCTTCCCACCCCATTTTATGACTTTTCAGTGTCCTAAGTTAAATGAATTGGTGAACTCAGTCCAGTCTCTAGTGTTCACATCCCAAAAGCCACCATTACTACAAGCCACCATTACTACTACATCAGGCCAGAGCTGACCTGAAATACAATGGAAGGTGATAAAAAAAAATTTCATTACTAATATCAGTGACGGTTCTGCACATAGCTGACTTCTGTCTAGAGTATCAGACCTATAGGGCCCAATCTCATAAGATGATAAAAGCTGTCAAGTCAAGCCAACAAGAGTGTAACATGCTCAGGATCTTGCAAGTCTGGGACTTCAATAAATGCTAAATTTATTTTAAAAACAAAAAGAGCATTGGAGTCGATTCTCTCTTTGATAAGTGTAAACCCTATTAATATTCATGTCCACACGGCCACCCATTGTTCAGGGTTTTGTTCAGGGTTCATCTAACGTCATTATTTATTCACAAGGCTTAATTTAACTTCCACCCACATGTCTTAGCCAATGACATATCTTGTTTGCCCATCTGTACTACTGAAATCTTGGGTAAAATTTGCAAAAACTGCTAACTGAATTAGGAGCCTATGTACAATTTTTACTCACAATGAAATTCAGGCTCCTAAGTCACTTCTGAAAAAGGGACTCAAAGCCAGATGTACAAATGTATTTGCCTAAAGATACAGATAGGCACCTAGTGAGATTTAACACGTGCCTAATCAGTTTAGATGCCTAACTCTCGACTTCAGTGGGAGTTAGGTGCCTAACCTGCTTAGGCACATTTTATATCTCTCATTAAGTGCTTTATCTGCACTTTTAGATGCCTAAATACCTTTGTAAATCTGGCCTTAAGTCCCATTTTCAAAAGTGACCGGCACTTAGGAGCTTATGTTTCATTGAAAATCAAAATGGTACTTAAGCTCCTAATTCACTTAGGAACTTTTGCAAATTTTACCCACTGTCTTTGTCAAACCTTTGCACTTCTATAGTGAAATTCTCTTCCTAAAGTGGTTTTGGAGGACAAACGGACTGAAAAGGATTTTTTCCCTATTTGTAGGATATGGCATTGAATACATAATTTTGAATCTGTCAAGTATCATAATACTTTAAGTGTCACCTCCTGCAAGGTGCTGCATATAGGAGTCAACTGTACCCAGTGGCTAGCAGAAATTATCCCCAATCATTGTCCACTCAACAATTGTACCTGACTGTATAATGAGCAAATGGCTCCTGCAAATGCCATTTGCTGTTGACTGTCTAATTGCCTCTTGCTTGCTGAGTTTGGACTTTGATCCTTAGACAAATTTACTACTTTCTAATAAGTGTTTTGATCCTCCTCACTTAGACAAATCTCATTGATTTCTGTTGGAGTTTCACCTGAGTAAGGACTGCAGCCACAAGCACCAGGTGAGTGAGGAAAGCTGCCAGGTGGATAGGCATTCCAGGTACAATCACAGCCCACCATTTAACAATAGAAACAAAAGGTGGGAATGGGAGTGAGAGTAAAGTGGGGACAGGAGTATTCTCTGCCATTTAATAATCAAATATTTTGCTGTGACCATGTCTTCAAGAGAGAAATCAATTATGTTATCCTAAGATAAAATAGTGGATAAGGCCACGAGTTAGTACTGTTTCTGTTGGATTTACTATGTAGCTACCACATAGAAATTATGGTCTACTATATGCTATTTTGTGTTAAGTGCTGGCATATAGAATCTTACACAGTCACTGTTCCTATATGCCTCTCCATTTTCTTTGCAGCTAAACAAACCAGATAGTCAACAATCCAGAGTTGGAGGACATTTTAGGGACTCATCCAGATTGGTTCTCTGTGTTCTCTGATTTGAGGATAAGCTGAAATGCTGCACATTGGTTCAAGAATTTGGTCTTAATTGAATAACCTTCTCAGGAGGTTATCTCACTGACATACAAGATTGGCACCTTCCATAAGGTTTTGGGTTAAATTCATTCCAGAGGAGAATCTGGACCATTATATTTACTACAGCACTCTGGCAGTCGACAACAGTCAATTCCTGGCCCTCTAGTGATATCAGTCATCACAATAATTAGGGGAGTCTGAACAACTGATAAATGTTGCCTAATGTGCTCTAATTTGTTAATTTTCCAACTTAAAGTAAAACACTAGCTAATACATGTTGCTGACTGACTGATGACTGCTAACACTGTGTATAGATAGATAGATAGATAGATAGATAGATAAAATGTACTAACCTTGAAAGAAACATCAAGTTTATTATACAAAAGTAGCTTAGATCAAATCTTGCTCTGTCCTCCTTCACAGGAAAAGCAACTGAAATCCGTAAATAGCTTGAACTTTAGCTATCTCTTAATAAGATACACTCCTGATCCTTTTGTAAGCAAGGCAGCACATTCAAATGTTTCTAAAAATACAATACAAATATTACAGTTCATTGTGACCAAATGCTTTCTTGTCGTTCAGTCTCAGCAATACTAATGAAACATGATAATCCTTGGCTGAACAGGATGTATAGGAATCTAATTAATATTAACAGGCAGATTGAGCCAAGGTGATGAGGAAAGTGCTACACATTGGTTTAACTAAAATGAAACATGCAACACTTGCTTGTAAAAAAGCCCTACCTTGATTACTGATAATTGGGTATTATTCAAGATGCTCTAGTAACCTAGGCACAGGTTTTAGGGCTGGGATTAGAATTCAGAGTGGAGCTTGTAGAAAGAAAATGCTGTTCTTTAGACACAATCAGAATTTTCCACAAGAAAATTTCAGGTTTGGCAAAAAGAAACACTCTCTCTCTCTCTCTCTCTCTTTGCCCCCCATCGCACAATCAGGAATATCAAAATGATGGCTTCCCAGCTGCATGCCTGGAAGGCTCTTGTCAATTTCAATTTCTTCCTCCAGGGAGAAAGCAAAATTGACAAATGCTTTCCATGCAGGGATCTGGGGAGTTGCAGCCAGGCTAAGGGGAAAGCATGGAGGTGTCCCAGATCTCCACCTGCCATACAGCTGGGCTGGGGAGGAGGCAGGGAGGTGAAAAGCCTGGCCCTCACCCTCCAGCAGCCTGCCTGGAAGTCTCTTGTCCTTAATGCTTTCTGTACTAACATGAAATGTACAAGATCCTTTCAGTTGGGCAGTTCCTAAGCTAAAAAAAATAAAATAAAAAAAAAATCAATTTTTTCCCTCCCAAAATGGAATTTTCCTGGAATCTCTTTCTGTAAAAAATTTCATGTTTTTGACTTCTTGCTCTGATATGGGACAAAAATTAAATGTGAATTTTTTTCCCTGGAAAAGGATTTCCATTTTCTAGCCAGCTTTATTCAGGAGTTCTAGACTTTGATGCTAATTTGCTGTATGGCCTTGGGAAAGTTACTTGGCAAAACTGAGGCTGGTTATTATGTAGATAATACTTGTCTACCTTATCGGATTTTTGTGGGGGGGTCAATTAGTAAGTGAATGAAAAGAGCTATGTTATTAAGTATTATCATTTATTGCACCAGGCACCCATTCCTTTGGTTAAGATAATACTTTCTCTGGAGGAAAAAAACCACAACAGAGGAAGGGGAGTAAATGTTCTTTAATAACATTTTATAAGATAGGTAAGGGCTGTTTGGCATTGGTCTGCTTTGGACAATCTGTTTTAGAGGGTCTTTGAAAGTAGAGCTGCAAGAGAAAAGCATGTGGGAACATCACTTCCCTTTTGTTGTTTGAGGTGCACAAGCTCATATTTGTATTTTGGAGACTGCAGATAACCTGTGGCATGAATATCTCATTGCGCACTGGATCTAAAGGAAAGCTGAGAAATCATATGAATCCTGTTAAATCCTTCTTATTGAAATTATCTCCCTGGGTATTTGGCAATAAGGGTGATGGAAGATCACTTGGCTTCTAGTGTGAATGTAGTAGAATCACTGCATTTGATTCTCAATTCTTTCCCTGGGCATGCCCAGCCATCTCTTTACCCTTTTCACCCCCTTCCCCTGTGTATGTGTGGGGGTGAGGGGGAAGGGTGAGATCTCATCTCATCAAAGGGAAAACCCATTTCTTTGCGTGCAGACTCAGGATTTCTCAGATACATTTTTGTCTCTGGCCTTCATGTCAAGCCATCATCATTGATCAGCTAAATAACAAGCCATCATCATTGATCAGCTGAATCCTCAGCATCCTCTGGCTGCAGGTTTAAGAATCCTGGTACCCCTTCCCTCATATCACATCCTTCCCTCTCTCTTTCCTGTCCTGCTGTTTGTGCTTTGTCTAATCAATTCCAAGCTTGACCAGCTTGGCTTTATTAAGAAGAGAGCAAATAATAATAATATATAATTTCTTACAGTGCTAGTATATAAATTGATGCTATTGACTGGATACTGAATTAAGTTTTGGTCACAGTTTGACAAAGAAATACAGAAACAGAAAAGGTTCAAAGAAAGTTCAAGAATAAACTCAATTATGAATGGGAATGGGGCTTCTATATGTAGAGGAATTAAAAACAAGGATTTAATTTGGAAAGGAAATGGGCAATATGACATAATAGAAATACATAAAATAATAAAAGGTACAAAAAGTTTTAAGTGAATGATCCTACTTGTCCTATATAAAGAAACCAAAGGATACTATGTAATTAAAAGGAAACATTTAATCTGGCCAATTTATAATTAACCTCTGCCACAGAATTCAGAAGGAAAAGATCCTTATGACTATGAACAGCAGCTGTCTTTACACTACTAGGATAAATGGTAATGTAATCTTTCTATGGTGCTTTGAGATCTTGTGATGAAAGGAGCTATATAAAGTAATATCATTAAGAAAAATACAAGAAATATAAATCCTCATGCTTTGGGACATAAACAACTGTGTGTTCAGCTCAGGAAGATGTTTCTACTGAGGTAGAGTATTGCACAATTGAGTAAGTGCGTAATGGGGATTTTTAGAGTCTAGCAAAATTGGAGAGTCAAGACTAGATTAAACTATTGTTCTGTTCCAGTATGACAGTTCCTGTTTGCACTTATGAAAACTGGAGGCATTTAGTTTTTCAGAAGATGGGAGTTTAGTTTAGTTTTCACTGTTTCACATTCTCTGTTTACTGTTTTAGGTTCTTATTGGCAAGACTCTGAAATAGCCCTGTCTGCTTCAATACAAATTAAGCCCTAAGGAGCTTTAAAGTTCTTTAAAAATAAAAAGGGATGGGGGAAATGGTTGAGGCAGGATTAAGCTGAGATAAATCCTGCATAAAACACAACTGTCCCAGAAGAAAGGTAGAGGGGTTGGTGGGGGGGGGGGGGGGGGGGGAGGGGGAGAGAGAGAGAGAGAAATTAACACACATTCAGAAAAAGAGAGTGATGTTACAAGGATATAAAGCCATGTTAATATGTGGAAAGATTAAAGTACAGGATGAGGGTCAGGAGATCTGGGTTCTATTTCTAGCTTTCCTATACATTTCTTTTATTACCTTCAGCAAGTAATACAAATTCTCTGTGCCACTGATGCATCATCTGTAAAATGGGAATGTCAGTAGTGCCAAACCTCCGAGTAATGCTGCAAGACTTAATTTGTAAGTGTTTTTAAGCATCTTGAGTTCCTTGGATGCAAAGTTCCATACAGAAATGCAAGATATTATCTATATTCTGCTTTAATTAATACACACCAAAATTGGATTGTTTATAATGAAGATACAGAGAAGTGTGATATTGCTTTAAAGGTAATATCCTGGCAATCAGGGATCAGCTGGAAAAGTCAGGCATGTTAAACAATATGTCTGAAACCCTCAAGCAGAAAGGTTCTTCTGAAGAAATAATTCAAGGTCATTTCTTCTGACCACGTTCTCACCCCAATCAGGTATGAGGATCTAAATTTACTGTTTGTTGATTTGGTTTTTCTATTGTTTAATAAAATTTAAAACTTAAACTGGCAACGAGGGGTCCAGTTGAATTTCTGCTATGAGCACCATAAATCCACTTCACACACATCTCAAATCAAAGACCCATCTGTCTTTGGCTGTTAAGTACAATTTGAAAAACTGAATCAGACCGCTCAGGTTGGTCATATAGAAATCAATTACGTAACTTGCCTGACGAATTAAAAACTAACCAAATATTCTCCCAAGCTGACCAGTACCACCACAGCAGACTCTCAGGACCAGACTCTCCCACCTGTACTCAGATTGAGTAGTATTTTCTTCTGTAAGAAATCCCATTGATTTCCAAGGATGAAAGGATCTGCTCCTCACACAGCAGGTCTGATTGCAACTTCTTTTCCAGGATAAGCAGTTAAAATACCCACAAACTTTATCTATCAGTACTCCGCAACTAACAATATTTTAAAGGATCATTTCCAAGTGCTTCATTTCCAGAAATACTACACCTCAGTGCTTAAAGAAAAGTAGTAGTAGCTGAGGGAATTCACTTAATGCTGCAGAAGAAGTCTGATCTGGAGAGCAGAAAGGGGAAGTAGTAAAATGCAGCTAATCCCTTTATGTAATGACTTCTAAGATATGCTCTTCAGGAAACATACCTTTACCGAGCCATGGTCCATATGTGGGACCAAGGCATGCAAATAAAAGAGCAGAAGGATGCAAGATTAATTGTTTTCAAATTATACACATTTCTAGAAAGAAGAAACATATTAGATCATCCAGTCCCTGACCCTGCCAGTGGTCTCTGCAATATGTTAACTAGTTTTCCATCCAGTGTCTCAAATGAATGAGGTTCCACCATTTTCCTTGGAAGACTATTCCAGAGTCCTCTAGATCTGAACTGCACTGTCTCACTTTATCAGATAAGAATGGCCATACTGAGTCAGACCAATGGTCCATCTAGCCCAGTGTCCTGTCTCAGACAGTGGCCAGTGCCAGATGCTTCCAAGAGAATGAACAGAACAGGCCAAACTTGAGTGATCCATACCCTGTCATCTAGTTCCAGCTTCTGGCAAATGGAGGTTTAGGGACACCTGAAGCAAGGGGTTGCCTTACTGACCATCTTGGCTAATAACCATTGATTGACCTATCCTCCATGAATCTATTTCTTTTCTAAACCCACTTATACTTTTGGCCTTCACAACATCTCAAGGCAATGAGTTCCACAGGCTGCTTCTGAGATGTGTGAAGTAATTCCTTATATTTGTTTTAATCTTGCTGCCTATTAATTTAATTGTATGACCCCTAGTTCTTGTGTTTATGTGAAGGGGTAAATAAACACTTCCCTATACACTTTCTTCATATCATTCATGATTTTATAGACCTCTATCACATATCCCCTTAGCTGTCTCTTTTCTAAACGGAACAGTCCCAGTTATTTTAACTTCTCATATGAAAGCTGTTCCATACCCCTAATCATTTTAGTTGCTGTTCTCTGTACCTTTTCCAATTCTAATGTCTTTTTTGAGCTGAGGCAACTGGAACTGCACACAGTATTCAAGGTGTGGGCATACCATGGATTCATTTCACACACACACACACACACACACACACACACACACACACACACGCCCCTTCTATTTTATTATGGCTTTCTGAATAATTCCAAACTTTCTGTTATCTTTTTTGATTCCCCCCGCACAGTGAGCAGATGCTTTCAGGGAACTATCTAGGATTATTCCAAGATCTTTTTCTTAAGTGGTAACACCTAATTTAGACCTATCTCCACTGTAAAAATGGATCATCATTTTGTAGGGATTATTTATCCCAATTTGCATTACTTTACACTTATCAATATTGAATATCATCTGCCATTTTGTCATCCAGTCACCCGGTTTAGTGAGATCCCTTTGTAACTCTTCACAGTCTGCTTTGGACTTAACTATCTTGAAAAATTTTGTAATGTCTGCAAGTTTTGCCACCTCACTATTCACCTCTTTTTCCAGATCTTTTATGAATATGTTGAACACCATATGTCCCAGTACAGATCCTTGGGGGACCCTGCTATTTACCTATCTCCACAGTAAAATCTGATAATTTATTCCTACCCTTTGATTCCTATCTTTTCACCAGTTACTGACCCATGAGAGGACCTTCCCTCTTATCCCATGACTCCTTACTTTGCTTAAGAGCCTTCAGCGAATGACCTTGTCAAAGGCTTTCTGAAAGTCCCCATACACCATAACCACTGGTTCACCCTTGTCCACGTTTGTTGACACCCTCAAAGAATTCTAATAGATTGGTGAGACATGATTTCCTTTTATAAAAGCCATGCAGACACTTCCCCAACACATCATATTTATCTATGTGTCTTATCATTCTGTTCTTTCCTATAGTTTCAAACAATTTGCCTGGTACTGACGTTAGGTTCACTGATCTGTAATTGCCAGGATCACCTCTGCACCCGTTTTTTAAAAATCAGCATTACATTAGCTATCCATCAGTCATCTGGTACAGAGGCTGATTTAAGCAATAGGTAGTATACCACAGTTAGTAGTTCTGAAATTTCATATTTAAGTTCCTTCAGAACTGTTGGGTGAACACCATCTGGTCCTGGAGACTTACTACATTTTAATTTATCAATTTGTTCCAAAACATCCTCTACAGACCCTTCAATCTGGGACAATTCCTCAGCTCTGTCACCTAAAAACAGTGGCTTGGGTGTAGAGATCTCTGCAGTTAAGACACTGATGCAAAGAATTAATTTAGTTTCTCCAAAACAGCCTTGCCTTCTTTGAGTGCTCCATTAGCACCTTGATCATCCAGTGGCCCCACAGACTGTTCGGCAGACTCTCTACTTCTGAGGTACTTAAAAAAATAGATGTTCGTTTTTGTGGCCTTATCTAGTTGCTCTTCAAATGCTTTCTTGGCCTGCCTTCTTATACTTTTACACTTGACTTGCCAGAGTTTATGTTCCTTTCTATTTTCCTGGCTTTGACTTCAAAATTTTAAGGGATGCTTTTTTGCCTTTAATTGCCTCTTTTACTCTGCTGTTTAGCCATAGTGGCATTTTTAAAAAATCCTCTTATTTTTATTTGGGGTATAAATTTAGTTTGAGCCTCCATGCAGTTTGCAGGCATTGCACCCTTGAAACTGTTTCTTTTAATTTCTGTTTAACTAGCTACCTCATTTTTGAGTAGGACCCTTTTTGAAGTTAAATGCTACTGTGGTGGATTTCTTTGGTATTTTTCCCACTACAAGGCTCTTAAATTTAAATTACGTTATGATCGTTATTACCAAGTGGTTCAGCTATATTCACCTCTTGGACAAGATCCTTAGTACTAAATCAACAATTGCCTCTCCACTTTGTGGGTTCCAGGAGAAGCTGTTCCAGGAGAAGCTGCTCCAAGAAGCAATCATTTTATCTTTGCATCCCTTCCTGAGGTGACATATACCCACTCAATATGAGGATCATTGAAATCCTGTATTATTGTGTTTTCTGTCTTTGTAGCCTTTCACATCTCCCTGAGCATTTCACAATTCCTGTGACCATCCTTGTCAGGTAGTCAATAGTGCTACTGCTATACTCTTATTATTCAAGCATGACATTTCTATCTATAGATATTCTATGGTGCTATGGTATGGTCCATTCTCTCTATAGCACTTTTAGTTTAAAGACTTGACATTTGAATAGAATGGAGTGGAGGAGTCCTCTGGAAGGGAATACGTGAAACATTGCCAGGTGTGTATGGAATGAGGGCAAATTTAAGATCTGAAATGCAGGATAGGTATAGTCAATTATCACAGTGAGGTAAATGTTTCCATACCAACCAATGTACAAGCAGTGGGACAAATAACAAAAACAACAAAAAAAAATATCTATCTGTAGGGCCATAGAAAACTCTTACTGAAAACTCTCCCCTCCCGACATGGTCTCATTTTGCAGTAAGGGACAAAAAGGGAAGGAAATGAGAGGACTAGATGGGCAGGCAAATTCAGAATAATATGAAAGTAGAGAAGAACAATGGCTTTTGTTTTAGTTCTAGGCACCTGTCTCTTAAGTCACAAATAACCAGAAAGTGCTGACTATATTAGAATTGCATGCTGCAATTTTTGCCTATAAATAAAATATGGTAATGTGGTCTCAGCTTCAACTATCACCTTCTCACTAAGAAAAGGTGGTTTAATTAAGAGGTGCAGCATGAATAAAACACTACAAACTGAATCATGTTTATCTTTATAAGCCTGATATCTGTCCACGAGGACATGAATTTATTCTCCCAGTTTAGCACACAAAAAGTCTCTTTGAAAGGTAATAGTCGCACCCTCATGTTCTGCATTCAAATTCTTGTAAGCCTGATGCTGACAACTGTACCTTACTTGGATTTTCCTCATGCTATCCCATCCCCAGGGAAGTTTGATTCATGGAGTGTTATGGGCACTGGGCAATTGGACGATAAGAGAGCTTTCATGGGTGGCTAGCCAGAAGTGAAGGAGAGCTGGAGTGTGCACTTGTTCCAATATTAAGCTATTTGTGAAGAGCCTGCTGTAACTATTTTATGCCCATCCAACCACACAACTGGGGAGAAGGGGAGGAGGAACTAAACCCTTAGGAAGGAGCTTGAGACAAGCTGCAATTAAAATACACCTGTCCAAATGCCAAATATAAATACCTTCAGATACAATGGGTCCTCAACCCAAATTAGGCCAATTGCCAGACTTGGAGATCCATGCACAATCTTAATCTTCTAATACCAGCCACAGATAGCAGAATGTAATTAAGTATTCCTTGGTCTCTAGTCAGCCAGAGCAATCCTCAGGCACAGCAGCATTTCTCAAACTTTTCTCCCAGACACCAGAACTAGCAGGGCTATTTGGATACAACATTTGATTCAATTTCTATTCCCTAGGAGAAAGCAAACGTTTGAGATCCAGGGAAGAAGATAAGGTGGGAGGAGCTACATCTGGCCCGAGCTAAGAAAAAATGATATAGAAATGCAGGATTTAGCAGTCATTCACTGTTGAGAGTCACATAACTAAGTATAAATAACACAAGGCTCTGAGTTACTATTAAATACCAAAGACAGCTGTAAATGAGGAGGCAACATGAAAAACAAATAAATAGAACAATATGTTTTGGCTATAATTGATATTTGTTTCATTCTCAGCCTGTATGAGACAGACCTTCAGTAATCTCCCCTTTGACACTGGCGCCAGCATCCAACTTATTTCCCTCATTAAGCTCAGTTAGTCACCATCTGTGCTAGAAAACCATTCTGAAGAACTAATGTTCAGTCTAATGTGTAAGGAAATGTGGATTCAGTAATGATACACAGTAAATGAGATATTGGCTAGAACAAGGATACACCTCACAATGGATTAAGATGGTGAAATTGCAACAAGCACACAAACCAAAGCTGCCTAACCTCCTCTATTCTTGTCTCAGCCCTTTTTACAATGGTTATAATTTTATAGAGTAGGTGGCTGTTCTTCCTTGAACAAAGGATCAATAGAGGAGAATGCCAGCAGAAGAGGAAGTGTTATAATGTGTCCTGTATGAATTAGGTTGAGATTCTCAGAAAGGAGAGTCAGCTGTAGGTATGAGTAACATCAAATTAAAAAAAACCTTCAAACTCTTCCAGAATTAAAAGGCTGTCAGTCTAGTCAATATAAAAGGGTATTTGGGTAACCCACACACCTCCTGGGTGTGGTGCTCTGGCCCCTCTAGTGGCACCGAGACCACTTAGAGATTAATGAGTCTGTTCTATAGCCTTAGCTAAGGGGTACATGGCTTTTAGTTCATGCAATAGAGGCTCATGCATCTAGCTCCAAAGATCCCAGGTTCAATCCTGCCTGCCGATGACTGGGGTCTGTCGGTGTTACATTTGCACAAAGTCAGGCCCCCACACTATCTTAATAATAAAGGCTGCATCTCTGCTTCACCTTGTAAGATGCTGCAAAGCAACCCCCATATTTTGGATATTATGGGTGCGTATCTCACCCCAGTCTGGCCCCTTTACACATATAAAAGGGCTAGAATGGTGTAAAAGTGTCCTAGGAGATCTGGCTGTGGCAGGATTTCCCCGGGAATAGGCACTATAGGCTGCCTCCTGAGTGCCCTCTTGCAAGACCTGGTGCAGGGGACGTGTTGCAGGCAGGAGGTAGCATGTCAGGGGTGGGTCTGCAGAGATTCCAGGCACTGCAGAAGCTCAATGGGCAGTTCTGGGGAGACTGCCATAATTTAGATAGGCCAGAACAATCCAGGATTGAGCGGGTGCAAAGATGGCTAAATGCCAAAAGTAAAAATCTTAAATGAACCACACTGTACCATAGAATCTCTATGGATAGCAATGGCAGTAGGGATATATTACTGACCACCTGACCAGGATGGTGATAGTGACTGTGAAATGCTCAGGGAGATTAGAGAAGCTATAAAATTAAAAACCTCAGTAATAATGGGGGGGTTTCAATTATTCCCATATTGAGTGGGTACATGTCACCTCAGGACAGGACGCAGAGATAAAGTTTCTTGACACCTTAAATAACTGCTTCTTGGAGAAGCTAGTCCTGGAACCCACAAGAGGAGAGGGAATTATTGATTTAGTCCTAAGTGGAGCACAGGATCTGGTCCAAGAAGTGATTATAGCTGGACTGCTTGGTAATAGTAATCATAATATAATTAAATTTAACATCCCTGTGGTAGGGAAAACACCACAGCAGCCCAACACTGTAGCATTTAATTTCAGAAAGGGAGACTACATAAAAATGAGGAAGTTAGTTAATCAGAACTTAAAAGGTACAGTGCCAAAAGTGAAATCCCTGCAAGCTGCATGGAAACTTTTTAAAGACACAGTAATAGAGGTTCAATTTAAATGTATACCCCAAATTTAAAAATAGTAAGAGAACAAAAAAAGTGCCACCATGGCTAAACAACAAAGTAAAAGAAGCAGTGAGAGGCAAAAAGGCATCCTTTAAAAAGTGGAAGTTAAATCCTAGTGAGGAAAATAGAAAGGAGCATAAACTCTGGCAAATGAAGTGTAACAATATAATTAGAAAGGCCAAAAAAGGATTTGAAGAACAACTAGTGTGACAAAGTTCCTCCTCTACCTCGGTGGGTCCTGCGCTTATTGGCGGATTCTGCTTGCCTCAGAGATCTTCCCCTCTAGTAGAATCCACAGTCCAGGTTAACTCCTCCTGTGTCTGATCAGGAGTTGGGAGTTTTGGGGGGAACCCGGGCCCGCCCTCTACGCTGGGTTCCAGCCCAGGGCCCTGTGGATTGCAGCTGTTTAGAGTGCCTCCTGGAACAACTGCACGACAGCTACAACTCCCTGGGCTACTTCCCCATGGACTCCTACCAACACCTTCTTTATCCTCACCACATGATCTTCCAGCAGTACGCCCTCTTACTCTCAGCTCCTAGTGCCTCTTGCTCCCAGCTCCTCACATGCAACCTCCTTCCACAGCTCCTGACATGTGCCCCTCACTGACTCACTGGGAGGCTTTTAACTAGTTTCAGCCAGCCCCTGATTGGCTGCAGGTGTCTCAATTAACCTCCTTGCCTTCTGGAAAGTTCTTAATTGGCCCCAGGTGTCTTGATTAACCTGGAGCAACTGCCATAAGGTATCAGGGATTTGTTTAGCCTGGGGCTAACATACTGGTTCCTTACCACTTTCCTATAGCCCTCTGGCCTTGCCCCGTCACACTAGCCAAAGACTCAAAAAGTAATAGCAAAAAAAATGTTCAGTACATCAGAAGCAGGAAGCCTGCTAAACAACCAGTGGGGACCACTGGACGATTGAGATGCTAAAGGCGAATGCAAGGATGATAAGGCCATTGCAGAGAAACTAAATGAATTCTTTGCATCAGTCTTCATGGCTGAATCCCAAACCTGACCCATTCTTTGTAGGTGACAAATCTGAGGAACTGTCCCATTAGAGGAGGTTTTGGAACAAATTGATAAACTAAACAGTAATAAGTCACCAGGACCAGATAGCATTCACCCAAGAGTTCTGAAGGAACTCAGATGTGAAATTTCAGAACTACTAACTGTAGTCTGTAACCTATAATTTAAATCAGCTTCTGTACCAAATGACTGGAGGATAGCTAATATGACACCAATTTTTTAAAAGGGCTCCAGAGGTAATCCCAGCAATTACAGGCCACTAAGCGTGACTTCAGTACAGGGCAAACTGTTTGAAACTATAGTAAAGAACAAAATTGTCAGACACATAGATTAACATAATTTGTTGGGGAAGAGTCAACATGGTTTTTGTAAAGAGAAATCATGCCTCACCAATCTACTAGAATTCTTTGAGGGAGTCAACAAGCATGTGGACAAGGGGAATCCAGTGGATATAGTGTACTTAGATTTTCAGAAAGCCTTTGATAAGGTCCCACACCAAAGGCTCTTAAGCAAAGTAAGCTCCCACAGGATAAGAGGAAAGGTCTGCTCATGGATTGGTAACTGGTTAAATGATAGAAAACAAAGAGTAGGAATAAATAGTGAGTTTTCAGAATGGAGAGAGGTAAATAGTGGTGTCTCCCAGGGGTCTGTATTGGGAGCAGTCCTATTCATAAATGATCTGGAAATAGGGGTGAACAAAATTTGTAGATGGTACAAAACTACTCAAGATAGTTACGTCCCAGGCAGACTGTGAAGAGCTAGAAAAGGATCTCTCAAAACTGGGTGACTGGGCAACAAAATGGCAAATGAAATTCAATGTTGATAAATGCAAAGTAATGCACATTGGGAAATATAATCCCAACTATACATATAAAATGATGGGGTCTAACTTAGCTGTTGCCACTCAAGAAAAATAGAAGATTAGGGTTGGAAGAGACCTCAGGAGGTCATCTAGTCCAACACCCTGCTCAAAGCAGGACGAACCCCAACTAAACCATCCCATCCAGGGCTTTGTCAAGTCGGGCCTTAAAAACCTCTATGGATGGAGATTCTACCACCTCCATAGGTAACCCATTCCAGTACGTCACCACCCTCCTAGTGAAATAGTTTTTCCTAATATCCAATCTAGACCTCCCCTACTGCAACTTGAGACCACTTCTCCTTGTTCTGCCATCTGCCACCACTAAGAACAGCCTAGCTCCATCCTCTTTGGAACCCCACTTCAGGTAGTTGAAGGCTGCTATCAAATCTCCCCTCATTCTTCTCTTCTGCAGACTAAACAAGCCCAGTTCCCTTAGCCTCTCCTCAGAAGTCATGTGACCCAGCCCCCTAATCATTTTCGTTGCCCTCTGCTGGACTCTCTCCAATTTGTCCAAATCCTTCCTGTAGTGGGGGGCCCAAAACTAGACACAATACTCCAGATGTGGCCTCACCAGTGCTGAATAGAGGGGAATAATCACTTCCCTCAATCTGCTGGCAATGCTCCTACTAATGCAGCCCAATATGCCGTTAGCCTTCTTGTCAACAAGGGCATACTGTGGAACAGGAAAAGTAGGCTTCATAAAGTTTAAATTGGTTCAACTGACTCTTTGAATCAATCTCTGCTGGTGATTTAATCTCCCAAAATTATTTGGGTAGAAATTGTGTTCCTCTCATATCGACACATCTACGCTATTCTCTTTACACAATAAGAAATCACCTTTGCCACTTTTTTGGTTGAATGAGATCCTGTCTGGGTCTTGATTGTTGTATACCCTTTTGTGCCACATATACTGTATGAATGTGTCTGTTCAGTTTTGCTCATTCTGATCTATCAATGCTCAATCTTTTGGAATATGCAATAAAGAACTGGATGATTCATAAGGGCAACAACATTTTTCTTTTGTAAAAGCAGTGATATGACTGTATGAGGAGCAGATGTGTGGGTCTATTAATAGCTAACAAATATGGGTCAAATCCTGCGCGAGTTAGATCTTACACAGACAAAACTACCACTGACTTTAATGGAAAATTCAACCAAGCAAAGACTGAAGGATTTGTTCCTATTTAAAATTTTATAATAAAGAATTGTACATGAAAACAAATTAAAGTGAATGTATTGTCGTGTTAACAATATTGCAAGAAAAGCTACTGGAGTCCAGAAAACCCTGTATTATCTGTACATAAAAGTAATTCAATATTAAAGCATTAACATAAATATTAAGAATAAGAACTTTAATGAACCCATACAGAATACAAATTAAGTCTACCAGTATGCTTGCCTACACTCAGTATTATAAATATAAATGCAATAGAATCATGTACAAAAGAACTATAAAAGAGAGTAATTGCCTTAAAAAGAGAACCGGACAGAGGTGCAAACAGCAGAGTAAGATATACATGGACATAAATGCAATATAGTAAGTTATCTAATATAAATAAGAACTGAAGCCCATTGGATCTGCATGCAGACAGCAAGCCAATTGGACAAATTTTGCCATACCTCAACCACAATGTTTTATCTTCTACTGCCAGCTCCAAGACACAAAATCAAGACCAGGGCAATAAAATTAAATTACCCTATATTTTATCAAAAAGTTAAACACTACAGAATCTTAATAAAATTCCAATATGCTACTTTTTACCAGCTCACAATTCAGTATACAGTAAATAGGAGTTTTCCCTGCAGTCCATCTCTCCTAACATTATAATTGCACAGAACTTGACAGCTTGCTTCAGAATTGGTTTGCATCACATCAACTAGCTCTTAACAAGAGCATTATCTATTGAAAGTCCTCTAAACTCATCTTGCCAAAATTTCTCATACACACACCCAGCTCAAAAACTTAAGTTAGCTAGACAAACTTCCATAAGCCATGCAGAGCTTTCTTTCTTTCTTGGCATTAGATTGACCCATATTTTTAAATGTAAATTTTGTTTGTTTTGGGGGGGATGTTTATTTTTTCTTAAGTAAATCAGGCAGTTTTTTAAGTGAGAGGTTATATCTTAGGTATTTATACTTTCTTCCTGAAATTCTATTCCTGGCTCAGCTGTATCAATCTAAACTTCATCAGGTTTATTTTATATTGAAATGGCCTGAATGGCCAGTACTGGGATAAAACAGAGTTTCTCAGATAACACTGGTCTACAATTTTTGAGAAGTCGTCTGCTTCAGAGATAAAATGTGCTATTTAGTATGTATTTTGATGTGCTGAATTCAAATATGACAATTAAAACAACTGATTGGCTACTGTTTCCAAGATATTTAAGTTTTTACATTTTATGTCTATGTATATTGTGTAGATAGCAGAGTTTTAATCATAAATTGTAAACCTAGGTCTTTTCATGTGTTTATGGTTGCTTTACATGGTACTATTTCACCTGTCCTGTTTATGTAACACTTAAAAAATCAGCAAAGGGGTTATATAAATAAAATTTATTATGAAACAAAAGGCAAAAAACTATTATGTACATAGTTTAGTCCTATTCAGTGTCTACTCGGCGCTTCTTGGCTTGTCTCTTGTATTCATTAAATGGAGCATCTCTTGTCACTGTCCAGCAATAGTCTGCAAGCATTGATCGGCTCCATTTGCCCTGATAGCGTTTCTCCATTGTTGCAATGTCCTGGTGAAATCGCTCGCTGTGCTCGTCGCTCACTGCTCCGCAGTTTGGTGGAAAAAAATCTAGATGAGAGTGCAAAAAATGTATCTTTAGTGACATGTTGCAACCAAGGCTTTTGTATGCCTTGAGGAGGTTTTCCACCAACAACCTGTAGTTGTCTGCCTTGTTGTTTCCGAGAAAATTGATTGCCACTAACTGGAAGGATTTCCATGCCTTTTTTTCCTTGCAACGCAGTGCATGGTCAAATGCATCATCTCGAAGAAGTTCACGAATCTCAGGACCAACAAAGACACCTTCCTTTATCTTAGCTTCACTTAACCTTGGAAATTTTCCATGGAGGTACTTGAAAGCTGCTTGTGTTTTGTCAATGGTCTTGACAAAGTTCTTCATCAGACCCAGCTTGATGTGTAAGGGCGGTAACAAAATCTTCCTTGATTCAACAAGTGGTGGATGCTGAACACTTTTCCTCCCAGGCTCCAATGACTGTCGGAGTGGCCAATCTTTCTTGATGTAGTGGGAATCTCTTGCATGACTAGCCCATTCGCAGAGAAAACAGCAGTACTTTGTGTATCCAGTCTGCAGACCAAGCAAGAGAGCAACAACCTTCAAATCGCCACAAAGCTGCCACTGATGTTGGTCATAGTTTATGCACCTCAAAAGTTGTTTCATGTTGTCATAGGTTTCCTTCAGATGGACTGCATGACCAACTGGAATTGATGGCAAAACATTGCCATTATGCAGTAAAACAGCTTTAAGACTCGTCTTCGATGAATCAATGAACAGTCTCCACTCATCTGGATCGTGAACGATGTTGAGGGCTGCCATCACACCATCGATGTTGTTGCAGGCTACAAGATCACCTTCCATGAAGAAAAATGGGACAAGATCCTTTTGACGGTCACGGAACATGGAAACCCTAACATCACCTGCCAGGAGATTCCACTGCTGTAGTCTGGAGCCCAAAAGCTCTGCCTTACTCTTGGCTAGTTCCAAATCCCTGAGAAGGTCATTCAGTTCACCTTGTGTTATGAGGTGTGGTTCAGAGGAGGAGGATGGGAGAAAATGTGGGTCCTGTGACATTGATGGTTCAGGACCAGAAGTTTCATCCTCTTCCTCATCTGACTCAAGTGAGAATGATTCTGGTGCATCAGGAACCGGCAGTCCTTCTCCATGGGGTACTGGGCGTATAGCTGATGGAATGTTTGGATAATGCACAGTCCACTTTTTCTTCTTTGACACACCTTTCCCAACTGGAGGCACCATGCAGAAGTAACAATTGCTGGTATGATCTGTTGGCTCTCTCCAAATCATTGGCACTGCAGAAGGCATAGATTTCCTTTTCCTGTTCAACCACTGGCGAAGATTTGTTGCACAAGTGTTGTAGCATATGTGCGGGGCCCACCTCTTGTCCTGATCTCCAATTTTGCAGCCAAAAGAAAGGTGATAGGCTTTCTTAACCATAGTGGTTATACTGCGCTTTTGTGATCCAAAGTCACTTCACCACAAACATAGCAGAAGTTATCTGCACTGTTCACACAAGTACGGGGCATCTCTGCTCACTTTGGCTAAACAGAAATGTGTCCCTTTGCAAAATCAAACACTGACAAATAAGAGAGCACGACACTGTATGATTTCTAGAGCTGATATAGGGCAATTAGTTCAGCAAAGTGATGTAAGCTTCGTTATGATTGCATCATCCATGACTTCTAGGAATAACATGATGCAATTCATATCATGTATGACGCAATACCAGCTTCAGATTGCATCATTCATTGTTTTGCCTAAAAAGCAAGTACTGTCCAAACCCAGTCATAGATGTATTCATAGATCCAGTCAAAGATGTATTTTAGTCATTTTTGGTTTAAATTGAGATCCCTTCCCTTTATAACTCACTTATCCTCTGCCATTCCCAAGTCAAGGGTCGTATATACTGACCCAATAGCATGTCTTGAAAACTAGAGCCAATCAACAATTTTAAGCATCATTTTCATTCTCAGTGACCCAGAATTAGTAAAGTTTGACTACATTTATTTCAGAAGCATTTTGGCTGTAGAGCAGTGTAATTGATAGACAATAAATCACTTTTTGTTTGACAACCATTCTGAAATGTTCCACGGAAATCAACAAAGCCTGTGTGCAAGTTGCATATTGTCTTATGACTTTTTCAAGGAGACTTTTCTATAAAACTGGCTTAATATTATTAATAGTCATCATCATCTCTATTATTATAGCACCTAGGAACCCCAAGTCATGGATTAGGACCCCATTGTGCTTGTCACCATACAAACACAGAACAAAAATATAGACCCCGCTCCAAAGAGCTGACAACCTTGACCAGCTCGAAGGAAGATCAAAACTTGCAAATTTGATCGTTTTTCAGTTTTACCGTAACCTGAAAGCAAACATTGTGAATCTTTGTTCTTCTTGCCAGAAGTATCAAAGAAACATTAAAGAAGCTGATAAATCACAATGTATCAAATTGGGAGGAGTTGTTCAGTACGATACTGCCAGAGATTAGTTTATGCAATTAATAATAGCCGTGTTGGTACCAGTATATTAGAGAGACAGGGATGGGCAAGGTAAAATATCTGTTATGGGATCAACTTCTGTTGGTAAGAGAGACAAGCTTTTGAACCACATAGAGCTCTTCTTTAGGTCTATGTGGCTTGAAAGCTTGCCCCTCTCTCACCAACAGAAGTTGGGCCAAAAAAAGATATTACCTCTCCCACCTTGTCTCTCTAGAGATTAGCTTAAGCATTTTGGATGGGCCTACAAAATCATTTTTCAGGTCTCAGCCAGTCCTATCTCACTCCTATCCATTATAATCATAACACTATGCAGAGTTTGTTTTTCAGATTTTCTAGAAAGTAAGAGAGGACTGTATTGGGCACCTCCAATACTACTCATGGAGGAATTCTGCACCACAATATTAAAAATTCTGCACCAAAAATTAAAAATGTGAACCACAATATTTTATAATTCTGCAAAATTCTGCATATTTTATTTGTCAAAATAAAGAAATATAATCACTCTGGTTTCCATTATTTTGGTAATTTATGTAAACTACAACACAATGGATGGAGAATGGGAGTGGGGAGCATTGGAGGAAATCTCTAAACCCCCTTTGTCTAATAGTAATGTAGCTAGATTTGACCCTTTATTTCTAGTTATTAGTCAACAAATATATGCAGCCATATGCTCAGTGTTACAGCACAGGCCATCTCCAGAAAGGTAACAAACAGTTTATGGAGCACATTTTGATAAGAAATGTTTTCAGTCCAAAAATTTAGACCAGTTCTAATCACTAAAGCACCATATGCATTTATAAGGCCATACTGTCCTTTACACAACTCTGGCAATGTAAAGGAGCCTTAAAACTTTTACACCTGTTTTATACTTCCGGGGGAATTCACAGAGACAATGGGAACAATTCACTAAGCAGGCAGGCTGCTACATTCTGCTCTACCTGAGGAGACAGAGCCTGCCCCACACAGAAACACCCCAAAGCCTTGCCCCTCCATGCTGAGCAAAAGGGACAGAATCTCTCTCTCTCTCTCACACACACACACACACACACACACACACACGCCAGACCCCTGCTGCAGTGATTTTCATCTCTACCAGCTGCTTCGAGCACCTGAACTGACCTGCCTGAGCTTCTGGGGAGGAGTGCACGACTGCTCTTGTGGCTTCCCTTTGCTTCCCCCAACAGAAGTCATTTTTCTGAGGGGAAGCAAAGAAATCTGGGGGGACATGAATTCTGCACATGCGAAGTGATGCGGAATTCTCCCAGGACAATTCAATACTTATCAGTTTCTTGTTACATAAAAAGGAGGGGTCTGTACCCAGCCTCCAGTAGCAGATGAAGTGGAGCCCAGTTGCTTATACCAGTTTTTCAATGGACAATTCTTCAAATAAGCCAGCGGGATATGAGTCCCCACATCTACTAAAGCTTTGTATTTGCTTTCTGGTAAGTGTTTAGCTACATCAATTAATCACGATCCCCTTGAGGTGAGGTAAGTATTATCCCTCAGCAGAAAGGTGATTTGAATAAAGTTACAGAGAGAGTCAGTTTTAGAGTTAGGATTAGAATTTAAGAGTCCCCTGTTCTCAATCTGATGCTTAGTTTGCTCAGTCAAGTTGGCTTTCACTATTTGGCTATATTCCTTGTGGTCAAAGTCACACTGGTTGTCCAGCAGAGGAGCTGGCACAGCTGCTGGGGGGTGGGGGGACTTGCAATGAGCTAGCATAGTGAGCAGGACCCTCTCACCCACAACCATCACAGATAGCTAGCTCTATGTTCCCTTGGGGTGTGGGAGAAATCAGATGATGGCCATGGCTCAGTAGTTTGTACCATTAAATATTTTAGCATGTTGGAAGACAAAATATTCTAAACATGTAAACATTTTAAAAAGGTTGATATATAAACACAAATCAGCACCAAGTCAAAGACTGTGAGATCATCATCAAAAACATGAATTACTATGAATCTCAGTTATCTGTCATCCACTGTACTTTGATAGTACCGAAAATCTTGTTCTAAAGGGATATTCCATACTCAGAACTATCAGTAACGCTTTTCTTTACAATGAATTTTCTGTAATATTTACTTTAATCAACATCAGCCTGTCTACTTATACTTTTGAATCACTGCAGGTTCCTGAAACGTAAGAACTTTACCAAAGAAATAGAACAAATGGATTTCTAATTCACAAGATTAGCCCCAAGCGTATACAGCCATTATTTTTGCCATAATACAACTCCTCTGGTTAAAGGAAGATTTAATGTGTTGAGATATTGTGTCCATCATACAGGCTTGGTGCACTGAAGTCTATATTTATCTGCTCACTATTGATTTGCTATGCTCTAGAGTTTTGAGGTAAACTCAGACGCTTTAGGATGGCCTATTGCATCTTTAACTGAGGGATCAAAATATTATACAAAACCTAGAAAGAAAAATCTTATCATGAAGAACATCATTTTAATTATGAGGATTGTTAGTTTGTCATGAGCAACGACTAACAGCATTCCCAGAGACTCACCTAGTCACCACTGTGAACAGATATAAAAAGCCAGAGATATTTTGGTCAGCTAGGTGCCTTGCTCCCTAAATAGTAGCCAAATAAAACAGCAGCTATAAACAACACTCTATTTCACAGGAACAATTATCTTTAATTACAAATATCAAGCCTCCCAAAATGTCTGTGAGTTGCTAGCAGAGGATAAAGTAGCTTTATTCCCATTTATATAGGGGAAATTGGCATGAAAAAGTTATGTAAATTATCTGGGGAGATAATGCCAAATATTGGAATAGATTTGGATGCTAGGAGTTCTGGCTTCTATGTTCTACCCACTACACATGCTCTCTCCATGTACCACCATTTAAAAAAAAAGTAGCATTTTTTAGGGGGGAAAGGCCCCAATCAGATGCAAAAACCCACAAACAAACAAATGCAGATTAGAAGAATAATACTTGCCAGGAATCTCAAGCCGAGATTTATGTTTGCTAATAATATTAACAATAAGGCAAACCTAGGGAGGGGATAAATTTGGAGTTTGGGATGTGTGTGCTCTCCTCCCCGTCACCTCCCCCCTCTTCCCCCCCAGGTTATAAATAGATACGTGAATGAACCATACCAAAAGCACTTACCTTATTCATTTAAGGGCTTGATCTTGTCCTATTAGTTCTACAGTTTATTACAATGGGAGCAGGATTGAGTACTGATGACTGAACCCTACCACTGATCATCTCATTAATTTGAATGAGTTCATTTTAAAGCCTATTAATCTTAAACAGCTAAAGAACACTTCATATGATCCTAAAAATCTGATTAAATACTAAACATTTACTCTAAAACATGAATGAAATGTCAGTATTTAAAAATAACCCCTCCAAAAGTCCAAGAAAATATTTTTTGGGGGGAAAAAAATCAAAATTTTATGTGGCTCTGTAGGGCCAGATCCAACTCCAGTTAAAGTTAATGAGAAGACGCCCACTGAATGCAATGGGAGGGTGATATGACCAATAATGAATAAATCACATGAATTATGCCACACAAAACAATCTTTTTTTGGTCTAAGAATCAAAGTGGATGAAGAGAATGCCAGGTATATAATAGTACATATTACATATCTATCTATCTGTAGCATTCAGTAATCTTTCAAGAATCCATACTTGAGAAATGTGTTCAAATTGGCCTAAGTATGCATGTCACATTGGTTGAAAACTGGCTGCCTAACCATAAACAAAGGAAAATGATAAATGGTACAGCACCAATCTGCAATAAGGGATCTGGTGTGGTATCTTAGGGATGGGTGTTAGCTCAGTTTTATTTAACAGCTCTATTAATGAACTGAAAGGATGATGCAGGAAGAGAGCAGAATGCTGGTCAAATTCACAGGTGGTGCTAAATTTCATGAGCACCATTGAAAACAGAGAAAGGGAATTTAGAGATGTTAGAAATATGGCAGAAAGGGGATTTTAGTGTGGAGAAACATAAACTAATGCACCTGGGGGAAAGTAATCTAAAACAGAGAACTTTAGTATGAGTGAGATATTTGGTAAACTCTTATAACCAAGGGAGATTTCACAGAACGTGAAAAAAAGAGTTGGCATGTGAACCCTGCAGGGTTCAGGTCTCAGAGGTTCTTACACTGAACTCTCCAGGTTTGCTCACAGGGGTTGGCAGCAAGCCAACTCCACACAACACTTACACTTGGGGTTATGTGACCTGGCTGGCTCTCAGCTGACTAAAGTGAGTGTTTGCTGGCTCACTGCACATTTGTTGCAGTGAAGAAAGAACACAGACACATCCTGTCCACCAGCAAGACCTCTATGGACTGATGATAGCAGTCCAGCCCCCAGAAGAGATAGCGAGGAGGAAGAAAAAAAATAAGAGTACATACATATACCTGACACTCACACCTAGGCCCATGACTGAGTGGGTGGGGAGAGAAAACAAGACAAACCTGGTATACAAGTAGATCAAATGTATAAAGTGAGGGTCCTCCAAGATTCGTTGCGTGGAGAAGAGTGGTTCTGCAAACCTGTTGTGACCAGGCCCGGGGCAGAAGTTTGCAAATACAATAAACTCACCAAATGTACAAATGGCTTCATGGCTGTTCTTTTGCACAGAACGAGACAACAGCTAATGTTGTTTTGAGCTGCATACACAAAAGGCATCACCATAAACTAGGAAAGTGATAATCCCCCTCTACACACCAAAGGTGAGGCTGAACACTTAGGACATTCTGCACACATCAATACCCAAAGGAATTTGGCAATTTGTAGTAAATTCAGATGAAACTACAGTCATCTAGCTCAAGCCCAAGCCCAAGCAAGTTCCTCAAACTAGGCATTTCACCACCTATCTCACCTGTGGCGCTCAGAGTCAGGACACACCTAACCTCCACAAACACCTGCTGATAGTGGCGCACCTTCCCCATTGTAACCTGTAGCTCAGTGGTTAGAGCATTCCCCCAGGATATGGGAGACCTACTTTTAAATCCCCCCTCTGCCTGATGTGGAGCAGAGACTTGAACCTAGCTCTTTCATCTCTTCAGGTTTATGCCCTGGCCCTTAAGTATTCTAGGGATGTATGTACCTCAGTCTTCCCTGTTGAAGCTGCTACACCTTGTATAAATAATCACTGAAACAGGGACTTGGGCCTCCCACTTCCGAGGTGAGTGCCTTAACTCCTGGGCTATGAAGTCAATCTCATTCTGTCTGTGACTATTAAATTACTTTTAGAAAGTGGAACTGCTTCAACAGGAGAGATTGAGAGAGACACACCCCTGAATATCCTACAGCTCAGTGGTTAGGGCAAAGAACTAAGAGGTAGGAGACCTACGTTCAAGTCAGAGAGGGGATTTAAACCCAGAACATTTTCTTTATAATAGGTTCATTTTAAAAAAACAACAACAATATATCTAAGTATACAAGAATGGGGGAAACAAATCTGGTATTGGCTCACATTTCCAAGATGTAAAATGTACAGTTTATCATTTGTATAAGGAGAGTTTTTAATAAGATACTGTGTTGTATTGTGTAACCAAGCCTATTTAATTACAGAGGGATATTGCATGATACTAGAATTATAGATGTATTAGTGTATTATAGGGGAAGTGTGTAGCAACTCCTATCAAAGTTTTTATATAGACATCACAGTATATACATACAATGGCTTTACCACTCAGGAGTATAGTTGTGGCTATTCCAAACTCATGTTAATAAAACCCTTAATGTCACTCCACTCAATAGTGCGTAATGCATAATATATTTATATCTATATTATATTTTGAGCTGTATATATACACACACACTTTATACATTATTAAATGTTTTATACAAATAATCTAAATAAGCAACAATTGCAAAAAGATGGTTCACATGATATTTTTATGTATAAAATGTTTCCACCTTTTAAAGATTTAGTAAAAGTTAATTACTCTTTCATTTAAAGAATTGCTGTCATGTATTTTGTAACATATCAACAATAAAGACTGAAGGAGGAATATTGGCATTGCAGTTTGAAATCAGTAAAACTATCAATGGCTACTCTTGGTAAGAATTGCAATGAAGAAAGCCACTGCAGTACTGAGGACTCAGCTCCCTACAAAAAACGTAAATGAGGGCAAAGGTGGAGAAAAGAAAACAGAGAGGAAAAGAACTAGTTGTTTAAAAAAGCAAATCACACACACTTTCACACACTGGCATTTCTTTCATCAATTGAAAAATTTGTTTTTTCTATGCCCGAAACTAAGGAAGGGTAATGTAATGTTTCCATAAGGAACTCAACAAACTTTAGGGAAACATTACATTAAAACTTGAATTAGCACATACTAAATGCAGTCTTTATGATGGGATTCTTTAGAGAAGAAGCTTGCATTATTTACCTGTACCCAAATTCAAAAATAGTGTAAATGTTCAATAGACAATTTTCAGAGTCACCTTTCGCAGATCCCTTAGACACAGCTTGCGGATCCCCAGGGGTCTGCAGACCACAGGTTAAAAACCACTGCCATAGAGTATGTCTACACTACAAGCACTATAGTGGCACAGCTGCAGCTCCACCGCTGTAGTGCTGTAGTGTAGATACTTGCTACAGTGATGGAAGGGGTTTTCTTGTAGCTGTAGTACATCCACCCACCCTCCTGAAAGACAGAATTCTTCCATTGACCTAGTGGTATCTACACTGGGGCTTAGTTTGGCTTAACTATCTCTCTCAGGGATGCAAATTTTTCACACTCTGAGCAACATAGCTAGGACAACCAAAGTTTTAGGTGTAGACCAGGCCTTAGTCTTGTTTCTATGGTGGATGTGAAAGCTTGGAGGAGTGGTTGCTGGAAGGCTGGTATCCATACTAGGGCAAAGTTAAGGGTGTGGTGCATTGTCTATGGTGTATGATGATTGCTCCAGTGGTGAGGTCTCTCTCTCTAGGTGGAATAGAGGGTAAGATGTCTTAACTATTGCTTTTGTATTAGGCATGTTGTGTATAGACCCGTCTTAATTGACACACAATGTAGTATTTTGTGATTTAATATTATAGACTTGCAAACAAATCCTGTCTCTGGAGGATAACTAAAAATGTCAGTTGCAGCTGAAAGGAAACATCAGTTAACTCAGGTGGAGAAAAATACCACACACTAGATGCCATGAAGGAGACATGTTCATGTCTGTGTATTTCCAATAAGGAGTACTTGCCTCCTGCTAAGCTGCAGAATGAAATCCAAAACATGATGGCAGTGTACAAGCTTCTTAGGAATCACCAAAGTCATGGATCCAGAGTTTTCTGTTAGCACCCACAACTAGAGAGAACAGAGAAGCAGAAACAAAAGTATTTCAGCAATAAATTTAAGCATAGCTTTAAAAAAAAAAACAACAAAAAAAAGACATTGATACACTTTAGAATAAAATGTGCTCACCCAAAGTCCCCATCTCCTCCGCAGCTCAAGTCTCATATTGTGGAGGGAAGCTGGAGCAGACTGTCTCCTATTTCTTCTCATCAAGAACATTCTCTGATGGCACTTAAGAGTGGTAAAGCTATAAATAGTAAATAATGTTGACGGTTAATGTAATAAGTGCCCCTAGCATTTCAGTAGGCCAGGCAGACTAGATAAGCAGGGTGAGTTGCATTTTACCTCTGCTCAGTCATGCTACAAAAATTAAAGACCCATCTACCATATCTCCCTCCAGCTGATCATGTTAAAAAATGGTTTGAGTAAATAGTCAAAACTCCCATTCCCTCTTAAATGGTTGTTTCCTTACTGGTAAGTCAACAAGCTTTGGGTGTGATCCACAAAGCGACTTAAATACCTAAACTCCAGAGTTAGATGCCTAAGTCCCCATATGCATCACTGAGATCCATGAAACTCCTGCTTGGCTGGCACCTAACCCTGTAAGCACCTAAACTCACTTAGTGCCTACCTTCGCACTGTAAAAGTTCCCTAGGTAGCTAAATTTTAGACCCTGGGGCAAGAACACTGCTGCCACCCTCTAGCTGTCCATCTCCTGCCTAAGCGCTATGCCTCAGAGCAATTCACAAACCAGGGGAAGATACATGTTCATCCACCTAGGTTGTATGCAGGCCCCGATCCACTTGGTGGTCCCTGAGCATGCCTACTGGATCAGGTTCTCTCCTACTAAAGTCACATGCAGCGCCCGATCCATTAGGCAGCCTTTGAGCACATCTACTGGAGTGGGTCCCAAAGGCACTCTCATTCTCTCTCCAACCCAAAGACTGTTGGGTGGGATGGAGCACATGAGATAGAATGGCTCTGTAGTCCAGTAGTAAGAGTGTCCACTTGGGGAGATGAGAGGCTGCAGGTCCAGCCCGCTGCACCAATCATTCTTTCATTATTTTATCCACAGTGGAACAGCTTCAACAGGAGGGATTGAGGGAAGCCCACATCAGAATATCCCATAGCCCAGTGGTTAGATCATTCCCGAGAGGTGGCAGACCCTTTTAAATCCTCTCTCCCCCTCTGGCAGAGAGTGGGGGGAATTGAACCTCAGTTTCCCACATCTCAGGTTAGTGCCCTAACTACTAGACTAAAAGTTATGAGGGGGAAAGCCCTCATCACCTCCACCTCCTCCTCCCCCAACCATTTGTGTAGTGTGAGGCATTGAACTCACTCCTGCAAGAAATGACTTAGGCGCTAATCCACCTGACTCCAGGTGGCTGGTTCTGAGCAGAGACAGGAACCTCCCTGCAGCCTGGATTTAGGCACCTATCTCCAAGAGAGAAAAGGGTCTTAACACCCTCCCCCGTCATCAGCATTTCCCATTGGCTAGATTAGGTGGCACCCTTTCTAGCATGCTGGCTTTTGTGGATCCCATTTTTAGGCACCTATCTCTCCCTATTCATTGTATAAGGAGCTTAGGTGCCTAACTTGGATTTGTGGATGGCAGAATTGTTCCTGTGATTTTCTAGGCACTGTGACACTCAGCATTGTAATGCCTAATGCCAAAATCTCTTTGCAGATCCCACCCTTTGAGCTTATTTCTTAGGATATGTCTACACTGCAATGTAAGCCCAGTCTTAGCAGAACTCAAATTAGCAGACTGGGTTAACCTAGGGCTTGAGCGTTTACACTCATTTGTAACCCCAGGTTAGGAATTGTTCACCCCTGGGTCCCAACCTGGGGCTTCAGTGTCTACACTACATTATGTGGGCTGGCAGCCAGCCACGCATATCCAAGACTTCTAGTGCCTCCCAAAACGTGGCCACTCTAGCCTTTTGTTGGTGGTGCAGTGTGAGAAAACCTGACTCTCCAGACAAAGAAAGTTCGCCCCGGGGCTTGTGGAATACTTTTAGTGGACTTCCAGAGCATGAGTCCAGTGCTGCTGTATTTACACTGAAAAGCAATAAGGCTTGAACCCTGGGTCCTGGCTTAACTCAGGCTTGGACCTTCCCTCCCCATGGAGTCCTGCGACACTGGGTTAGTGCAATTTGTGTGTAGACAGAAGTGTGGTTTAGGCTTGAGTCTGATTTGACCCCTGGGCTTATTTTGCAGTGTATACATACCTTTTGATGCTCATGTGATTACATACTCAACACATCTCATAGAAGACCTTCCTCCCCATGCTCAATTTTGGTATTACATGGCATACCCTTCCTTCAGACAAGTGATTGCTTGCATATATATTTTATCTAAATTAGTCAGGACCACCTTTGGTATCAATGGTTAGTAGAAGAAAATTAAACATTCCAGTGTAGGTTCCTTAACTGTGGCAACAAAAGAAGAATCAAACTCTCTTGTAGAAACCATTAGCTATTCATTTCTTTTAAGTTTTTAAAATAAAAGTTAACATCCAGAACTCTGCACAATTATCGCATAATTTGAAAGCTAACACATGACTATGGGCATTCAGCAAGAATTTAATCGTATTTTCTAATCAGTTAAATAACAGAAACAAGGAAAGGATTGCCTATAGATTCACCTGAGCCCAGCCCCTTCTCAACAATCTTAGAGAAGAGAGAGAAAGAGAGAGAGAGCGAGCGTGTGTGTGTGTGTGTGTGGCGCGAGGGGGGAATATAGCCTTCTGGGCACACCGCAAAGCCTAACAAACCTATGTTCTGGCAGTACAAGTGTGCAGACCCTGTTTCAAAACTGACTCCGACTCCTCCTCGGAGCATGTCCTGACAGCAGATCCCTCTCATCCATAGAATGACAGCTCCAGCATATTTGCTCTTCTTTGCTGTGGCAGTATGGGGAGAAGACAAGATCTCACAGGTATAACAGGTCCCAACCATTTAGGGCTCTATAAGTTAAACACCACCTTTCATTTCAACCAGAAATTTTCTGAAAGCCAGTGCAGAACACTGGTCTACTGTTCTTCCCACATGCAGCATTCTGTACTAGGCTCAGCATCTGAATGGTCCTGAGGGCATTACAGCAATCTAATATTGAGGTGACAAAGAATTCATTGGAAAGAAAAGGTTACACTACTCTGGTAAAGAGTTGGTAGAAAAAGTACTCTTGGCCACAGCCACCATCTGAGCATCCAAGAGTAACCCAGAATCTAACAGCACCCTGTGTTGTGCTCCTGTTTTTGAAATTGCTGTTGTACTCTCTCAATAAGTTTGGTATCATCAGTGCACTAAATACACTGCAACCCATGTCTCCTCACTAACAATCTCGTATATCCTATGAACAAGAAAGGTGATATTACAGACCCCTTCAGCAGCCACAAAAGAGCACTCTTGGGACAGAGAAACAATTGACCACAACTCCCCTTTGGGGTCCTCTCAGAAAGATAATAGCCACACAAAAGCAATGCCATCCATCCCTGATACTGTCTGTAAATGAGTCAACAAAATCTCATGGCCAACTGTATCAAAAGCTCCTGACAAATTTATAAGAATCATACACCCTTAATCTTTGTTCACTGCTTGGCTATAATAAACTAATGCAACCAGAGGAGTTTCTACTCCATATTCGGGCCTATGACGAGATTGACTGACTCCAAGGAAATCTCAATGATCTTCCTTAAAAATGGGAGATGGGACATAGGCTGATAGCCAGAATATGAACATCAAGAGTTGGTTTCATGAGCATGACTCTCTCAATAGCTTATTTAAGAGGTTCTGGGATCCTGTTCTCATCCGCAAACAGAAAAACATTCACAATCTTGACAAACGGACCCATTACTTCTCCACTGGCCTTCACGAGCCAGAAAGGACAAGACTGCAACTCACACATTGTGTCAGGAAGCAGCTACAGCACCTCCATAGCGTCTGTGAGTAATACTGCCTGCACCTCAAGCAGAGGACATGAGCTCACGTCCTCGCCACATATGGTTGAGTTTCCATAGCAATGGGTAGCTCAGTCCAAATTTGAACTTTGTCTGCAAAGTAACATGAAAGCTCTCCACTAGGAAAAAATCAATCTGCAACCAAGTGGACACAGCGAGGATTCAATCACTCAGCACAGTTCTGCTGTGTGAGATGTTGGAGAAGCTAGAGCAGAAGTGAAGAAAGGCAGTTTCTTCACTTTCTCCACAGCCATGACAAACAATCTTTAAATATTCTGTATACTGCAATAAAATTAAAGATGAGATAGAGTTAGTGTAAGCATGTAGGTTGCCCCCACACTAATACAAAAGAGCCTTCTGGGTTGATTAGGTTCCTTACTACACTGGTGCTGGAATCACCAAGACTGGTAACACTTAATTATTTTAATATCCATGTATATGATTCAATTCTACTGTCCCAGGTAGACAGTACCTGGGACAGGGCTCCATTCATAAGGCTGGATATGCTTTGGATCAGGTGTTTGGACTTGGGGTGGAAGACAGAGGGATTGATATTAACACCTATCAAGAATTGACCATTATCTTTAAAGTTAGGGCACACAAGTCCCAATGGGATGACTGATGTTTTGACAGTTTTCCCTCAGAAGTTGATGAGCAGCTACAAGGGATAAAATTGTTCTGAGTTTTCTCTATTGATAATTTGGTAGGAATTTACAACAATCTCTTGTCCTCCACTACTGATACGAAGGCTCCTCGCCACCAGGTTTGTTCTCACAGGTCACCTTGATTATAGAATACCTGAGATAGATGAAGTAAGAGGGAAAATGGCTATGGAGTCTGGGGCAGAGTCTCATGCTGATGTTGGTCTTTGGGAGGGCCCAGCTGTTATTGTTGGGAGCTCAGATAAACTCCAAAGACAGACCTGCTTTCTCTCATGAAGGACTCTTCCTCAGTGCCCTGCTTTTTCACCAATTCATCCCTTCCACAAAACCAGTCCAAATACACCTTCAAAACACAAGATATCGCACCAAACATTTAACAAGCAAAACCCCCTGAAGATAAATTTCACTAATGCCTCACAATCCTGAGGGATGATGGCAGTGGTGGTTGATATATGCCTTCCCTTCAGTTCCCCATCTGTAAAATGGGGACAATGGGGCTTTCCACCATCAGAGAGGTGTTACAAGGATTAACACACTAGATTGTGAGGTGCTCAGATGCTATGCTGATGGGTCATAAGTACCTAAGGGTATTGCTACACAGAAAACAGGAGGGTGCTTCCCAGCAAGGGTACATAGACATGCGCTAGCTCTCCTTGAGCTAGCACATTAAAAATAGCCATGTGTCAGAAGCAGCACAAGCTAGCCGTTTTGAGTACAATCCCACCCAACCCGAGTACCTGTTCATGCAGTTAGCCTGAGCCACTGTGCTCACACTACTAATTTTAGCACACAAGCTCAAGGAGAGGTAGTGCATGCCTGCCTACCAGTACTAGGAAGCATCTGCTAGCTGCTCTGTAGACATAACCCTAAGACAGATTCCTTTGACAGCTCTTCTTAGTAGGAATGAATTTAGGGCCAGGCTGCAAGTAGAAAAGTAACACTGGCCCTAATCTCGATCTGTCCTAATTTGAAAGATAACACATTATCACTATAGGCATTCAGCAAAAATTTAAATTCATCATATTTTCTAATCACAGTTACTGAAAAAACCAGTAATGGATCTAGCTATTATGCAATATAATCAGGCAGTATTTAAAATCCTGTTGTGTTACAGTCTAAAGGAACTATAATGGTGGGAAAATGCCAATGAACCTCAATTCAACACCAAAAAGATCAAAGTATATATGCATCCAGGAATGAAGACAGGTAACAAGGATTAGCTGTAGTAAAGCTCCTATACATTTCTGAAAAGAGCTTGTGGATAAGGAAAGGAAAGGTAGCATTCACTTTGACAAACAAGGTAGTGGATTAAATTCATCCTTGCTATACTCCACTGAACTCCCACTGAAGCTCCACTGAATACCAGCAGGGATAAATTGCCCCAAGTGAACACAAATATTACCCCTAAAGTCTGAAGACTTTATTATAGTTAAGTTTCAGCACAGGAAATGATGAAGCTAAAGGGAAGTGTACAGAATCTAGTGAATCACTTAGACAACCTAGTGAAAATCTTGCATATAGCAAAATATGAAAGATTAAAATATGAGGCAGGCAAAGGACATTCATCTTTGACAGAATAATGTTCAGATAATAACATTTGTTGATCTAAGAAAACATATAGGGTTAATCCAGATTTGAAGGCAGCCAAAAAGTTTTAGTAGTGATTAGATCGTAAGACAGTGGTTTTCAACTGGGAGTCCGCAGACTATATCTAAGGGGTCCATGAAAGGTGACAATGATATTAAAGTTTCAGATTCCAGAAAAGGCCTTCCAATTTCTAATCAAAAGTATGTGAATACCCCCACCTACAGGTCAAAACCCAGAAGCACTGTCGTTACCATAGAAGCCCACAGTTTAACACCCTTTCTCATGCTGTATCAAATGCCATGCCGAGCACATGCAACATTTACAGTTCAATTCTGTTCAGTCAGTTTTCAGTCTAAGACTTTCATGGTAGGTGTTCACAGGCCACAGGTTGAATTTCCAAAGAGGTTTCAACCTCCATTCCAAATTTGTTAGGGGTCCGCAGATGAAAACAGGTCGAAAACCACTGTTATAAGCTATATTGCTCATTGCACTCTGACACTGAAATAGCAAATACCTCCTGAATGGCCACATGTGCAAGAATTAAAACAGTGCAAGTACCAAGTTTGAAAATTAGAGGATGTATTCCTGTCTAGGAATAGCAGAACAGCAATCCATGGAAAATTGACCAATATTATATAAATTAGAGAATCTAAAATAGCCTCAAAATATGCATAGATAATTTTAGTTCAGGATTAGTGTTCCAAGCAAGGATAAAAAAAATATAATTCTTCGTTCTTAAACAGTTTCTCGGCACACCAATATCAAGAAAAATGTTTCCATAATCTTAACCAATTTCCTGTTGAACAGCTCAAATCAGGTTAAAAAAAATCGAGACACTATCGGAGACACGGAAGTTAACTTCTGTTGAACAAAGTCCTCAGTTCGTAAAGGATAAAAATATTTTAGAGGTTTTATCATTTTCAGGGGGTCTATGCTTCTTCAGTGTATGCATGTATACATATTTATGGATCAATATATTCCTAAAGATGACTCAATTATTGTATGCGTCAATACAAGGGGAGAAGTTCTCCCTTATTGGCATGCTTTTATACTTAAATATTTAAGAAACCAAACAGCTTTTAAAGTTTTATAAGAAATGTAAGAGAGAGAAGAAAACTACTGAATTATAAAACATTTGGTGTAGTCAATTTGTAAAGACTTACTGCTAAATTTCACCTTGGCATTTAATTGAAAGATATTGGGTGATTTTGCCTTTAAAATTTTAATAGGCAACTAAACTGAACATTGTACACAGTAAGCATCTTAATGTTTTATTCACTGAATTCTTTATACAGAATAAGTTTCACTGATATTTAATTCACTGCAGTATTCTGTTGGTGGTGCAACACAGGATTACATTAATTATAAACAAAGAACAAAGATCTGACTTTTTAAAATTATATATATATATATATATATATATATATATATTTCAGTTGACAAATAGCATCACAAATATTGTATAAAAACTGAAATCACCAAGGAAGCTAAGGCCTACATTTTTTAAATCTTCAATTAAGTTTCCCTCTGTATATATTTACCAGAGATATTGGAAACAAAATTCCAGTACTTTGAAAATAAACAAGTCTATGGTCATTTCTAGCAACCACTATTTAAGAAATGAAGAAAACATACAAGATAAAAATGTTTCTCTTGATTGAAGTCAGAAATCTGTCACCTATTCACACTATGTATGTTCAAAATCCATAAAGTTATGTATATAATGGACTTTAAAATAATCTGTAAAAAATTACTTAACAAAATGCCACTTTTCAAACTCAATGTGCGGGATTTTAAAAATATTCAAAGAAGAATCTACTGAAAGAACACATTTAAAAACAATACATTTTAGTAACAAAAACTGCCTATAACAAAATACATAAAATACTAATCCGAGTTAAAGTGTCGGTGTGAGATGCTCAAGACAACATAACATGTTTTCATGTTTATCAAGATACTGCTCTTATGATTATTGTAAAAATGCTCAATTTAAAAAAATTTAAAGCAATGCTTTTCGTGGTTTGAACTTTCATTACAACAATTGTAAGACAATTCCATTAGCCAAACGACGGAAAATCTGTATGGAATGACATTCTTCCTTGCTTTATAACAGTACTAAAGATTACCTATAAACTTCATTTTAAAATAGCAATGGTATAATTTTCTAGTATCTTTATTTTCTGTTACTCTATATATAGCCATATAGTATTTTAATATTAACCTAAAGACTACACAAGAAATACTGACAATGTCACCAAATAGGTGTGTCACGCAAAGCTTTTTTTTTTTTTTTTTTTTTTTAAATGAACCTTTCAGTAAGAGCTAAAGACAATTTTTAAACAGGCCAAATGCAAGAGCAGCATTTTAACAACTCATTATGGAATAAGTACTGCAGTTATAATAGAATACATAAAAACAGATATTGCAAATATTTTTTGGATCTATAATAAGCTTAACTTGAAATGGAGTTGTGGAAATGTATTTGTAACATAAAAATAGATAATTTTGTAATCAAAGATGAATTTAACATCATGGCCAACTAAACGTATACTTCCATGCAGGAAGCAGAAAGTTAAAAATGAAATTCACAACAAAGACTGAAAATTGTTTTACCAGCTAGAACTTTTAAATATAGTTTTCTTTTTAGCCTACTTCCAATAGAAATAGTCAGGTTTTTTTCCTGTACAGTTCGATGCTTTATCTATACCATATATAGTAGAAAAATAAATTCTTTAGCAACCTAGAAACAGTTTATAAAACTCTTGAAGTTTAATTTTTCTTTGCTAAACATGCCAATGTTAGACTGACACCTATAAATAAAAGCTATGTAGACAACAGATGTAATGTAGAACAAGTTAAGAATACTACAATTTACAGGACAGACTTTATTATTGTACTTTATCAATTCCTGTGTGCTTTGCGACAGGAATAGGGCTTTTTGTTCGTTTTCTTAGAAAAGATAATTACTTGCAAGAATATAACACAAATATCAAGATAATTTATCATATACATGTACTTCAACAGCAGCCTTGTTTATGGTATCATCTTAATCTAGAATGATAATCCAAGTCATAATTAGAAGTACAATACCTAGGACATAATTGGGAAAGGCAATGTTTATTTTAGGAAAATGGAGTAAATCAAAAACTCTTAAGAGCCTTATTTCTCAAAATCATCTATTTACTATAATACATAGAAGACGAACTCAAAATCTCATTATGAATGAAGAGTACAACGGTGACCATCATAAAGCTTTTTTAAACTACACATAACATATCCTAGCAGCTGAGTGAACCAAATTTATTTTTTTTCCTTTCCAGACCCCCCCAAAAAGCTATTATTTGAGCATGAAAGAAAAAATCTGCTAAAAGTCTCACAAATATTTTTCACTTATGGCCTCCCCTCAATTCTGCTACAATGTGTAGTCTTCTAAAATGGTTACCACCAATTAAATGTTTAATTTTTTTTTTAAAGCAGCACTCTTTTAAAGAAAATTGGTACCAATGTAAAAGAAAAAAGCTATAATTAAAAATGGTGCAAAAAGTCAGTAATTTTGAATTTTTAGTACAATATACCACAGAAAAAATATGAATACAAATTTGTGATTTTATATATACACTCCAAAGAGGTTAATTGTCAGTACCCAAAGTATTTATTGCTATATATTAGCAATGCATTTTTGTATATCTTTAAAGGGCCACATAAAAATAGATTTAAAGAATAGATTAAATTGAAGTCCTAGATTAAAACATTGTTTGGTTTACAGAATTTTACTACAACAAAGTTCATGTTTATGTATGAAAAGTTATATAACCTTATATGAAAATGTCATGAACTATTTTCTACACACTAGATGTGTTCCCAAGTGGGAAAAATTAAAATATCTAAAATATATTAGATTAAATTTACAAGACCATCAATGATCTTTTAAACATGCAGCTGTTTACAGAATTAACAGTATTACAAAATGTTTAATTCAGTAATGGAACATAAGGAAATAACTAGGAGACATCAAACTTTTTGCACAATATTTGAAACTCACTTTTACAACAAGCATGTCCTTGGTATTGTGCTGTAAGAAATAATAAGTAAGTTTACCCACCCCTCAACAAACTGTCCACAGGTTTACTTAGAAGTAAAGATGGAAGGTGCAGGATTGTAATATTTTCAACAGTGCATTTTGCATTTTTTTCAAAAACCATCCCAAGCATACTATAGCATAAGTAGCCAGGAAGTTACAAAATAAACTACAGCTGGGCCTCAGTTGTCTACACAGAATGCCTGAATGTGAATAACGCTGACAAAAATAGCACATTAAATAACAAAAACAGCCATAAAGCAGGCTGTAAGCACTGAATGTCTCATAAATGTGATCTTTTAAATCATTAAATTTCTATAGAAAAATTTTATTCACAATATATTGTGACAAACTGCCACAGGAATGATATAGTGATTGCAATAAGGTTTCATGCAGCAGCAGCTTTGTACTTTATAGCTATTTTTGTTTTTAAAAATTAAACCTCTCCAGTCATGCTTATCCCATGGTTTTGATCTGCAGTGTGTATGAATGAGGAAATACAGTATGGGTTATAACAAAAATGTCCCATCAGTTTGGATGTGAATTATTTTTCATAAATATGAAGTACATTACTGAATCCTGAAACATGCATGTCTAGCTTTATTTTCTGTCCAATGCCAGGCTGCCTGCGTCTTCTTCTATTTATATAATACCAAGAGGATCTGCTTGTAATTGTGGTTGTATCAACTGAGGTTGCAACGGTGGTGGTAACTGGAGTGGTACCATGGGTTCCACCATCTGCACTGTGTTGGATGGTGGTGGCTGACATGCCACAGTGTTAGAGGTTTCTACAATCTCTCCATTGTAAAAGAAAAACTGGCACTGTTGAATGAAGGTCTCTATAACAGACTGGTGAATCTTGGTGGTAGACAGGAACTCTCGGTTTTCAAAATCAGGTCTCATCAGAGTTGGCCAGAAACAAATTGATAAATTATCAGCAGTCATAAGATTGGTTCTATTTTGCTGGCTAACCCTGAAATGAGAATACATTTTCAGAACACATTCACAAAGAACAATTAAAAGTGATATACAAACAGGTCTGATTTCAAATATTTTCATAAACATAAACGTTAATACAAAATAATATTTTTACAAATATCTATTAAAATAGCCCATATTCTTAGATCAGTTACACTGCTGCAAATCCAGAAATGAATAAATTATTTCAGACTTACACAGCTAACAGATAAGACTTTGACTCAGTGTTTTACTATTCACATTTGAATCATGATGAAAATTTAAATGCAAAAAGTTTTACACCATTTTAAAGTAGTGACAATGAACATATATGTTAGAGTCCAGCAACTCTCAGGGGATTTCCTGCACTGCAAGATAAAATCCATTACTTCTGCATAACGTTTGACCTTTGCACTGAGAGGAGTGGCTACAGGGGGGCTAAGGCAAATTTTGGAGTGGCTATAGCCCAAACAAGACCTCCCCTAGCACCGTCCCTGCCTATTTGTCTGACTTTTAAATGATAAATTATTATTTTTTGCCGATCTCAGTGCTCTGATTGGTCATCAGTTTAATGCAGCTCTATAGCTGTTGAACAATCAAGCCCCCTAATGTTGTCTCAGTCCCAGGGGCAGGCTTAGGAAAAATGGCACCCCCGAGCAAACTTCTATTTTGGCGCCCCTTCTTCGGAGGCAGAGTGGGGCTGGACGGGCTCAGGCTGTCAGCCCCAATATGCGTGGGGCTAGGGCTTACAAGTGGAGCCCCGCCATGTGTGGGGGCTTACAGCTCAAGAGCCCTACATAAGAACCTTGCAACTCCCAGTTTGAGTACCCCTATTCTGAAGAAAAAGAAGACAGCATGCCTATAAAAATAAGAACATATATTTAGTGATGTCTTATGTGACAGGGCAAGGCCAGAGGGCTATAGGAAAGTGGTAAGGAACCAGTATGTTAGCCCCAGGATACCTTATGGCAGTTGCTCCAGGTTAATCAAGACACCTGGGGCCAATTAAGAACTTTCCAGAAGGCAGGGAGGTTGATTGAGACACCTGCAGCCAATCAGGGGCTGGCTGAAACTAGTCAAAAGCCTCCCAGTGAGTCAGTGAGGGGCGCATGTCAGGAGCTGTGGAAGGAGGTTGCATGTGAGGAGCTGGGAGCAAGAGGCACTAGGAGCTGAGAGTAAGAGGGCGTACTGCTGGAAGATCCTGTGCTGAGGATAAAGAAGGCGTTGGGAGGAGTCCATGGGGAAGTAGCCCAGGGAGTAGTAGCTGTCGTGCAGTTGTTCCAGGAGGCACTCTAAACAGCTGCAATCCACAGGGCCCTGGGCTGGAACCCGGAGTAGAGGGCGGGCCTGGGTTCCCCCCAAAACTCCCAACTCCTGATCAGACAGGAGGAGTTAACCTGGACTGTGGATTCTACTAGAGGGGAAGATCTCTGAGGCAAGCAAAATCCGCCAATAAGCGCAGGACCCACCGAGGTAGAGGAGGAACTTTGTCACACTATATATCAAAAGAAAAAAGTAAAGATTGAAATATTTCACTTCATTATAGGCTTTTCATATTAGCCAGTGACAAAATAGTGTCTGAAATTAAGCCGTGCTATTAAGCAAATTCCCACCGTTATCAGTAGGTGTTCTGCTTACATCAAGATGCACAGGTTGAAGTGCAACATGTCTCCTCTCACAGTTACCTTGAGGAATACACAGTTGAAAGCTAGATGATTCTGCCATGTCATCACTAGCTAATGTCAAAAAAAGAGAGTATAAATAGGAGTAAGATTAACTTTTATTTTTTAAAATGTTTATATTTAATATAGCTGGGCAAAGCTGGCAAAAATGATTTTTGCAAAATTCAATGGAAAAGTTTTCACCTATTCATTTTGAATGGTTTGAGCCCTCCCAATTTTATTTTTCACAGAATTTCAAAGTCCCATTTTTTAAAAAGGTTCTCTTGCGAAATCTACTCCCAACTTGATGTTTCAGTTTTATATCTTTGACAGCTTGTGCAAAAGCACCACAGCAGCTTGAGTTCCGGCTGACTTCATTTTTTAGTTCTGGTACTCAAGTTCAAAATGCTAAACAGATGTTTTTAGCTTGGGTGGACAATGCGGGAATCTATAATACAAACATTTAAGGCCAGGTCATGCATTTTGCTTTTTGTTCTGCAAGATGGAAGCTGTTGAATGAAGGGTCATAAATTAAGCTGGAAAGAATAAAAAGGTACAAATATGCTGCTGCAGTGATCAAGGTATATATCCTGAGACTCAGAGAAATCCTCCAAACTGAGGGGAAAAAATTAATTGTATTGTACATTTCAGATATTTGTATAGATTGATAGTTATTGTACACCAGTGGCCTCCAACCTTCTTACACCCAAGATCACTTTTTGAATTTAAGGGCAACCCAGAATCTACTCTGCCCCTTCCCCAAAGCCCCTCCCACTCCCCCACCCCATCGCTTGCTCTCCCCCACCTTCACCAGGCTGGGGCAGGGGGTTGGGGCTCAGGAGGGGGTGCAGGCTCTGGGCTGGGGCCAAGGGGTTCGCAGTGTGGAAGGCGGCTCTGGGCTGAGCCTGGGGCATTAGGTTGGGGTGTAGGAGGTGGTGAGGGGTCGAAGCTTTGGGAGGGTGTTCGGATGCAAGAGGGGGTGGGAGGTGCTCGCTCTTGGAGGGGGGTCAGGGCTGGGGCAGGGGGTTGGGGTGCAGGGGGAGGTACAGGTGCTGGCTCTAGGAGGGGGCTCAGGGCTGGGGCAGGGGTTCAGGGTGCAGGAGGGGGTATGGGGTTCTGGTTCTAGGAGGGGACTCAAGGCTGAGGTGCGGCCTCCCGCTGGGAGGCACTTACCTCAGATGGCTCCCGATCAGTGGCACAGTGTGGCTAAGGCAGGCTCCCTGCCTGCCCAGGCCCACGCTGCACCCAGAAGGGGCCAACGCGCCCCTTCGGAGGTGTGGAGGGGCACATGGCTTTGTGCGCTGCCCTCTCTGCAGGCACCGCCCTGAAAGCTCAGACGGGCCACAGTTCCCCATTCTCAGCTGCAGGGGGGGCGCTTGCAGGCAGGAGCAGCGTGCCGAGACTCCTGCTCCTCCTCCCCCTGGGGCCATGGGGGCATGCAGGGCACTTCCGGGAGCGGCGTGGGGCTGCGGCAGGCAGGGAGCCTGCCTTAGCAGCAGCCCCGCTGTGCTGCCAGAGCCAGAGATCGCGATCCACTAGGAGAGTCTGCAGGATCTACCAGACGATTGCAATTGGCGGGTTGGTGACAACTGTTGTACACTGTTGAATCATTATCCTGAAAACAAGAATCAAGACAGATCTGCTTTGTGGAGACAATGTTAACAGACTGTGTCCCTGTTGACACACCTTCTATACAGGGGGGCAAAAATGAAGACTTTCTGTGCTATGAAGGGCCTTGTTTAACCTGCAACTTTGGAACAGCTCTCTCACTCACTTTCCATTGCTGATTTCCCTGACCATCCCCTTTTCTCCTTCCACATAGCTCCCCTGCCTCCTCTTAGTCCCTGCCATATCCAACCCTTCTGACATTGCCAGTCTACCCACATCAGTGACTTCTCTACTTTAAGTCCTCATCCTCTCCTCTGTTATCTCGGTAGGTAACACTACGCTTCCCTTGACTCTCTCCCATTGCAAGGTTTGCCTAATCAAGCACAAGTCATGGCTCAGTCCCTGTCCTATATTTGTTGCTTATTTTAATAAGCATGATTGTTTAACTGTTAACTTGTCCTCCCCTTCCTCACTTGTCTGCTTTATTCACCTGTTGTCTTTCGCCATATGTAAGCTCTTTGGGACAGTTTTTTAAATTACACACATATAGCACCTGGCACAATACAGGCCAGATCCCTGATTGTTAATCTGTGCATACATAACCAACATGAATTTGTAGTGACGCGACAAGAGATGGGCAGTTTTTAAACAACTTTTGTCAGTACTTTATCGATTAGGTTAACTATTGATATTGCTCAGTATGTCTTACTGTCTTTTGGATCTTTATACATTTTTTTCCAAAACATATGGTTATACACACTTCCAAACAGGAATATGGGATTTTGCCCTTTCAAGGGAGTGACAGAATTTTTAAGTATTCAAGGTATATAAAACTCCTAAAAAGATGCATAGGTATTAAAACAGCAAAGTATCAAAGAATAGTACCATAACTAATGCCAATTAATATCATTTTATTAAAAATCTATCTAGTTAAATAAATGTTTGCTTTTTTTTTTTTTTAAAGAGATTATACATTTGGTTGACAAAGGCAACTGTGTTGACATAATAGACTTCTGTAAGGCATCTGACTTAATATCGCATGATATTCGGATTAAACAATCAGCACTATACAAAAATCAACATAGTACACATTAAGTGGACTAAACAATGGTACATCCCAAAAAAGAACTGTAAATGGGCAATCATCACACAACATATTTTCTAGGGTCCTGCACAGATCTGTTCTTGGCCCAATGATATTCAATATCTTTATCAATGATCTGGAAGAAAATATAACATTGCTAGTAAAGTTTTCACATGACGAAATAGATGGAGTGGTAAATTTTAAGAAGTCAGTTCTACTGAGTAGTCAGAATTGCTTGGTAAACTGGACTCATCTGAACCATTTTAATATACTCAGAAATACAAGGTCATACATCCATGAACAATGAACACAGGTCATATTTACAGAACGGGAAGGGGAGCCCTGAATTTTGTAAAGGAGTGCAATGCTATGCATAAGAGAACTAATGCCGTTATTGGATGTATAAGCAGGGGAATATCAAATAGGACTAGGGAGAAGGTATTATCTCTGTAGAAAGCATTGATAAGACAAATATTGTGTCCAGTTCTGGTGGCTACAATTTTAGAAGAATATTGACGAATTGGAAAGTTCAGAAAAGAGTTATAAGAATGATTTGAGGTCTGGGAAACCTGTCTTCCTGTGAGAAAGTTAAGTGATTTCTTCACGGTCTGCATGTCTACATGGGAAGAATGTCTTACAGTAGAGAGTTCTTTAATTTAAACAAAGACAGAATTTCCAATTACTGGAAACTGAAACTAGAGATTCAGATTAGAAATATGGCGCGAAATTTTAACAGTGAGGGTAATAAACCATTAAAACAGTTTACCTAGGAACATGCTGGATTCTGTGTTACTAGAATTCTTTCAGTTTAGTTTGACTCTCTTTCTACAAGATATGCTCTAGCTCAACCAGAAGTTATGTGCTTGATGCAAGAATTACTGATGAAATTCTATGGCCTCTGTTATGCAGGAGGTCAGATTAGGTGATCATAATGGTCCTTTCTGGCGTTACAATCTGTGAAACTCACTGGCAAGCCTGTCCTTATACCCTGTACTTTACCCAGCAGCAATATGTTGGATTTTTAGGTTCTTCAGAAAATGATACAGTAACTCCTCATTTAAAGTCATCCCGGTTAACGTTGTTTTGTTGCTGATCAATTAGGTAACATGCTCATTTAAAGTTGTGCAATGCTCCCTTCTAACGTTCTCAGCTGCCCAGCAGGCTATCAATTGCCAGCAGTTCAGCTGTCCCTTCCCCCACTGCCATGTGCTGCTCCTGCCCTCTGCCTTGGAGCTGCTCCCTGAGACTCCTGCTTGCTGTGTGGGGGGGAGGGGAAAAAGAGAGGGGATATCAGGGTGTCATCCCCCCCCACCCCCACATCCTGCTTACCCCATCTTCCATAGAGCAGGGGGGACACACGATGGAGGGAGCTGCTGCCTTAGGCTGCAGCTGCTGGCTTGCTAATCTAATTAACAAGGCGGTGTACTTCTGACCCCACTCTTGATATCTAATTGGAAATGCACATCTCCATCTCTCAAACAAACACAGGTGTGTCTCTGTCTGCCCTCCCTCCTTTCCTGCTGCCTTGAAGAGTGTGAGAGTTAACTCTTAAGGGCTCAGTGGAGTGCTAGTTCATTTAGCAGTAAGGCATTCCCTGGGAAATACCCCACCCTCTGACTCCTCCACCTCAACCAAGCTTCACAATCATCATCACTGTGTACCAGTATTAAAGTGTTTGTTTAAAACTTATACTGTGTGAAAAAAAATTCCCTGGAACCTACCCCCCCTCATTTACATTAATTCTTATGGGGAAATTGGATTAGCTTAACATCGTTTCGCTTAAAGTCGCATTTTTCAGGAACATAACTACAACGTTAAGTGAGGAGTTCCTGTATATTTGTTTTATAACAGCAGTTCCTGAGAATGAATTAAGCATTATATAAAATTGTAAATAATTTTAATGCTTTATCAGCTCTTGAGTGGAGACTTTAATGAAATGACATTTTTAAAGTAACAGCTGGCTTTGTAGCCAATACACCAAAAAAAAAAAAAGGTTTGAAATGAGAGTTCCTTGTGATTTAGATGTGATCATGAGAGCTCTTGCTTCTTTAAAGTTCTCAAGTTGCAACTGAATTTCTGCTATGCCTTTGTTTCTTCAGTTTAAATGTTTCTGACAAAATGTAGGATTCTGTCTTACTTTCAAATACTGCTATGTATATTTATTAACAAGAACAACAATTGTTTTCTTGTTTTCAACATATAAAATGAGAATTTCCATCTTGGTACCAGATCTTTGATATCCTGCACTCCTGCCAGGTGTGTGATCTGAGATAGCTAAAACACCTATTTACTAGGCTAAATATTTCACTACTGTTTCAGCTTTACTGAAAATCAAACTGGTTTTAGATAAGGAATCTTTACCTTTAAAATAGAAAAAAAGCACTTGCATTTAACTCCCTCCAGACATAAGACTACATCTTGTTCCACAATTACAGATTTTAAGGTTTTAGATTTGTTATTTATCTGGAAATTGGGCAGAGTTTTATCTATTTTGGTTTTTAATATATGATTATGGTTCACCAAGTTCATTATCTGTAGTGTGAAAATAATTGGTTAATAAATCTGACAGACAACTGGACATTAATCAGGACTGAATGTATACACCAAATATTAAGATCATTGTACAAAAAAATATTTTCCCATTTGCGGTGGCAGAAGTAATTGCAAAGGGTAATATTTTGTGTTAATAAATGATAAAGGCACTACATTTATTTAATACACAATAATTGATACATCCTATACTACTTGATAAAGGCACTACATGTAGTATAGGATGTATCAAATATTGTCTGTTTTGAACGTATTATGTCCAGAGATATTTACATACTCTTCCTGAATTAGGGCAATATACACATTCTCTTTCTTAAGAACAACTTCTTACATTTCAACGAATAGTTAATGCTGTCAATATTCCATGTACAGAATTTTAAAGAATTCAAAAGATAATAGGGAAGAGGTTGCATTTTGTTTAATGCTTGTATCCAAGGATTTTTTTTTTTTTAAATTGGCTCTTCTACGTATAATTGTTTCCTAGGGTACCTCTCAGAGGAAAAGTAATGAGTCAGTCTGTTGCCAACTGAATAATTGAATTAAACTTTTAAGAACATTGTTAAAATGTAAACAGGCTAAAATGGTACACAATACCCTGCTGAGAGCAAAGGGAGTAGACCAGTTATTAAAAGGCCATGTTTAATGATAGAACAAATGCTCAGCCTTTAAAGTTATCACAGAACCTTCTCCCTGAAGTAATTCAACATGCTGCCTAGAGCTGCTATCTGGAGCTGTGTCTTAAACTCCATCCTTGACCCTCTTCAGTGAGACTCCCAGCTCTCTATACTTCAGAAACTGTTCTCACTTACATTGCTAATAACTTCTTCAGTGCTAAGTCTCAGAACCAGTATTCTATCCCCGCCTCCTGTCAGGCTGCCTTTTACCCTGTTGACCATGCTCTCCCTGAAATCTTGTCTCCCTCAGCTTCCATGACTATTCTCTCTTGGCTCTTCTACCTCTCCAATTGCTACTTCAGTGTTTGGTTTGGAAGATTCTTCTCACTCCAAACAATAGGAGTTCTACTGGGCTTCTTCCTTAGCCCTCAACTCCTCTCTCTGTATGCAAAAGTGATCATACAGAGATAGAACACACCTATCATTTATCTTCTCTTTGCTGACAACACGCAGATCTACTTCTCCACTCTGAACTTGTTCTGCTCCTGGTCCCAGCTAAAATCTTAGCCTGTCTTTTTGATATCCACTGGTCATCTTAAATCTCAACATGAGCTTTTAATCATTGCTTCTAAATCCTCCTCATCCCTTCCTTTCTCAGTCACCATGACAAAACCTGCACTCTTCCCTGATAACAGTAAGAACTTGAGTGTACCTTTAATTACTCAGCCTAGTCTAGGTATAAGATATCAATAGCTGGAAATATAAGAACAATAAGGAAAAATAATTTTCAGGGGCATGGTGTCTATCTCCATGAAAAAAGATAAGTGATATTTCATATAGACCCCCTTAATTAGTACACTCTCTGTAACTGATATGGAAAGTGTAGACTGCTCCACATTAAGATCATGACAGGTTAGAGTGTGATAAATCATAGGAGAGAGTCCATTTAACACAAATTATTGAAGATAAGCACATAACATGGAACTAAAAAGGAAAAATTTTAAAATATATTTTTTAACAAACAGTAACTGCCATTTTAATTACATACCCACATTAGTTTAAACACAAGGTAGCCTAGGAGTCTTTACATTTTCTACTCGGGAGCCTTTGCAAATTTCAAAACTTCTTCAGTTTTTAAATAGAATGTTTGTTTCTTTAAAGATCTTGTGCTGCCAGTCTATTCCACTGGTTTCAGATGACTAGATGACCCATCCAGGTTCCTTCCAGTCCTACAGGTCTATGATTCTATGATTTTCAAATCCTTTTACCATCCATTACTGTGGTCAAATTTAAGGCAATCTCTTGCATGAGTTTGGTTCTGCATACTGCACAACTTCACCATTTTGATCTGGTTCCACTCTTTTAGAGCTGTTAACTTTAATATCCAACTTAGCAGGACTTTCTTTCCTAGTGCTCAGAAAGGTTTCTCTAGGGCAGGCCTGCACAACATGCGGCCCGGGGGCTGCATGCGGCCCGCGTGGGCTCACTGTGCAGCCCGCGGGGGGGTGAGTAGGCAAGCAGCGGGGTGGGGCAAGCCAATGGCCGGCTGGCCGGGCAGGCTGGTGAAGATGCCAGTGGCAGGTTGGGGAGTGAGGGTGAGCCAGTGGCAGGGGGCGGGGACAGTGGCAGAAGGTAAGAGGCCAGCAGCGGGCAGGCAGGTGAGCTGGCGGCGATTTATCTACAACTGCATTGATTGACTGTTGTGTGCAGTAATATAGTGACCCCTGGGGGAGTGAAGAGGAGTGTGATGGTGGGCTGAGCAGGGAGGGGGCAGGTCACCCTATGCGCGCTGTTTCTTTCCCCCTCTACAGGCTTCCACACCCCAGCGCTGGGGAAGGAGGAGTTGTTTCCGCGGGGCGGGTGGCGGGGGGAGGTGTTTCCGCGGGGCCAGGGGGGTTCGGCCCTCAGCTGTTTTCTTTGGAGTAATATGGCCGTCGCCGCTTTACGAGTTGTGCAGGCCTGCTCTAGGGAGACATAGAAAGCTATTTTTGTGGTTTAATTAGTTGGGGAGCCAAATAGTTTTTTGAATGAATATCTGAAAAGGATTCAGCTGGGAGCTCACAGAGTTGCAACATGTGACCTCTTATTTAGCATTTTATTTTTCAACATATTATGTTTAGTTCACTGTAACAGTAACACTACCCTGTAATGTATTTTGCTATAAAATACATTCCCAATCAAATCAAACATTATATAACGACATTAAAAGTCCACGAGAATGCAACATTAAAATTGTATAGCTAGCCATAATTAAGTCCAGAAATGCAATTATGGTTGAATATTCAACCGTAACTATGTCACCTTGAGCCTATGTATTATAAAATCTTTATACTATATTGTGCTATTTAAGAAATATTAGTCATTATGAGATTTTTCTGCTCTAGATGAAGTTAAGCAGAAGACTATATACAGTAATCTAAGAATCAGGGAGTTTCTTAATAATCACTTGAAACAGCCTCATCTATTGCACAGATTTTTAAAATTGGACAAAAAGTCACTATAATGCACTCTACTCTATAGTCACACCAGTTTGGCTTCAGTTGAGTTCATTCTAATTTATACCAGTGCAACTGTGATCACAATCAGACCCAAGGCTTTTCATGGCATACTCTTGCATTGGTGCGGTGGGAAATCAAATGACCAAACTGGTCTTTTCACTCTTCTTTCCATGATTCTGAACATTAAATACTTGTACATATACACCTAGTCATGGTATGGGGGTGCCCATCTGCTAGTCTCAAGATTAAAAACAATTCCTTATTTGTTAAAATCAAGGAAAAACCTTGACAGCATCAAATGCTGATGTAGAAGACCAGATTTGAGGAGACAAATATAAGACTTTCACTCCATAAGAAATATTTGCTTTCAATAAGTTTTATTAAATAACACTTAAAGATATTATGAAAAGCCAGGTGCAAAATAGACATGACCCTAAGTACCCCTGTATTTACACCTTACATGCTACTGCAATGTTTGTACAAAATATGCCTTGTAATGATTTCCCACTGTATAACGTTACTAGAATATATTTAAGACAAAGACAGCCTACCCTAGGTAAAAGCGAGAAAAGGTCTGTCCTAGACAAAGGAATGTGATTTTAACTCAATTTACATATGAGCCATAAACAAAACTATCAAGTTAAACCTGCAGAGGTTGTATTGAGCCTGAACGCGAGAGAATTAACATGGCTCCTGCCACGAAAGACACAGGAGACTGAATCCTCAGGTAGCCTTCCTAACTTTGAGAACAAAGCCAATTTTTTGGGAATATAAAGGACAGAGAAACTCCATCTTTATGTTTTACCTGTGAAGACAAGGGAAGCCAGCACCTTGAATTTCTGTAGAAGGTCCTAACTGAGAGACAGTCAGTCATGCTAGACAAAAACTAACTGGTGAGAGAAACCATTCTAAAGACCATACCTAGCTAGATTAAGTTAAAGACGTTTAGGTTTGTATCTTCACTTCTATTACTAACCCTCTTTACCTTTATTCTTTTACTTGGCATCACTTAATCTATGTTCTGTTGTTAATAAACTTGTTTCATTTTTCATCTCACCCAACCCAGTGCTGTGTTTGAACTGAATTGTTAACGCCAGTTAAATTGGTAGGCTGCTGGGTACTGTCTCTTTAAAGGAGCAAACGTACCTTCTGATTTCTCTGAGTAGTCCAGGGGAGCACTATAGACTTCAGGGCAGACAGTTCTGGGCAAATTTGGGACTGTGGGTGTGTTGGGGTCATCTTGCCAGGTGTAACCAAAACTGGTAGAAACCAGGGATGGGGCTATTGTGTTGTAGGCAGGCTGCTAGGGTCAGAGAGCTGAACAAACGGTTACTTACCTATAACTTGTTCTTATAAATGTGATGCAGACATGTATTCTACTTAGGTGTGTGTGACACAGCACACTGGAGCTGGAAAACATTGCTTAGCAGTATTCATACAGGCAGCGCTCATGCCCTGTGCCCTAGCCTGTTCCCTGGCCATATAATGGTGATACCGCCCTAATCTCCTCAGTTATTTCACACAACGTCAGAAGTACAGACTCTCATAGACTCATAGACTTTAAGGTCAGAAGGGACCATTATGATCATCTAGTCTGACCTCCTGCACAATGCAAGCCACAGAATCTCACCCACCCACTCCTGGAATAATCCTCTCACCTATGTCTCAGCTACTGAAGTCCTCAAGTCATGGTTTAAAGACTTCAAGATGCAGAGAATCCTCCAGTAAGTGACCCGTGCCCCATGCTGCAGAGGAAGGCAAAAAACCTCCAGGGCCTCTGCCAATCTACCCTGGAGGAAAATTCCTTCCCGACCCCAAATATGGCGATCAGCTGAACCCCAAGCATGTGGGCAAGACTCACCAGCCAGACACCCAGGAAAAAGTTCTCTGCAGTAACTTCTAACATCCCATCATTGACCATTGGTCCTATTTACCACTGATGGCAATTAATTGACCTTTGACTAAGATCATGTTATCCCATCAAACCATCCCCTCCATAAACTTATCTAGCTTAATCTTGAAGCCAGATAGGTCTTTTGCCCCCACTGCTTCCCTTGGAAGGCTGTTCCAGAACTTCACTCCTC